>CM046353.1:22874713-23597881 GCA_025403435.1 Artocarpus heterophyllus
GAGCACCAGTTGTATGCTAAGAGGGAAAAGTGTGAGTTTTGGTTGACTGAGGTCAAATTTCTGGGTCATGTCATCTCGGAGCATGGTATTTCAGTGGATCCGTCCAAGATTGAAGCTATATTGGAGTGGGAACGACCAAGGAATGTAGCGAAGATTCGTAGCTTCTTAGGTCTTGCTGGATATTACAGGAAATTTATAAAGGACTTTTCGAAGATTGCAGCTCCGTTGACGAGGTTGATCAAGAAAAATGTCAGGTTTGAGTGGGATGAAGACTGTGAGTCTGCTTTTCAGGAATTGAAGAACCGGTTGACTTCAGCTCTAGTGTTGATTATTCCTAGCAGTGACGAGCCGTATGAGGTTTTATGCGGATGCTTCAGGCGCGGACTTGGATGCGTGTTGATGCAGCATGGACGTGTAGTTGCGTACGGATCGAGACAGCTACGACCTCACGAGCGAAATTATCCTACTCACGATTTAGAGCTTGCGGCGGTGATCTACGCGCTGAAGATTTGGAGATGTTACTTGTATGGAGCATCGTTTCAGGTCTTTTCCGATCACAAGAGTTTGAGGTATTTGTTCACTCAGAGGGATCTCAATCTGAGGCAGCACAGATGGGTGGAGTACATGGAGGATTATGATTTCGCGTTGCAGTATCATCCCGGAAAAAGCTAATGTGGTAGCGGACGCGCTTAGCAGGAAGTCTTCAGGGATTCTCGCTTGTTTGATTTTTGAGGACTGGAGCAGGGATGCGATAGTGAGTGAGTATCGGCTACAGTATCATGAAGACGGTGATCGAGTTTTGTTGTATCATGTGGAAGCGACTCCAGCTCTTGTTCGGATGGTGAAGCAAGGTCAGTGGCAGGATCGACATTTGCAGGGGATTTGGTCGCGGATTCAGAACGGGGAGCAGTTTGAAGAATGGAGCGTGCATGCAGATGGATCGTTGTACTTCCGGGAGCGTCTTGCAGTTCCAGTTATCGCCAAGGTAACAACAGCCGTTCTAGATGAAGCTCATCGGTCTCAGTTTGCTATTCATCTGGGGAGCACCAAGATGTATCGTGATTTGAAGAGGCACTATTGGTGGAGAGGCATGAAGAAAGATGTTCGCGAGTACGTGGCCAAGTGTTCGACGTGTCTTCAGGTGAAAGCTGAGCATCAGAAGCCTGCAGGTCAGCTTCAGCCGCTTCCTATTCCAGGGTGGAAATGGGAGCATGTGACAATGGATTTCCTCACAGGTTTGCCGAGGACGGAGCAGCGGCATGATGCAGTTTGGGTTGTAGTCGACAGGTTGACGAAATCGACGCATTTTATTCCGTTTAGGTCGACGTGTTCTAGGAAGATTCTCGGGGAGTTGTATATGCAGAACATTGTGAGGTTGCATGGAGTTCCTTTGTCCATCACCTCTGATCGAGACACCAGGTTTAATGCTAAGTACTGGAGGAGTTTTCAGGAGGCTTTGGGTACGGATTTGAACTTCAGTACGGCGTTTCATCCTTAGACTGATGGGCAGTCTGAGCGGGTTATTCAGGTTCTTGAGGATATGTTGCGTGCTTGTGCGTTGGACTTCGACGGAAATTGGAAGCAGTGTTTGCATCTAGCGGAGTTTGCGTACAACAACAGTTATCAGGCGAGTATCGGTATGGCACCATTTGAGGCATTGTATGGGCGACCGTGTCGGTCACCTGTGTGTTGGGCCGAGCCAGAAGATAGAGTTATTCTTGGGCCGGATGAGATTCGTGACAGCAACGAGAAAGTCGTGGTAATCCGGGATCGATTGAGAGCAGCTCAGAGTCGGCAGAAGAGCTACGCAGATAGGAGACGTAGACCCTTAGAGTTCGCGGTTGGAGATTTTATTCTCTTGAGGGTGTCACCTCGTAAGGGAACTATGCGATTCGGGGTGAGTGGGAAACTCGCGCCGAGGTATATCGGGCCGTTCGAGATCACTCAGCGTGTTGGCGTGGTCGCTTATCGGCTTGATCTTCCGCCCGAACTTTCTCATGTGCATGATGTGTTTCATGTGTCGATGCTTAGGAAGTGTCCACCTGGGCAGGATAAGATAGTTTCGTTTCGCGATGTACAGGTTCAGGAGGATGCGACGTACGAAGAAGTGCCGATTCAGATCATCGACCAGAAAGTGATTAGCTTGCGTCGTCGTGAGATACCGTTGGTAAAGATCGTGTGGCAGCATCACGGGGTTGATGAAGCCACTTGGGAACTAGAGTCAGGTATGCGGGAGTTATATCCGCATTTGTTTTGTTTTTGAGATGAGTTGTAAATTTCGTGGACGAAATTTCTTTTAGGGGTGGAGAGCTGTAACGTCCCGAAATTTATTTAACATTAATGTAATGTAAATGATGAATTAGTGTGCCATAATTAAAGTTTTAACTTTAATTAGATTATTTGGTTGGATTTTTAGTTTTTGGTTGTTTTGTTAAATTGATACATTTAAATGATTTCTTATTGATTTAAAATGATGTTTTGAGTTTTAAAACACAACAATTTGTAAAATGTTAAAAATACTTTGTTTTGCAAAACCGTGGGCGGCACATGGTTTTCGCACAGTAAAACCGCCCACCGATTTTCTCTATTTATTTCCCTCTTCTCTCTCTCTCTCCTCACTCTCACGTTTCACTCTCTCTCTTCTCTCTCTCTCGGCAGCTCCCTCTCTCTCTCAATCTCTTTCAAAAATTTTTGAACTCCATTCGAATCCAAGCTTCGGAACAGCAAGGAGGAAGCTCGGGGACGTGATTCGGCAACCGAGAACGCGGATTGAAGCTTCGATTCGAGGTTAGATTCGAAATTTCTAAACTTTTTACAAAATTTTCAATTTTGTGTGTTTTTGAAATCTAAGTTTGTTTTAGCTTAGAAAACCGTGGATTTGTGTTAAATGAACTTAGAACAACTAGAATCTAAGCCTAGATTGAAGAAAAATGGATTGGATTCAAGATTTTCATTTTTCTCCTCTTTTTCTCATTTTCGGATTTTTGAGGATTTTGAGTTTAAATGTTGTTTAAATGATCCCAAACATGTTCTAGAATGTTTTTCTATCAATTATAGTTGTTTTTCATGCCTGGGATTTGAGAAAAACAGGTTAGAAACAAGATTTGGATTTTGGGGATCGAGAAACCCGTGGCTGGGATTTCTGGATCTTCCTAGTTCGGCAGACCAAAGTTCATGTTCGGCAGGCCGGAGTGATGATCGGCAGGCCGGTGTTCTTCCGACCGGTAGGCCGAATCTGGGGAAATGTTCGGCAGGCCGAACTTTGCTTCCGGCAGGCCGAACTGTGCAGTTCGGCAGGCCGAAGCAGGGCGTCCGGCAGGCCGACCGAGGCATGGAAAATTTTGTGATTTTTACCCGATTTCACTGTTTTGAACCCTGATTTAAATCCCAACCTTATAGGATGATTTTAATGATACAAATGGCACACTAGGACATCATGGAATGATTTAGTAACATAGAATGTTTCGAACTAGATATTGATCGACTTAGTTTGTATCTAGGATTGTTCGTGGTTCCGTGGAGCTAACGTATAGCGGATCGGGATTACGGTGTGGGGTACCGGCACGAGTACTGAGGTAGGACTTCTATCCTATTTCTTTGGTAGCCTGGTTTTGAAATGATTTGGCTTTGAAAATGATTTCTATCAAAATGTTTTCAACGGTTGTTTGAAAATGGTTTTATCGGTTATATTTTAATATACCGTGATTATGAAATAAACTTCATAATAAATGTAACTGACAACACTCGGTAATTGGGTTTTGAATGACAATGATAATAAACACTAAGGCATGATGCCATATCAGAGATCGGGTCGTGTAGCGATCGACCTTGGGGGCAGGTCCCGAAACCCAGCTGGGCCACTACGGTGGTGATATCATGGTTTGCCTAGGTAAAAGTAAACTGGTGCTTTGATTTGACGAGTAGACTGTTCTGTGTCAGAACGGTTCTACTCAATTTATTTATTTATTTATTCAAGTTCCCTTTTTGTATAACTCCTGATAATGTTATGTTTCTTTGTATAAAACTATTTTATAAACATAGTCCTACTGAGCCTTTCGCTCACGTTTTATCTGTTTTTAAATTCCCCCCTTCTAGGTGGTTTCCTATTTAGGTTTGGAGAAGATTCTTCGGAACGAACTCAGGAGCAATAGGAGAATCTATTTACATTCTGTATTTATTAATCAAGGCATGTAAGACTTAACTTTATTTGTACTTTGACTGTAATTGTATTTATGATATTGTCAGAACCATGTGTGTGCACAAGTTGTGGGTTGTGGAACCCATATTCGCGGTTTTTATTTAATTGCTATTATTTGCCTAATATTTTATAAACTCGTTTATCGATTGTGGTGGAAAATCTCTTTATTTCTTACTTAATTGGATTTTTAAACTCTTAATTTCAATTAAATTCTCTTTTAATTAATCTAAATATTCCGCCATGTCACCTCCCGTACTCCGGGGCGTGACATCAACCTTACTCTGCAGCTCCTCCTTTGTTTCTCCAAGCACACGACACTGGATTGACAAGTAGGTGTCCCTTATAATGCATTTGTTCTGAGCATCTAGCATGTCATCGATAAACTTTAATGGATCTTTAGGAAGTCGTTCTAAATGGTAGTGAAAAAACTCCTCCCAACCCATGTCCAACCTAGGTCATGGAGATGGTGCGCCGCTCTTTTATGATCCAAGTGATTGGAACGACATCATGATTAAAAGAAGGAAAGATTATGGTGGTTTAATAAGGGCTTGTGAGTATGTTGGAGTTTTTATGACTTTAACACGAGAAATGTATAGAAAGACAACCTACGGTGGAAGGTTTAAACTCAATACCCAAAAAACATAAATAATAAGTGTTAGAAAAATAGTACGCAGTGGAATTTTAAAATTTTTTTATACCAAAGTATTTTTTAAAACACAAGTTTGATATGCTATATGTATAAATTAATCAGATCTTACTAACCTTGTTTGTCGAAAAGCTTTGTAATTCGCGAATAGAAGTAACGTTCCAAAAGAGTTTCAACCAACTAGTCTTCTTTGCTATTCTCTATCCACAATCGGTGTGTGTGTGGGCACACTCGTACGACTCTCCTTCCAACCAATTGAAAAAACCCAAAGCTATAGTTCGTGATGTGTGAACAATAGCTCACAGGGAGTTTCAATGTCTCACCAGCAGAGTCTCACTCTTAATCTCTCAATTGATCTAAGTACTTTGAGTCTCACTTCCTATTTATAGAGGTTGGGCACAGGGGTTAGTCCTTATTAGATAAGACCTCAAAAATTTGAATTAGAATCAATATCTGATAAAATCTGCGTAAAAACATGTGATCTATTTATCGCTCGGTCGGTAGGCCAAACTTGCAAATTGGCTTGCCAAACTTACTCCATCGGCAGGCTGAACTTACGATAAATGATTCTTGTGAATCTTTTATTTCCTACCCAAGATTCTTAGGATAAAGCCTCAGTTTTAATTCAAATAATCCGATAGAGAAGTTATCTAATAAAAATAGTCATATCTAGATAATCTCTAAGAAAATAAATATTCTTGATAATTCAACAAATTTATCTTGAATTAATTTATTCCATATTAATCCAACCGATAAACAGACATGAATTATCTGCTCTTGATAATTCAACAAGTTTATCTTGAATTAATTTTCACAAAATTAATTCAATTGATAAATAGATATGAATTATTAGATCCTATCAAAATTTCAGTCAATCTGATAATTTGACACAAGTCACTAATTATTGAAAAAACACGCCGTATTGTTACATGATTTTTTTATGAGCTAGCTAAGGGGACTTGATAGACCTATATAGTTCAAGCTCTCAATAATTATAAAACCCAATATCCTAGATATACATTTCATAATTATCAACTCTAACGCTGCTCCACCAAAAGCTTAGAGCTGCACTCTCGAACTATATAGAATTACGAAGCCCATATAGCTAAGTCTCCATGACATATCATAATGTATCGTATCCCTATAGAATTATTTATAATTGGCTTAAGGATAAATTCTGTCTTACCTTCTCGATTATTTTTCTCTTACGTTCTATTATCTTACTATTGGAAAACTTACCATCCAAAGACAGTATACCATTTGGTTACACCTATGTTTCCAAATGGTTGAGCGCTCTAGTTTTTCAATTGCAGAATAACGCATATAAGAGGATATCACCTACTCCTAAAGAGGAGCTATAGATTTCATATCTATGAATAACAGGTCTTTGCTATCAAGAGTCATACTGTAACGCCCTGAAATTTATTTAATGTTAATGTAATATAAATGATGAATTAGTGTGCCATAATTAACGTTTTAACATTAATTTGATTACTTGGTTGGATTTTTAGTTTTTGGTTGTTTTGTTAAATTGATGCATTCAAAGGATTCCTTATTGTTTTAAAATGATGTTTTGAGTTTTAAAACACAACAATTTGTAAAATGTTAAAAATACTCCGTTTTACAAAACCATGGGCGGCACATGGTTTTTGCACAGTAAAACCGTCCACCGATTTTCTCTATTTATTTCCTTCCTCTCTCTCTCTCTCCTCACTATCACGACTCTCTCTCTCTCTCTTCCTCTTGATCTCTCTCGG
This sequence comes from Artocarpus heterophyllus, assembly GCA_025403435.1. Classification (NCBI taxonomy): domain Eukaryota; kingdom Viridiplantae; phylum Streptophyta; class Magnoliopsida; order Rosales; family Moraceae; genus Artocarpus; species Artocarpus heterophyllus. The sequence continues at coordinate 22,881,315 of CM046353.1, forward strand.
CAGCCTCTCCCTCTCTCTACATCTCTCTCAAATTTTGAAACCCAAATTCGAATCCAAGCTTCGGGTTAGCAAGGAGGAAGCTCGGGGACGTGATTCGGCAACCGAGATCGTGGATTGAAGCTTCGATTCGAGGTTAGATTCGAAATTTCTAAACTTTTTACAAAATTTTCAATTTTGTGCATTTTTTAAATCTAGGGTTCTTTAAGCTTAGAAAACCGTAGATTTGAGTTAAACGAATTTAGAACAACTAGAATCTAAGCTTAGATTGAAGAAAAACGGATTGAATTCAAGATTTTTCATTTTTCCCCTCATTTTCTCATTTTCGGATTTTTGGGAATTTTGAGTTTAAATCTTGTTTAAATGAGTTCAAACATGTTCTAGTATGTTTTTCTATCAACTATGATTGTTTTTCATGCCTGGGATTTGAGAAAAACATGTTAGAATCAAGAGTTGAATTTTTGGGATCGAGAAACCCGTGGCTAGGATTTCTGGATTTTCCCAGTTCGGCAGGCCGAACTGTGTGTTCGGCAGGCCAGAGTGATGATCGGCAGGCCGATGTTCTTTCGACCGGCAGGCCGAACCTGGGGAAGTGTTCGGCCGACCGAACTTTGCTTCCGGCAGGCCGAACTGTGCAGTTCGGCAGGCCAAAGCAGGGAGTCCGACAGGCCGACCGAGGCATGAAAAATTTTGTGATTTTTCACCCGTTTTCACTGTTTTGAACCCTGATTTAAATCCCAACCTTATAGAATGATTTTAAAGGTACAAATGGCACACTAGGACATCATAAAATGGTTTAGTAACATAGAATGTCTCGAACTAGATATTGATCGACTTAGTTTGTATCTAGGATCGTTCGTGGTTCCGTGTTGCTAACGTATAGCGGACCAGGATTACGGTGTGGGGCACCGGCACGAGTATTGAGGTAGGACTTCTATCCTATTTTCTTGGTAGCCTGGTTTTGAAATGATTTGGCTTTGAAAAGGATTTCTATCAAAATGTTTTCAACGGTTGTTTGAAAATGGTTTTATCGGTTATATTTTAATATACCGTGATTATGAAATGAACTTCATAATGAACGTAATTGACAACACTCGGTAATTGGGTTTTGAATGATAATGATAACAAACACAAAGGCATGATGCCATATCAGAGATCGGGTCGTGTAGCGATCGACCTTGGGGGCAGGTCCCGAAACCCAACTGGGCCACTACGGTGGTGATGTCATGGTTTACCTAGGTAAAGGAAAAATGGTGTTTTCGATTGTACGAGTAGACTGTTCTATGTCAGAACGGCTCTACTCAAATTATGTATTTATTTATTTATTTATTTATTTATTTAAGTTTTCTTTTGAGTACTCCTAACAATGAACTGTTTCTTTAAATTAAATTATTTTATAAATCATAGTCCTACTGAGCCTTTCGCTCACGTTTTATCTGTTTTAAATTTTTTCCCTTCTTGGTGGTTTCCCATTTAGGTTTGGAGAGAATTCTTCGGACCGAACTCAGGAGCATTTGGAGGAATTGATTTATATTTTGTATTATTTAAATCAAGGCATGTAAGACTTAACTTTATTTGTATCTGGACTGTGATTGTATTTATGATATTGTCAGTACCATGTGTGTGCACAAGTTGTGGGTTATGGAACCCATACTCGCGGTTTTTATTTAATTTTTATTACTCGTTTAATATTTATAAATTCTTTTATAAAAATGTGGTGGAAATCTTCTTATTTCTCATTTAATTTGATTCTTAAACCATCGGTTTCAATTAAATTCTCTTTTAATTAATCTAAATATTCCACCATGTCACCTCCCATACCTCGGGGCGTGACAGAATGGTATCAGAGCTCAAGGTTATGAACCTTGGGAATTGTGCACGCATAGGTTTGACCATGAAATACCTCAAATAGTCCAAATTTTGTTTTCAGAAGTGAGAGAATGGCACCTAGACGTCGTTCGACTACTGACACCGAGTTCGGAAATGATGAGAGCATGATGAGGTCTATGTTTGCGGTTTTCCGACAGATGGCAGCCAAGGCTAGACCGGGAGATTTCGATGTTGGTAGTCGGCATGCGTACTTTAAGAAATTCCGACGGGCGTCTATTCTGACTTTTAATGGCAATGGGGATCCGCAGTTAGCAGAGTACTGGTTGGATTCAATCTTGAAGCATCTAGATACTCTTGGTGTGCCTGAGGAGTATCGTGTGGAGTTCGCGGCGTATAAGCTCGAGGGTGGCGCTAACACTTGGTGGAAACAGACTAAGCGTCTGGAGCGCGGTGGCGATATCAGTTGGGACAGGTTCGAGGAGCTGTTCTATGATCGGTATTTTCCGCAGGGGTATAGAGATCAGAAGGCAGCTGAGTTTTATAGATTGCAGCAGGGTGATCTGTCAGTTCAGAAATATGAGGCAAAGTTTAATGAGTTGGCTAGGTTTGCTCCATCAGCGGTGGCATCGGAGCGTGAAAAGTGCATTAAGTTTCAGGAAGGGCTCAAGGCTCCTATTCGGCGACAGTAGGTTGCTCTACGGCTTAAGAGTTTCGGAGAGCTTGTGTCGTCGGCGATCTCCGTGAAGAATGATTATGTGCAGTATTATGAGGACCGAGCTAAGGCTTCAGGAGGACTGCAGAAGAGTGGCAGGAAGAGCACCAGTAGTCGTCCAGCTCCGGGGAAAGGCAAGCAAGGCGGTGCGACCAGTGGTAGCAGCAGTTCGTCTGGCAGCGGGCGCAGCAATCCCTACAGCTTTCATTGTCATTTCTGTCAGCAGCCCGGACACATCAAGAGGAATTGCCCGATCAGGAGTGCTCGTCTTGGATCGCAGACCGGGGAGGTTGCTAGTCGTTCGTCTCAGCCTCAGCCTCAGACTCTACCTTCGCCTCCGTGGTACCCGCAGTTGTAGTATCTGCAGTTTTCTCCTCAGCAATTCTCATATCCGGTACGGGGCAGCAGCTGCAGTATTTTCAGCGCAGTGTTCCTCAGTATCGAGCGCCGAGTACAGGTAGTGTGCAGTCGTCTCCCTCTCAGCAGTATCGGCCGAGTAATCCAGGACCCAGCAATGTCGGTAGAGGAAAAGGAAAGGCGCCAGTGCAGGTTCATGCAATGGCATCTGGGGGGTCAGATTCTCAGACTGGTAACGCGGTTGTCGATGGTATGATCTTGGTTTCTAGATCTTTAGCTCGTGTTTTATTCGATACCGGTGCCTCTCATTCTCTCACTTCGAGTTCTTTTGTACATGCCTTGGGATTAGAGATAGAAGAGTTTAATGAACCCCTAGTCATAACTTCTCCCTTGGGGCGGGTGTGTGTAAATTGTATGTGTAAGTCTTGAAAAATAATGATTGGGGATGAGATTTTGAAAAGTGATTTGATTATACTCCCCATGAGCTCCTATGATGTAATTCTAGGGATGGACTGGTTGTTCAGGTATAGTGCAGTCGTGGACTGCCAGTTTAGAAAAGTGACCCTAGTGTCTGATAGAGGGACAATGATCACTTACCAGGGTGGTGGTGATTGGTTAATGAGTGAGCGTCTCATGAAGTCGTGTTTAGGAGGGCGAAGGAATCTAGGTTGTTGTGCTTTTCTTGCCAACCTGGATTGCGAGCCCTATGTTTCGAGTGGCAGTGTAGTGATTCTGGTGGTTGATGAGTTCGAGGATGTTTTCCCCGACGAGTTGCCAGGATTACCACCGTATCAGGAGATTGAGTTTGGTATCGAGTTGTTTCCAAGGACATCATCGATTTCTATGGCACCTTATCGGATGGCACTGGCAGAAATGAAGGAATTGAGGAAGTAACTTCAGGAGCTTGCTGATAAAGGGTATATTCGAAACAGCACATCTCTGTGGGGAGCACCAGTTTTGTTTGCTAAGAAGCATGATGGGACTCTCAGGTTATGTGTGGATTATCGGCAGCTGAATCGTGTCACTGTGAAGAACAAGTATCCCTTGTCTAGGATTGATGAGTTGTTTGATCAGTTGGGAGGTTCGCGGTACTTCTCGAAGATTGATTTGCGGTCAGGTTATCATCAGCTCAGGATCAAGGAAGAGGATATTCCCAAGACAACATTTAGGACTCGGTATGGGCACTTTGAGTTTCTGGTTATGTCATTTGGGTTGACGAATGCTCTGGCAGCTTTTATGGATTTGATGAACAGGATATTTAGGCCGTATTTTGATCAGTTCGTGATCGTGTTCATCGATGATATTCTTGTGTATTCTAAGACTTGGGAGGAGCATGAGCAGCATCTTCGGATTATGCTTCAGACTCTGCGGGAGCACCAGTTGTATGCTAAGAAGGAAAAGTGTGAGTTCTGGTTGACTGAGGTCAAGTTTCTGGGTCATGTTATCTCGGAGCATGGTATTTCAGTGGATCCGTCCAAGATTGAGGCTATATTGGAATGGGAACGACCAAGGAATGTAGCGGAGATTCGCAGCTTCTTAGGTCTTTCTGGATATTACAGGAAATTTGTAAAGGATTTTTCGAAGATTGCAGCTCCGTTGACGAGATTGATTAAGAAAAATGTCAGGTTTGAGTGGAATGAAGATTGTGAGCTTGCTTTTCAGGAATTGAAGAACCAGTTGACTTCAGCTCCAGTGTTGGTTATTCCTAGCAGTGATGAGCCATATGAGGTTTATGCGGATGCTTCAGGGCGCGGACTTGGATGCGTGTTGATGCTGCATGGGCGTGTGGTTGCGTACGGATCGAGACAGCTACGACCTCACGAGCAGAATTATCCTACTCATGATTTAGAGCTTGCGGCGGTGATTTACGCGCTGAAGATTTGGAGGTGTTACTTGTATGGAGCTTCTTTCAGGTCTTCTCCGATCACAAGAGTTTGAGGTATCTATTCACTCAGAGGGATCTCAATCTGAGGCAGCGCAGATGGGTAGAGTACATGGAGGATTATGATTTCGCGTTGCAGTATCATCCCGGGAAAGCTAATGTGGTCGCGGACGCGCTTAGCAGGAAGTCTTCAAGGATTATCGCTTGCTTGATTTTTGAGGACTGGAGCAGGGATGCGACAATGAGTGAGTATCGGCTATTGTATCGTGAAGACTGTGAACGAGTTTCGTTATATCACGTGGAAGCGACTCCAGCTCTTGTTCGGATGGTGAAGCAAAATCAGTGGCAGGATCAGCATTTGCAGGGGATTTGGTCGCGGATTCAGAACGGAGAGCAGTTCGAGGAATGGAGCGTGCATGCAGATGGATCGTTGTACTTCTGGGAGCGTCTTGCAGTTCCAGTTATCGCCGAGGTGACGAAAGCCGTTCTAGATGAAGCTCATAGGTCTCAGTTCGCTATTCATCCGGGGAGCACCAAGATGTATCGTGATTTGAAGAGGCAGTATTGGTGGAGAGGCATGAAGAAAGATGTTCGAGAGTACATGGCCAAGTGTTCGACGTGTCTTCAGGTGAAAGCCGAGCATCAGAAGCCTGCAGGTCAGCTTCAGCCGCTTCCTATTCTAGGGTGGAAATGGGAGCATGTGACGATGGATTTTCTCATAGGTTTGCCGAGGACGGAGCAGCGGCACGATGCAGTTTGGGTTGTGGTCGACAGGTTGACGAAATCGGTGCATTTCATTCCGTTTAGGTCGACGTGTTCTAGGAAGGTTCTCGGGGAGTTGTATATGTAGAACGTTGTGAGGTTGCATGGAGTTCCTTTGTCCATCACCTCTGATCGAGACACCAGGTTTAATGCTAAGTACTGGAGGAGTTTTCAGGAGGCTTTAGGTATGGATTTGAACTTCACTACGGCATTTCATCCTCAGACTGATGGGCAGTCTGAGCGGGTTATTTAGGTTCTCGAGGATATGTTGCGTGCTTGTGCGTTGGACTTCGGCGTGAATTGGAAGCAATGTTTGCATTTGGCGAAGTTCGCGTACAACAATAGTTATCAGGCGAGTATCGGTATGGCACCATTTGAGGCGTTGTATGGGCGACCGTGTCGGTCACCTGTGTGTTGGGCCGAGCCTGAAGATAGAGTTATTCTTGGGCCGAAAGAGATTCGTGATAGCAACGAGAAAGTCACGGTGATTCGAGATCGGTTGAGGGCATCTCAGAGTCGGTAGAAGAACTACGCGGATAGAAGACGTAGACCCTTAGAGTTCGCGGTTGGGGATTTTGTTCTCTTGAGGGTGTCGCCTCGTAAGGGAACTATGCGGTTCGGAGTGAGTGGGAAGCTCGCGCTGAGGCATATTGGGCCGTTCGAGATCACTCAGCGTGTTGGTGTGGTCGCTTATCGGCTTGATCTTCCACCCGGACTTTCTCATGTTCACGATGTGTTCCATGTGTCGATGCTTAGGAAGTGTCCACCCGAGCAGGGCAAGATAGTTTCGTTTCACGATGTGCAGGTTCAGGAAGATACGACGTACGAAGAAGTGCCGATTCAGATTATCGACCAGAAAGTGATTAGCTTGCGTCGTCGTGAGATACCGTTGGTAAAGGTCGTGTGGCAGCATCACGGGGTTGATGAAGCCACTTGGGAGCTAGAGTCGAATATGCGGGAATTGTATCCGCATTTGTTTTGTTTCTGAAATGAGTTGTAAATTTCGAGGGCGAAATTTCTTTTAGGGGTGGAGAGTTGTAACGCCCCGAAATTTATTTAATGTTAATGTAATATAAATGATGAATTAGTGTGCCATAATTAACGTTTTAACATTAATTTGATTACTTGGTTGGATTTTTAGTTTTTGGTTGTTTTGTTAAATTGATGCATTCAAAGGATTCCTTATTGTTTTAAAATGATGTTTTGAGTTTTAAAACACAACAATTTGTAAAATGTTAAAAATACTCCGTTTTACAAAACCGTGGGCGGCACATGGTTTTCGCACAGTAAAACCGCCCACCAATTTTCTCTATTTATTTCCTTCCTCTCTCTCTCTCTCCTCACTATCACGACTCTCTCTCTCTCTTCCTCTTGATCTCTCTCGGCAGCCTCTCCCTCTCTCTACATCTCTCTCAAATTTTGAAACCCAAATTCGAATCCAAGCTTCGGGTTAGCAAAGAGGAAGCTCGGGGACGTGATTCGGCAACCGAGATCGTGGATTGAAGCTTCGATTCGAGGTTAGATTCGAAATTTCTAAACTTTTTACAAAATTTTCAATTTTGTGCATTTTTGAAATCTAGGGTTGTTTAAGCTTAGAAAACCGTAGATTTGAGTTAAACGAACTTAGAACAACTAGAATCTAAGCTTAGATTGAAGAAAAACGGATTGAATTCAAGATTTTTCATTTTTCCCCTCATTTTCTCATTTTTGGATTTTTGGGGATTTTGAGTTTAAATCTTGTTTAAATGAGTTCAAACATGTTCTAGTATGTTTTTCTATAAACTATGATTGTTTTTCATGCCTGGGATTTGAGAAAAACAGGTTAGAATCAAGATTTGAATTTTGGGGATCGAGAAACCCGTGGCTGGGATTTCTGGATTTTCCCAGTTCGGCAGGCCGAACTGTGTGTTCGGCAGGCCGGTGTTCTTCCGACCGGCAGGCCGAACCTGGGGAAGTGTTCGGCCGACCGAACTTTGCTTCCGGCAGGCCGAACTGTGCAGTTCGGCAAGCTGAAGCAAGGAGTCCGGTAGGCCGACCGAGGCATAAAAATTTTTGTGATTTTTCACCCGTTTTCACTGTTTTGAACCCTGATTTAAATCCCAACCTTATAGAATGATTTTAAAGGTACAAATGGCACACTAGGACATCATAAAATGGTTTAGTAACATAGAATGTCTCGAACTAGATATTGATCGACTTAGTTTGTATCTAGGATCGTTCGTGGTTCCGTGTTGCTAACGTATAGCGGACCGGGATTACGGTGTGGGGCACCGGCACGAGTATTGAGGTAGGACTTCTATCCTATTTCCTTGGTAGCCTGGTTTTGAAATGATTTGGCTTTGAAAAGGATTTCTATCAAAATGTTTTCAACGGTTGTTTGAAAATGGTTTTATCGGTTATATTTTAATATACCGTGATTATGAAATGAACTTCATAATGAACGTAATTGACAACACTCAGTAATTGGGTTTTGAATGATAATGATAACAAACACAAAGGCATGATGCCATATCAGAGATCGGGTCGTGTAGCGATCGACCTTGGGGGCAGGTCCCGAAACCCAGCTGGGCCACTACGGTGGTGATGTCATGGTTTGCCTAGGTAAAAGAAAAATGGTGTTTTCGATTGTACGAGTAGACTGTTCTGTGTCAGAACGGCTCTACTCAAATTATGTATTTATTTATTTATTTATTTATTTAAGTTTTCTTTTGAGTACTCCTAACAATGAACTGTTTCTTTAAATTAAATTATTTTATAAAACATAGTCCTACTGAGCCTTTCGCTCACGTTTTATCTGTTTTAAATTTTCCCCCTTCTAGGTGGTTTCCCATTTAGGTTTAGAGAGGATTCTTCGGACCGAACTCTGGAGCATTAGGAGGAATTGATTTATATTTTGTATTATTTAAATCAAGGCATGTAAGACTTAACTTTATTTGTATCTGGACTGTGATTGTATTTATGATATTGTCAGTACCATGTGTGTGCACGAGTTGTGGGTTGTGGAACCCATACTCGCAGTTTTTATTTAATTTTTATTACTCGTTTAATATTTATAAATTCTTTTATAAAAATGTGGTGGAAATCTTCTTATTTCTTATTTAATTTGATTCTTTAACCATCGGTTTCAACTAAATTCTCTTTTAATTAATCTAAATATTCCGCCACGTCACCTCCCGTACCTCGGGGCGTGACACATACCTTCAACGTACCAGCATGCATACTAACATAAAATGTGGATATCACCCTTTGGTACATCAAAAGACATAAGTCAAGACAACGACCTACTAGTCATCTCAGGATTAAGATACGATACAAATGATTGTCTAAAGTAAATCGATTTGCCCAGACAGAATTATTAATCCAAATCAATTCACTTTATGTCTCGATCCAATGCATCGTCACCCATGATAATATACCAACGTTTCTATTCACGAGTCCTCATTCGATGGCCAAGACAAATCATCTCTCATTAGAGATATAGACAACATAACAATCTTTACATTAATAAAGTGCCCAACTTTATTCCCTCGATTACGGATCTTATAATTTAGACCATCACCTTAAGAATCGTATCTTTCGCATAATCTGTCCATCATATGCCCAATTCTTAAAGGTTTAGACTGACAGTCTTAGACTTTTTTTTATTTATCATACATTCAACAAATATGAATGCAAAGAAGACAAGATTTAATACATAAATAATAAATAAATTTTTTATTGATAAAAATATTTCCAAAAACATATTATATTTTTATTCTTTAAGACATACATGTCTAATAATAAGGCCTGTAAGATTGTTGGATATGGAAGAGGATACGAAGGTCTTTTACGGTCGAGGCACAATAAGGTAAATCTTCACTAGCTTTTCTAGGAAACAGTACACGTTTCTTAAAAAAATTATAGATGACATCCATAGGGAGTGCTTGATCCATATGTGAATACTACAAGTACAAGCTAATATATCTGACAAGAAAACAGTGTACTGTACTGCCATTCTGACATGGAACATGATTTAGATCCCATGATTTGGGTTGTCCCATATATATGGCATGTCTTTCGATGTTTCCATGCTTGTCGCCTGGTCCTCTGGCATTCCACGAACCTGCATAAACAACACCAGATTAAGTAGGCGTCGTATCTAGCTGGGAATTCTTGCATTAAAGGGCCTAGGTATTTAAAACTTAGACTTGCTCGCCAAAGTCCCAAAATTATGGTATAGAGGAGAATAAATTCCATTTTTCCCGCCCCAAGGTAATGGACGAAGAAGGTGCTAAGGTTGGAACTGAATTTATCTCACAAAATTTAAAAAAATTTTCGATTGCATTTTTCTTTTCAGAGATAATATTAAAAAAAAAAATTCTTAGGGGTTGTGTGGTGCATAAGTTTGAAGTTTTAATATTTAGAACAATACAATTTGAACTGTAGATTCTATACTACGTAGTTTAAGCGGTAGTTTTAAGCTAGTGGTTTTTAAATCGTGTTCGTGGTTGAAATCGCCTCTATGGTTTAGAATATATGCACCAAACGACACATTACACTTTGTTTTGATAGGCACATGGTGGTATGTTACGTGCCACTATCATTTCTAAATTAATGTCGAACAATTCATCTATACTTCTCACTACTTAAATATGTTCAAATTCCATTTAAATGAGTTGATGAGTATAAATTATAAAGAAAATTTGTGATCCAGTATATATAGTTATAATACACGAAAGTATGATTCTATGCTAGCCATGAGACTTCGACTTTTTTCTATGGCTGTGAAGTTAAATAAAACACCCAACTACTACCACAAATGACCACATTTGTGAATTCGAGTCTTGTAAAACATGATTCAATTAGCTAAAGTTATAAATAAATGTTAATTATAAATTATTACAATTTGGAAGCTAAAATTTAAGGTATAAAAAAACACTATTTCATACGGAAAATATGGCTTTTAACGGGCGTCGCCGATGACTTGATATTGGCAATACAAGTGCATGAGAAATTATTGGTTGTAAAGATGGCTGTTTCACATGCACTTATATGTCACGATGGTTGATTTTATAAGGAAAAACAGATTTTATCATAGTGCCGAGGTTTGAGGATCCATTCTTGTTTTGCGCTTTAAGTTTATTCTTAACATATTTCTACACAATCAAAGGGCATGTATTGATATATTTTTGCCTATGCCAAACTAGAAACATAATATATTTAAATATTTGTCATACGGGGATCTACTTGAAAGCAATGCACGAAGGCAGGTAAAATACTATGACACCCTTGAATTTTAAAGTGGGATTAATTATATTAAGTTTAATTATTAAGTATGTTAATGTAATTTTTGATGTTAATTTTAGTTGTTTAAAATTTTGTTGCATTTGTTTTATTTAAAAATTTTATTTTTAGCTTTTAAAATATCAAATGATATTTTTACCCTACATTTTCTCCATATTTATGAAAACGCCCTTGGGGCTTTCTTTCTTTTTTTTCCCTTTCATTTTTCTTTTCTTCCATGCTCTCTCTCTCTTTTTCTCTCAGCCCTCTCTCTTTCTCTCATTCCCGTCTCTCTTTCTTTCTCCCATTTCTCTACAAAATTTCATTTCCAAGCTTTAAACCTGTTGATTTGAAGCTAAGAGACTGAGATTTAAACCAAAAATCCTCTTCCAAAACGTTGATTTGAGGTTAGCCTTTTTTCTCTCTAAAATTTTGATTTTCATTTTGAATTTTTATGCATTTTGTAATTCGAAGTTTGGTAAGCTTAGATAATGTTTAATCTAAGCTTATAGGACTTGTTTTATCATGGATTTAAGCTTTAGTTGAACAAAAATTGATTTAATCAAGTTTTGATATTTTTCTTTGATTTTCAAATCTACTGTGAAATTGAGTTTAAATTTAGGAAAAATGATTTAAATTTGTTCTACTATGATTTTTTATACTTTCTATATGATTTTCATGCTGTGGGATTGAGAAAACATGTTTTGATTTGAATTTTTGAGCTTGGAGAGGTCGAGAATTGAAGTCTCAGGTCCCTAGATTTTGCTAGTTTGGCAAGCCGAACTTGATCTTCGGCATGCCAAATTCAAGCAGTTTGGCAGGCCGGACCCAAGAGGTCGGTAGGCTGAACTGTGCAGGTTCGGTAGATCGAACCAAGATGTTCGGTAGGCCGACTGTGAACTTTCAAATTTGTATTTTTTTTTTCAATTTTTAATGATTTAGAAATGTTTTAAAAAAATATTATGATTTTGTGTTAGGATTATGTTAAGTCAAGAGACACACTGATAATTAAACTGACATAATGATATTTGTTAAATGTGATTTCTGATTTTAAATACAGTTTTTAAGGTTTTGAACGTATATGGAGCATACGTTAAATTTTATTTGGAGTTTACATTATTGGATTTCAAATGAGGTAGGATATACACATATTTCTATCCCTTTCTTTGGTAGCCCTTTTTAAACTGTTTGGGCCAAATGCTTGACCTTTTGAATGATTGATGAAAATAATTTGTCTTTGATTTTGAAGAATTCTATTTTTGATATTCCTTTCGGATTTTCAAAATTCATACAGTGATGTTTTATCAAGTTGCTTTCAAGTAAGTGTTTTTATTGATTTGTTAAGACTTTGAGATTTATCTCAAATAGAACGGTTTGTGAACAATTCTCTGTTTTTTATTATTATTTTAAAATAACTTGTTTTTAAGTAAATATCCTACTGGGCATTCCCTTCACATTTTATTGTTTTTTTTTAAAAAAAATTCCCCTTCCAGGTTTAAAGAGGAAGGAAAGTCTTAGGATTGAAACCTAGCTCTTTGGATTGAAATGGTATTTTCTCTGAAACTATGGTATGATGCGTATACTATACGACTTGTCCTGGTGTTGATGTCGTTTTCGCCTCTACTATTTGTATATTCTTAATTTATTTCAGAGACGATGATTTTTAATAATTTTATATTTTTAATATTATAATTTACTAATTATTTACCTACCCACCTTCGTGGTAAGCATTCACATGATGGTGAATGATAATAAGTTCTTGGCCCCACTTTCATGGCATTCACGTGACGGTAACCGCCTATGATATTATTTATTTTCAACGATGTTTATTTACTTTTTCTTTATTTGCCTCGTTTAAATTGCCTTATTTACTTTAATTTTCATCTTCATTATCCAAAACTTATTGACCCCCTCCCCAGTGTCACAAATACACTCTAAACAAAAGACTTTGGAATAGGTACATATTTAAGTATTTTGAATCAAGGGCTAATTCTAAATGCATTTTTATGCCCTAATTGGTTCCTCATATAGAATTATGACAACGTCCTTACTTTCTTAGAAGCAGTCTCAGAAGCCTGGAAACTCTTATGTCAAGGTCCTTAACCGGACACTCACATATGTTTCTCTTTCACTACGCATTTTTTTTCTAAGTTTTTTCCTTTACTATCTAAGAGAATTGTTTATGTAAAACGTTTTACTGTGATTATATCTTTTATGTGAGTTTTGTATTTTTTAAGTATTTTTAATCTATTGAAAAATTCATTGTTGTGAAAAGTACGGACCCTAGATTCATCTATGTTCATTTTTTGTTTATTATTTTACTCTTAATTTTTTAGAGTAGCTTCATGTCTCACAAAAAATTATAAAATTTTTATAATTTTACATGTAATATAATGTGTGTTTCTAGATTTAAAGGTGGGGATATTTGGAAGATGCGACAAATAAAGGCGAAATATGGTCCAATAAACTTAAAAATGGAAATGAAATGAAGTTAAAAGCCAGAATGGATCATTATTCGTCAACATTTTAATAAATATATTTTACTCCACCATTAAACTGCACTTTTGTTCTTATTAATACTTGCCACCTTCCAGTAACTCGGTGATTCATAAAAATTGAAGAAATGACAAAAACTCTAAATACTGTACATAATGTCAAAATAACTTTATAGATTAAGGAAATTTTATTTCTAATAGGTCAAAAAATAACTTTACTTCTAAGGTGGGATTTAGTGGTTTGGGGAGAAAAGGGAAAATCGTCCAACACCCACGTGAACACCCTACTCCGGCTGAACTTAGATGTTTATGTTAGAATAAATCCAATATATGGGCTAATATATTAAATAAATATGAATTAAAGGCTATCAATAAGGTTGTCTAATTAAAAGTGATCAATTTAGGTTTTTGGTTTTTAATGCATCATTAAGTGTAAGCCTCTTATGTATAGAGACCAAAATATAATTAATAATTTTATGATGGGCTAAATTGGTAATTAAGGATAATTATTAGGGTTTAGCATTTATATAAAGGGGTTGTAGTCCCCATGTCAGTACGTATGCTATTTTTCTGTTCTTTATTTACAGAGAAATTACAGAGGCATATTGTGAAGGAGAACTTACGTACCAGACTTGAGAGATCCTCAACCTATAAACTCGGGATTCACATCGCATCTATGGATTCAGGTTAGCTTCTGGATCTTATTAATATTCTTGATGATTTGACATGAATGATCTTGGATGATGGTGGTGTTCATCACAATATTTTGTTCTAACAGTTTACTATGTTATTATGACAGAATTAAAAACCATTTCTCAAAAGAAGATTGGACTTATTATCGAACACCGAGCCATGATATGAAGGAAGTGTGTTTTGAGGAAGTCTTTCATCCTCGATGGCTTTCGGCTTGACTTATTAAAGGAAGCATGTTTCGAGGAAGTCTTTCATCCTCGATAGCTTTTTGCTTCACTTATTCAATCCCAAGGGGACACCACATGCCCTATTGAAATTCTAAAAATGTAGCAGGACCACTACTTAATTATACCTTTCATGAATAATGTAATTAAACCTGGGAATAAGACAATAGTTTTCATTCTAAATTGAAGAACATATAAAAATAATTATTGTCGAAAACTCAATTTGATAACGTGCATATTTTTCTATTTTAAACCATAACTATTCCTAATCAATTGTGTAATAAATGATTAGATGACCATTGTTCATCTTGTGGAAGCGCTTCATCAATGTCAGGGTCCAAATTAAGGTTCTGATGTGACGACAAGATCCGATGAGGAAATCATTCAATAAATAGATAACATGGCTGACATGACACGAAATTATCTAATACGTACATCATTATAACGACGCTCAAAACTAACCATGAACATAATGCGTCTATTATCTAAATGTTGACTCGCACTTCACACAATGACCATATAAATAGAGGGACTTCCTTCAATCAATTTTAGAGCAGTCCTCTTTCGAGGCTTACTAGAATAAACATGGAAATAAAATAATTTGTCATTTAAACTAGAAACTTTAACATTTTTCCTTTATTTCAATGCTTTTATATGCCAAAAACCAATTTGCTCAAGTTAGAGGAAATGTTCAAATCAAACACCATTTCTAACTCACGAACCATGCATCATATTAACAAGGACTTCTTGGATATTTTTCTATCTTATGGAGATTACACAATGTCTTTGAGAGATTCACCTGACATCATACCAGTACCACTGGAAAACTCTATATATTACCATAGGTACTGACACAAAGATCATTCCATATCTATCATTGGAAATTGGGTTGCTTGGGTGCAGTGCAAATTTCGATCAAAAGCGATCCCATACGCTCGCTGACAGATTGATAAGTGACATTAGAATGTTGAGCTGGAAGCAAAATGTTTGCAAATTTTGGCACCACATATCAGATTTATCACAGCCTGATGACTCCTATTTAAGGAATTCCATAAATTAATGAGAGTAACAATTTTCTCAATCCAATATTCTAACAGTCAGTAAATCATCACTAAACAAAAGCAATGTTGCGACCAATAAACTTGTTTCCACAAAACACCACCATGATAAAAAAAATGAGCATGTTTCCTCACTTGAGCAGAGCAATACCAGGTCATTGCAATCACTAATCCCCGATACCTCGTCTAGATTTGTGTTGGAAGCACCATTCCCTAAAATCTCACCCAAATCAAAGGCAAAATCTGCTTTAAACGATCAAGACTTATCGTCATTGTCGTTCTAGTCGTGTTGTCGTCAATATGTGAAAAGGTGCAAGTATCTTGAAAATCTAAACAAGTCTGAATGTCGCCTGAGAATGTCCATTGTCCGTAGAGCTGCTCACTCTTGTGGCAAGTACTTTGCCATTGAGAGCCTGGTAACAGGCATGTAGTTTCTCATGAAAAGGATAATGAACCTACTAGAAGAACTAGGAGAAGCCAACAAGGAGAATGAGAAGGAGACAAAGCAGGAGCTAGTTTGTATTGAATGTGTTTCTCTGGAGTAGTTAAAGCTAATTAAGTGCCTATAATATATGGCCTCTTATTAAAATAATGTGAGCAGTAGTAAAAGGCCATAGCCTTGCACGTAATATGCGTATGCTATAGTACCTAATGCCCAGAGTGTCGGCCCAAAACTTTGTTAAGGTATATTTCTCATGTCTTTGCTAGTAAAATATGTAATATATGAAATAGATCGATTTGGGATTTCATTTTGGGGCTGCATAACATATTATGTACTTTCTCAATTAGATCTCATGTATACCTAAGACTATGAAAAGTTATTCTGTTCTTATCAGATGGAGTTTACAAATTAACCAACCCAAAATTAAAATTGGTTCATTGCTATATGTAAATCAATTAACTTTGCCCTATAGAGTGATAAATTGGCCTGATTTTGTTGCTAAAACAGCGCCATGTGGGGCTAATTGTTAACTTTTTCGGGATATTTTTACTTCATCGGTTCCAAGCTGATTTGATAACGGTAAAATTTGGTAGCTTTGTAAGAAAACAAAGTCCTAAACAACTGTAAGATTTTCATGACATATGAAGATAATATCTTCAATCTTAGTGAATGTGTCTTCAACCTACGTTATATGACAATACTCTTTTGCATTGATGTTTAACGGATAAACTACACCACGTAATAAACCATAATTTGTGAGGCCTATGAAAGTTAAATATCAGGCAATAATTACTTATGAAAAGAAAATAATTTAATTCTAAAAAAACTAATTTACAAAAGGCAAATACTTGTGCTTCATTAAGGTGTAAAGGGCAAGGCCAAAAACTTTTTGACCACAAAAAATTGATGCGCAACAAGATTTTACGACACACCTGCATATCTAACTGGAGTATATACCCATAGTACAGCCCCTGTTTATTATCCAAAATGCTCACTTTTGTATGAATAGGTTACATGGGGCTTTTTAGAGCCCCCCCCTTTTTTTTTTTGTGTGTCAAAGGGGCCATTTCTTTACAGGCTATTTATTTCATATGAATGAAACATTGCTTTGATACCTAACTATCACTCATAAGTTATACCACAAGATATTTGTTAAACCATACGACACGACTGCATATTTACTTATCACTTTATAACTACATTCTGATTGCATGCAGGCTTCACTATCAGGTGACCTCCTCCCTTACTACTAAAGTGGAGGTAATTGAAGCATTAGTATAATGGAACATACTCCGCCATCTTTTACTTGCATAAAACTATGTACAATTGCAGTGCATTTGTCTTTCCTTTATGTGATGTAGCTCATCCAATACTTCGTCATTTACTAACCCTTTTTGTTACTACTTGCAAATTGGATGAAGATCGTAACCGCTTGAGGAAACACGCAGGCTACTTTCTCATTGTGTTTCCATCTTATGTCTTGCTATGGCTACGTTACTTCTTAAATGAGCTATTATTGCTGCATAATATGTGAAGTAAACTACTTTGCTTACCTACGTTTTCCCTTTCTCATGTCTTTGAGAAATAAACATATGCTATTGACATTCTCCAGTTGCCAAGTACTTTCTATGACAAATTGGATCTATCAAAGAGAAACACTCCTCGCCTTAACTACAACATGCAAGTATAAAGACTGCTACAAAGTGAGGCTTGATGTTTTTACCAAACCATCACTTCTTGATCAATTTAATTCTTAAATGGATAGTAATAAGCCATCCCGTCTGCTATTCTAATAGGAGTTAGGCTTCTAGGTTTAGTTTTGGGGGGAAAAAACATGTTCACTTCCCTAATACCACTATTGCTTTTAACCTTAAGATTACTTAGACCTGCATAATACGACCCCATTAGCATGCGAAGTAGTAACTTTACTTGAAGCAATTGCATTCAAACCACATTAATCTGGCATGAAACTATTTTGTATTTATTGGATTTATACACTGCTCATGCATTTTTAATTGGCTTCTGGCGCTAACGTTACACAACCAAAATAGATTTTCAGTTACAAGAGTACTATTTCCTTATACATTTTTTTTTTACATATATACAACCATCACAGCCAGTAATGAGAAAACTACATGGAATGCCTTTAAATGGACACTCCTTATTAAAAATGCCATCTTATTCTTAACTTTTCAAAAATGTCCTTTCTCTATTTATTTTGTTTTTATTTTGATTTATTGTTTGACTTTTTTACCCTAATTTAAAACAAAAAACCCTAATACTTTTTTTTTCCATCTTCTCTCTCAGATCTCTTTTGTCTCCACTCTTTCTTCTTCTTGCGCTCTCTCTCTCTCTCGTTTTCTCTATCTCTCTCTCTTTCACTCCTTAACCATCTAAAATTCAAATTCCTCTAAAATCTACTTCAATATCTCACGATTCCATGAAATTTTGATCTCGATGCTCATAGATTAAGTGATCTATATGATCATTGGTGGTAGACAAGAATTTGTTGCTCTCGTCGACAAGCTCGCAGTAGGTGACAAAGATTGTGAACCGCTCTCACCAGTGGACAATTTACTTTTATCGCGTTGACAATATCGCTTCAATGAGCTCCTGGTTAGTGACGAAGACAATGAACAGCTAGTTCCAATGGACGATCTATCGCGATGGTAAGATCTTACCGAGGAGGTGCTGATGAGCCGAGTGAGCTAGGTGGCCCCTTTTAAGCCAGCTTGTGACTTTGAGAAAGGCATTCAACTTCTTTGACATGGATCGCAATGAGAGGAACACGGCGGAGGAGTTCCACAGCTTCTTCATGGAAGGATCATGGTGGAGGAGCTCTATAACTTCTCCACAGCTTTTTTTTTTTTGTAGTAGGCCTTATGGGAGCACCAAATTAACCTTACTTTAAAATGTCATCGTGAATAAATATAATGGTGAGTAACGATTATTCATGTTAAGGATTAGGACCAATTAATTAGTTATTGACATTAAAACCTAAGACAATAAAACTAATTACAAAAGGGGGTTTTGGATTTAAACTAAATTACGAAATAAAAGAAAACACAAGAAAATAAAGTAGAATAAAACACTAATAATAAAACTGCTTAAAAGAACATTCCCCACTGCTAAATAATAACCATACAATTAATTACATAATTATTCCTAATTACCTATCGAAACTACTAACCGTAAATATCAACAAGCTCTGCTATCCTAATCTTTCCTTAGTTTATAGATGTAATAAGACAAGCACTCTATTAAACTCTTTTCTATTAAACTACTTAGAACAAGCTCTCTAGATTTAATTTAATGGAAGCATTAAGATAAGAAAGATAGGTTGATTAAGGCAACAATCACACAAGCTCAGATTATTTAACCTAAGTTATGTTCTATATACAATCATACAAAAACGTG
This sequence comes from Artocarpus heterophyllus, assembly GCA_025403435.1. Classification (NCBI taxonomy): domain Eukaryota; kingdom Viridiplantae; phylum Streptophyta; class Magnoliopsida; order Rosales; family Moraceae; genus Artocarpus; species Artocarpus heterophyllus. The sequence continues at coordinate 22,900,446 of CM046353.1, forward strand.
ACCATAATCAATAACAATCGATGCTAATGATTAGAATAATAAGACAATTACGGATCAAGCATTCAATCTAGCAATAGACTAAATTCAAGTCCTATTTAGTTGGCCACCTAAACTAAACAGGAAAATAATCATGAACAATAATTATAGAAGAACATAAACAATCTCAATTGGAAAATTTGAAAATAATTCTATAAATTAATCATAAAATTATGCTTAAGGTTTTGAAATTCCCTTCAACCAAAACAAAACTCAAATAACAGAATTGAAAAATAAAAGATAGAAAGAAATAAAGAAAAGAACGATTTTGGTATCGTAGAATTCTCCACGCAGACGAAATTCCTTAAGCCACCATTAGAGCCTCTCCTCTTTTTCTTCTTCTTTTTCTTCATCCTTTATGACTAATAAAATTAAAGAGATCTAATAAAAAACTAATATGTTTTGTGTTCTAAGGTTGGGTATTTATAGTTTTATATTTAGGGGATGAAAATAGATAACTTGGACCCCTTTTGGACCAATTTCGCAGAGAAAAATGGCAACATACGTGGGGCCCGGGAAGAAATGGCATGGCTATGTGAAAAAACACATCGAGCTAAAAAGGCAAGCATGTGGCCACACAGAATTTTAGCTCACGACCACGCAAAAGGTACAACCACTGCACGCCTAATGGATTCCAAATGAATGAATAGATTTCATGAAGCACTAAAACCATTATTTTTAACATCTTTTCACTCGATAATAAAACACCAACAAAACACAAAAAACACAAATAAATACAATAAAACTCAAAAACTAACAAAATAAATATAAGAAAGAATGATATAATAATATGTCAAATTATGCACTTATCTTTTTGTGTCCTTGAATTGCTTTGAGTTTGACTTCATGAAAATTTAGTGGTTGATGCTTTTCATTGAAGGTTCCACGTTTTGTGCTTAGGTTCCATTTTTTTTTTACTCTCTTATTGAAAGCATGAAGTCAAAAGTCATTGATTAAGATCAACAACTGGTAGTTTAGCATTGTGCCCTAGGATTAGCTTTTAAGTATTTCCTTTAATGTGCATATTAAAGATGTTATGGTTAATCTTTTTTTTTTTGTGTTTTTTTGCTGTAATGGTTTTTTACATAGTTTCGGCAAGTTTTAGGACAGAACTTGACAGGTTTTGAGTTGGAACCTGGTAGGTTCTGACACAAAATCTTTTAGGTTCAAAAAAAAAATATGTTGGAATCTGGTAGGTTCCAAGTTGGAACCTAATAGGTTACAACTTGGCACCCAAGCTAGTGATCAGAGGCAAACACTTTTTTGTTTCATAAAAATATGTTGGAATCTGCTAGGTTCCAAGTTAGAACCTAGCAGGTTACAACCCAGCACTTACACCGGCAACCAAAGATGGTTGACGCTTCTTTGTTTCAAAGAAAATATGTTGGAATCTGGTAAGTTTCAAGTTGGACCTTGGCACATTACAATCTGGCATCCTGCTCCAGTGGCTAGAGGTAAGTTTTGGCATGTTCCACAATAGAATATAGCAGGTTTTGGGATGAATTTTGTGAGGTTCTATTTTGAGAGGAAAGGTTACTTGGTCTTTTAATAAATCTCCAATTTCTAATAAAAGGCAATTTTAATAAGTGGTTTGTTAAGGGAACATTTTTAATAAGGTGGTGCATTTGGGAGACATTCTTGTAAGTCTTAAATATGTAAGCCTATAATAGGATATTAAATAAAAGAGAAAATTATATGACATACCCTCTTGTAGACACTCCTTATTAAGATTGTTCTCTTTCTTTTAACTATTCAAAACTACCTCTTTATTGTTTATTTTCTTTTTAATTTGATTAATAATTTGACATTTTTGTCCCTAATTATAAACCACATGAAAAAAAAAAGAAAACAATAACTAACCACTCTCTATATTGTTCGCCTCCTCTCTCTACTTCCCTCCTTCTCCCTCTCTCTCATCTCTCTTTTTTGCTCCTTTCTCTATCTCTTCTCTATCCCATTGTAGCTCACACCATCATCGTTGTAGAAGTTTGATGTATTAGACGTGTATGCCCTAAGGAGTAAAAATGTAATATATTTTTTGGAGACATTTTTATCTATAAAGAATTTATTTATTATTTATATATCAAATCTTGTCCTCTTTACGTTCATATTTGTTGAATGTATGCTAAGCAAATAAAAGTTTGAGACTGTCAGTCTAAACCTTTAAGAATTGGGCATATGATTGACAGATTATGCAGAAGACATGATTCTTAAGGTGACGGTCTAAATCATAAGATCCACAATCGAGGGAATAAAGTTGGGCGCTTTATTCATGTAAAGATTATTATGTTGTCTATATCCTTACTGGGAGATAGTCTGTCTTGGCCATCAGAGGTGAACTTCACGAATAGAAACATTGGCACATTATCATAGGTGACGATGTGTTGGATCGGGACATAAAGTGAATTGATTTGGATTAATAATTCTGTCTCGGCAAATCGATTCACTTTAGACAACCATTTGTATTGTATATTAATCCTGAAATGAATAGTGGTCCCGTTGTCTTGACTTATGTCTTTTAATGTACCAAAGGGTGATACATACATTTTAATAGTGGTATGCATGCCGGTACATTGGAGGCATGACTCTTGATAGCGTAGACCTACTATTTATGGATATGGAATCCATAGCTTCTCTTTAGGAGTAGTGATATCCTCTTATATATGTTATCCTGTAATTGAAAAACTTGAGCGCTCAACCATTTGGATACATAGGTGTAACCGAATGGTATACCGTCTTTGGATGGTAAGTTTTTCGATAGTGAGATAATGGAACGTAAGATAAAAATAATTGGAAAGGTAAGACAGAACTTGTCCTTAAGCGGTTATGGATAATCCTATGGGGATACGATACACTATGATATGTCATGGCGACTTAGCTATATGGTCTTCGTAATTCTATATAGTTCGAGAGTGCAGCTCCAAGCTTTTGGTGGAGTAGCATTGGAGTTGATAATTATGAAATGTATATCTAGGATATTGGGCTTTATAATTATCAGGAGTGAACTATATAGGTCAATTTGGTCATCTTTGCTAGCTCACAAAATCCTGTAACGATACGACATATTTTTTCAATAATTGGTGACTTATGTTAGATTTATCAGATTGGCTAAAATTCAGAAGAATCAGATAATTCATGTCTGTTTATCGGTTGAATTAATTTTGTGACAAAATTAATTCAAGATAAACTTGTTGAATTATTAGGATCGGATAATTCTTGTTTGTTTATCAGTTGATTTAATTTTGAATAAATTAAATCAAGATAAACTTGTAGAATTATTAGGAATTCATTTATTTTCCTAGAGATTATCTAGATAAAGTTATTTTGATTAGATAACTTTTCTATTGGGTTATTTGAATTAAAATTGAGACTTTATCATATAGAATCTTGGATAAAAAATAAAAAATTTGCTGAGATTTTATCAGCAGTTCGGCATGTCGATTTTCAGGTTTGGCCTACCGATGGGGCAAGTTCGACATGCCTATTAGACAGATCGGCTTGCTTATCGTGCGATAAAAAAATCACGTGTTTTCACACGGATTTCGTCAAATATTGATCCGAATTTGATTCTGATTCAAATTTTGAGGCATTATCTGATAAGGACAGACTCCTGGACCCAACCTCTATATAAAGGGAGTGAGTCTCATTATTATTTAGGTCAATTAAGAGATTAAGAGTAATACTCTACTAGTGAGATTCTAAAACTCCCTGAGAGCTCTTGTTCACAAGTCTCGAACACTATCATTGGGTTCTCTCAATTGGTTGGAAGGAGAGTCGCCTGGAGGAAGAGCAGTACGTGTGAGCCCACACTCACTCCGATCGTGGATAGAGAATAACAAAGAAGACTAGTTGGTTGAGGCTCTTTTGGAATGTTACTTCTCTTCACGGATTATGAGAGTTTTTTGGCATTCAGAGGTTAGTAAGATCTGGTTAATTTATGTATATAGCATGTAAAACTTGTGTTATGAAAAATACTCTAATATAAAAATTTTAAAATTTCACTGCGTACTATTTTTTCAACAATTGGTATCAGAGCCATGGTTCTTACATAAATTTATGAGTTTATGATCGTACTATATATATAAACTATGTGATCTCGATCTCTCTTATGCTTGAATTTAATTTTATAGTGAGTTGGCACTCTAGGTTTCTATATAATATTATATATTATCATGGATTATATGGTGAATATTTATTAATTAATTATGGTTGATTAAATTATTATTTAATTAATTAATTTATACCGGTTATGGTTCTTTAGAGGTTAAAATGTGTATCTAAGTTTTTCATGTAATTAGATGGCAGACTATCATCTCTGTCTATGAATTATTATTTAATTTTAAATTTGTAAGAATTTTTTAATTAAATAATCATTCGGAGAAGACCGATTTAGAAGGCGGATCTAGAAGATAAATAATGGTGCTCCCAGGTATTTCCTGGGTCTCTAATTTATGTTATTGAATTGTTGAAAATAAAATTGATGAATTGCATTAAAAAATATATTTTCTAGAAAGAGTGATTGTTGCTTGGTCGGCATGCCGAACTCTCCGGTTCTATAGGCCGATGGTCGTAGATCGATAGGCCAAACATGAGGTTCAATGAGCCGTCAACAAGGCATAAATCTAATGGCTCTAGTGGCAGGCCGAACTTCTAGTCCGGTAGGCTGATTAGTCATGAACCAGCAGACCGATCTGAAAAAGATCGACAGAGAGTTGGAAATTTGTCCAAAAAATGTGCATCTTTCAATACAGTTTTAATTTTATTTTTGGCATATTTTGAGAAATATTAAATTTGGATATAACCGAAAATTTGGAGTATTTGATTCATATGGGATTAAAGACTTGAAGATGGGCTTTACATGAAGAAGGATACAGCTTGAGGATTCAAGGATGAAGAATCGATAAATAGTTTTAATTATTCACTTTTAATCTTTGTCTTCTATTCTCTAGGATTGAACCATAACATTATAGTTTTTATTATTATTTTGCTTGTAGCTTTGCTTGATTGCTTTGCTTGTCTGCATGATAATATGATTTTCCATGTATATTGATAACATGTCATATAGAATAGGGACCGCTCATATTAAAATTGCTCATGCATGTATTTTAAAATAAAACCTTGATTTCAAAAGATTGAGTGAGAGAAGGTCTTCGAAGAGAGGACCTAAGGCCTCCATCGTTGGTCCATAGGAAGAACATAGTGATCTCGACCCCTAGGAAGGGATTTCTATCATGTATAAGATTGGATCTCTAAAAGGATAAGGTATTTTAACATGATTTATGGTTGCACACCCTTAGGTGGTGATTACAAATCATGGATAAAATATTGAAACGATGGTTACACACTCATGTTAATTTTATTATTAACCTCTCCTAGGAGCTCTGTTAATAAAAATTAATGGCCAAAGAAACGATTATTAATATATGCGCCTTGGGCTAGTGAAAACTCGAGGGACCCACCACAAGATGACGCTGGCGGCTCCTTTGGAGGGAGAGAATAGCACGCGTTCCAATTCCTTCCCCTTATGCCCTGCCACGATGTTAAAAGAGGCTGACTCACCCACCGCTTTCCCTAAGGATAATCTTCCATTTGGCACAGCTTCCTTAAAAAACTCCACGTCATCATCTCCTCCAACCTGCCTGTCTCTGTACTCCTCAGAACTTTGGCAATACAATATCCCACCGTTTCAACTCCTCTGAAACCATTATCGACAATAGGCTGCAAATTCTTATCAATACTGAAAAGTCTAATAGCGAATCTTTTTCCCCAACAACTGATTACCATCGATGAAGGAATCAACCTGTTGGAAAATCACTTCACTTGGGTTTTAGCAAAACGAAGAAGCTTAATTGCCATGTCTTCTTCAACTTTGACGAGACCTCCAAGTTTATCTCCAATAATCTTAAATAGCTGTATGTTCCACATCTTTAATGGTGAGACCCTCCACACAATCCGACTCATCCTCCCTTCGATTTGAATGTCTTTCCAGTGGACTTCAAAACACCATCTTTTGATTGAAGCAAAAGCGCCTTCTCTAATAGGAACTTTTCCTTTTTTAACCATGTCTTCATGTTCAATATAGCTTCTGCACCACAGAATCGCCCTGCCAACGAGCAGAGGAGAGATCTCAACACTCCTATTAAGAATCATACTAAAAGACTTGGTGTCTGTTTGGTTCGAGTATTTGAATAGAGTATTTGAATGAAGATTTAAATTTTTGGGAGAGAAAATATTGTAGCAAAATAATTCAAACCGTGATTTGAGCCACGAAACAAATGGTCCTTGGAAATGTCTGGCCAACCCACTGAAACTCGGTCTCTAAAAATGACCTCTGCCATATCCCATCTTTTATCCACCAATCCCTAACTCTCTGATGCACAGTTGCCTTATAATTAGAGGAAGCCCTTGAAGATCCAATATGTCAGCCACCAGCTTGATTGTTTTTCCCTGAAGAAATTTGCACCGGTTTAAAATCATTTTTCCCCTTCTTCTCTTCCAGCTACAAGATCTCCGCCTAATAACCTACTTTTCTTGAAGGACGGAATAACCTCCTCAAACATCCACCAGACTCACCCCAACTTCTGAACTGAAATTCTGCTGGGACAATGACATTCTTAACATCACCATTTTGAATCTTTGGAACCTTCATAAAGCACCCTACCCTATTCTTAATACATTCAACAATCGGTCTATAGTTTGGGCCTCTAAAAAACTACGTAAACTCACCATTCCTCCCTAGCTCCAAAGCTTCTTGAACCACTCTGCTGAACCAATCGGCAACACCCAAATCCATAAGAATCTATTGTTCTTTACTTTATTCCTCTCAGTAATGCTTATGAAACTACCTTTCTCATCAACAAATATAAAAACCTTGTGTTTCGTATAGAAATCCTAATCTAAATGCTTAAACCTCATCGTGACAAAGACGAGAACAATCTAAGCATGAGAAAGACAAGGATTAAGTAAGGTGATTAAACATTCGAAACTACCAGCTTTTCATTCTCGAGGTTGATTGAATGGTATTTTGAATTCTCCACCCCAGTCCCAAAAATATAAAATGTACCATATCGAGATTAACCATTAAGGTAAATACGACGAAAGAAACAAATAATGCTGTTGGGCTGAAATACTCTTCTTATTCACTTTAAAAAAAAAAAAACGAGTACACAGTACATTGTTATTTATAGACTAACTTACCTTCTAACTTAGGTGTCAATACCTTACTACCTAAATATTAGGAAACTAACCAACTCAAAGATACGCTACTACCTAATTTACATTTGAATACATCTTGCAATCTAGGACAGGTTAGTAAACCCAGATTTTTAACACTCCCCCTCAAGTTGGACTGTACAGATTAAACATCCCCAGCTTGCATGCTAACTTCTTGAACGTTGGCTTAACAAGACCCTTTGTAAGAACATCTGCTATTTGCTCTGTTGTTGGAACATAAGTGACACACAGCACTCCTTCTTCTATCTTCTCTTTAAGGAAATGTCTATCCACATCCACATGTTTCGTTCTATCATGATGAATTGGATTGTGAGACATACTTATAGCAACCCTATTATCATAATAAACTCTTAGTGGAACTTCCACAGGGACTTTTAGCTCTTCCATTAACAGCTTCACCCAGAGAATCTCATACACCCCAAGAGCAATAGACCTTAGTTTAGCCTCAGCACTACTCCTTGCCACCACCGCTTGTTTTTTGCTTCTCCAAGTTACTAGATTTCCCCACACAAACGTACAACAGCCTAAGATAAATCGCTTGTCGTCTCTAGATCCTGCCCAGTTTGCCTCTATGAATGCTTCAACCTTTCTTTCATCAGATTTTTTAAAAAATAAACCGAGACCCGGGCTACCTTTTAGATACTTCAAAATTCTATACACAGCCTCCATATTAACCTTTGTTGGTGAGTGCATATATTGACTAACAAGGCTTACCGCAAACACTATATTTGGCCTAGTGTGAGACAAATAAATAAGTCATCCAACAAGTCATTGGTACCTTCCTTTGTCTACGGGTTCACCCGTTAAATTCTCCCCCAATTTAAGGTTTGAATCCAATGGTGCGTCTACTGGTTTGCACCCCAACATTCCAATGTCTTGAAGTAGATCTAATACATACTTCCTCTGTGACACGGATATCCCTTGTTTACTTCTTGCAATCTCCATTCCCAAGAAATATCTTAAGTTTCCCAAGTCCTTCATTTCAAATTCCGTTGCCAATTTCTGTTTCAACCGCTCATCACCTGTCAGAATTATATTGTCCACATAAACAATAAGTATTGTGACCTTACCATTCTTGTGCCAATAAAACATAGTGTGATCTGAGTGAGCTTGTCTATAGTCTTGTTGCTTGAGAGCTTTTGCAAACCTGTCGAACCAAGCTCTAGGAGACTGCTTTAGTCCATATAGAGATTTTTGTAACTTGCACACTTTACCACTGTCCCCATCACTGTTAAAACCTAGTGGCAATTCCATATACACCTCTTCTTCTAAATCATCATTTAAAAATGCATTTTTTACATCCAATTGTTGCAATGGCCAATCCAAATTGGCTGCTAATGACAATAGGACTCTAACTGAATTAATTTTGGCAACAGGAGCAAAGGTCTCCTAGTAGTCAATTCTGTAAGTTTGAGCATACCCTTTAGCAACCAATCTCGCTTTGTAACATTCAATCGATCCATCTGCCTTATACTTTATAGTAAATACCCATTTACATCCCACTGGTTTCTTATCCTTGGGTCTCTGTACAATTTTCTAGGTTCTATTCTTCATGAGGGCTTCCATTTCTTCCATGATAGCCTTCTTCCACTTAGGGCATCTCAGGACATCCTCCACGATTTTAGGAGTTTCTTCCACTACAAGATTCACAACCTAAGCCTAAACGGGCTAAGATAGGTGGTCAAATTTCATAAACTGTGATATAGGGTGTTGGGTGCACATCCTAACTGCTTTTCTCCAGGCAATAGGAAATTAGAGATTACTATCAATTGGGGTTGAACCGGACCCTGATTCAGACAGTTGGCAAGGAGAATTTTCTAGGTTATCGTCCCTTTTTGAATTTTTGCTCCGAGAATAAGTCAACAATTTTGACTGCGTTTGCAATACTCCCTTTGTCTTGGTTGAATTCACCTGGTTTGGACACACATTCAAATTTTGTGGGTTAGCAGACGCTGTTTTTTCACGAGAAGTTGGAGTGGGATTTAGTATTTTATCTGGTTATAGATTTTCTTGGGATTCTAGAGTGGAGTCTTAATTTTTTTGTAGATTTGAATCTTTATTTGAAATATTTGGTGGATTTTCTTGATTCAAAAAATCTAGAGAATCTATATTCGAATAATTTTGCAGATTATTTGAATCTTTATTTTATAGATTTGGTAGATTTTCTTGATTGGGCAGATTTTGACAAGATTCCTTAGGATTTTCGTTTAAAGGAATAGAGGAATAATCTTGGGAATATTCCTTGGAATATTCTCCCAAATTTGGAGAAGAATCTCGCAAATGTTGAGAAGAATCCCAAAAATATTCCTACAAATCTACCCTATATTCCATCGAAGTCAATGTAACCAAATCTTGAACTAAATCTAGTTCCAAAAAATTTGCTTCCTCCAATTTCTCCCCTTCAAATGACTTTTTTGAAAAAAAAAAAAAAGAAAGGGGTTGGATTTCGAAAAAACTAACATCCATAGTCGTGAAAAATTTCTGTTTTCTAGGGCATAATAGCGAGACCCTTTTTGAGTGGTAGAATATCCTACAAACACACGCTTAAGGGATCTAGGATCTAACTTACTTTTATTTGGATCATGGTTATGAACAAAGGCTGTACAACCAAAGACTTTAAAGTCTAAAGAGGAAAACAGTCATGACTCAGGATATGACTTAGATAGTTATTTAACCGGTGTTTGAAAATTCAAAACTTTAGTTGGTAACCGATTTATCAAATAAAAGGCAGTAAGAATAGCCTCCCCTCAAAAACTTTTTGTAACATTTGAAGTGAATAATATAGCCCGTGCTACTTCTAAAAGATGACTGTTTTTTCTTTCTGAGATCCCGTTTTGTTGGGGGTGTATTTACGCAAGAACTCTGATGAACCATTCCATTTTGTGTTGCAAAGTTTGATAAATAAGAAGTAAAATGTTCAGTACCATTATCAGTACAGAATATTTGTATACTCTTATTGTACTGATTTTTAATCATAGAATGAAAGTTTTGGAAAATTTGTGGAGTTTCAGATTTATCCCTTAAAAGATACACCCAACAAATTCTTGGAGGATCGTCGATAAAAGTTATGAACCATCTTTTATTAGTTAGGCTACGGATTCTAGAGGGACCCCAGATATTGTCATGAATTAACATGAAAGGAAAAGAAGCACGGTAAGATAAGGAAGGATAAAGAACACGTTTGTGCTTAGCTAACTGGCAAATTTCACATTAAAATGAATCCTGAGTGTGAAACAGAGATGGAAACAAATGTTTTAGACATGCAAAACTTGGGTGGCCTAGCCTACGGTGTAACAACATAATTTTTTCTATCCTAGATGAGGTAGTATTGCAGACTGCAGTGTAAGTCTCATCATTCTCATTGGAGCCATTCTCAAGGTAGTATAGTCCTTCGACTTCTCTAGCACTACCAATTGTCTTCCCCGAGGTCCGGTCTTAAAAACACACATTGATTGTGAGAGGTTTATCACATAATCTAAATCCTTAGTAATTTTACTAACAGATAATAAATTGCATGATAATTTTGGAACATGGAGAATGGATTTAAGAGTAATTTGTGGACTTAGTTTAATGGTTCCAATTTCTACTACGGTTGTAAAAGATCCATTGGCTATCTTTACTTTGTGAGTTCCGGGGCTAGGAGTATAGGACGTAAAAAAACTTCCACATCCTGTCATGTGATCCATGGCTTCTGAGTCCACTATCCAAGGTTCACTCTTAACTGTTAATCCACCAAAAACTGTAAAGCTTGTACCTTTTTGAACCAAAAAAGATGTACCCGAGGGCTGTGAACCAGTGGCGGTTAGGAGTTTTCGCAACTGCTCTATCTACTCCTTAGTGAACACCGTTCCTAAGTTGTTCTCAACTCTTCTTTCTGCCTCCAAACCCTGAGTTGTTTGAAGTGCCTTAGCCTCTTGATTCCGTTGTTTGTTTGGGACCTAGTTTTTAGGTTTTCCATTCAACTTCCAACAGTTCTCCTTAGTATGGTGTGGTCGTTGACAATGGTCACACCATAATTGAGCCTTTATGTTCCCTCGTCCTTGAGTTCCTCGGACTGCCAGGGCTGAATTTTTTATTTTTGAGCTGGTGCTCTCTTTGAGCATTACTTTTTTTTGCCATTCCTCCCTACGAACTTCAGCAAAAATCTCCTCAATCGAAGGCAACGGTCTCATCCCAAGTAGCCGTCCTCTAACCTCGTCAAGTTCTTTGTTGAGTCCAGCTAGAAAATCATAGATTCTATCTTTGTTCACCATTTGTTGATAAAGAATCGCATCTTCAGGGTCCCTCCAATTGCAATTTTTGAATAGGTCTAGTTCATGCCACAGTTTTGTAAGGCTATTGAAATATTGGGTCACATCACTCTTCCCCTGTCTCAAATTTCTAGCCTTGTTTCTTAATCCAAACATTTGGGATGAATTTTCTAAGTCTGAATAGGCAAGAGTAACTACCTCCCAATTCTTCTTAGCTGTAGGGAAAAATAGATTGGTTTCTCCTATCTTTTCCTCCATGGAATGGATCAACCATGCCATTACCTTGGAATTTTGGGCATCCCAATGGGAGAATGAGGGATCATCGATGCTAGGTATGGCAATAGTGCCATCTAGATATCCTATCTTCCCTTTTCCCCAAATAACTATCTAAATGGATCGGGACCTTTGAAGGTAATTTTTTCCATTTAGTTTGTGAGCGGTAATCTGTAGAGAAGTGTTTTTAGAAGCCGCAGTAGGAGTAATTTTAGGAATTGGCTGATTGGTAACTGAAGTTGCCTCCGAGCTATCATTCCTGCTTGCATCCACCATGTTTCTCTTAACTCTATACCACCTTTATATTAGCTCTAATACCATAAAGGTAAATATGAGGAAAGAAACAAATAATACTGTTGGGCTGAAATACTCTTCTTATTCACTTAAAAAAAAAAAACAAATACACAGTACATTATTATTTATAGACTAACTTACCTTCTAACTTAGGTGTAAATACCTAACTACCTAAATATTAGGAAACTAACCAACGCAAAGATACACTACTACCTAATTTACATTTGAATACATCCTGCAATCTAGGACAGGTCAGTAAACCCAGGTTTCCAACAAGATTTAGACCAGAATATGTTTCATAGACGTCATAGAGTTAGAGACCGAGTTCTATGTGCCAGCTTCTTATACAAAGATCACTGTTTATGATTCTTCCAAGTTAGGAAATGCGGAAACAATCTTTACGTTGAGTGCTTCTACTTTTCAATGTTTATTGTGTTACCGTATCTTGCATATATACTTTTGCTTCTTGTTCTACGTATCAATGTTCAAATCAATTATGTTGTCGAACGGAATGGGCTAGCACCTATACATCATAATATTGGCTTCATTCGTTAGGATATGCCAAAGAGATATGGATCTACTAACCTGAATGGCTGAATTAATAAAACAAAAGATCTCTAGAAGGGATATTGCAGCAAAATAGAATTTCATGTTGAGCCCCAAATAAATGATATCGGAACAGGAGAGCTCCAATCAGTTTTCTGGTCAGGTGACTATTAAATTACTGCCAAACTAGCATTTCCTATGCTGAAATGGTTTTCCGACCCCAAAGACTAGCCTAATGGCTGGAGGAACTACCCCAATTACAAAGCCAAGTAGACCCCAGTGCCCGTCTAGTGTGATAGTAATTTGAGAATGCCCCCATGACACGAAGAACGTCTGCTCTTCCTGCCTTTTTTTTAATATTCTGAAGCAATATTTATTTTCTGAAATTTGAAACTTGATGTGGTTGAAAAATCTGGTAAGATGCTTTTGCATCGTATACAGTCTTGTACCACAAAATTTCCACTTTTTATGAAGCGTTTGGTTCATAGGTTTGAACCACAATTCCAATCATTTTGTTATAGTATTGCTCTCACAAAATTTAATTTTTTGTTTAGACTTTTTGTCCAAAGATACAAACCAAACGGCATATTACTTGCAGTGAGTTTAATTTTTTTGGGTCATAAAAGAGCTGTCGGAGTTAGTTAAAGCAGTCTTTTATGTCAAGAAGAGTGAGATGGGGCTTGGTTTTATGGGAAAGTCCTGATAACATTATGGGAATCGTGGTTTGAGAGAAACATAACGGCTTTCAAAGATCGTATTTGCAATGACAAAGGTAGAAAGGAAGGAATAAAGTTGTGGGCTTTAAAAGAGTTTTTGATTATCGATTATAACTTGATTTGATGTGACTAATTAATTTGATGGATATATTGGCCCTGTTTGTTTTTGTTCTTAGAATTTTTGGAAAGGTTTTTGTACGCTTTTTGAGACAATTTTTAAAAATACTCTTAGCACAATTTCTAAAAAATTTTCATTTTTCAAAACAAAAACATTTTTACCTATTTTGAAAACAATACCAAACGGCCCCATTGTATTTTGATTTTGTTCTTGTGGAGGATCTTTTCCTCATATTTTGTCTATTATTTGTTTTTTTCAATATTTATTTTTTTCCTGTTTCTTGTTAAAAATAAGTCTTGGATAGCCAAAATGCATGCTTGTGTATAACGAATGCATGCTTGTCTTCTTCTATACAGCTGATTAGGCAAAAGAAACTACTGAAGTCTCGTAAAAGGCTGGAGGAGAAAAGTGAAGGCCGGCTAGTGCAAGAGTTGTATGGTTCCTGGCCTATATTGAGAAACCCTCGACTGACACACTCTACAGCTCATCCTTCTCCCTTTTCAGTACAGCAGATGCAGCTTCTAGGACCTGAGCTTTTTCAGTACCAGCACATCTCAATCCAATTTGCAGGACGTCCAGTCTATGGGAATCTAAAGAATCCATACCCTGCCATGCCTGTGCTGTCGCATATTCAGCCTGGGAAATCAAAGCATCAACATTTGCTTTCTAGCTCTGACGTTTTGGCTGCTAATAAAAATCCTGCAAAGAAGTCCACAGAAGCTCATGGAAAACCTATAGCCATGACTCCTCAGGAGAAAATAGAAAAGTTAAGGAGGCAGCAGCAACTGCAGGCAATGCTTGCAATTTGGAAACAACAACAACAACTTCGCCGACAAATCTCTTCTACCAGTCACTCCATCACTCAAAATTTTCCTCAAGAAAACCAGACTCATCAATTTGGGGAAGCGGATCCTGAAGTTGAAGATTTAAGTACTTTTCATTGTTTGGAACCAAACTCTCCCGTAGAACAAGATGATTCTAGTACCATATCTGCAGCTGTTGATGATTACTCTGTAGAGGAAACAATACTTTACAGGCTTCAAGATATCACGACAAAGGTTTGCTTACCTTCTAATGGGTTTCCCTTTATAAATATAGAATGAATATACTTGCAATGCTTATGCAATATGCTGCTACAGTTGGATATTACAGTAAGATTTTGTATACGAGATAGCTTGTTCCGTTTGGCCAAAAGTGCCATGCAAAGGCATAATGCAAGTGACACAAGCAGTACCAACAGAAATAGCAAGGAAGAACGTGAAGCTCTTGCAAAGGAAGAAATCAATAGCTATAACAGGTTAACAAACTTCCTCGCATCTTTGCTTCTTTATATTTCTAATGTCATGATATGTGAACGCTGTAATGTGACATGCTGCATCCCTTCGTGCTTCTAAGAAAACTTTAGCTTAATTATAAGAAGGATTTAAGAAAAACTAGACGTCAAAGTTTAAGAAATTTATGAGATAGCTTGTTCCATATCCAAAGAAATACAAAATCCTAAAAGAAACACTCTATATGAAAAATAATCCACAAGGCCTTCTCAAGAAATTTAAACTAAACTACAATAATGATATGCAGCGAAGAACATAACCATCAATATTATTTTCGTTTGCTTTCTAGAGAAATTAGGAGGCGGATTAGCTTTAGCTGGTCTTTTCTAGAGTTGGTCACTTGTACTATCTTATCTATCCATAGAGCTATTGCCACTTTCACAGATCTTCATATGGCATTGCTGCTTTGTGATTGCCTTGGTAGGGTGAAAAATAGTAGTAGAATAGATCAACAAGGAATAAAGATTTAAAGGTGAAATGCTGAGGAGAATTAATTAGCCTTAAAATCATAAACCCTTTACATTAATAGCCTAATTATAATGGTGATTTTGAGTTACCACGTAAATAATATTATACATGTAATTAATTACTTTGATAATTACTTTGATATGCTAATCTTATTGGGTAATTAGTATAGTTACTAGTGCGTTTTGATTTAGTCAGTAAATTCTTTACCATATATGTTATTTTTGCTCAAGGTTTGGTTACCATGTGTAAGAACAAAACAATAAGTGTATGTATGTATTTTTGTTGCTTTTAATTTCCTTTTTTTTCTTTATTTGCTAGAAAATTGTGGAAAAATATGAATCTCATGTACTAGGTAAATCAGGTACATAAGAATTTATACAGAAAAAAATGCAATTCTAGGAAAGAATTTGACTATTGTAACAATCAGGTGCTTAAGAATTTGAATAGGAATTTAAGGGATTTCTTCTAATGTCCTGTTGACTGCATTTTGCTCCTATTTTAAGTAGAATATCTTTAGCTGTATGAAGCTGTTTTATAGCTTTCTGAGATTCCATTAAGTCTTGGTTTTCAAAACTCCCCTTCCAAGTTTGGCTGCATGTACTTTTCATGCTTAGTTTGCTTGCAATAAGGGATTAATCATTCCATTAGTCAAGATGTCTGTCAGCTGTCCATTAGCCAAAATGCACAGTGTGCATATCAATTAACTGTCCAGCTTTTTTATGAAATGTCGGTCTTCTTTAACATGTTTTGTGAAAACTTTTAGGATCGTTTTACATTCTGTACAAAGAACATCTCTTATAGAGATGTAATTTACAAGGAAAACACGTGAAGCATTGAAATCTCATGACTAGAATTTTGGTGACAAAATCAGGAAGAAATCTATCCCTATAAATCAGGAAAATAAATCTTAGCTGTAAACTGAAATATATCCCAAGGTCAACTGTACATCACAACACTCCCTCTAAAGTTGGTGCATACATATTAATTATGCCCAGATTGTCTACTAATTTATCAAAGTCAGCCGTAAGAAGCCCCTTTGTAAATACATTAGCTACTTGGCTTGTGAAGGAACATCATGCAAAAATTGAGCAATCTTCAAAACTTCAGAGAATGACTTTTTCTCATCAATTAGAATTGTACATGGTGTTAAACACAAATGATTCTCTAAATAGAAAGGGAAAAGTTGACTATCTTACATCAGATCCCCCAAACTAAGGAATTTCACCAAAAAAAAAAATCTGCTACTTCCTAATTCTAGGAATACAAATTTTACAACTTTTCTAAAAAAGCTAATCACAAATTGACTTATTTTCAACACGTCCCCTCAAGCTGGTGAATAGACTTTGTCCATTTCCATCTTTAGAACAATTGTTTGAAACATCGAATTGCTTAATCCCTTAGCACATATGGAAGTTGAGATTTTGTGGGAACATGGGGCATATGAATCAAGCCACGGTCTAGCTTCTTTTTAATGAAGTGGTTGTCTACTTCAATGTGCTTTGTCCTGTCATGTTGCATTGGTGTGTGTGCAATACTGATTGCAGACTTGTTGCATAGTAGAGTCTCATAGGCCCATCTCATTAAATCTTTAGGCCTTGTAAGGTAATCTTCAACCACGACAACTCATAAACTCCTTGTACCATTGCCTAAAATTCCATTTTAGCACTTGATTTAGCCACTACATTTTGTTTCTTGCTTTTCCACGTCACTAGAGTTCCACTGAAGAATGTATAATACCGAATAGTAGATCTCTTATCAACCACAAATCCAGCATAATCAGCATTCATGTATGCCTCAAGTATGAGTCCAACGTCCTTCTTAAACAAGATTCATTTCCTTGGGGGTTCTTTAAGATAATGCTACACTTTGTAGACCACCTGTAAGTGAACTCTATGTGTTGAGACCCCTTACCAAGGCCGAAACCAATTGTTCATATTGGAGTTTTGTTTATAAAATGGGAAATGTCGATGAAGACATGTAACGCCCCGAAATTTATTTAATGCTAATGTAATATAAATGATGAATTAGTGTGCCATAATTAATGTTTAAAAATTAATTAGACTATTTGGCTGGATCTTGAAATTTTGGTGGTTTTGTTAATTTGATGAATTCAAATGATTTCATATTGTTTTAAAAAATAATGTTTTGAGTTTTAAAATACAACAATTTGTAAAATGTTAAAAATACTCCGTTTTACAAAACCGTGGGCGGCACATGGTTTTTGCACAGTAAAACCGCCCACCGATTTTCTCTATTTATTCTCTCTCTTCCTCCTCTTTCCTCACTCTCTCCTGTGACTCTCTTCTCTCTCTCTCTTGATCTCTCTCTCGCTCTCTCGTTCTCTCTCAAATTCCCTCTCAAATTTTTGAATCAAAATTCGAATCCAAGCTTCGGGTTAGCAGGAGGAAGCTCGGGGACGTGATTTAGCAACCGAGAACGCGGATTGAAGCTTCGATTCGAGGTTAGTTTTGAAATTTCTAAATTTTTTTTCAAAATTTTCAATTTTGTGTATTTTTGAAATCTAGGTTTGTTTAAGCTTAGAAAACCTTGGATTTGAGTTAAATGAACTTAGAACAACTAGAATCTAAGCTTAGATTGAAGAAAAACAGATTGGATCCAAGATTTTCCATTTTTCTCCCTATTTTCTCATTTTTGGATTTTTGAGATTTTTGAGTTTAAATCTTGTTTAAATGAGTCTAAATGTGTTCTAGTATGTTTTTCTATCAATTATGATTGTTTTCTATGCCGGGGAATTGAGAAAAATAGGTTAGAATCAAGATTTGAATTTTGGGGATCGAGAAACCCATGGCTGGGATTTCTGGGTTTTCCCAGTTCGGCAGGCCAGAATAGGGATCGGCAGGCCGGTGTTCTTCCGTCCAGCAGGCCAAACTTGGGGAAATGATCGGCCGATCGAACCTGGCTTCCGGCAGGCCGAACTGTACAGTTTGGCCGGCCGAAGTAGGGAGTCCGGCAGGCCGACCAAGGCATAGAAAATTTTGTGATTTTTATCCGTTTTTACTGTTTTGAACCCTGATTTAAATTTCAACTTTATAGAATGATTTTAAAGATACAAATGGCATACTAGGACATCATGAAATGGTTTAGTAACATAGAATGTCTCGAACTAGATATTGATCGATTTAGTTTGTATCTAGGATTGTTTGTGGTTCCGCGGAGCTAACGTATAGCGGACCGGGATTACAGTGTAGGGCACCGGCACGAGTATTGAGGTAGGACTTCTACCCCATCTTTGATAGCCTAGTTTCAAAATAATTTGGCTTTGAAAAGGATTTCTATTAAAATGTTTTCAACGGTTGTTTGAAAATAAACTTATCGGTTATATTTTAATATACCGTGAACTGAAATGGACTTCATAATGAATGTAAATGACAACACTTGATAATTGGGTTTTAAATGATGATGATAATAAACATATAGGCATGATGCCATATCAGAGATTGGGTCATGTAGCGATTAACCTTGGGGGCAGGTCCCGAAACCCAGTTGGGCCACTACGGTGGTGATATTATTATGGTTTGCCTAGGAAAGGAAAATGATATTATTGGTTATTCGGGTAAACTGTTCTGGGTAAGAATGGTTTTACTCAAATTTATTTATTTACTTATTTATTTATTTAAGGTTTCCTTTAAATAACTCCTGAATAATAACATGTTTCTTTAAATTAAAATTATTTTATAAAAGATAGTCCTACTGAGCCTTTCGCTCACGTTTGTTTTGTTTTAAATTTTTCCCCTCTAGGTGGTTTTCCATTTAGGTTTGGAGAGGATTCTTCGGACCGAACTCAAGAGCAATAGAAGAATTAATTTATATTTTGTATCATTTAATCAAGGCATGTAAGATTTTAACTTTATTTGTATCTGGATTGTGATTGTATTTATGATATTGTCAGTACCATGTGTGTACACCAGTTGTGGGTCTGTGGGACCCATACTCGCGGCTTTATTATTTTAATATTTATTCGTTTAATGTTTCAAATTGTCTAATGCATATGGACTCTTTATAAAGTGTTTTAATGAGCCCCACATTTTATACTTAATTCAACCCCTTAAACTCTGGATTTTAATTAGATTCTCTTTTAATTAATTTAAATAATCCGTCACATCACCTCCCGTGCTCCGGGGCGTGACAGAATGGTATCAGAGCCCAAGGTTATGAACCTTGGGAATTATGCACACATAGGTTTAAGGGGTTGAATTATAAAGTGTTTTAATGAACCCCACATTTTATACTTAATTCAACCCCTTAAACTCTAGGATTTTAATTAGATTCTCTTTTAATTAATTTAAATAATCCGCCACGTCACCTCCCGTGCTCCGGGGCGTGACAGAATGGTATCAGTGCCCAAGGTTATAAACATTGGGAATTATGCACACATAGGTTTGGCAATGAAATACCTCTGACAGTCCAAATTTTGTTTTCAGAAGTGAGAGAATGGCCCCTAGACGTCGTTCGACAGCTGACGCCGAGTTCGGAAATGATGAGAGCATGATGAGGTCTATGTTTGTAGCTTTTCGGCAGATGGCAGCCAGGGCTAGACCGGGAGATTCTGATGTTGGTAGTCGGCATGCGTACTTTAAGGAATTCCGACGAGCGTCAGTTTTGACTTTTGATGGCAATGGGGATCCGCAGTTAGCAGAGTATTGGCTGGATTCAGTTTTGAAGCATTTGGATACCCTTGGTGTGCCTGAGGAGTATCGTGTGGAATTTGCTACGTATAAGCTTGAGGGTGGCGCTAACACTTGGTGGAAACAGGCTAAGCGTCTGAAGCGCGGTGGTGATATCAGTTGGGATAGGTTCGAGGAGCTGTTCTATGATCGATATTTTCCGCAGGGGTATAGAGATCAAAAGGCAGCTGAGTTCTATAGATTGCAGCAGGGTGATATGTCAATTCGGGAGTATGAGGCAAAGTTTAATGAGTTGGCTAGGTTTGCTCCATCAGCGGTGGCATCGGAGCGTGAGAAATGTATTAAGTTTCAGGAAGGGATCAAGGCTCCTATTCTACGGCAGTTGGTTGCTCTACGGCTTAGGAGTTTCAGAGAGCTTGTGTCGTCGGCAATCTCCGTGAAGAATGATTATGTGCAGTATTGTGAGGACCGAGCCAAGGCTTCAGGAGGACCACCGAGAAGTGGCAGGAAGAGCACCAGTAGTCGTCCAGCTCCGGGGAAGAACAAGCAAGGTGGTGCAACCAGTGGTAGCAGCAGTTCGTCTAGCAGCGGGCGCAGCAATCCCTACAGCTTCCATTGTCATTTCTGTCAACAGCCCAGACACATCAAGAGGAATTGCCCGATCAGGAGTGCTCATCTTGGATCTTAGACCGGGAAGGATGCCAGTCGTTCGTCTCAGCCTCAGACCCTACCTTCGCCTCCGCAGTACCTGCAGTTGCAGTATCCCCAGTTCTCTCCTCAGCAATTCTCATATCCGGCACGGGGGCAGCAGCCGCAGCATTTTTAGTGTAGTGTTCCTCAGTATCGAGCGCCGAGTACAGGTAGTGTACAGTCGTCTCCATCTCAGCAGCATCGGCCGAGTAATCCAGGACCCAGCAATGTCGGTAAAGGAAAAGGAAAGGCGCCAGTGCAGGTTCATGCAATGGCATCTGGAGGGTCAGATTCTCATGTTGGTAATGAGGTTGTTGATGGTATGATCTTGGTTTCTAGATCTTTAGCTCGTGTTTTATTCGATACCGGTGCCTCTCATTCTCTCATTTCGAGTTCTTTTGTACATGCCTTGGGATTAGAGATAGAAGAGTTTACTGAACCCCTAGTCATAACTTCTCCCTTGGGGCGGGTGTGTGTAAATTGTATGTGTAATTCCTGTAAAATAAAGATTGAGGATGAGATTTTGAAAAGTGATTTGATTATACTCCCCATGAGCTCCTATGATGTAATTCTAGGGATGGACTGGTTGTCCAGGTATAATGCAGTCGTAGACTGCCAACTTAGAAAAGTAACCCTAGTGTTTGATAGGGGGACGATGATCACTTACCAGGATGGTGGTGATTGGTTAATGAGTGAACGTCTCATGAAGTCGTGTCTAGGAGGGCGAAGAAATCTAGGTTGTTGTGCCTTTTCTTGCCAACATAGATTGCGAGCCCTATGCTTCGAGCGAGAGTGTAGCGATTACTGATGATTAATGAGTTCGATGATGTCTTCCCCGACGAGTTGTTAGGATTACCACCGAATTGAGAAATTGAGTTTGGTATCGAGTTGTTTCTAGGGACAGCACCGATTTCTATGGCACCTTATCGGATGGCGCTGGCAGAAATGAAAGAATTGAGGAAGCAACTTCAGGAGCTTCCTGATAAAGGATATATTCAGGAATAGCACATCTCCGTGGGGAGCACCGGTTTTGTTTGCTAAGAAGCATGATGGGACTCTCAGATTGTGTGTGGATTATCGACAGCTAAATCGTGTTACGGTGAAGAACAAGTATCCCTTGCCTGGGATTGATGAGTTGTTTGATCAGTTGGGAGGTTCGCCGTACTTCTCGAAGATTGTTTTGCGGTCGGGTTATCATCAGCCAAGGATTAAGGAAGAGGATATTCCCAAGACAACTTTTAGGACTCGGTATGGGCACTTTGAGTTCCTGGTTATGTCGTTTGGGTTGACGAATGCTCCGGCAGCTTTTATGGATTTGATGAACAGGATATTTAGGCCGTATCTGGATCAGTTAGTGATTGTGTTCATCGATGACATTCTTGTGTATTCTAAGACTTGGGAGGAGCATGAGCAGCATCTCCGGATCGTGCTTCAGACTCTACGGCAGCACCAGTTGTATGCTAAGAGGGAAAAGTGTGAGTTTTGGCTAACCGAGGTCAAGTTTCTGGGTCATGTTATCTCGGAGCATGGTATTTTAGTGGATCCGTCCAAGATTGAAGCTATATTGGAGTGGGAACAACCAAGGAATGTAGTGGAGATTCGCAGCTTCTTAGGTCTTGCTGGATATTACCAGAAATTTGTAAAGGATTTTTTGAAGATTGCAGCTCCGTTGACGAGATTGATCAAGAAAAATGTCAGGGTTTGAGTGGAATGAAGATTGTGAGCTTGCTTTTCAGGAATTGAAGAATCGGTTGACTTCAGCTCTAGTGTTGGTTATTCCTAGCAGTGATGAGCCGTATGAGGTTTATACGGATGCTTCAGGACACGGGCTTGGATCCGTGTTGATGCAGCATGGACGTGTGGTTGCGTACGGATCGAGACAGCTACGACCTCACGAGCGGAATTATCCTACTCATGATTTGGAGCTCATGACGGTGATTTACGCGCTGAAGATTTGGAGGTGTTACTTGTATGGAGCTTCGTTTCAGGTCTTCTCTGATCACAAGAGTTTAAGATATTTGTTCACTCATAGGGATCTTAACTTGAGGCAGCGTAGATGGATCAAGTATATGGAGGATTATGATTTTGCGTTGCAGTATCATCCCGGGAAAGCTAATGTGGTCGCGGACGCGCTTAGCAGGAAGTCTTTAGGGATTCTCGCTTGTTTGGCTTTTGAGGACTGGAACAGGGATGCGACAGTGAGTGAGTTTAGGCTACGGTATCATGAAGACTGTGATCGAGTTTCGGTATATCATGTAGAAGCGACTCTAGCTCTTGTTCGGATGGTGAAACAAAGTCAGTGGCAGGATCGGCATTTGCAGGGGATTTGGTCGCGGATTCAGAACGGGAAGCAGTTTGAAGAATGGAGCGTGCATGCAGATGGATCGTTGTACTTCCTAGAGCATCTTGCAGTTCCAGCTATCGCTGAAGTGACGAAAGCCATTTTGGACGAAGCTCATAGGTCTCAGTTTGCTATTCATCCGGGGAGCACCAAGATGTATCGCGATTTGAAGAGGCAGTATTGGTGGAGAGGCATGAAGAAAGACGTTCGAGAGTACGTGGCCAAGTGTTCGACGTGTCTTCAGGTGAAAGACGAGCATCAGAAGCCTGCAGGTCAACTTCAGCCGCTTCCTATTCCAGGGTAGAAATGGGAGCATGTGACGATGGATTTTCTCACAGGTTTGCCGAGGACGGAGTAGCGGCATGATGCGGTTTGGGTTGTGGTCGACAGGTTGATGAAATCGATGCATTTCATTCTGTTTAGGTCGACGCGTTCTAGG
Organism: Artocarpus heterophyllus; assembly: GCA_025403435.1. Classification (NCBI taxonomy): domain Eukaryota; kingdom Viridiplantae; phylum Streptophyta; class Magnoliopsida; order Rosales; family Moraceae; genus Artocarpus; species Artocarpus heterophyllus. The sequence goes on from CM046353.1 coordinate 22,923,827, forward strand.
AAGGTTCTCGGGGAGTTGTATATGTAGAACATTGTGAGGTTGCATGGAGTCCCTTTGTCCATCAACTCTGATCGAGACACCAGGTTTAATGCTAAGTACTAGAGGAGTTTTCAGGAGGCTTTAGGTACGAATTTGTACTTCAGTACGGCGTTTCATCCTCAGACTGATGGACAGTCTGAGTGGGTTATTCAGATTCTCGAGGATATGTTGCGTGCCTGTGCGTTAGACTTCGGCGGGAATTGGAAGCAATGTTTGCATTTGGTGGAGTTTGCGTACAACAATAGTTATCAGGCAAGTATTGGCATGGCACCGTTTGAGGCGTTGTATGGGCGACCGTGTCGGTCACCTGTGTGTTGGGCCGAGCCGGAAGATAGGGTTATTCTTGGGTCGGATGAGATCCGTGATAGCAACGAGAAAATCACAGTGATTCGAGATCGATTGAAGGCAGCTCAGAGTCGACAAAAGAGTTATGCGGATAGGAGACGTAGACCCTTAGAGTTCATGGTTGGAGATTTCGTTCTCTTGAGGGTATCGCCTAGTAAGGGAACTATGCGGTTCGGAGTGAGTGGAAAGCTCGCGCCGAGGTATATTGGGCCGTTCGAGATCACTCAGCGTGTTGGTGTGGTCGCTTATCGGCTTGATCTTCTGTCCGAACTTTCTCATGTTGACGATGTGTTTCATGTGTCGATGCTTAGGAAGTGTCCACCTGAGCAGGGTAAGATAGTTTCATTTCGCGATGTGCAGGTTCAGGAGGATACGACGTACGAAGAAGTGCCGATTTAGATCATCGATCGGAAAGTGATTAGTTTGCGTCGTCGTGAGATACCGTTGGTAAAATTCGTTTGGCAGCATCATGGGGTTGATGAAGCCACTTAAGAGCTAGAGTCGAGTATGCGGGAATTGTATCCGCATTTGTTTTGTTTCTGAAATGAGTTGTAAATTTCGAGGACGAAATTTCTTTTAGGGGTGGAGAGTTGTAACGCCCCGAAATTTATTTAATGTTAATGTAATATAAATGATGAATTAGTGTGCCATAATTAATGTTTTAACATTAATTAGATTATTTGGCTGGATCTTGAAATTTTGGTGGTTTTCTTAATTTGATGAATTCAAATGATTTCATATTGTTTTAAAAAATAATGTTTTGAGTTTTAAAACACAACAATTTGTAAAATGTTAAAAATACTCCGTTTTACAAAACCGTGGGCGGCACATGGTTTTCGCATAGTAAAACCGCCCACCGATTTTCTCTATTTATTCTCTCTCTTCCTCCTCTTTCCTCACTCTCTCCCGTGACTCTCTTCTCTCTCTCTCTTGATCTCTTTCTCGCTCTCTCGTTCTCTCTCAAATTTGCCTCTCAAATTTTTGAATCAAAATTCGAATCCAAGCTTTGGGTTAGCCAGGAGGAAGCTCGGGGACGTGATTTAGCAACCGAGAACGAGGATTGAAGCTTCGATTCGAGGTTAGTTTTGAAATTTCTAAATTTTTTTTCAAAATTTTCAATTTTGTGCATTTTTGAAATCTAGGTTTGTTTAAGCTTAGAAAACCTTGGATTTGAGTTAAATGAACTTAGAACAACTAGAATCTAAGCTTAGATTGAAGAAAAATGGATTGGATCCAAGATTTTCCATTTTTCTCCCTATTTTCTCATTTTTGGATTTTTGAGATTTTTTAGTTTAGATCTTGTTTAAATGAGTCCAAATGTGTTCTAGTATGTTTTTCTATCAACTATGATTATTTTTTATGCCTGGGAATTGAGAAAAACAGGTTAGAATCAAGATTTGAATTTTGGGGATCGAGAAACCCGTGGCTGGGATTTCTGGGTTTTCCCAGTTCGGCAGGCTAGAATAGGGATCGGCAGGCCGGTGTTCTTCCGTCCGGCAGGCCGAAGTTGGGGAAATGACCGGCCGACCGGACCTGGCTTCCGGCAGGCCAAACTGTACAGTTCGGCCGGCCGAAGCAGGGAGTCCGGCAGGCCGACCGAGGCATAGAAAATTTTGTGATTTTTACCCGTTTTCACTGTTTTGAACCTTGATTTAAATTCCAACCTTATAGAATGATTTTAAAGATACAAATGGCACACTAGGACATCATGAAATGGTTTAGTTTGATCGACTTAGTTTGTGTCTAGGATTGTTTGTGGTTCCGCGGAGCTAACGTATAGCGGACCGGGATTACAGTGTGGGGCACCAGCACGAGTATTGAGGTAGGACTTCTACCCCATTCTTTGATAGCCCAGTTTCAAAATAATTTGGCTTTGAAAAGGATTTCTATTAAAATGTTTTCAACGGTTGTTTGAAAATGAACTTATCGGTTATATTTTAATATACCGTGAACTGAAATGGACTTCATAATGAATGTAAATGACAACACTCGGTAATTGGGTTTTGAATGATGATGATAATAAACATATAGGCATGATGCCATATCAGAGATCAGGTCGTGTAGCGATCGACCTTGGGGGCAGGTCCCGAAACCCAGCTGGGCTACTACGGTGGTGATATTTTATGGTTTGCCTAAGAAAGGAAAATGATATTATTGGTTATTCGGGTAAACTGTTCTGGTTAAGAATGGTTTTACTCAAATTTATTTATTTACTTATTTATTTATTTAAGGTTTCCTTTAAATAACTCCTGAATAATAACATGTTTCTTTAAATTAAAATTATTTTATAAAACATAGTCCTACTGAGCCTTTCGCTCACATTTGTTTGTTTTAAATTTTTCCCCTCTAGGTGGTTTTCCATTTAGGTTTGGAGAGGATTCTTCGGACCGAACTCAAGAGCAATAGAAGAATTAATTTATATTTTGTATCATTTAATCAAGGCATGTAAGATTTTAACTTTATTTGTATCTGGACTGTGATTGTATTTATGATATTGTCAGTACCATGTGTGTGCACAAGTTGTGGGTCTGTGGGACCCATACTCGCGGCTTTATTATTTTAATATTTATTCGTTTAATGTTTCAAATTGTCTAATGCATATGGACTCTTTATAAAGTGTTTTAATGAACCCCACATTTTATACTTAATTCAACCCCTTAAACTCTGGATTTTAATTAGATTCTCTTTTAATTAATTTAAATAATCCGCCACGTCACCTCCCGTACTCCGAGGCGTGACAAGACATGCACGGGAAGCCTTATGAGGTCGTGTGATGATGACTTTTAAGTTATAGGCTATGTGATAGGATATTTTCAATAGGTGGAGAATTAAACAGTGTTTATGAAGTTGGTGAAAGTTTTGTAGTGTAGTTGGGAGTAGTTCTATAGTAAGAAACAAGGCTATTGATATATTGAGATTGTTATAGCTGTATTGCTCCAGCTTAGTCACAAAAAGACACTTGTACGCACACATATATAGCCATGGAAAGTCAGTGAGACAGCCAAGGGACGGACTTTTTTGTGTGGTCTCCAGAACATTCTTGCGACCTAAGGCTATTATTTTGTTTCTAGACTCCTCTTTGTATTTATGGATTTTTAGTCTAGATCCATTACTTAGATTTTATTATATGTTATTACATTTGTTGTCCTAGAATATTCTAGAAAAATAAAGAAATGTGCAGCATTTTTAGCACTCCTCCTTCATGCAGATTTCAGTAACTCTAATCATGTCGCGTAGTAACATGAACTTGGCTCTTTGTAGCGATTTTGTAAATATTTCTTTTCTCGAAGCTGCTTCAAAGTTTCTGGCTTAATAATTGCCCATGCTCATGTCTCATGTGGCTCCGTTAGAGATCTTGTTATCCTTGATGGTGAACTTGGAGAAAAATCTTGTACTTGTGTTGGCCCTCATACTGCTGCTTGAGTTGAAGACTCTGAATGATTAAGGGTTCGTTTGATAAATAGATTCACATTGTGTTTATTTGGATTATTTTGATTTGAGTTGTGTGATTTGAATTGGTAATTTAAATTGCTATTTGAATTGACGTTTGGATGTACATTTAAAGTGTTAATCTGCATAGGTCATAACATTGGAATTTGTGTTTAGGTAGATAGTAGAAAAGTTTTTTATTTATTAATAAATCTAACAAAATCTTAATGTTCATGATTCTAAAAAAATATGCAATATGAATATTGATTTATTACTCTCTTCATTAGGAACGCAATAAAAAAAGAATCACTTCAATCGGATATCCAACGAAGAAGTTATAATTTTTTTTGCTCAAATATAAAAAAGATAATTTCAACTTTTACTATAACAAACATATCGAATCCAAAGAGTTCAAGGGGAATTAGAACTCTAAAAACTTAAATTCAAATGCTTTATTTGATTTGAATTTTTTAGAAAAACAAACATATATCCAAAAGATTTTAAATATTTAACTCTAACAAGTTGTTCAAAAACGTTAAACAAATAGCCCCTAAGTGATAGAGTTCGTATAGGGTTGCTGTCGCTATGGACTAACTTCAACGGCTCTTTTGCTCTCCATACTCTTCTAGATAGAATTAGTTGTCAGTGTTGTTTACCGAGCATGCTTCATTTGCAGACATCATCAATTTCTTTCACCATCGGCAGGTCTCTCATCGTGTTCTTTTGGTGGAGAATCTTCGGTACCTGGAAGTTGAAGTTCCCTACCCTTTTATGTTGTAGCCTTGACTCGTCCACTTGAGCCTTCGTTGCTACATTAGTTGTGTATCTCCATTGTATAGGAAAACATCTGTTTTCCCTCATTTTGATTTTTGCAATTGCAAGGGATTTGTCTTGCTTGTCGTAGATTGTGCAAGAATCTCTTTCAAAATGCAGAGAGTACCCTTTCTCCATCAATTGACTTACACTGAGGAGGTTCTGATCTATGCGAGGAACCAAGAGTACATCATTGATGTATTTCTTTCCTTTTCTTGTTTCAATGGCAATGGTGCCTTTGCCTATTGCTTTCACAAATGCACCATATTTTTAATTGATCTAGGCTACAAAAAATACTCTCATATTTTGTCATATGTTACTGCAGCCACTATCTAAATACCAAATATCATCTTTTCCTTCTGTTACACCTTAACAAACGTGGAAGGGATAATTGTCTTCCTCTGTGTCTTCAATAAAAATGGCTTGGTGATTTTGTTTTAATCAGCAAGTTTCTTCTTCATGCCCGAATTTATTACAATTTCGGCATTGTGGTTTTCCTTTAAACCAACGATCTTTCTCCAAATGGCTTTTTCTTTTACAAATGCCACATGGAGGATAATTGCCCTGATTTTCCTCATTTGTAGGAATTTCTTTTGAGTTGTTCCCATCTTTTTTAGGTTTCTGAGACTGCATGTTAACTTTGGACTAGAAGGCATTTTCTATAGAATTCTCGTTGCACCTGCTCAGCCTTTTTTCAAAAGCTTCTAGAGAGCCCATTAATTTTGTTACCGACATTAGTTATGTCTTTTGATTCCTTTAGAGCTGTAATAATTGCATCATATTTTTCTATACAACTTATTAATATTTTTTCAACAACTTTTTTGTTTGAAATATTTTCTCCTTAGGCTCTCATTTGATTTACTATTTCTTTTATTCTTGAAAAGTAGTCTTGAGCAGTCTCAGAATCCTTCATCTTTATGTTCTCAAAATCTCTTCTTGGAGATTGAAGTTTCACTGTGCGTACCTTTGCATTGTCTTGAAACTCCTTCTGCAACGTATCCCAAGCTTCTTTAGCACTTGTGGCTCCCATGAATCTTGGGAAAATTTCATCTGCCAAAGCCTGTTGTAGCACAAATAATGCTAGAGAGTCGCGTCATTGGTTGTCCTTGAGCTCCTTCTTTTGTGTTGCATTAAGGGAAGTACCATCTTCAGGAGCAGTATATCCCTTAAAGGCAAGGTCCCATAAATCTTGGGAGCAAAAGTGTCTTCGTTTTTATAGCTCAAAAATCATATTTTTCTCCGTGAAAAATTAGAACATAGATAGAATTAGACTGGTTAAAATTGGTCATTCGTGATTGATTTACACTTTGAAAGATATTTTATTACGCCTGATGGATGACCAAAAGCCGCTCTAATACCACCGTTGGAATTTGTTTATAAAATGGAAAATGTTAATGAAGATGTGCACGGGAAGCCTTATGAAGTCGTGTGATGATGACTTTAAGTTATATGCTATGTGATAGGATGTTTTTAGTTGGTGGAGAATTAAACAATCTTTATGAAGTTGGTGAAAGTTTTGTAGTGCAGTGGGGAGTAGTTTTGTAGTGGGAAACAAGGTGATTGATAATTGGGAATTGTTATAGCTGTATTGTTTCCAGCTTAGTCACAAAAGACACTTGTACACACATATATATAGCCATGGAACGCCGGTGAGACAACCAAGTGACCGACTTTAATGTATGGTTCACAAAAATTTTTCTAGAACACTCTACCAACCTATGGTTATTATTTTGTTTCTAGATTCCTCTTTGTATTTATGGATTTTTAGTCGAGAACCATCACTTACCTTTTATTATGTGTTATTACATTTTTTGTCCTAAAATATTCTAGAAAAATAAAGAAATGTGCAGCATTTTTAACAGTTCCTACAAAAGGACTTGGCTATCGCCAGACTCCAGGAAGGAAGGGTGTCGATGCCAGAGGAGATGACGGCATGGACTGCTGCCAGATTTCCCTTTTCAATTTTTTTTCTGTTTTTATTTTTTCAAATAAAATCTTAAATTTTTATAATTTTCAATTTTTTTTGGTAATTATTCGATTAAAAAAAGTTGTTATTGAATGTATTTGGGCCTATTTTTACTTCTGTTTGAATCTGATTTTGTACCATTGACTTTGAATCTAAAGGTAAAAAAAAAAAAAAAGACCTTATTAATAAAATAAAAGAGTCTTATTGATAAGAACTTTTGGAGTTTCTTATCATAGTTATTCCCATATATATATTATGCTAGTAGTTTTTTTTAGAAGGGTATGAGTTAAGCAAAACCCATGTTTGTGTAGTAAATGTTCAATAAAATAATGTTTTATAATTAACAATACATTATTTGAAGTTATAATTAATATAGTTAAGAATAATTATGATAAATTTGACTCGACATTTAATGCAATACACATTAGGAAAGAAAAACCTAATTATAAAAAGCTGACATAAATAAATGGTCCAAATGCTAAGTTTTTATTGGCTGGGTGTACCACATGAGCAAAATGACATGATACGCCCGGTCTATTGAATAATTTCTCTATATCTTTGTTAGTAGTTATTTTGTATTGGAAGGAGAATTGTCGCAGAACCTATATTGCACCCAGAAATCGTCTCAAAGGCCTAAATTCTTCTTCACATGTCCTTTAGGCCTTGAACTTCTGTTATTATTGCAACTTTCATAGAACCAATTTTTTTCATCTAACAATCGTAAGAGAAGATGGCTATAAATGCTTTTTTCAACGCTCTGAAGTCATTGCTCAAAGCCTCTAGGATTCAAGTCTTCAACGACGCCTACTTCAAGAGATAGAAAAGGAAGGAATTTAGGTAGAGCATCTGCAAGTTGACAATGAGAATGAACATAAGGCATACAAATCAATCATAATTCAAGCTTCTTCTTGATGAAGTGTCTATCAATCTCAACATGCTTAGTTTGATCATGTTGAGTAGGATTATATTTTGTTGCCTTGTTTGCACAATGCAACATAATAAGACTTATGCTTAGGTTAGATTGAATTATCCTTACTCAAAGTAGCTTACATATTTTTTAATCCATGGATTGTATCTATTCGAAAATAGAGGTTTTATTCAAGGGTATCAAAGTGTGCAGTTGACTTTGTAAAATCAAATCACGGTGTAATTAATTACCTTTTTGTAAGAGATTTTGTTTTTTCTTTACCATGTGATTAGGCTTGAAAACTAATGTGCACTCCTATATAAATTTCGTGTTTAGGCTCATTTGAAATACACAATTCTTTTTTCAAATCAATATGGTATCAGAGCTTAGGCTCAATTTTCTTGGGAAACCGTTCTCTCAGCCTCGCTGAGCCTTTTTCTTTTCTAGCCTTAATTGCCATTTTTGCCTACGTACCTTCATTGTCGCCGACTAGCCCTTCTTCCAATGACCTTCATTTTCGACCACCACCGCCATACCCAACGAATCGTACAAGAGTTTAAAGTGCTACCACTGACATCATCTCCAACATATTTTTCCATTTTAGGCAGCCATATCTTTGTCACTATTACTGTCCGTCGCTACCCCATCCACCACCGTCGTTGTTCATCGATGTCTGTCGTCACTCATTACTGTTTCTTTCATCACCATCGTCATCAGTGTTGTTCCTTCTCAATTTGTGCTTTGGGCTTTGCTTAGATTCTATCGTCGTTCTGCTGCTGTTCAACCGTCATCATCCTTCCAACCAGCACTGTCTAGAGTTTTTGACTGGTTTGACCTTCTCATATCATGCCTTCATTGTCTAGGGTTCCTCTTTCGTTTGGTCCTTTAGCCCACACAATCTTCCAAGTTTGATTCTTCTCTAGGGTACTCAACTTGCTATTCATGGCCTTTCTTGACATGTCTTTACGGTTAGGAGCTTTTAAATAGAGGCAAGAACTCTTTTAGGAGCTTTTAAATAGAGGCAAGAACTCTTTAAGATAGGACTTTTGTGAAGACAATGTGATATGAAGTAGAAAAATGGTCATGATATGAACCTTGCCAACCTGTGACAAGACCCGATAGCAATCTATGACACCAAGATCTTTTCTAGAACAAGTTTGGATGGTGGAAACCGCAACCCGTTGCTTACAATGAAGCAAGAACCTAAGTATAATCGTAGACATCGCAAACGACAGTGGAAATCTGCTTGATAAGTCAATAGAACTTAGCAGTACTCAATCTTGATCAGTCCTTGGTTGTTCTTGAAGAACTCAAGAGAATACTCACAATATATCGAATAAATGATGGACTGTAATTTATTGATAACAAATGCCTTTGAATAGGCTAAAAAGCAAACAATCTTAAAGGAAAAAAAGGAATCCTAAAACACGCCCATTATTGTGATGAAGGGCATGATGGTAATTTGAATCAAAACTAATCCTAACCCTATAGAAATTCGGCCACCTAGCATTGAATAAGTCAATGGTCAAATATTACCCTTTAAATAACAACTAACTAACTAACTTTCCCAAAATAAATCCTAAGGAAAGAAAACATATGCATGCTCGGCCTCAAGCCTAGTTTGACTAAGTCTTTTGTGCTGAATGTAGACTAAGTCAAACCAACTTCCTCCTTATAAAGGATTAAAATAAATAAGATTTATTTAAGTTCCTAACAAGACAAGAAAACCCTAATTTGATAATTCTCAAGAACTTGGAATCAACTCTTCAGCTTGAATCACTTTCTTTCAAGATTCTTCAAGATTGATCTTCTTGCTTCAAGAAACTCCAAGATTCTTGTTCTTTGTGTTGAAACACTCCATAGTCATGGCTGGTCCACTTCTTGTGTGACTTGAATAACTTGGACCATTGTTGATTCACCATCAGTAGTGAATATGTTTGTAGCTTCTTTGTGAACAGCTTGAATCAGCCTGTTAAGTACTTCTTTGAATCTTTTAGCTCGAGTCCTCGTAACCAAACCAACTGAAACTGTAACTGAATCTTGTGTCCATTGTGCAACTGTATCTCCATCATTCCCCTCCTCTTAAGAAGGATTTGTCCTCAAATCAACAACTGCATCAAAAGGACTTAGATCAGAAACATTAAAAGTAGCACTAACACCATACTTACTTGGCAAATCCAACTTATAGGCGTTGTCATTGATCCGCTCAAGATTTTGAAAAGGTCCATCTCCACAAGGAAGCAATTTGGATTTCGTTTGTGATGGAAACCGTTCTTGCCTCCTGCAACCAGGCCCAATCTCTCGGTTCAAACACTAATGGCCTCCTGTTCTTGTTAGCTTAAGCTGCATATTGTTCCGTTCACCTCTCAATGTTGAGCCTTGCTTTCTTATGAATCTGCTTAACAAATTTAGCTTTCCTTTGTCCATCTAAATTCACATTCTTAGACATAGGTAATGGTGATAAATCTAAAGGGGTTAAAGGATTAAAACCATAAACAATCTCGAACGGTGAAAATTTAGTAGCAGAATGAATAAATCAGTGATAAGCAAACTCAACATGTGGTAAACACTCCTCCCATGTCTTAATGTTCTTCTTAATGATAGCCCTCAACAATGTAGATAAAGTCCTATTCACTACTTCCGTTTGACCATCAATCTGTGGATGACAAGTAGTAGAGAACAATAACTTAGTTTCTAACTTACCCCACAAAGTCTTCTAGAAATAACTCAAGAACTTAGCATCTCTATCAGAAACAATAGTCCTAGGCATACTATGTAATCGAACAATCTCTCTAAAGAACAAATCAGCAACTAACAAAGCATTATCAGTCTTATGACAAGGGATAAAGTATGCCATCTTAGAGAAACAATCTACAACCACAAAAATAAAGTCTGATACACGCCTGACCTAGGAAGCCCTAACACAAAGTCCATCGAAATATCAATCCAGGGTGCTGTAGGGATAGGCAATGGCGTGCACAATCCTTGGCTATGTACCCGAGATTTAGCTCGCCTTCATGTCACACATCTACCACAATCTTTCTCAACATCCCGTTTCAGGTGTGGCCAAAAGAAGTGTTCCTATAAAACAGCTAGGGTTTTAGCTACTCTAAAATGTCCCATCAATCCTCCTCCATATGACTCTCTCACTTATAGATCCCTCAAAGAACAATTTGGAATGCAAAGTAACCTGTCATGTCTAAAGAACTTTCCAAGCGCTGTTTTCTCACAAGCTGCATAACTCTCTCCAAAATCATGGTCTAAAGCATATAACTCCTTAATATGTTCAAAACCAAGTAATTTAGTATCAAGAGTAGAAATCAATGCGTACCTGCGAGAAAGCGCATCTGTAACGATGTTGGTCTTACCTTGCTTATATCGGATGACAAAAGGAAATGTCTCAATTAATTCCAGCCATCATGCATGTGTCTTGTTTAGCTTTTGTTGGCCTTTTCAGTGCTTAAGGACTCATGATCAGTGTGAATCAAGAACTCCTTAGACCATAAATAGTGTTGCCACGTTTCCAATGTTCAAACCAAAGCGTACAGCTCTTTGTCATAAGTCGGATAGTTCAAGGCTGCACCACTTAGTTTCTCACTGAAATAAGCCAACGGACTGCCCCTCTTGAGTAAGTACAGTTCCAATACCTATTCCTGAAGCATAACACTCAATCTCAAACGTTTTTGAGAAGTTAGGTAAAGCTAACAAAGGAGAATGAGTTAATTTCTCTTTCAGAAGTTGAAATGCTGCCTCTTGTTCTTCACCCCACTTGAATCCAACATTTTTTTTGATTACTTCAGTCAATGGAGTAGCTATCGTGCTGAAATCTTTGACAAACCTCCTGTAGAAACTAACAAGTCTATGAAAACTTTGAACATTACCTACACTTGTTGGGCTCGACCACTCTTGGATAGCACGTATCTTTTCTTCGTCCACCTGTATACCTTGAGCACTCACCACAAAACCTAAAAGCACAAGCTTATTGGTGCAAAAGGTACACTTCTTGAGGTTAGCAAATAACTTTTCTTTTCTAAGCACGTCCAAAACAGATTGTAAATGCATAAGATTATCAAATAAGCTTTTACTATAAATCAAGATATCATCAAAGTAGACAACAACGAATTTTCCAATAAAAGCACACAAAGCATGATTTATTAATCTCATGAAAGTACTAAGTGGATTAGTCAATCCAAAAGGCATAACTAACCACTCATATAAACCATGTTTTGTTTTAAATGCTATTTTCCATTAATCTCCCTCTTTCATTCTAATATGATGATAACTACTTTTCAAATCAATTTTAGAAAAGATGCTAGATCCATGCAAGTCATCTAACATGTCATCTAAACGAGGGATAGGATGGCGATACTTAACTGTTATGTTGTTGATTGCTCGACAGTCTACGCACATCCTCCAGGACTCGTATTTCTTCGGTACTAACAATACCGGAACAGCACATGGGCTCATACTTTCTCTTACGTGTCCCTTCTCCAAAAGCTCCTCAACCTGACGTTGCAATTCCTTTGTCTCCTCTGGATTTGTCCTATATCCTGGCTGGTTTGGAAGAGATGCTCTAGGTATGAAATCAATTTGATGTTCAATCCCTCTAATTGGTGGTAAACTAGCTAGTGTTTCTTCGGCAAAGACATCCTTATTTCCTACAAAAGAGAGACAACAGAACTAGGCAAAGTGGAATCAAACGTTAGTGTTTAAAAAAGCCTCTTTGTACATAAGTACAATCGTTGGCTAATTTGTAAACAATGCTTTATTCACATCACTCACTCTTGCATAAAAATTTGATTCTCTCGGTTTTTATTTCAATGGCCGGTTGTGTATTAATTTTGGCCCTCTCAATTTTCTCTTTGTCCCTCTCCTTTTTCTTGGCCTTCTCTTCTTTTTTTTCCCTCTTTGGTCGAACACTCTCTACGCACTCCCTCTCTTGATTTTTTTTCACTTAATCTTTTTTGCTTACTCTCTCTTTGTAGCCTCACTTGATCTTCATATACTTGACTTGGAGTTAAAGGGGCTAGAGTGTATCGCTTCTTATTGTGCTCAAGAGTGTATTGGTTGTTGACAAATCTACATGATTTATGACTCGGATTTTAAGGGAATTTGTTCCCTAATTTTCTGAGTCAATGCAAGCTGGACAAATATGCAAGCTGGAAAAATCTTGTAATTAGGCCTTAATTTGTGTAATTGGTGCTATATATTTTGTTACCATAAATAGCTCCTAGGTAGACTATTCTTGTAATCTATATATATAGGCTGTACAGTTTATCCTTTAAGATGTAACATAACAATTTGTTCATGGTATCGGAGCGTTTGTGGGCTTATTCTTCTTGGCCCTGTCTGCTAAAAACTCCCCCCAATATCTATTTCCTTCTTGCCTCTTTTTTTTCGATAAAAAAAATGTCTGAAACTTCCAACATTAGCAATCCCAACATTGAGCCCGTTTTAAACCATTCCTCTCAACAATCCTCTGGTGAATACCAGATTTTACAGCCTTCGTTTAGGCTCAATGGCCGTAATTATCTCGTATGGTCACAAATCGTGAGGACTTTTCTGAAGGGTAAGGGAAAACTGAGTCATTTGACGGGTCCAATTTCGGAAGAGAGTGATCCAAAATTTACTGCTTGGGACATAGAAGACTCATCTATCATGTCACGGCTTTGGAACTCAATGGTGCCGAAAATTAGTGGGACATGCATGTTTCTCACAACCGCAAAGGACATATGGGATACGGTGAAACTAACTTATTCAAAGGTTCGTGATACAACCCTTATTTTTGAAATCAAAATAAAGATTCACTCAACCAAACAAGGTAGTTTCTCCGTCACAGATTACTATAACAAAATGAAAGGCCTTTGGTTAGAACTCAATTACTATCAAAATATTAAGATAAAGTGTAGTGAGGACGCAGCCATGATGCTAAGATTTGTTGAAGGAGAAAGAGTCTACGAGTTTCTAGCCAGACTAAATGTCGAATTCGACCAAGTACGTGTCCAGATACTTGGGAAAGAGTCTCTACCGAAGCCTAAGTGAAGTCTTTTCCACCATTCGAAGTGAAGAAGGAAGGAGGGGAGTCATGCTTAAGACACCACTGAATGAAGTAACAGCGCTAAACACCATGGCCTCAACAATAACTATTGGAGATTCTACCAAAACCGAGACTCCAAGGGCCCCAAAGAACATGACCAGACCTTCAAACAGCAGTAGAGAGAATCTGTTTTGTAACTATTGCAAGAAACAGGCCATACCAAAGATATTTGCTGGAAACTTTAGAGAAAAAACAACCAGCAGCAGCAAAACAACCAGCAGCAGCAGTCTCTGACGCGTAACCGAGTCGCCAACGTCGCCTGCAGTGAAGAAGACGCCACTACTACTGAAGTGAATGGACTAAACAAGGAAGAGATTGAAAAACTCTGAAGCTTCCTTACTGCAATTGAAAAACTAGTAGGTTCATGCTCTATTACCCAGTCAGGTAAGTTTTCCTCAACTCATTCCTCGAGTAATTCGAAGAACAGTTTTCTTGGAATCTGGGTAGTTGACTCAGGAGCCACTGACCATATGACTAATTCTTCCAATATTTTTTCATCTTATACACCGTGTTCTGGCAGTCAAAAAATAAAAGTCACCGATGGAACCTTAGCTACCATTGCTAGAAAAGGAACCATAAATCTCATGCCTTCTCTTTCCTTAAAATCTGTTCTTCATGTTCCCAAATTGTCTATCAATTTATTATCAATTCAAAAACTTACTTCTGACCTGAATTGTAAAGTGATTTTTTATCCCATGTATTGTGAAATTCAGGACCAGGATACGGGGAAGATGATTGGGCGTGCTAAGGAACAGGAAGGGCTTTACTACTTGGACATTAGTGGTGGCAATGGTGAAATCAGTTACATCCTGCAGTCATATGTGTCAGAAACCCAACCTGCTCGAAAGGCTCAAATTTGGCTACATCATATTAGAATGGGTCATCCATCTTTTTCTTTGTTAAAAACTATCTTTCCTTTGTTATTCCATAAGATTGATGTTAAAGATTTCAATTGTGAGGTGTGTCAAATGGCTAAACACCATAGAGTTTCATATCCTTTAAGCAATTCAATAACATCTTTACCTTTCTCTTTAATTCATACTAATATGTGGGGACCCTCTAGAGTTTCAAACATTAATTGGGCTCGTTGGTTTGTTTCATTCATAGATGATTTTTCAAGGACTACTTGGTTGTTTTTGATGAAAAACAAATATGATGTGAGTATGATTTTTCCTATGTTTCATAAAATGGTTCTCACTCAATTTGGTGTTTGTATTAAACATATTCGGTCTGATAATGCAAGAGAGTATTTCACTCAAGTCATATCACCATTCCTCCAAGAAAAAGGAATAATCCATGAGTCCTCTTGTGTTGACACCCCCCAACAAAATGGGATTGCAGAGAGAAAAAATCGTCACCTTCTTGATATCACTCGTGCCTTGTTATTCGAAAAAAAATGTGCCTAAATTCTATTAGGGAGAAGCCATTCTAACAGCCACATATTTGATTAATCGTTTGCCCAATAGAGTGTTAGGAAACAGGTCACCTATAGATGTTCTCTCCACTCACTTTCCAGAAGTTAAGAGAACCCAACTTCGATTAAAAACCTTTGGTTGCACAGCCTATGTCCATATCTCGCAAAAAAACCAAAATAGCAAACTCGAACCAAGAGCTCTCAAGTGCATCTCCTAGGATACTCATCAACACAAAAGGGGTATAAATGTTATCACCCGGCTTCAAAAAAAAATTTGTATCTAAAGATGTCGCTTTTGCCGAAAACCAAAGTTTTTATGATCCAAGTTGTCCTTCGAGGGACATGAGGACTGAAGTCAACCTTGATTTCCTTAATTTTGATCTATCCAGTTCGGATTCTTACAACACCAAACCAATTTAGTCATGATCATGAGCATCCAGTAAGTCCACCCAGTCAAGGAGAAACAACCCCATCTAGTCCTGTTCAAGAGTCTTTTCCAAATCAGTTGAGTCCTACCTGTGAGCCTAGTGAAATTCGTCCACAGTCCACTGTTCCACTGCAAGTGTACTTAAGGAGAAGGCCAAATCTTGAACCCGTGTAAAACCAATCATCTGAATCAAATCCAGGTAATAAATCTAACTCATTTTCACTACCTGAGATTCATGATCTTTATATTCCTATTGCTTTAAGGAAAGGAACACGAAAATATACCCAACACCCAATAGCCAACTTCATTTCATATGACCATCTCTCCCCGTCCCATAGAACCTTTCTCACCAAATTAAACACCATTGAGATTCCAAAAACTGTTCAAGAAGCACTTGGGAATGGGGAGTGGAAAAAGGCCATGATTGAGGAAATGAGAGCACTTAAGAAAAATTATACTTCGGAAATTGTGGAGTTACCTAAAGGAAAGAAAATGATTGGGTGTAAGTGGGTATTCACAGTGAAATATAATGCGGATGGAACTCTTGAGAGATATAAGGCAAGGCTCGTTGCCAAGGGTTACACTCAAACATATGGGGTAGATTACATGGAGACATTTGCCCCTGTAGCCAAAATAAACACCATTCGAATCTTGATATCACTGGTAGCTAACCTAAACTGGACTTTGTAGCAATTTGATGTAAAGAACGCTTTTCTACATGGGGACCTGGAGGAGGAAGCCTACATGGAGGCCCCACCTGGATTCAACCAAAGCTTTGGAACTAATCATGTTTGTAGGTTAAAGGCTTTATATGGCTTAAAGCAGTCCCCAAGAGCATGGTTTGGAAGATTTGCAAAGGCCATGGAGAAAATGAATTATAAACAATCTCAAGGAGATCACACTCTCTTTGTCAGAAGATCAACAACTGGGAAAGTCACTGCTCTAATTGTATACGTCGATGACATCATTGTGACAGGTGATGACACAGGAGAAATTGAGAAGTTGAAGACTCATCTCTCAAGGGAGTTTGAAGTAAAAGACCTAGGAAAGCTTAAGTATTTCCTAGGAATAGAAGTCGCTCACTCAAAGCTTGGGATTTTCATCTCTCAGAAAAAATATATTCTGGATCTACTCAAAGAAACTGGGATGCTCGGATGCAAGCCATCTGAAGTTCCCATTGACTACACTCACAAGTTGGGAGAAGCCATTGATAGTCCAGAAGTGGACAGAGGAAGGTACCAAAGACTGATTGGTAAACTCATCTATCTGTCACATACCAGGCCAGACATTGCTTATGCTGTGAGTGTTCTAAGTTAGTTCATGCATACTCCATGTGAAACCCACTAAGAAGCTTGCATACAAGACTCTCTAGTACTTGAAGGCCACTCTAGGAAAAGGAATCCTATTCAAGAGAAATAACAGACTTGACTTAGAAGCATACACAGATGCAGATTGGGCAGGATCAATCATTGACAGAAGATCCACCACAGGCTACTGCACTTTCCTAGGAGGAAACTTGATAACTTGGAGAAGCAAGAAGTAAACAGTTGTCTCCAGATCAAGTGTAGAGGATGAATTCTGTGCAATGGCTCAAGGCATATGTGAATTACTTTGGATAAAAATTATCCTTAGTGATTTGGGGATCAAGTGGGAAAGACCAATGAAGCTGTATTGTGACAACAAGTCTACCATCAGCATTGCACATAATCTTGTCCAACATGACTGAACTAAGCATGTGGAAATTAACCGACATTTCATCAAGGAAAAACTCAAAAGTGGTCTAATTTGCACTCCCTATGTTCCTACAAACAAGCAATTGGCAGACATCCTAACCAAGGGTCTATCTATCACCGCATTTCAAAGCATCACCAGCAAGTTAGGAATGGAAAACATCCACTCACCAGCTTGAGGAGGGGTGCTGACAAATCTGCATGATTTGTGACTCGGATTTTAAGGGAATTTGTTCCCTAATTTTCTAAGTCAATGCAAGCTAGACAAATATGCAAGCTAGAAAAATCTTGTAATTAGGCCTTAATTTGTGTAATTAGTGCTATATATTTTGTTACCATAAATAGCTCCTAGGTAGACTATTCTTGTAATCTATATATATAGGCTGTACAGTTTATCCTTTAAGATATAACATAACAATTTGTTCAGTTGGTGTATTCATCATGCATGGCCTTTCAATCAAATTGCCAAGGCCTTCCAAGTAGTAAGTGTCTGGCTTGCATAGGCATAACATCACACAAAACTTCATCTTTGTACCTGCCAATTTTGAAAGATACCAGCACTTGCTTTGTGATCCATACCTCTCCACTATCATTCAGCCACTGTAACTTATACGGATAAGGATGTTTCATTGTTGGAAGCCCTAGTTTTTCAACCATTGTTGTACTTGCCATATTCGTGCAGCTACCACCATTGGTAATCATACTGCACATTTTGTTGTTCACAAAACATCTAGTGTGGAAAATATTCTCCCGCTACACATTATCTCATGCCTTGGCCTGCATATTCAACGCTCTTCTTGCTACCAACATCTGTCCTTGGATAGCAAGTTCCATCCCCAGTGCAAACTCCAATTCAGGCATAGAGTCACAATCGGACTCAGACTCACTTTCAATCTCAATTTCACCGTTGTTCCGCATCATCATTACTCTTTTATTTGGGCATTGGCTGGCTATGTGTCCTTTTCCCTGACACTTAAAATAATGAATATCACAATTTCTAAAGGTGGAGGGATCGGTTTTGCCTTGTGGTTTGGCTTTGGCAGGTTCTCTCTTATTTTCCAACCTAGGTTTTTGGACGGAATTTGTGCTCCTCCTTCCTACTGAAATTCAACCTCCATGGGATGCTGGTAGAGTTAGGGTATTGACATGTTGCACTCCTCCTCTTAAGCTACTGCTCAATCTTTACGGCCATGTGCACCATATCCTCAATGTTTGCGTAATGGTGGAAGTCAACCATGTTGGCAATTTCATAGGTTCAATCCAGCTAAGAACCTGGCCATGGTAGCCTCTCGATCCCCCTCTATATTCACTCAAGCCATGGCTATTTCCATTTCCTTATAGTAGTCCTCAAGACTCCTACTACCTTGTGTCAATCCTTACAGCTTTTGATACAGCCCCCGGTAATAATGAGTTGGCACAAGCGGGGGCGCTAGGGTCGAAAGGTCACTAGCGGGGGCGTTGGGGTTGGGGGGCGCCGAGAGGGGTGTTCTTTGTTTGCGTTTGTTTTTTTTTAGGTTTACTATGTTGGGGTCGAAAGGTTGCTAAGAGGGGGCACTAGGGTTGGGGGGCACCAGAGGGGTTTTCTTTGTTTGCATTTGTTTTTTTTTTAAGTTTGTTGTGTTTGATTCGTAGTAAAGAGAAAGAAGATGGGGGGAGAGAGTAAGAGTGAGAGTGAGAGGAGGAGGGAGAAAGAAAAAAGATAGAAAAAATTGAAATAAAATCTTTTTTTAATGTATCAATTAGTTTTGAAGAGGTAGTTTGGTAATGTTAATTAAAAAAAAGTCCAACAAATTTTTTATCCAAAATTAAACGGTAAGCACTAAATTGCATCTTTTTTAAACGGTTAGACCTATTTAAATAAAAAAAAGGTTGAGGACTAAATTGTACTTTTTTAAAAATGTTGAGGACCAACCAAGTTATTTAACACAAAAAATGTTTTTTTTTCCCATTAGTACATTATTGATTGACATTTCATCTATCTACTAATGATATCCATTTGATGAATCATTAAATCATCAAGTGAAATAGGTTGACCATTTGTTAATATTGATTAGTTATTGATAAACCATCATATTAATTAGTTTATCACCGATTAACATTAATACATCATTGATGGATATATGTATATTAATGATTAACCTTTTGTGGGGTCATTTTCTAATTTTAAAGAACATTTATTTACTTAAAAAAAGTTTGAAAAAATAATCATTCACCATCAAATCCCTAAATTTAATTTTTGTTGACTACTCAAGTTTTTGTTTTTTAGAATTCTAAATTAAATTGCAAAGTGGAGTTGTCTAATGGTTCAAGTGTCGAATAGAACGAAACGACAAAACGTAGCCCAAAACTAACAAGTTTATGCTTGTAATTGGTTATAGGATTTTATTTTATTTTATTTTATTTTTAATTTATTCTTCTGTAAAGTGTAAACTTTTCGGTTCTAACCTCAATTTGGCACATACACCTTTTAACCTTTATTTATTAATTTTTGTTATTTAAATTAGCAAACTCTCTTTTTTGTTTTTTCAGTAATATCGTTGGTTAAATGAAATCCTATATATGTGCTAGATTGCCCGAATGTGAAACGGAGACGAATCCCATAGACCGAACCGTGGCTCATTTGCTCTTTCACAGACCTATGGAGTTGTCAGGAAAACAAACTGAGACATCTGAACCACCTCTTATTTCTACTAAGCTTCCATGTGAACATAGAGCTCCATTGGTTGAGCCTCATGACCAGTACAAATCAGACAGTCCACATGTTGTCGAGAATGGCTCTGAAAACGTCGCCTGAAATTACAATGGACAGCTGACAGATGGTGGAGCTGTCCTTGCCGCCGCTGCTGCGGTTGAATCCTCTCGATGAACAAAACGAAGTTAAATAACATCCTGTAGTGCCCTAAAATTAATTTGATAATATTATAATGTAAAACGATAGATTAGTGTGCCATGGTTAATATTTTAAAATTAATCTAATCATTTAGTAAAATTTTGGGTGTAAAGTTGTTTTGGTTATTTTGATGATTTCAAATTGTTTTTAATTATTTTAAATGTTATTTTGAATCTTTGGGACACAAAGATTTGTAAAATATCAAATATATTTCGTTTTACAAAACCGTGGGCGGTACATAGTTTTCGTACAGTAAAACCGCCCACTATTTCTCTCTATTTATTCTCTCTCTCACTCTCTCTTCCTCTCATTCTCTCTGTTCTCTCTCTCTCTCCCGTGTGAGTCTCTCTCTCTCTCTCTTTCTCTCTCGGATTCTCTCTTTCTCTCTCAAATTTCTTCAAGATTTTGAAGCCAAATTCGAATCCAAGCTTTGGGTTGGCAAGTAGGGAGCTCGGGGGTGTGATTTGGCAACCAAAACGGTGATTTAAAGCTTCGATTCAAGGTTAGTTTTGAAATTTCTGAACTTTTTCAAAATTTTGATTTTTCATGCATTTTTGAAATCTAAGTTTGTTTGAACTTAGAAAACTCTTGATTCGAGTTAATGGAACTTAGAACAACTAGGATCCACACTTTGTTTGAAGAAAAACAGATTAGATTCAAGATTTTTTATTTTTCCTCATTTTTTCCTATTTTTGGATTTTGTGTTCAAATCTTGTTTAAATGAGTTCAAAAGTGTTCTATTATATTTTTCTATCATCTATGATTGTTTTCCATGTCTGATAATTGAGACAAACATGTTAAAATGAAGATTTGAGTTTTGGGAGACCTAAAACCCAGTGCTTGAGATTTCTGAAAATTTTCCAGATCGACAGGCCAAACTTTGTGTTCGGTAGGCCAGATTCAAAGGATGTACAGGTCAGATTCATCTGTCTGGCAGGTCGAACCTGGGAATGTTCGGCCGACCGGACATGGTCCTTCGACAGGCCAAACTGCGCAGTTCAGCCGACCGAACCAGGGGACCGACAGGAGAACCGAACTAGGGCAAATTTTGTGATTTTCATTCATTTTTACTGTTTTAAACCTTGATTAAATTTTCAACTTTATGAAATGATTTTAAAAGTACAAATGACACACTAGGACATCGTGAGATGATTTAGCAATATAGGATATCTTAAACTAGATATTGATCGACCTAGTTTGTATTTAGGATAGGTTCGTGGTTTCACAGAGCTAACGTATAGCGGACCGGGATTACGGTGTGGTGCACTGACAGGAGTATCGATGGTAGGATTTCTACCCCTTCTTTGGTAGCCTAATTTTAAATGATTTGGCCATGAAAAGGGTTTCTATAAAAATGTTTTCAACAGTTGATTGAAAATGAAATTTATCGGTATGTTTTTATAAACCATGATCTAAAGTGAACTTCATAATGAATGATAATGAAAACATCTGGTAAATGGATTTTGAATAAAGTTAGAAATGGGTATAAGGGCATGATGCCATAACAGAGATCAGGGTCGTGAAGTGATCAACTTTAGGGGCAGGTCTCGAAACCCAGCTAGGCCACTACGGTGGTGATATTCATATGGTTTACCTAGGAAAAGAAAATGATGATGTTTCTGGTCGACCGAATAAACTGTTTTAGTTAAGACCTATTTACTTAAATTTATTCATTCAAGTTTGCTTTTAAACAATCTCTTGAATAATGGTATTTCTTTTAAGTTAAATGACTTTTTAAGACATAGTCCTACTGAGCCTTTCGCTCACATTTTACTTGTTTTCAAATTCCCCCCAAGGTGGATTTCCTCTTAGGTTTAGAGAGGACTCAGCGAGCAGAACTTAGGTGCAATAGAAGGACTAATAGATTATTTGTAATAATTGAACAAGGCATGTAATGTTAAAATTTTCTTTGTGCTTGGACTGTGATTGTATTATTATATTATCAGTGCAATGTGTGTACACAAGTTGTGGGTCAGTGGGACCCCTACTCGCGTTTCTTTGTGGCTTTATTATTAATTTAATGATTGTAAATGCTTTTCTTAAAAAGGTTTTAAATTTTCCACAATTATTTATTTAATTTTAAACCCATGTTTTAACTAAATCCCCATTTAAATAATATAATTGATCCGCCACGTTTCCTCCCATACTCCGAGGCGTGACAAAATGGTATCAAAGCTCAAGGTTATGAACCTTGGGGATTGTGCACACATATGTATGGCAATGAAATACCTCTGACAGTTCAAATTTTATTTTCAGAAGTGAGAGAATGGCACCTAGACGTCGTTCGACAGCTGACGCCGAGTTCGAAAATGATGAGGGTATGATGAGGTCCATGTCTGCGGCATTCTGGTAGATGGCAGCCAGGGCCAGACCGGAGGATTCGGATGTCAATCGTCGGCATACGTATTTTGAGGAATTCAGGCGTGCGTCTATTCTGACTTTTGATGGCAATGGAGACCCGTAGTTGGCAGAATATTGGCTAGATTCGATTGTGAAGCATTTGGATACCCTTGGTGTGCCTGATGAGTATCGTGTGGAATTTACTACATATAAGTTCAAGGGTGGTGCTAATACTTGGTGGAAACAAGCTAAGCGTTTGGAACGCAATGGTAAAATCAGTTGGAATAAGTTCGAGGAGCTGTTCTATGATCGGTATTTTTCACAGGGGTATAGAGACTAGAAGGCAGCTGAGTTCTACAGGTTGCAGCAGGGTGACTTGTCAGTTCGAGAATATGAGGCAAGATTTAATGAGTTGGCCAGGTTTGTTCTATCAACGGTGGCATCAGAACGAGAAAAATGTATAAAGTTTCAGGAAGGACTTAAGGCTCCTATTCGGTGACAGGTGGTTGCTCTGTGGCTCAGGAGGTTTGAAGAGCTTGTGTCATTAGCAATATCAGTGGAGAATGATTACGTGTTGTATTATGAGGATCGAGCAAAAGTGTCAAGAAGGTCACAGAGAAGCGGCAGGGAGAGCACCAGTAGTCATCCAACTTCTAGAAAGAATAAGCAGGGTGGCACGAATAGCAGCGGAAAGCAGCAGTTCATCTGGTAACGGGCGCAATAATCCCTACAACGTCCATTATTATTATTGCCAGCAGTCAGGACACATCAAGAAGAATTGCTCGATCAAGAGTGCTTGTCTAGGATCTCAGACCGAAGAAGGCGCCAGTCGTCAGCCTCAGACTCTACCTCCACCTTAGCAGTATCTGCAGTTGTAGTACCCTTAGTTCTCTCCTCAGCAGTTTTCATATCCAGCACAAGGGCAGCAGCTGTAGCATTTCCAGCGTAGCATCCCTCAGTATCGAGAGCCGAGTGCAGCTAGTATACAGTCATCTCTGTCACAGCAGTATCAGCAGAATAATCTAGGACCCAGCAATGTTGGCAAGGGAAAAGGAGAAGCTCCAAGTGCAGCTTCATGAGATGGCATCGAGAGGTTTAGATGTTTAGACCAGTAATGCGGTTGTCGATGGTATGATCTTAGTTTCTCAATCCCTAGCTCACATTTTATTTGATACAGGTGTCACTCATTCTCTCATTTCGAGTTCTTTTATACATGCCTTGGGATTAGAGATAGAAGAGTTCAATGAACCCCTAGTCATAGCTTCTCCCTTGGGGCGGGTGTGTGTGAACTATGTATGTAAAGCCTGTAAAATAATGATTGAGGATGAGATTTTGAAAAGTGATTTGATTGTACTCCCCATGAGCTCATATGATGTAATCCTAGGAATAAACTGGTTGTCTAGGTATAATGCAGTGGTAGACTGCCAGCTTAGGAAAGTGACCTTAGTGTCTGATAGGGGAACGATGGTCACTTACCAGGGTGGTTGTGATCGGCTAATGAGTGAGCGTTTTGTGAAGCCGTGTCTTAGAGGGCTAAAGAATCTAGTTTGTCATGCTCTTCTTGCAAGTCTAGAAAGTGAGTCCTATACCTTGGGAGGAAATGTAGCGATTCGGTGGTTGATGAGTATGAGGATGTCTTCCCTGACGAGTTGCCAGGATTACCACCGCATCGAAGATTGAATTTGGTATTGAGTTATTCCCGGGGACAGCACCGATTTCAGTAGCACCTTATCAGATAGGGCCGACAGAAATGAAAGAATTGAGAAGGCAACTTCAGGAGCTTACTGATAAAATATATATTCAGAATAGTACATCATCGTGGGAGGCACCAGTTTTATTTACTAAGAAACATGATTGGACTCTTAGGTTATGTATAGATTATCGGCAGCTGAATCGTGTCACAGTGAAGAATAAGTATCCTTTACCCAGGATCGATGAGTTGTTTGATCAATTGGGAGGTTTACGGTACTTCTCAAAGATTGATTTGTGTTTAGGTTACCATCAGCTCAGGGAAAAGGAGGAGGATATTCCCAAGACAGCTTTTAGGACCCTGGTATGGACATTTTGAGTTCTTGGTAATGTCGTTTGGGTTGACAAATGCTTTGGCAGCTTTCATGGATTTGATGAACAAGATATTCAGGCCCTATTTGGATCAGTTTGTGATCGTGTTCATTAATGATATTTTAGTGTATTCTAAGACTTGGGAGGAGCATGAGCAACATCTTCGGATCGTGCTTCAGACTCTGCGGGAGCATCAGTTGTATGCCAAGAGAGAAAAGTGCAAATTTTGGTTGACTGAGGTCAAATTTTTGGGTCATGTCATCTCCGAGCATGGTATTTCTATGGATCCATCCAAGATTGAAGCCATAGTGGGATGGGAACGACCAAGGAATGTAGCAGAAATCCATAGCTTTTTAGGTCTTGCAGGTTATTACAGGAAATTTGTAAAGGATTTCTCAGAGATTGCAGCTCCGTTGACGAGATTGATTAGGAAAATGTCAGGTTTGAGTGGGATGAAGAATGTGAGCTTGCTTTTTAGGAATTGAAGAACCAATTGAGTTCAGCCCCAGTATTTGTTATTCCTAGCAGTGACGAGCCGTATGAGGTTTATGCAGATGTTTCAGGGCGCAGACTTGGATGCGTGTTGATGCAGCATGAATGCATGGTTGCGTACAGATCGAGACAGCTACGACCTCACGAGCGGAATTATCCTACTCACGAGCGAAATTATCCTACTCACAACTTGGAGCTCGCGGCAGGTGATTCACGCGCTAAAGATTTGGAGGTGTTATTTATATGGAGCTACATTTTAGGTCTTCTCCGATCATAAGAGTTTGAGGTATCTGTTCACCCAGAGGGATCTTAACTTTAGGCAGCAGAGATGGATGGAGTATATGGAGGATTATGATTTCGCGTTGCAGTACCATCCTAGGAAAGCTAATGTGGTCGCCGATGCGCTTAGCAGGAAGTCTTCAGGGATTCTTGTTTATTTGGCTCTTAAGGATTGGAACAGGGATGCGACAGTAAGTGAGTATAGGCTACAGTATCATGAAGACTATGATTGAGTTTCGGTATACCATATAGAAGCGACCCCAGCTCTTGTTCAGATGGTGAAACAGAATCAGTGGTAGGACCAGTATCTTCGAGGGATTTGGATGCGGATCCATAACAGAGAGCAGTTTAAAGAATGGAGAGTGCATGCAGATGGATCGTTGTTCTTCCAGGAGCGTCTTGCGATTCCAACTGTTGCAGAGGTGATGAAAGCCGTTATGGAGGAAGCTCATAGGTCTTA
Source organism: Artocarpus heterophyllus (assembly GCA_025403435.1). Taxonomy (NCBI): domain Eukaryota; kingdom Viridiplantae; phylum Streptophyta; class Magnoliopsida; order Rosales; family Moraceae; genus Artocarpus; species Artocarpus heterophyllus. Next base: position 22,949,516 of record CM046353.1, read on the forward strand.
GTTCGCCATTCATCTGGGGAGCATGAAGATGTATCGTGATTTGAAGAGACAGTATTGGTGGAGAGGTATGAAGAAGGATGTTCGAGAGTACGTGGCCAAGTATACGACATGTCTCCAGGTGAAAGTCGAGCATCAGAAGCCAGCAAGTCAGCTTCAGTCGCTTCCTATTCCAGGGTGGAAATAGGGAGCATGTGACGATGGCTTTTCTCACAGGTTTGTCGAGGGCGGAGCAGTAGCATGATACAGTTTGGGTCGTGGTCGACAGGTTGACGAAATCGACACATTTTATCCTATTTAGGTCGACATGTTTGAGGAAAGTTCTCGAGAAGTTATATCTGTAGAATATAGTGAGATTGCATGGAGTTCCTTTGTCTATCACTTCCGATAGAGACACTAGGTTTAATGCTAAGTACTGGAGGAGTTTTCAGGAGGCTTTAGGTACAGATTTAAATTTCAGTATGGCGTTTCATCCTCAGACTGATGGACAGCCTGAGCGGGTTATTCAGATTCTCGAGGACATGTTGCGTGCTTGTGCGTTAGATTTCGGCGGGAATTGAAAGAAATATTTACATCTGGCAGAATTCGCATACAACAACAGCTATCAGGCAAGCATTGGTATGGCACCGTTTGAGGCGTTATATGGACGACCGTGTAGGTCACCGGTGTGTTGGGCAGAACCAGAAGACAGGATTATCCTTGGGCCAGATGAGATTCATTATAGCAACGAGAAAGTCGCCGTAATTCGAGATCGATTGAGGACAGCTCAAAGTCGACAAAAGAGTTACGTGGATAGGAGACGTCAACCCTTGGAATTTACGGTAGGAGATTTTGTTCTCTTGAGAGTATCACCTCGTAAGGGTATTATACGGTTCGGGGTAAATTGTAAGCTCGCACCGAGGTATGTTGGACCATTTGAGATTACTTAGGGTATTGGTATGGTCGCTTATCGGCTCGACCTTCCGCCTAAACTTTCTCATATTCATAATGTGTTTCATGTGTCGATGCTTAGGAAGTGTCCGCCTGAGCAGGATAAGATAGTTTTGTTTCGCGATGTGCAGGTTCGGGAAGATACTACGTACGAAGAAGTGCCAGTTTAGATCATCGATCGGAAGGTGATCAGTTTGCATCGTCGTGAGATACAGTTGGTAAAGGTCATGTGGCAGCATCACGGGGTTGACAAAACCGCTTGGGAATTAGAGTCCAGCATGCGGGAGTTGTATCCGCATTTGTTTTGTTTCTAAATTGATTTATAAATTTCGAGGATTGAAATTTCTTTTAGGGGTGGAGAATTGAATGCCCTGAAATTAATTTAATGATATTATAATGTAAAACGATGGATTAGTGTGCCATGGTTAATATTTTAAATTAATCTGAACATTTAGTAAAATTTTGTGTGTAAAGTTGTTTTGGTTATTTTGATGATTTCAAATTGTTTTTAATTATTTTAAATGTTATTTTGAATCTTTGGGACACAAAGATTTGTAAAATATCAAATATATTCTGTTTTATAAAACTGTGGGCGGTACATGGTTCTCGTATAGTAAAACCGCCCACTATTTCTCTCTATTTATTCTCTCTCTCACTCTCTCTTCCTCTCATTCTCTCTATTCTCTCTCTCTCTCTCTCTCCCATGTGAGTCTCTCTCTCTCTCTTTCACGGATTCTCTCTTTCTCTCTCAAATTTCTTCAAGATTTTGAAGCCAAATTCGAATCCAAGCTTTGGGTTGGCAAGTAGGGAGCTCGGGGGCGTGATTTGGCCACCAAAAACGTGATTTAAAGCTTCGTTCGAGGTTAGTTTTGAAATTTCTAAACTTTTTCAAAATTTTGATTTTTCATGTATTTTTGAAATCTAAGTTTGTTTGAGCTTAGAAAACTCTTGATTCGAGTTAATGGAACTTAGAACAACTAGGATCCATGCTTTGTTTGAAGAAAAACGGATTAGATTCAAGATTTTTCATTTTTCTTCATTTTTCTGTATTTTTGGATTTTTGGGATTTTGTGTCCAAATCTTGTTTAAATGAGTTCAAAAGTGTTTTATTATGTTTTTCTATGATCTATGATTGTTTTCCATGTCTGAGAATTGAGAAAAACATGTTAAAATGAAGATTTGAGTTTTGGGAGACTTAAAACCTGTGCCTGAGATTTCTGGAAAATTTTCAGATCGACAGGCTGAACTTTGTGTTCGGCAGGCTAGATTCAAAGGATCGACAGGCCGAACCTAGGAATGTTCGGCCGACCGAACATGGTCCTCAGGTAGGCCAAGCTGTGCAGTTCGGTCGACCAAACCAGGGGACCGACAGGCCGACCGAACTAGGGCAAATTTTATGATTTTCATCTGTTTTTATTATTTTGAACCCCGATTGAATTTTCAACTTTATGAAATGATTTTAAAAGTACAAATGGCACACTAGGACATCGTGAGATAATTTAGCAATGTAGGATATCTTAAACTAGATATTGATCGACCTAGTTTGTATTTAGGATCGTTCGTGGTTCCGCGGAGCTAACGTATAGTGGACCAAGATTACGGTGTGGTGCACCGACATGAGTATCTAGGTAGGATTTCTACCCCTTCTTTGGTAGCCTAATTTTAAATGATTTGGCCGTGAAAAGGGTTTTTATAAAAATGTTTTCAACGGTTGATTGAAACTAAAATTTATCGGTATGTTTTTATAAACCGTGATTTGGAGTGAACTTCATAATGAATGATAATGAAAACATCTGGTAAATGGATCTTGAATAATGTTAGAAATGGGTATAAGGGCATGATGCCATAATAGAGATCGGGTCGTGAAGTGATCGACCTTGGGGGCAGGTCCCGAAACCCAGTTGGGCCACTGCGGTGGTGATATTCATATGGTTTGCCTCAGAAAAGAAAATAATGATGTTTCTGGTCGACCGAATAAACTGTTTTGGATAAGAACGGTTTTACTTAAATTTATTTATTCAAGTTTTCTTTTAAACAATCTCTTGAATAATGGTATTTCTTTTAAGTTAAATGACTTTTTAAGACATAGTCCTATTGAGCCTTTTGCTCACATTTTACTTGCTTTCAAATTCCCCCCTTAGGTGGATTTCCTCTTAGATTCAGAGAGGACTCAGTGAATAGAACTCAGGAGCAATAAAAGGACTAATAGATTATTTGTAATAATTGAACAAGGCATGTAATGTTAAAATTTTCTTTGTGCTTGGACTGTGATTGTATTATTATATTGTCAGTACAATATGTTTGCACAAGTTGTGAGTCAGTAGGACCCCTACTCGCGTTTCTTTGTGGCTTTATTATTAATTTAATGATTGTAAATGCTTTTCTTAAGAAGGTTTATTTTCCACAATTATTTATTTAATTTTAAACCCATATTTTAACTAAATCCTCATTTAAATAATATAATTGATTTACCACGTTACTTCTCGTATTCCGATGTGACACATCTAGTGATCAGTCTAGATTAAGGATAATTCCTTCCTTTGTCCCTTCAACGTATTTATATTATTGAATTTGTTTCATTTGCATGGCTTTACGAATTTACTGGTAATGTGAAGTTTGCGTTCATTGTCAGCCAACTGGATCTCTCATTATGTGTGGTTTCCGGTGCCTGAACACGACATTGGAGCCATTTACCATCAAATCTCAATCCATGCAATGCATGCATGCATGTTTGAAGAATTAAACTTCAGTATATCTATTTGTCTTTTGTTCTAAGATTTAATGATTGTTGTGTATCTTTATAAGCATACATGAGACGCTCAAGTGTTGTGATCCACTGTGGCGGATCATGAAGGGATATATCGAGTTGGTAAGCCACAAACCTAAATGATCATGAACATAATTGGCAAATTGGTGTGTGCTCAAACCCCAAACCCAATAGATAAAATAAGAGTAAATTACATTGTTGCAACTCAAACTATATGGTTTTTGCATAATACATCTTAAACTGTCAATCTTGGCAAAATACACCCTAAATTTTAAATCATTGACAATTTAGGTCCAATAGATAATGAGCGATAAAATGTGTGGACGATTTTGGCCATAGGATTTGCATGCGAGTTTTTTAAAAGATAAAGCTCATCATTTTAAGAAAAAAACAAAAGCTCAACCCGTGAAAAAAAATACCAAATGAAAATTTAAAGGAATTATTAGACCTTAATTGTCAATGATTTTTAAAGTTTATAATATATTTTATTAAAATTAAAAATTCAAAGCACATTATATAAAAAGCAAATAGTTCATGGTGCAACAATGCAATTTACTCTATGCATAATGGATTCACTTAGCTGAATTAGATTCACCAATTAATTACGACTGATGAACTGTCCAGTGTCTAAAAAGTCTTGAATATGGTCTTTCATTTTGGTTTTGTCCTTTTTTTTTTTAAATGACATCTTTCTATAATGCTTATTGTTAATAATGCTCTTATGGTAACATTAAGAATGCGGTCAAGTTCAACGGGAGTTGTGACCCAAGTCCTAGTGTTGGTGTCCTCAAAATTTGGGAAGACGATTTACGACCTCATCACCGAGTGAAAAAGTTCCTATAAATTTCCAAATCCAAAACACAATAGTAAAACAATAAGCTGTCTAAAGTAGGACAAAAAAAGTTGTTTTAAAAAGTTTTTTTTAACTATCCAAAGTTGCGAGGTTGGCACTATTACAAGCAAAACTGCCTGGAGTGTGACATGACTCGCTAGAGAGGAGTAGCGACCAACGGTCGGAGCCTGTAGATCGTACTTGGGACAATGACCAATCTCACGTCACTTAAGTGTATGAACATCCAAGGCTACATCTACTTTTGTTAGGATTTTCAGCGTCCAGAGAGGAGTGTATAGGCTTAGTTAAAAAAAAAAAATAGTTGAAATTTTAAGTTTAACGTATTACGATATAAAGTTTTTATATGTTATAATAAAAAGTAAAAGTTTATTATAGTGTAAAACTCTTATATGTTGCAGTATTTAAGTTCTAATTTTGTTTCCAAACTCTTTCATAGATGCCACGAATGTAAACACTAGCAGGAAGAGAAATTATGTGTGTGTGACAACATGACTTTTGGAACAGTCTCTTAATGCTTTTTAATCTTAATTAACCTTATTTAGCTTAGAGAAAAGAGCAACCTTTTTTTTACATACGAAATACTTTTAACATATGTTAACATTTTCACAAACATATATTTTCCAAGCAATATATGTAATACTTGTTCTACTTGCATTACCAATCATAGTAACTAAATAGTTTTCTTTAAAATACTGTACTTTAAAACATATAATTCACAGCGAAAATAGTCTTCCAGCTGTATTTATAGCCATAACTACGCTTTTGCTCATTTGTCATTGTCTCCTCAACAATAATTCTATTCCAGTCTCTTAGCTAGATTTCCTAAATATGAAATAAATTAGGTGAGCTATTACTCAATAAGTCTAAACATAGCTCACATAACAATTTCTATTTTTATGCATGGTCTATTTATGCTTACTTATGAACTTTAATTATTTATTTCTTAATCTTTCCTTGAACTACGAACCAAGTGTTTGCACCATATGCACAAGATCATCGTAACACCGAGATTATAATAACATTTTTTAATTAAATCTCCCCTTGGGCCGGGAGTTGGTGCGACACTTACTTGCCTATCCTTTCTGCTATATTATTTTACCGGTTCATTTATTATGATGCCATACTATCAATGATGCTTAAATTACTTTAAAAAAGTGCATAACAAATGTAATTAATTAATGATATAAATAACACATTTTTTATTAAAATTTTTGATTCCATACTGTAGGTGAGATTTGAACTTACTTAGAATTGGTACAGCGTTTACCAAGTTTCCGCTCCTTTGTTATCTGCCTAACTATCCTACCTGGACAATATTCCATCATGAGCTAACTTGTTTGTTACCGACTATTTGTTACCGACTACTTGTCGATATCAGAACTTTGATATTTAAACATTCAATCTAATCATAAGTCGGTTTTTCTTAAAAACCTGAATATAACGGAACTTATTTTCTCTTTATCTCATGTTGTATTTCTAGTACTAACGAAACATGGAGAATTTCCCACTAAAGGGTGTTCTTTTGTTTTGGATGTTTGGGGGTCCATTGGAGCGTTTCATGGAAAATGACAATTTTTTCCTTAACAAGTCTTAAAAGCTTTTCGAACTTGTTTTAGTTAAAAATGTGGATTTCCTGGCCTATTTGCAACAATGTAGAGAAAACAAGATGTTGGTTTTCTTTGTGGTGGAAAAGCCCATTTTAACTAAACTTTTGTGTTTTTAACCCAAACCGTGAAAATTTTAACAATTTTGCCATTGGGACTACAACTTACCAGTTTACACCGTTGGGCTCGGTTTTTCATAAGCATTAAAACTCTCTAAAGTCCCTAGGTCACATTCTTTAAGTTTCAAAATGTTTTCCTTTATAACACAAATTTCAAAATTTTCTGATTATAACTTGTAAAATTCATATCTCACAAATCGAGCGGAATTTTCACTAAACCGTCCATAATGCTCAATAGTTTTGATGAGTTCTACAACTTTCATGATCCAACGAGAAGATACAAGATAGAGAATCGATATATGTTTCAATTGATATTTTTGTAATCTTCATTTTTTTTATCTAGGATGGAACTATAATATTACCGCTGATTATTATATTGCTTGTAGCTTTGCTTATTGTGTTGCTTATTTGTTTTATAATATGTTTTGTCATATATGTTGATAACATGTCGTGTAGAATAACGAGTGCTGCTCATTAAAAATTATTCATGCATGTTTTGTCATAAAACCTTAAATTTTAAAATATTGAGTGAGAGAAGATTTTCGAAGAGAGAACCTAAGGCCTCCATCATTGGTCCACTGGTAATACATGATGGTTTCGACCCCTAGGAAGTAATGCATCATGTACCAGGTTGGATCTCTGAAAAGATAATTTGCTTTAGCATATTTTATCATTGTTTGCCCTTAGGTGTTGATTATAAACTATGGATAAAGTAGTTGAAATGATGGTTAAATACTTAACATTAATTTTATTATTAACCTCCCCTAGGAGCTCTGTTAATAAAGTTAATGGCCAAAGAAAGTGATTATTAGTATATGCTAGATCAGATGGGTCTTGGATGGTATATACTAATTGGAGAGGATCTGTGTTCCTCATTGAATTTGGCAAGTCTCCCCTAGGCGGCTTTTTAAATTTTGAGTTAGGAATTATCATTGCAAAGTTGTGATTTTTCAAGGTTTTGACACATAAACACATTCTATGCTTACTTGTTTGTATTATCTTATCAAATTGTTATTGAAAGTTTGCTTATATTCGATATATGAATCATTATTATAGATCAAAATGTCTAAAAATGTTTTATCTTCAATATTTGATAAAAAACACTTTGACTGACAAGAACTATAGTGATTGGAAACAGAACCTGAATATTGTCTTATCCTTTGAGAAATTAAAATTTGTGTTAACCACACTGTATCTTTCTACACTTACTAGTGAATCTAGTAATGAACAAATTCAAGCGTATAATCGATGGAAGGCTGTTGATGATCAAACCCATTGCTATATCATGGCTAGCATGAATTTCATACTATAGGCTCAACATGAAGATCATAAGACTAGTCATCAAATCATGGATAATCATGAGGATATGTTTAGAGGCCAAGCCTTTACGAAGCGGCAGGGGCTCTTTGAAAGCTTCTTAATTGCAAACTAAAACAAGGGACATCTGTGAAGGACCACATGATGTTGATCATGGGCTACTTCATAGAGGCTCAAACCCATAAAGCCAACATTAATGCTGATTTACAAATAACTATGGTCTTTGGGCTCTTTCTAAGGAGATCATCCTGTTTAAAGCTTCAATAACTTGAACAATAGACAATACATGACCTCAATTGAGTTAATGAAGCAGTTGCACAAGTTCAAAAACTTGATCAGGGAAGCTCCGGTTAATAGTGAGACGAACTTAGTGGTTGCATCTAGTTCCAACTTTAACACTGAGAATGGAAAGAAGCAAAAAGACAAGAATAGGAAGTCTTCTATTTTGGCAAAAGGCAATGATAACAAACAAAGAAGAGGAACCTAAAGAAACTAAAGTGTTTCTTCTGTGAGAAGGTCAAGCACATCAAGAAGAATTGCAAAGACTTCCAAGCTAATGGAGATTAGTGCAAACTTCTAGTTGGTGAAACTTGTTTAGTTGAAGAAACAAGTGACACCTGGGTCATAGAATCTGGGGCAACTAACTATGTTTGTATTTCTCTATAGGGGTTCAAGGAAACGAGATGTCTGTTAAACGAGCACTTTACAATATGGATGGATGATGGATCCTTAGTGTTAGCAAAAGTAATAGGAGACGTCTATCTTTATTTTTGATAGTTGTAGAAGTTTAGTTTTGAGAGATTGCTTTTATGTTCCTAAACTTAAAAGAAATTTAATTTATGTCGCTTATTTATTTAAGGATTCTTATTCAGTTTCTTTTAATAATAAGTTGTGATTCGTAAAAACAAATCCTTTATCTATAGCGGATGGATGTAAAACAACCTATGTCTTATCAAACCTAAGTCAAACCTAAGATGGACTCTGAACACTAAGATAAATGATAACTCTAAAAGACTTAAGACTATCTTTGACAATGTAAGTCTTGTTTGGAGGGCAAAATCACCAAAAGACCATTCGAGTCTAAGGGCAATCAAAGCCAAAGGGGTCCTATTATTGATGAGAACTTGAGATATAGGTATGTCTACCTAATGCATCATAAGAGCAAAACTTTTGACGAGTTCACAGAGTTTCGAGCTGAAGCAGAGAAAGAATTTGGTAAACCCATAAAGACACTTCGATCCAATCGAGGTAGAGAGTACCTCTTTGATGAGTTCTTAGGACACTCAGTAGAGAATAGTATTTTATCTTATTTGACTATGCCAGGTACTCCGTAGTAGAATGGTATGACTGAGAGAAGGAATAGGACTTTGTTGGACATGGTTAGGTCCATGATGAGTTATTCGACATTGTCTTTATCTTTCTAGGGATATGTATTACAAACTGCTTGTTATCTTTTAAACAATGTGCCTTCAAAATCAATTTCTAAGACTCCTCATGAGTTGTGGATAGGTAGAAAGACATCCTTAAATCATATTCATATATGGGGATGTCATGCTCATGTCTTGGATAAGGCAACAATAAGTTAGAAGCATGTTCGGAAATGTGTGTGCTTGTAGGATATCCAAAAGGAACAAAATGGGTTATTTTTATTATCCAAAAGAAAATAAAGTTGTGGTTTCAATGAACGTGACTTTCCTTAAGGAAAGTTACATGAACGACTTTAAGCCACATAGTAGAGTAGTACTCGAGGAGATGGCGAGTAATTCGATCACTCCGAGGCTCAGTTAAAACCAATCCAATCAACGGAGAAAAATAGGCCAAACAACAACCTAGGGAGCTTCGGCGTAGTGTGAGATACCCAGTCAACACCTAACCCTATACATCCTCACCTGCATCATAAGAACTATAATGAGCAAAAGGCTCAATAAGTTGAAACTAATGCATGAACATGAATATTGAATAAAAATGCACTCAGACATTCTCTTTTATCAGTTTTTTTCAACAATTCTCTCCCCTTTTGGCTACTCTTAGAGTGTGGTATTAACTAGAAATGATAGGCTGTGGTTTTTAGAACCTATTCTTCATGATTTGGCCAATGCAATAATAATAGTATGGGTTTTCTATCTTAGTTTTTAGACCTTATGTATTTGCCACATTCAGTCTTATTCTTTGTGGCTTTTCTTATTATCTTGGTTTTTCAATCTCAAAGTATTCACCACCCTTTATTGGGTCCACTAGACGTACCCATGTTTTACGCTTACCCGACTACAAATTAAGCGTCACATCCTCATTTTTTAAACCTCATTTCCTTTTTATATTATATCACATGTGTCCAAATAGAACCACCCTATCTTTAGTTAAACCATAGCAAAAATCACTATATAATGCTTTAGATGCTAAACTACATGCAAAGTAAAAAAAATAGTTATTTACACAAATATCCTTAAAGAATACATGTTTTTTAAATTCATCCCCTAACTTTCAAATTTAAAGGGTATACAACTCTAAGATTTGCAAAATATACAAAGTTAGTACCTTTATTTTGTTTCCATCAAATGATCAATAATTAATGTAAGGCTTGAAAAAAATTATTAATTTAAATCCAGTATTTATTTGGATTTAATTAATGAATTTCTTCTTAAATCGTATTTTTATAAATTACAATAAAGTGTAAATCATATAAGAAACAATGTTAATATAAAATTTATCTATGAATTTTATGCAACTCAGGGATATTGTTAAATACAAATTTGGAGAGTTTAAGTACTCAAAAAATTTTATGTATAATATCCTCAAAAATGAAATTTATATCACAATTATTTATAATATTATAGTATAAGTTAATAAATGATTAGAGTGCTAATTAAAGTAGAAAAACATGGCACAATCTAAAACAATGTAAAATGGTTAATTATCAGTTAGCTAAAGTGGTAAAGGATTTTGTGTCCTCAATATATCAGTTGATGTAATACAATATAGAAAGATACACGAAGGTAAAAGGTTCATAGTGTAGTGTAAGTACACTGTTTAAGCAAAAACACAAATATATGGGATACTGTGTTGGGTTAGAAAAGTGGATCAAAAATTAAGCTAATATATTCTAGACTATTTAAGTGTATATCATTATAAGAAAAATATAGTATAGTGTAAAATTACAGTATAAAAAGTTATGGGACCCACCAAGGGGACACCTAAAAGGTGGAGCAAAAGCCACCACTCCCCCTTATTGTAGCCGAATCCCACCATGCCAAATTAAGCCAACTTTTACCACAAATGATGCTAACTGGTGACTAAGCATGGTGAGTCACCAAAGTGGTAAAAAAAGATCAAGATATAATAATCATTTCATGCAAAATGTGAACTAAATGCTTCACTTCTATCCCTCCCTTGGTTTGGCAACCCTATAGCTTCCCTTTCAAAAATTTTTGCTCCAAAAACAATCAAAAGATTCATCTCCCAAACAAAAGTAAAGATCAAGATCAAGTACAAAGTTCAAGATTAGGCAATTCTAGAAGGTAAATCTTAGACTTTTTCTAAGTATTTCTAGGGTTTTCTTTAGGTTGAAGGGAAATTTGATAAGGGTTTTCTTGCCATGATTTATGCCTAGGAAGAGTGACAAAAAAAAGCAAGCTTTGTGGAGGTCCATAGGCTCACAGATTTCTTGGTAAAAGCCTTAACTTCTATTTTCAAGTTTGATGTTGTTTTGATTTTTTTTTTTTAAGCAAGTTTGGTATGTAATTGCTTAAATTGGACTATGGTATGTTTAAGGGATTTTATGGCAGGAATATGTGATGCATTTTGTGTACATCCATTGTTAACATCGAGGGCAAAAATGTTGTTTTTTGTAAAATGGCCCAACAGACCCTGCAATGTTTGAAATAGAAAAAACACCTTTAGCGAGAATTTTTTCATATTTTGTTAGTAACAATAAGGCATCGTAAATCAAGAGGAACAAGACCCGTAGTGCGTAGGTTTTTAAAACAAGTAATAATCAGATTCAGTAATTAATGTACACATTTGGTATCGACATATAGATTGATAGAAGTAAGTTACCTAATGACGATAAATTGTCCAAATAGGACATTTAGACGAATAGTAGAGGCATAGGAAAATTAGTTAACGTTGTGTCAATCCCATGTAAGTTCAAACCCAACGTATAGCATGGAATAGAGGGTTTTTGAGAATACGTATATATATGTGTGTGTGTGTGTGTGTGTTATTTAAAACATTTAGAAGATACATTTGATATGGACTTATTGTAAATTGTGACACCTATTATTTTCTTAACTTGTATTATGGTTATTAAATCAATTATTAGTATGCCAATTAAAATTTGTTTCATTCAAAATCTATTTCATGTTATTTATTTCTACTTATTTTTAAATTTTTTAAATTTTTCTATACCTATTAGTATATTTACCTAAATGTCCTTGGAACTTCTAATTATTTACGAAAATATCATTTTGGTATTTTGTGTCTAAAAGTCTCCAAAGAGGCTCATTTTTCCTGCCTTCTTTCTTTTCTTTCCTCATCCTTGCCGACGCTCTCTCTTCCTCTCTTTCCTTCTTCCTTCTCTTTCTCTTACTTTTGTTCTTATTCTTCTTTACATCCACAGCGAAGCAAACCCAGAGAGATCAAAAAGGAAAATTAAAGTGACCCTTAAACAAAAACCACAAATAATCACTCACAAACCCAAGATCGAAGAGGCTTAAACATTTTCAAGATCAAAATCATAGATTTAATCTAAGTTTTTGATGTTAGAATTTTAAAGCTTTTAATCTTGGTTCTAAGTTGAATTTTGGTATGAAAATCGTGATTTGAGTGTGGAAATTCAAATAAGTTTGTTTATCTATATCTTAGAATGTTTTCAAAGTGTTTTAAATAAGTTTTATGCATTAAAAACTTATTTGGAGTAGACATTTTGTTTCAAAACATGATCTGTCCACTTTGGGATGAGCTAGGTTAGTTGGGTAAAACCCAGCTCTGGTGGGACACGATCGACAGCGTATAGCATAGTGCGGTTGACCGCACTGAGCAAAATGGGGTCCGAGATAGCCAACAGGTTCGACAGGCCGAATTGTTGAGTTCGGCATGCTAATGGCTAAACAGTACCGGTAGGCCAAACTTTGAGATTGAAAGGCCAACAAAAGGTCCAAAAATAGCAGTTTTGTTCAGAAGGCCGAAAACAGTGATTGGTAGGCCGATTGGGTAGTTTAAACTCACTTGTTTTTAATTGTTTTGTGTCACAAAGGTTCCAAGGGTTTCATATAAATGATTATGGCATATTAATAAGAATAAATGGTAAATCGGTATCATTATAGATTAGGAATTTAGTTAAAGTATGGTTATTTTATACGTCGTAGGATGACAGAGTACTTGGAGCTTACGTTGTGAGCCTGGTATTGTGAGCTAGAAGATATCAGCATGGTATTTGCTAAGAGGTAAAGAATCTATTACTCATCTTTTGTGAGGGCTTTATGGAATTAAAATTGGTTGTTTTATTGCAAGATATATAGGTATATTGAACTGCTATTATATGAGTATCCCATATGAGATAATGATATGAACTTGTCCTTATTGCACAGAGAGGAAAATATTGATTTGACATATGTTGTTGAAAATTGAGAAGCATGGTTAGAAATATTAACTCTATAAATAATGAATGATTATAGAGGAATGGTGAGACATGAAGAGGGCGGCGGTTGCGTCCTTGAGCATGAATACCCTAAAAGGTAAAATAGGAGGAGGCAGCGGTGCTCCCTTGGCTCGAAAGACCTATTACGCACTATCTAGGAATTGACTTGGTGATGATTCGAGGCTTGATGTCCCTCACTAGAATACACTTGGAATGATTGTAGGGTGGTCAAGAGCGTCCATTTAGGTTTTGTTGAGCTGAGTGATATGATATTCTAATTGCACGATGGATATGGATGAGCATAATTGAATCCTAAATTAATGTCTACATATATATGTATAGAACTTGGTAACAATGATCATAAGATATCCACCGGAATTAAATATGATAATATTGATGAATAATGATTATGAACTAAACATAAAGGTTTTAATGTGGCAATGATAAAAACCTAAAGGTAAGTACTGTTTTCCCTACTAAGCATGTTGTCGCTCATTCTTCTATATTTTTATCTTTTCAAGACTCACCAAGTGGAGATGGCTATGAGAAAATAGTTGAGAAAGCTATATAGTTGTATTATGTTGGAATTGTTTCATTTGTTAAAGATTGTTCTTCATGATAATGTAAGAAATTTTGTGTTACTTTCTGTGACTGTATTAAGATATGTTGAGGGTTGGAATGATGATGATGACAGTCTTGTATTATTAAATTTAAAGTGCTACATTAAACTATGATTTAATTGTTGTTTATATTTTAATTTTGATTTGAGAGTTTTCATTCAAAGACCCAGGCAAATTTCTTTTGATGTTTTATTTTTATTTTTTGATCTTTATTTTATTTGTTAAAAACTGTTAACCCTTACTTAGGGGCGTTACAAACTTTTTACTATCAGAGCCTAGGTTTAGTTAACCTAGGGAGTGTAGCACCACTTTAAAAATATGTTTTCGAGATGGTTTTGAAGTTGATTTTTTAATGTCATCATCAAAATGAACGTTCAAGTTGATTTATATTATCCAGGAGGATGTAACATAGAAAGTCTAGAATGGAATTATTAACGGTTATGTGGTTACGATAATATTATGGAATGGATTCATTTATAGATTGCTCATAAGAAATTCCTATAGATACAAGAATCTATAAGCATTTTTAACTCATAAGAAATGATGAGAAATACACGGCTTAAGTTGTTGATTTCAAGGTTTGGCAAGGTTGTTCCAAATTCTTCATAATTGATTCGAATATATATAATAATTATGTGTAGACTTGATGGAGTACTTAAGTACCAATAACTTTTCTTGAGAGTTTTATTTACTTGAGAAATATAAGATAAGTCAGGAATCCATGGTATTGAATCTTGAGTGAGATAAACATTAGACTTTTAGTCTGTTGAGACTAAGGGTGGCAATAATCAGTGTCTGTGTCATGTTCGTGTTGGCACGTTTACAGTAAAACACGTTTAGCCCGAACACGAACACAACACGATTAATAAACGTGTCAGAAATAAAAACACAAAAAAGCATACGTAACACAGCACGACTTGATTAACATGATTATTAAACGTAACATGATTATTAACCATGCCGTGATCGGTTGACACGATAACAACACGCATATGACATGTTTATGACCCAATTAACTAAAAATTAAAAAAATTAAAAAAAATTAAAAAAAAACAATAAAAAAATTAACAAAAGCACAATATCTAATTAATACTAACCTACTATAAATATTTCAAATATTTTTATTTTTAAGTTTAAATGTATTATAAATGGGCGGGTCGTTTCGTGTCATGTCGTGTTAACACGTTTACGGCTCGTTTAATCAAACATGTTAAGGTGTGTTTAGCGTGTTAGCACGAATCCAGCCTGTTTATTTTCATGTTATTTGTGCCAACCAATTTATGGCTCAATTAATAAACATGTGGCCCAAACCCGTTTATCTCGTGTCGTTTTCGTATCGTGTTATCGATGCCGTGTCCGAATTGCCGGCCCTAGTTGAGACTGTGTAAAGGCAAAGAATGTATGAATTTCAAGGTTGGAATATTTTGTTGTGTACATTCTGTTTAAGTGGTGATATTAGTCCTTTTAAATGGATGTAATGTGGAAATGGCTAATAGAAAGTTTCCTTAAGTAAATCATAATACTTAAAGCACCTGTGATTATTTTGGACCTTTATGATGAAAAGGTCTAACTTTTAAATGTTTTGATATGATTCTCTTAGTTACTTGAGGTATTGTTATACGAGAAAATTAAAGATTGTATAAGTTGGATTGTGAGGATAGTAGATGTCTTTAAGTAATAACATTAATGGTGTTTGCTCCTCGATGTAGTCTATGTTGGAAGACAGAAAGTATATTGATTTCAAGGCTAGTTACATTCAAAACCCCTTGGTAGTGTTAATGGTAGATCTATATTAGCAGATACTGAGTATTAAGAATAAGATAGGACTGTTTGTATTGTTTAATAAGGTTTGATTAAAGCAAATTATTGAGTTACAACAGGATTTTGTTATTATGAAACAATTTAGGTAACATTTAGGAGGACATCTGATTTTTATCAAATTGGATTTTGTCATTTATTTTGGTCAATTGTGTTTTAAGCGAGCTTCGAATTGTGCTTAAGATCTATACAAGTTGAGTTTCCATTTCATGTTTGTTATTTAACTCGTTCCAAATGTGTTAAGGCCCAAAAGAACCCAACCTATTTTAATTTAGAAAAATTGGACCTAGTACCAAATCTTGAATCAGTTTAATCCATGCTATCATTTATGCATGGTCTTTACATGTGTCATTTATAGTGGTTCAATCATTGTCTATATATATGTCTATTTTGCATAGTAGCTCATTTCTCCAAGCTCACTTTCTCTCTAAACTTGTCATTTCCTCTCTAAATTGTAAATCTTCTCCTTGCTATCTTGAACTTCTTCTTTCTCTCACAAAGAAGAAAGATTTCTAAGATTCTGCAACTTAATGTCTCTACTTTTCTATTCTATCTATTCGTCTTTCATCTTATCATGGACCCAAAGTATCAACACTTGAGAAAGTATTTTCCACCACTCTTCTAAAAGATTCTCAGAAAGAAATACAAGACTGGGATCACTCGGTTGTGGATTCTTATGCGTTTTGGTATCCCTTGTGATGTGAGAATATTGATAGAGGGGAAGATCCATCCGAGTGACTTCAGTCAAGATATAGGTTTACCATATATGGGTACCAGCCGTAGTGCGATGAAAAGAATAGCTCGTGCCATCATGGTCACTTGTAACAAATGTGGTGACAAATTTGTAACGGTAAATGTATTTCACCTAGATATGTGTCTGTAAATAGAGAGGATAAAATAAGATTTTGCAGGGATTGACTCTCTAAGAAGAACTTGGATAACGTCCATACTCCTCTTCAATATCATCCTAGTAGGTATGTTCAAGGTGCTATCTTTAAACTCTGGCCTAAAATGCATGCAGAAAGACAACGTCTCAAGAATATGGTATTTCAAAATCTTGTTTGCCAAATCGCAAGAAAACTAGATGGGGAATAATTCATAGCTCTATAAAGGTTGTTTAGTTTTTGCTTGTTTGAAATCATTTCAGTTGATGTTCAATAGTTTGTGTCTTTCTTTTACTCAGAATATTTCCCTTGGTGTTTGAAATAATTGTGATTATTAGATTGACACAGTAAGCGTTAGTGTCTTATTTAATTTATGGTTTTCCTTAATATACATATCTAATAAAATATATTATCCTATCAAACACTTCACATGTAGTACTATAACATGTTTGAAATTTTTGAAACCTATCTAGATATTTCGAGATTTGTGTCTCAAATTTCAAAAGTTCTACAGTATTTGTTGTTTATACTGATTTTCTAGATTCGGTGTACATTTGTCAAAAGGTCTACAGTTATGTCAGAATGTTTTCTGTCAAACCATTTTCAATTGTCAAAAGTCATACAGTATGTGTCTAAAGTTTTTCAAAAGTATATAAGACTTTTCATAAACTATCAACTGTTTCTCTTACTTTCTTACTTGTACAATATTTTGTTCAGACCTTTGGATTACCTTTTCGTTATCTACTCGTCTGTCTCTTTAGTCCTTTTGCGTATCCTTTATCTTTAAAATTTCATGTAGAACCCTAAGGCTAAACGGAGTAGACACAAGCAACCAATCGTATAAGCCAAATATGTCTACCTCCCAATCAACCAAAAAATAAACAATGTCTGTATCTTTTGTGATTCTAACCCTGGAAAAGATAAAGTTTATCTAGAAGCCGCAAGACACTTAGGACAAGCTTTAGCATCTAGGAAAATTAACCTGACCTACGAGGGTGGTAGTTTAGGATTAATGAGAAATGTGGCAACAACAGCTAAGTCTGGTGGTGTTGAAGTCCTATGAATTATCCCTCGACTCCTAACTGAAGGGAACATTTGTGGAAAAACAATAGGTAGGGAAAAAAGAGTTTTAGACACCCCTAAACGTCATAAAACCATGATTGATAAATCTGATGCTTTTATAGCATTATCTGGTGGTCTAGGTACCATTGAGGAAATATTCGTAGTTGCTAGTAGGCATTTGTTGGGCTTTCATTCCAAACCCTTGGGACTTTTAAATATAAATGGTTTTTATGATGGTCTTTTAAAATTTTGAGATTACATTGTGGAGGAAAACTTCATTGTGGAATCGAGGAGACAAATCTTTATTACTACTTCAACCACTGAGGAATTGTTAGATAAGATGCAAATCATTCATCTGAAATCCAACACTGCAACATCCAAGCTTGAATGGGAAAAGGAAAGCTAGGATCGACTATTTGATTGAAACCTCCTTTTGTAATTTTTTGGTTTTATCCATGGCATGTAGGCATGTGTGTCCATATTTCACGTGTCAGGAATAACTGTTTTCTTTGCATTCTGTATTTCTTGTGGTATACCGTTGTTAAAACTTTTAGATTCATTGAGCTTAATGCCGGGATGGTTGGATACAGAGTACTTGATGCTCTCAAAATGCATCTTATTTAAGGTCCGATCTTTTGTTTATCGATGTTTTTGTATTCTCTAAGCATGCATGATGTGGATAGCTGGTGTACGAAGTACCTTGTACTCTCAAAACATATCCGTATCCTTTTTATAATATGTAGTACTCTGTTAATGTATTGTAGAAGTACCAAGGTCAATTGTGGGGATACTTCGTAGAAAATATGAGTGTGTTATGTGGGAGAAATGTTTGTGTGTCATGAAGGTAGTCGTTTGATGAAAAATCTATCGAGTTGGCTATAAGTACGAGATTCCTTCTAATATATCTCTATATATGAGTTTAATGTATGATTTTGAGCAGTAGCACTTGTGATATATTTTCATGATTATGTTTTAGTTTATTAATTGGAATATGAAATCAACTATCCTTGGCTTTTCCTTACTCGAAAAGGAAAAGGAGCCCAAGGATGAAGTATACCAAAATTCCCTAGCAATTTCTTTAATGTAATTGTAAATCACAGTCCATGGATAGTGAAGGACTAGAAAAATGGTATGATCGGCATATGTGCTTTTTTGATCAGTTTCCTAGACTAAAATATGGTGTTGTACATTGGAACTTGTTAGAAATACTCTTATTGAAGGATTTGATGTTTAAAGCAAGGTTGATATCTCAAGTAAGTGAAAGGAGATATGATAATCCACATTTGGAGACAATAATATTGAGAGTATAAAGTTGAAAGCAGAATCATTACGGAAGTGTGATTTTTACTAGTATAGTTAGATTTGAAATTTCGAGAACAAAATTTCTTTAAAGGGGAAGAGCTATGACACCGTTCTTTTCCTAACATGTATTATGGTAATTAAATCAATTATTAGTGTGCCAATTAAAATTTGATTAATCAAAAATCTATTTCATGTTATTTATTTCTACTTATTTTTAAATTTCCTAAATTTTTCTATACCTATTAGTATATTTACCTAAATGTCCTTTGAACTTCTAATTATATATGAAAATCCATTTTGGCATTTTGTGTCTAAAAGTCTCCGAAGAGACTCATTTTTCTGGCCCTCTTTCTTTTCTTTCCTCATCCCTACCGACACTCTCTCTTCCTCTCTTTCTTTCTTCCTTCTCTTTCTCTTGCTTTTCTTTTTCTTCTTCTTTACATCCATGGTGAAGCAAAACCAAGGAGATCAAAAAGGAAAATTCAAGCAACCCTTTCACAAAAACCACAAATAGTCACTCATAAACCCAAGATTGAAGAGACTTAAACATTTTCAAGATCAAAATCACAAATTTAAACTAAATTTTAAGGTTAGAATTCTAAAGCTTTTAATCTTGGTTCTAAGTTGAATTTTGACATGAAAATCATGATTTAAGTATGGAAATTCAAAGAAGTTTGTTTATCTATATCTTAGTATGTTTTCAAAGTGTTTTAACAAGTTTTATGCATTAAAAACTTATTTGGAGTAAAAATTTTACTTTAAAACATGATTTGTCCACTTTGGGACGAGTTGGATAAAACCCAGCTCTGGTTGGACGTGGTCGACCACGTATAGTATAGTGCAGTCGACCGCACTGAGCAAAATGTGTAGGCTGAGACAGTCGACAAGTTTGCCAGGCCAAACTGTTGAGTTCGGCAGGCCAATGGCTAAACAATATCGGCATGATGAATTTTGAGACTGGCAAGACAACAGAAGGTCCAAAAATAGCAGTTTTATTCAGAAGGCCGAAAACAATTATCGGTAGGCTGATGACGCAGTTCAAACTCACTTGTTTTTCATCGTTTTGTGTTACAAATGTTGTAAGGATTTCATATAAATGATTATAGCACACTAATAAGAATAAATGGTAAATCGGTATGATTATAGATTAGGAATTTGATTAAAGTATGGTTATTTTATACGTTGTAGGATGACGGAGTACTTGAAGCTTACGTTGTGAGCTTGGTATTGTGAGCTGGAAGTTATCAGCTTGGTATTCGCCAAGAGGTAGTGAATCTATTACTCATCTTTTGTGAGGTTTTTATGAAATTAAATTTGGTTGTTTTACTGCAAGATAAATATATGTTGAACTGCTATTATATGAGTATCACATATGAGATAATGATATAAACTTGTCTTGTGTTGTACCGAAACGAAAATATTGATTTGACATATGTTGTTAGAAATTAAGAAGCATGGTTAGGAATATTAACTTTATAAATAATGAATGATTATAGAAGAATGGTGAGACGTGAAGAGGGGGGCGGTTACGTCTTTGGGCATGAATACCCTAAAAGGTAAAATAGGGGAGAGGCGACGACGCTCCCTTAGGTCAAAAATCCCAGAACATACTGTACAGAAATTGACTTGGTCAGGATTCGAGGCTTGATGTCCCCTCACCAAAACACCCTTGAAACGATTGTAGGGTGGTGAAGTGTTCCCATCTGGGTTTTATTGAGCTGAGTGATATGATATTCCAATTGCATGATGGATATGGATGAGCATAATTAAATCCTAGATTAATGTGTACATATATAAGTATGGAACTTGGTAACAACGATCATAAGATATTCACCAGAATTGAATATGATAATATTGATGAATAATGATTATGAACTAATCATGCAGGTTTTAATGTAGCAATGATAAAATCCTAAATGTGAGTAATGTTTTTCCTACTGAGCATGTTGTCTCTCATTCTCCTATATTTTCTTCTTTTCAAGACTCACCAAGTGTGAGGTGGCTACGAGAAAATAGTTGGAGAAGCTATATAGCTATATTACGTTGGAATTGTTTCATTTGTTAAAGATTGTTCTTCATGATAATGTAAGAAATTATGTGTTACTTTCTGTGACTGTATTAAAATGTATTGAGAGTTGAAATGATGATGACAATTTTGTATTATTAGATTTAAAGTGCTACATTAAATTGTAGTTTAATTGTTGTTTATATTTTTATTTTGAATTGAGAGTTTTCATTCAAAGTGTTGGAAAAAACAATGTGAGGTGCGCAGCGGGAATTTAAAAAAAATTAACATCAGAGTATTTTTCCAAAACACAAGTTTGTCATGCTATATGTATAAATTAAATAGATCTTAATAACCTTTGTGTACCGAAGAACCTCTGCAATCCGTAAAGAGAAGTAACATTCCAGAAGAGCCTCAACCAACTGGTCTTCTTTGCTATTCTCTATCCACGATCGGAGTGAGTGTGGGCTCACACGTACAGCTTTTCCACCAGTGACTCTCCTTCCAACCAATCGAGAGAACCTAAAGCTAGTGTTCGTGATTTGTGAACAAAAGCTCTCAGGGAGTTTTCAGATGCTCACTAGAAGAGTATCAGTCTTAATCTCTCAATTGATCTGAGTAGCTCATGAGACTTACTCCCTTTATATAGCGATTGGTCCTGGGGTCAGTCCTTATCAGATTAGGTCTCAAAAACTCGAAACAAAATCAAGTTCGGATCAATATCTGACAAGATCCACGTGAAAACGCGTAATCTTATCTCTCATTGATCGGCAGGCCGAACATGTAGGCGGCAGGCCGAACTGCCGCGTAAATATCTTCGCAAATCTTTTATTTTTCACCTAAGATTCTATAGGATAAGGTCTCAGTTTTGATTCAAATAACCCAATAGAGAAGTTATCTGATCAAAACAAGCTTTATCAAGATAATCTCTAAGAAAATAAATCAATTGACAATAATTCTACAAGTTTATCTTGATTTAATTTATCCAATTAAATCAACCGATAAACAGACAAGAATTATCCGACCCCAATAATTCAACAAGTTTATCTTAAATTAATTTTATTAGAAAATTAATTCAACCAATAAACAGACATGAATTATTTGATTCTTTAAAATTTTAAACCAATCCGATAAATTCGACATAAGTCACCAATTATTGAAAAGCACGCCATATCATTACAGGATTTTGTGAGCTAGCAAACGGGACCAAAATGGACCTATAAAGTTCAAGCTCTCGATAATTATGAAACCCAATATCCTAGATATACATTTCACAATTATCAACTCTAACGCTACTCCACTAAAAGCTTGGAGCTACACTCTCGAACTTTATAGAATTATGAAGCCTGTATAGCTAAGTCTCCATGACATATCAAAGTGTATCGTATCCCCATATGATAATCCATAATCGGCTTAAGGATAAGTTCTGTCTTACCTTCTCGATTATTTTTATCTTACGTTCCATTATCTCACCAATGGAAAACTTACCATCCAAAGATAGTATACCATTTGGTTACACCGATGTATCCAAATGGTTGAGTGCTCCAGTTTTCCAATTACAGGATAACGTGTATAAGAGGATATCATTACTCCTAAAGAGGAGCTATGGATTCCATATCTATGAATAATAAGTCTACGCCATCAAGAGTCATGACTCCAACGTACTGGCATGCATACTACTATTGAGATGTGGGAGTCACCCTTTGGTACATAAAAAAACACAAGTCGAGACAACGGACCCACTATCCTGTTAGACATGTATGCCCTAAGGAGTAAAAATGTAATACGTTTTTGGAGACATTTTTATCAATAAAGAATTTATTCATTTATATATATACCAAATCTTGTCCTCTTTACATTCATATTTGTTGAATGTATGATAAGCAAACAAAAGTCTGAGACTATCAGTCTAAACCTTAAGAATTGGGCATATGATAGACTGATTATGTGGAAGACACTATCCTGTTAGACATGTATGCCCTAAGGAGTAAAAATGTAATACGTTTTTGGAGACATTTTTATCAATAAAGAATTTATTCATTTATATATATACCAAATCTTGTCCTCTTTACATTCATATTTGTTGAATGTATGATAAGCAAACAATAGTCAGAGACTATCAGTCTAAACCTTAAGAATTGGGCATATGATGGACTGATTATGCGGAAGACACGATTCTTAAGGTGACGGTCTAAAACATATGATCCGCAATCGAGGGAATAAAGTTGGGTGCTTTATTCATGTAAAGATTGTTATGTTGTCTATATCCCTTATGGGAGATGGTTTGTCTTGACCATCGGAGTTGGACTCCGTGAATAGAAACATTGGCACGTTGTCATAGGTGACGACGTGTTGGATCGGGACATAAAGTGAATTGATTTAGATTAATAATTCTGTCTTGGCAAATCGATTCACTTTAGACAGTCATTTGTATTGTATCTTAATCCTGAGATGAATAGTGGGCCCGTTGTCTTGACTTGTGTCTTTTGATGTGCCAAAGGGTGACACCACATCTCTATAGTGGTATGCATGTCGGTACGTTGGAGGCATAACTCCTGATAGCGTAGACTTGCTATTCATAGATATGGAATCCATAGCTCCTCTTTAGGAGTAATGATATCCTCTTATATGCGTTGTCCTGTAATTGGAAAACTAGAGCGCTTAACCATTTGGATACATAGGTGTAACCGAATGGTATACTATCTTTGGATGGTAAGTTTTCTAATGGTGAGACAATGGAACGTAAGATAAAAATAATCGGGAACGTAAGACAGAACTTGTCCTTAAGCCGATTATGGATTATCATATGGGGATACGATGCACTATGATATGTCATGGAGACTTAGCTGCACGAGCTTCGTAATTCTATAAAGTTCGAGAGTGCAGCTCCAAGCTTTTAGTGGAGTAGCGTTGGAGTTGATAATTGTGAAATGTATATCTGGGATATTGGGTTTCATCATTATCATGAGCTTGAACTTTATAGGTCCATTTTGGTCCCCTTTGCTAGCTCACAAAATCCTGTAACGACACGGCGTGCTTTTCCAATAATTGGTGACTTATGTCGGATTTATCAGATTGGTTTAAAATTTGTAAGAATCAAATAGTTCATGTCTGTTTATCGGTTGAATTAATTTTGTAAGAAATTAGTTCAAGATAAACTTGTTGAATTATTGCGATCAGATAATTCTTGTCTGTTTATCGGTTGTTTTAATTTTGGACAAATTAGAACAAGATAAACTTGTAGAATTATTGTGAATTGATTTATTTTCTTAGAGATTATCTTGATGAAGTTTGTTTTGATCAGATAACTTCTCTATTGGGTTATTTGAATCAAAACTGAGACTTTATCCTTTAGAATCTCGAATGGAAAATAAAAGATTCGCAGAGATTTTTTCTCGGGATTTCGACCTGTCGGATGACGTGTCCGGCCTGCCGATCAAAGTGTTCGGCCTGCCGATCAGAGGGAGATAAGATTACGCGTTTTCACGCGGATCTTATTAGATATTGATCCGAACTTGATTCTGTTTCGAGTTTTTGAGACCTAATCTGATATGGATTGACCCCAAGACCAATAGCTATATAAAGGGAGTGAGTCTCATGATTTACTAAGATCAATAGAGATTAATTTGAGAGATTAAGAGTGATACTCTTCTAGTGAGCATCTGAAAACTCCCTAAGAGCTTTTGTTCACAAATCACGAGCACTAGCTTTGGGTTCTCTCTATTGGTTGGAAGGAGAGTCACCGGTGGAAGAGCTGTACGTGTGAGCCCACACTCACTCCGGTTGTGGATAGAGAATAGCAAAGAAGACCAGTTGGTTGAGGCTCTTCTGGAACGTTACTTCTCTACACAGGTCGCGGAGGTTCTTCGACACACTGAGGTTAGTAAGATCTGTCTAATTTATACATATAACATGTCAAACTTGTGTTTTGGAAATTAATCTGATGGGAAAAATTTTTAAAATTCCGCTGCGTACTTGTTTCCAACAATTGGTATCAGAACCGAGGTTTTTACATAAATTTGCAAGTTTGTGATCTTGTTATATGCATAAATTTTGTGATCTTAATCTCTCCTATGCTTGAATTGAATTTTATAGAGAGATGGCACTCTAGGTTTCTATATAATATATATGTTGTCATGGATTATGTGGTGAATGTTTATTAATTAATTATGGTTGATTAAATAGTTGTTTAATTATTTATTAATTAATTAATACCGGTTATGGTTCCTTAGAGGTTAGAATGTGTATCTAGGTTTTTCATGTAATTAGATGGCGGACTATCATCTCTGTCTAGGAATTGTTATTTAATTTTTAATTTGTAAGAATTTTGTAATTAAATAATTATTCGGAGAAGACGGATCGAGAAGTCGGATCTTGAAGATTGATGATGGCGCCTCCAGGTATTTCCCGAGTCTCTAATTTTATGTTTTTGAATTGTTGAAAATAAAATTGATGAATTGCATTAAAATTGTATTTTCTAGAATGTACGTTTTCTGCTCTGTCGGCATGTCGGACCTCATAGTTCGGCAGGCCGAAGGTCACAAATCGGCAGGCTTGACGTGTGGTCCGGCAGGCCGACAGTGGGGCAAAAATTTTGGTGCTCTGACGGCAGGCCGAACCTTCATGTTCGGCAGGCCAAACCTCCATGATCGGCAACCCGATCACCCAGATCGGTCTGCCGACCGAGAGCTGCTAGGAGTCCAAAAAAGGTGCAATTTTTCTGGTGCAGTTTTAATTTTATTTTTGGGACGATCCTGAGAAACATTAAATTTAGATATGACCGAGAATATGAAGTATTCGATTCATACGGGATTGAAGACTAGAAGATGGATATTACATGAAGAAGGATACAGCTTGAGGATTCAATGATGAAGAATCGATAAATGTCTCGATTATTCTCTTGTAATCTTAGTTTTCTATTCTCTAGGGTGGAACCATAATATTACGGTTATTATTATTATTTTGCTTGTAGCTTTGCTAGATTGCTTTGCTTGTCTGCATTATAATATGATTTACCATGTATATTGATAACATGTCATATAGAATAGGGAGTGCCGCTCATATTAAAATTGTTCATGCATGTTTTTAAAATAAAACCTTGACTTCAAAAGATTGAGTGGGAGAAGGTTTTCGAAGAGAGGACCTAAGGCCTCCATCGTTTAGTCCATAGGAAGAACATGGTGGTCCCGACCCCTAGGAAGGAATTTCTATCATGTACCAGATTGGATCTCTGAAATGATAAGGTATTTTAGTATGATTTATGGTTGCACACCCCTAGGTGGTGATTATAAATCATGGATAAAATATTGAAACGGTGGTTATACACTCACGTTAGTTTTATTATTAACCTCCCCTAGGAGCTCTGTTAATAAAATTAATGGCCAAAGAAACGATTATTAGTATATGCTAGATCATACGGGTCCTGGATGGCATATATTAATCAGGAGGGGATCCGTGTTCCTGATTGAATTTGACATGACTCCCCTAGGAGCTTGTTAAATTTGAGTTGGGAATTATCGTTGTAAGGTTGTGATATTTTCAAGGTTTTGACACATAAACACATTTGTATGATTTTACATGATTGTGTTATCTTACTAAATTATTATATATGTTTGCTTATGTTTGGTAAATGATTCTTTATTGTAGATTGAAAATGTCTAAAAATGCTTTATCTTCGATACTTGACGAAAACCAATTAACCGGTGAGAACTATAATGATTGGAAACGGAACCTGGACATCGTCTATTCCTTTGAGAAACTGAAATATGTTCTGACAACTCCTTGTCCTCCCGAGCCTACGGGAGACTCAAGTAATGAGCAATTCCAAGCGTATGACCGTTGAAAAGATGCTAATGATCAGGCCCGCTGCTATGTTATGGCTAGCATGAACAACGTGTTGCAGGTTCAACATCAGGATTATGAGACTGCGAAGCAGATCTTGGATAATCTTGAGGCTATGTTCGGTGGCCAGGCCATAACGAAGCGACAAGGGGCGCTTCAGAAACTCTTAAACTGTAGACAGAGACCGAGGACATCTGTAAAGGAGCATATGATGTTGGTCATGGGTTACCTCGCTGAGGCTCAAACCAATGGAGCCGACATCGATGCTAAAACTCAGATGACTATGGTCTTTGAGACTCTGTCTAAGGAATTTATTCCGTTTAAAGCTACTTTTAATTTAAGCAATAGACGGGATATGATCTCGACAGAACTGATAAAACAGTTACAGGAGTTTGAACTGTTGATCAGGGAGTCTCCTGCTGGTGGTGAGGCTAATATGGTAGCTGCTTCTGGTTCCAATCCTAACTCTGGGAATGGAAAGAAGCAACGGGCCAAGAATGAGAAGTCTTCTATTCCTGTTGCTACCAAGTGCAAGAAGAAGAAGAAGAAGAACCCAAAGAAGCTTAAGTGCTTCTTCTGTGGTAAGGTCGGGCATATAAAGAAGCATTGCAAGGACTTCCTTTCCAAGGGAGGTAGGTGTGATCTTCTATATTTAGAAACTTGTTTGGTTGAGGAATCCAGTGACATCTGGGTCATAGATTCTAGTGCAACTAATCATGTTTGTGTTTCTCTGCAGGGATTCAAAGAAACGAGAAGTCTACTTCGTGAAGACTTAACGCTTCAGATAGGCGATGGATCCTTGGTCTCAGCGGAAGCAGTGAGAGATGTCCATCTTTATTTTGATAATTATAGGAATTTAATTTTGCGAGACTGTTTTTATGTTCCTAAATTTAAAAGGAATTTAATTTATGTATCTTCTTTATTTAAAGACTTCTACGTGGTATTTTTTAATGAAAAAATGGTGATACGTAAAAACAAATCTTTTATCTGTTCTAGATGGATGCAAAATAATCTATATTTTATCAAACCTAAGATGGACATATTGCTTAATGCTGAGATAAATGATAATAAATCAAAAAGACTTAAAACTTCTCACTCTAATAAGACTTATCTTTGGCATTTGCGCCTTGGCCATATTAACCTGAATAGGATTCAAAGGTTGGTAAGGGATGGACCTTTAAGTCACTTAAAGGTAGAATCTATACCTCAGTGTGAATCTTGTTTGGAGGGTAAAATGACCAAAAGACCATACGGGTCTAAGGGCAATAGGGCCGAAGGGGTTCTAGAACTTGTGCATAGTGATGTTTGCGGACCGATGAACATCTGGGCACGAGGAGGGTATGAGTACTTCGTCACTTTTATTGACGATTACTCAAGATATGGGTATGTGTACCTGATGCACCACAAAAGCGAAACTTATGATAAGTTCAGGGAGTTTTCAAGCTGAAGTGGAAAAGCAATTGGGTAGGCCCATAAAGGCACTTCGATCTGATTTAGGTGGGGAATACCTTTCTGATGAGTTCTTGGGACACTTGTTAGAAAATGGGATTTTATCCCATTTGACTGCACCGGGCACTCCGTAGCAGAATGGCTTAGCGGAGAGAAGGAATAGGACTTTGTTGGACATGATTAGGTCCATGATGAGTTATTCATCATTGCCTTTATCATTTTGGGGATATGCACTACAAACCGCATGTTATCTTTTGAACAATGTGCCTTCAAAGTCGGTCCCTAAAACTCCTCACGAGTTGTGGACAAGACGTAAGACATCCTTAAACCATATTCGCATATGGGGATGTCCGGCTCATGTCCTGTTTAAGGATCCAAACAAGTTGGAAGCACGTTTGGAAGTTTGTGTGTTTGTAGGATATCCAAAAGGGACTAAAGGGGGTTATTTTTATAACCCAAAGGAAAATAAAGTTGTGGTTTCAACTAATGCAACTTTCCTTGAGGAGAGTTACATGGACGACTTTAAACCTCGAAGCAAAGTGGTGCTTGAGGAGTTAAGGGGTGATACGTTCACTCTGGAGGTTTCGAACGAAACCATTCCGATCGGTGTAGAAAAACCAAACAAACCTGAACAACAACCTCAGGGGCTTCGGCGTAGTGGGAGGATCAGGCGTCAACCTGAGAGGTATATGTTCAATGGGGAGGTCTTCTTGGCTGAACCGGATGAACATGATAGGGATCCTTATACTTACGCAGAAGCTATGGAGGATGTTGATTCAAGACTCTAGACAGAGGCCATGAACACAGAGATGAAGTCTATGGAGACTAATCGGGTCTGGGAGCTTGTGGATCTTCCCGAAGGGGTAATACCCATAAGGTGTAAGTGGATCTACAAGAGGAAAAGAGGAGTCGATGGAAAGGTCAAAACCTTTAAGGCTAGACTGGTAGCTAAGGGTTATACGCAAAAGGAAGGAATCGATTATGAGGAAACCTTTTCGCCTGTAGCCATGCTTAAGTCCATCCGGATTCTCTTGTCCATAGCTGCCGCTCTCGACTACGAGATTTGGCAAATGGATGTCAAGACGGCTTTTCTGAATGGCTATCTTGATGAGTCCATTTATATGGAACAACCAGACGGGTTCAAGGTCGCGGGTCAAGAGGGTAAGGTTTGTAAGCTGCTAAAGTCAATTTATGGACTTAAGCAGGCATCCCGTTCTTGGAACATAAGATTTGATCAAGTGATCAAGACTTATGGGTTCTCACAAAATGTGGATGAACCATGTGTTTGCAAACACATAAAGGATGGGAAAGTGGTTTTTCTACTGCTCTATGTAGATGACATTCTGCTAATTGGAAATGACGTTGGGGCGTTGTCGTCGGTCAAATTATGGTTACCAAGCAGTTTGACATGAAGGACTTGGGTGAGGCTAATTTTGTTCTCGGTATCCAGATCTTTCGAGATAGGAAGAACAAAATGATAGCTTTGTCTCAGGCCGGCTACATAGATAAAATTCTCAAGAGGTTTGCAATGCAGGATTCCAAGAAAGGTGGGCAACCATCTAGGTCTGGAATTACTCTTTCTTAGAAAGACTCTCCAAAGTCTTATGAAGAAAGAGAATACATGAAGAAGATGCCTTATGCTTCGGCGGTAGGTAGTCTCATGTATGTCATGCTTTGCACTCGACCGGATATTAGCTATGCGGTTGGGATTGTAAGTCGATTTCAGGCGGATCCAGGACCGAACCATTGGGTTGTAGTAAAGCATGTTTTCAAGTACCTGAGAAGGACTCGAGGGTATATGCTTGTGTATTCGGGTGAGGACTTGACTCCTTTAGGATACACTAATTTAGATTTTCAATCCTGTCCGGATTCTAAGAAATTGACTTCGGGGTTTGTGTTTACTCTGGGTGGCGGTGCCATCAGTTAGAGAAGTGCAAAGCAAGATTGCACTTCAGATTCAACGATGGAGGCCGAATATGTTGCGGCTTAGTGATGCTTCGAAAGAAGCAGTGTGGCTCCGCAAGTTCCTTGAGGATCTTGAGGTAGTTCCTGGTATGGATAAAGCAGTATCACTGTACTGTGATAACAAAGCGGCGGTAACTAATGCTAAGGAACCAAGATTTCACAAGAAGAGTAAGCACATTGATCAGAAGTATCATGTGATAAAGGACTTCATTGAGGGCGGGCATGTCACGGTGTGCAAGATCGCGTCAGAGGACAATTTAGCTGATCCATTTACGAAGACACTTACTGGGAGAGTCTTCGAGAGGCATGTGGAAGCTATGGGGATGCGAAATTTGCTGTATTTACTCACTTAGTGCAAGTGGGAGATTGTTAGACATGTATGCCCTAAGGAGTAAAAATGTAATACGTTTTTGGAGATATTTTTATCAATAAAGAATTTATTCATTTATATATATGCCAAATCTTGTCCTCTTTACGTTCATATTTGTTGAATGTATGATAAGCAAATAGTAGTCTGAGACTCTCAGTCTAAACCTTAAGAATTGGGCATATGATGGACTGATTATGCTGAAGACACGATTCTTAAGGTGACGGTCTAAAACATATGATCCGCAATCGAGGGAATAAAGTTGGGCGCTTTATTCATGTAAAGATTGTTATGTTGTCTATATCCCTTATGGGAGATGGTTTGTCTTGACCATCGGAGTTGGACTCCATGAATAGAAACATTGGCGCGTTATCATAGGTGACGACGTGTTGGATCGGGACATAAAGTGAATTGATTTGGATTAATAATTCTGTCCTTGGCAAATCGATTCACTTTAGATAGTCATTTGTATTGTATCTTAATCCTGAGATGAATAGTGGGCCCGTTGTCTTGACTTGTGTCTTTTGATGTGCCAAAGGGTGACACCCACATCTCTATAGTGGCATGCATGCCGGTACGTTGGAGGCATGACTCCTGATAGCGTAGACTTGCTATTCATAGATATAGAATCCATAGCTCCTCTTTAGGAGTAATGATATCCTCTTATATGCGTTGTCCTGTAATTGGAAAACTAGAGCGCTCAACCATTTGGATACATAGGTGTAACCGAATGGTATACTATCTTTGGATGGTAAGTTTTCTAATGGTGAGACAATGGAACGTAAGATAAAAATAATCGGGAAGGTAAGACAGAACTTGTCCTTAAGCCGATTATGGATTATCATATGGGGATACGATGCACTATGATATGTCATGGAGACTTAGCTACACGAGCTTCGTAATTCTATAAAGTTCGAGAGTGCAGCTCCAAGCTTTTAGTAGAGTAGCGTTGGAGTTGATAATTGTGAAATGTATATCTGGGATATTGGGTTTCATCATTATCATGAGCTTGAACTTTATAGGTCCATTTTGGTCCCCTTTGCTAGCTCACAAAATCCTGTAACGACACGGCATGCTTTTCCAATAATTGGTGACTTATGTCGGATTTATCAGATTGGTTTAAAATTTGTAAGAATCAAATAGTTCATGTCTGTTTATCGGTTGAATTAATTTTGTAAGAAATTAGTTCAAGATAAACTTGTTGAGTTATTGCGATCAGATAATTCTTGTCTGTTTATCGATTGTTTTAATTTTGGACAAATTAAAACAAGATAAACTTGTAGAATTATTGTGAATTGATTTATTTTCTTAGAGATTATCTTGATGAAGTTTGTTTTGATCAGATAACTTCTCTAGTGGGTTATTTGAATCAAAACTGAGACTTTATCCTTTAGAATCTCGGATGGAAAATAAAAAATTCACGGAGATTTTTTCTCGGGGGTTCGGCCTGCCGGATGACGTGTCCGGCCTGCCGATCAGCGGGAGATAAGATTACGCGTTTTCACGCGGATCTTATTAGATATTGATCCGAACTTGATTCTGTTTCGAGGTTTTGAGACCTAATCTGATATGGCTGACCCCAGGACCAATAGCTATATAAAGGGAGTGAGTCTCATGATTTACTAAGATCAATAGAGATTAATTTGAGAGATTAAGAGTGATACTCTTCTAGTGAGCATCTGAAAACTCCCTGAGAGCTTTTGTTCACAAATCACAAGCACTAGCTTTGGGTTCTCTCTATTGGTTGGAAGGAGAGTCACCGGTGGAGGAGCTGTACGTGTGAGCCCACACTCACTCCGGTTGTGGATAGAGAATAGCAAAGAAGACCAGTTGGTTGAGGCTCTTTTGGAATGTTACTTCTCTACACAGGTCACGGAGGTTCTTCGACACACTGAGGTTAGTAAGATCTATCTAATTTATACATATAATATGTCAAACTTGTGTTTTGGAAATTACTCTGATGGGAAAAAATTTTAAAATTCCGCTGCGCACTTTGTTTCCAACATATCCATCCCAGGATTAATATATAATACAAATGATTATCTAAAGTGAATCGATTTGCCAAGTCATAATTATTAATCCAAATTAATTCACTTTGTGTCTCGATCCAACACATCGTCACCTATGAAAACGTGTCAATGTTTCTATTCACGGAGTCTAACTCCGATGGTCAAGACAAACCATCTCCTAATAGGGATATAGACAACATAACAATCTTTGTATGAATAAAGCGCCCAACTTTATTCCCTCGATTACGGATCATATATTTTAGACAGTCACCTTAAGAATCGTGTCTTCCTGCATAATCAGTCCATCTTATGCCCAATTCTTAAAGGTTTAGACCGACAGTCTCAGACTACTGTTTGCTTGACATACATTCAACAAATATGAACGTAAAGAGAACAAGATTTGGTATATTTAAATGAATAAATTCTTTATTGATAAAAATGTCTCCAAAAACATATTACATTTTTACTCCTTAGGGCATACATGTCTAACAATCTCCCACTTGCACTAAGTGAGTAAATACAGCAAATTTCGCATCCCTATAGCTTCCACATGTTTCTCGAAGACTCTCCCAGTAAGTGTCTTCGTAAATGGATCGCCTAAATTGTCCTCTAATGCGATCTTGCACACCGCGACATGCCCGCCCTCAACGAAGTCCTTTATCACATGATACTTTCGATCAATATGTTTGCTCTTCTAGTGAAATCTTGGTTCCTTAGCATTAGCTACCGCCGCACCATTGTCATAGTACAGTGATACCGCCTTATCAATGCCAGGAACAACTTCAAGATCCCCAAAGAATTTGCGAAGCCACATTGCTTCTTTTGAAGCATCACTAGCTGCCACATACTCGGCGTCCATTGTTGAATCTGAAGTGCAATCTTGCTTCGCACTTCTCCAACTGATGGCACCGCCGCCTAGAGTAAACACAAACCCCGAAGTCGATTTCCTAGAATCTAGACAGGATTAAAAATCCTAGTCAGTGTATCCTAGAGGAGTCAAGTCCTCACCCGAATACACTAGTATATACCCTCGAGTCCTTCTCAGGTACTTGAAAATATGCTTTACCGCAACCCAATGGTTCGGTCTTGGATTCGCCTGAAATTGACTTACAATCCCGACTGCATAACTTATATCCGGTCGTGTGCAAAGCATGGCATACATGAGACTATCCACTGCCGAAGCATAAGGCACCTTCTTCATGTATTCTCTTTCTTCATAAGACTTTGGGGAGTCTTTCTTAGAAAGAGTAATTCCAGACCTAGATGGTTGCCCACCTTTCTTGGAATCCTGCATTGCAAATCTCCTGAGAATTTTATCTATGTAGCCAGCTTGTGACAAAGCTATCATTTCGTTCTTCCTATCCCGAAAGATCTGGATACCGAGAACAAAATTAGCCTCACCCAAGTCCTTCATGTCAAACTGCTTGGTCAACCATAATTTGACCTATGACAACGCCCCAACATCATTGCCAATTAGCAGAATGTCATCTACATAGAGCAGTAGAAAAACCACCTTTCCATCCTTAATGTGTTTGTAAACACATGGTTCATCCACATTTTGTGAGAACCTATAAGTCTTGATCACCTGATCAAATCTCATGTTCCAAGAACGAGAAGCCTGCTTAAGTCCATAAATTGACTTTAGCAGCTTACAAACCTTACCCTCTTGACCCGTGACCTTGAACCCGTCTGGTTGTTCCATATAAATGGACTCATCAAGATAGCCATTTAGAAAAGCCGTCTTGACATCCATCTGCCAAATCTCATAGTCGAGAGCGGCAGCTATGGATAAGAGAATCCGGATGGACTTAAGCATGGCTACAGGCAAAAAGGTTTTCTTATAATCGATTCCTTCCTTTTGCGTATAACCCTTAGCTACTAGTCTAACCTTAAAGGTTTCGACCTTTCCATCCACTCCTCTTTTCCTCTTGTAGATCCACTTATACCCTATGGTTTTACCCCTTCAGAAGATCCACAAGCTCCCAGACATGATTAGTCTCCATAGACTTCATCTCTACATTCATGGCCTCAGTCCAGAGTTTTGAATCAACATCCTCCATAGCTTCTACGTAAGTATAAGGATCCCTGTCCATGTTTCATCCGGTTTAGCCAAGAAGACCTCCCCATTGAACATATACCTTTCAGGTTGACGCCCGATCCTCCCACTACGCCGAAGCCCCTGAGATTGTTGTTCAAGTTTATTTGGTTTTTCTACACTGATTGGAACGGTTTCATTCAGAACCTCCGGAGTGATTTGATCACTCCTTAACTCCTCAAGCACCACTTTGCTTCGAGGTTTAAAGTCGTCCATGTAACTCTCCTCAAGGAAAGTTGCATTAGCAGAAACCATGACTTTATTTTCCTTCGGGTTATAAAAATAACCTCCTTTAGTCCCTTTTGGATATCCTACAAACACACAAACTTCCGAACGTGCTTCCAACTTATTTGGATCCTTAAATAAGACATGAGTAGGACATCCCCATATGTGAATATGGTTTAAGGATGTCTTCCTTCTTGTCCACAACTCGTGAGGAGTTTTAGGGACCGATTTTGAAGGCACATTGTTCAAAAGATAACATGTAGTTTGTAGTGCATATCCCCAAAAGGATAAAGGTAATGATGAATAACTCATCATGGACCTGACCATGTCCAACAAAGTCCTATTTTTTCTCTCCGCTACGCCATTTTGCTACGGAGTGCCCGGCATAGCCAAATGGGATAAAATCCCATTCTCTAACAAGTGTCTCAAGAACTCATTAGAAAGGTATTCCCCACCTCGATCGGATCGAAGTACCTTTATGGGTCTACCTAATTGCTTTTTCACTTCAGCTCGAAACTCCCTGAACTTCTCATAAGTTTTGCTTTTATGGTGCATCAGGTAAATATACCCATACTTTGAGTAATCGTTAATAAAAGTGATGAAGTACTCATACCCTCCTCGTGCCCGGATGTTCATCGGTCTGCAAACATCACTATGCACAAGTTCTAGAATCCCTTCAGCCCTATTGCCTTTAGACCCGTATGGTCTTTCGGTAATTTTACCCTCCAAACAAGATTCATATTGAGGTATAGATTCCACCTTTAAGTGACTTAAAGGTCCATCCCTTACCAACCTTTGAATCCTATTCAGGTTAATGTGGCCAAGGCGCAAATGCCAAAGATAAATCTTATTAGAGTGAGAAGTTTTAAGTCTTTTAGAGTTATTATCATTCATCTCAGCATTAAGCAATAAGTCTATCTTAGGCTTGATAAAAATAGATTATTTTGCATTCCTTCCAGAACAGATAAAAGATTTGTTTTTACAAATCACCACTTTTTCATTAAAAGATACCACATAGGAGTCTTTAAATAAACAAGATACAGAAATTAAATTCCTTTTAAATTTAAGAACATAAAAACAATCTTGCAAAAATAAATTCCTATAGTTATCAAAGTAAAGATGGACGTCTCTCACTGCTTCCGCTGAGACCAAGGATCCATCGTCCATCGTCCATTGTCCATCTGAAGCGTGAAGTCTTCATGTAGCAAACTTCTCGTTTCTTTGAACCCCTGTAGAGAAACACAAACATGATTAGTTGCACCGGAATCTATGACCCAAATGTCACTGGGTTCCTCAACCAAACAAGTTTATAAATACAGAAGAACACACCTACCTCCTTTGGAAAGGAAGTCCTTGCAAAGCTTATTAATATGCCCGACCTTTCCATAGAAGAAGCATTTAAGCTTCTTTGGGTTCTTCTTCTTCTTCTTCTTGCTCTTGGTGTTAGCAGGAACAGAAGACTTCCCATTCTTGGCCCGTTGCTTCTTTCCATTCCCAGAGTTAGAATTGGAACCAGAAGCAGCTACCAAGTTGGCCTCACCACCCTCAAGAGACTCCTTGATCAGTAGTTCAAACTCCTGCAACTGTTTCATCAGTTCTATCAAGGTCATATCTAATCTATTACTTAAATTAAATGTAGCTCTAAATGGAATAAATTTCTTAGACAGAGTCTCAAAGACTATAGTCATCTGAGTTTCAGCATCGATGTCGGCTCCATTGGTTTGAGCCTCGGTGAGGTAACCCATGACCAACATCATATGCTCCTTTACAGATGTCCACAGTCTCTGTCTACAGTTTAAAAGTTTCCGAAGCACCCCTTGCCGCTCGGTTATGGTCTGGCGTCCAAACATATCCTCAAGATTATCTAAGATCTGCTTTATAGTCTCATAATCCTGATATTGAGCTTGCAGCACATTATTCATGCTAGCCATAACATAGCAACGAGCCTGATCATTAGCATCTTTCCAGCTGTCATATGCTTGAAATTGCTCATTAGATGAGTCTCCCATAGGCTCGGGAGGACAAAAGATTGTCAGTACATATTTCAGTTTCTCAAAAGACATGACGATATCCAGATTCTATTTCCAATCATTGTAATTCTCACCGGTTAATTGGTTTTTGTAAAGTATCGATGATAAAGCATTTTTAGACATTTTTAATTTATAATAAAGAATCATATACCAAACATAAGCAAACATATAATAATTTAGTAAGATAACACAATCATGTAAAAACATACAATATGTTTATATGTCAAAACCTTGAAAATATCACAACCTTACAATGATAATTCCCAACTCAGAATTCAACAAGCTCCTAGGGGAGTCATGCCAAATTCAATCAGGAACACGGATCCCCTCCTGATTAATATATGCCATCCAGGACCCGTATGATCCAACATATACTAATAATCGTTTCTTTGGCCATTAATTTTATTAACAGAGCTCCTAGGGGAGGTTAATAATAAAAGTAACGTGAGTGTATAACCATCATTTCAATATTTTATCCATGATTTATAATCACCACCTAGGGGTGTGCAACCATAAATCATGCTAAAATACCTTATCCTTTCAGAGATCTAATCTGGTACATGATAGAAATCCCTTCCTAGGGGTCGGAACTACCATGTTCTTCTTATGGGCCAACGATAGAGGCCTTAGGTTCTCTCTTTGAAAATCTTCTCCCACTCAATCTTTTGAAATCAAGGTTTTATTTTAAAATTATGCATGAACAATTTTAATATGAGCGGCACTTCCTATTCTATATGGCATGTTATCAATATACATGGCAAATCATATTATAATGCAGACAAGCAAAGCAATCAAGCAAAACTACAAGCAAAATAATAATTACCGTAATGTTATGGTTCCACCCTAGAGAATATAAAACTAAGATTACAAGAGAATAATCGAGACATATATCGATTCTTCATCCTTGAATCCTCAAGTTGTATCATTCTTCACGTAATTCCCATCTTCAAGTCTTCAATCCCGTACAAATCAAATACTTTATATTTTCGGTCATATCCAAATTTAATGTTTCTCAGAATCATCTCAAAAATAAAATTAAAACTGCACCACAAAAATTGCTCATTTTTTGAAAAATTTGTAGCTCTCGGTCGGTAGGCCGATCTGGGTGATCGGCCTGCCAGTCATGCTTCATCGGCCTGCTGATCGAAAAGATCGGCCTGCCGACCCATAAAAGTTTGGCATGCCAAACAAAAAGTTTGGCCTGTCGGTAGAGCAACCTGATTTCTCCCCCACTAACGGCCTACCGAACCACACATTCGGCCTATCAATCTGTGACCATCGGCCTATCGAACTGAAGGTTCGGCATGCCAATCGAGCAGAAATCTTCCATTCCAGAAAATACAATTTTAATGCAATTCATCAATTTTATTTTCAACAATTCAAAAACATAAAATTAGAGACTCAGGAAATACCTGGGTGAGCCATCATCCATCTTCTAGATCCGTCTTCCAGTTCTGTCTTCTCCGAATAATTATTTAATTACAAAATTCTCACAAATTTAAAATTAAATAACAATTCTTAGACGGAGATGATAGTCCGCCATCTAGTTACATGAAAAACCTAGATACACATTCTAACCTCTAAGGAACCATAACCGGCATAAATTAATTAATTAATTAATAATTAAATAACAATTTAATCAACCATAATTAATTAATGAACATTCACCACATAATCCATGACAACATATAATTATATAGAAACCTAGAGTGCCAACTCTCTTTAAAATTAAATTCAAGCATAGGAGAGATTAAGATCACAAAATTTATACATATAGTATGATCACAAACTTGTAAATTTATGTAAAAACCTTGGCTCTGATACCAATTGTTGGAAAAAACAATGTGAGGTGCGTAGCGGGAATTTAAAAAAAAAATTTAACATCAGAGTATTTTTCCAAAACACAAGTTTGTTATGCTATATGTATAAATTAAACAGATCTTACTAGCCTTTGTGTGCCGAAGAACCTCCGTAATCCGTGAAGAGAAGTAACGTTCTAGAAGAGCCTTAACCAACTGGTCTTCTTTGCTATTCTCTATCCACGATCGGAGTGAGTGTGGGCTCACACGTATAGCTCTTCCACCGGTGACTCTCCTTCCAACCAATCGAGAGAACCCAAAGCTAGCGTTCGTGATTTGTGAACAAAAGCTCTAAGGGAGTTTTTAGATGCTCACCTAGAAGAGTATCACTCTTAATCTCTCAATTGATCTGAGTAACTCATGAGACTTACTCCCTTTATATAGCGATTGGTCCTGGGGTCAGTCCTTATCAGATTAGGTCTCAAAAACTCGAAACAGAATCAAGTTCAGATCAATATCTGACAAGATTCACGTGAAAATGCGTAATCTTATCTCTCGCTGATCGACAGGCCGAACAGGCCCCATCGGCAGGCCGAACACGTAGATCGGCAGGTCGAACTGCCGCGTAAATATCTCTATAAATCTTTTATTTTTCACCCGAGATTCTATAGGATAAAGTCTCAATTTTGATTCAAATAACCCAATAAAGAAGTTATCTGATCAAAACAAACTTTATCAAGATAATCTCTAAGAAAATAAATCAATTGACAATAATTCTACAAGTTTATCTTGATTTAATTTATCGAATTAAATCAACCGATAAACAGACAAGAATTATCTGATCCCAATAATTCAACAAGTTTATCTTAAATTAATTTTATTACAAAATTAATTCAACCAATAAATAGACATGAATTATTTGATTTTTTAAAATTTTAAACCAATCCGATAAATCCGACATAAGTCACCAATTATTGAAAAAGCACGTCGTATCGTTACAAGATTTTGTGAGCTAGCAAAGAGGACCAAAATAGACCTATAAAGTTCAAGCTCTCGATAATTATGAAACCCAATATCCCAAATATACATTTTACAATTATCAACTCCAATGCTACTCCACTAAAAGCTTGGAGCTGCACTCTCAAACTTTATAGAATTACGAAGCCCGTATAGCTAAGTCTCTATGACATATCAAAGTGTATCGTATCCCCATATGATAATCCATAATCGGCTTAAGGACAAGTTCTGTCTTACCTTCCCGATTATTTTTATCTTACATTCCATTATCTCTCCATTAGAAAACTTACCATCCAAAGATAGTATACCATTCGGTTACACCTATGTATCCAAATGGTTGAGCGCTCCAGTTTTTTAATTACAGGATAACGCATATAAGAGGATATCATTACTCCTAAAGAGGAGCTATGGATTCCATATATATGAATAACAAGTCTACGCCATCAAGAGTCATGCCTCCAACGTACCGGCATGCATACTACTATTGAGATGTGGGAGTCACCCTTTGGTACATCAAAAAACACAAGTCGAGATAACGGGCCCACTATCCATCTCAAGATTAAGATACAATACAAATGATTGTCTAAAGTGAATCGATTTGCCAAGACAGAATTATTAATCCAAATCAATTCACTTTGTGTCCCGATTCAACACATCGTCACCTATGACAACGTGCCAATGTTTCTATTCATGGAGTCCAACTCCGATAGTCAAGACAAACCATCTCCCAATAGGGATATAGACAACATAATAATCTTTGCATGAATAAAGCGCCTAACTTTATTCCCTCGATTGCGGATCATATGTTTTAGACCGTCACCTTAAGAATTGTGTCTTCTGCATAATAGTTCATCATATGCCCAATTCTTAAAGGTTTAGACCGACAGTCTCAGACTACTGTTTGCTTAACATACATCCAACAAATATGAATATAAAAAGGACAATATTTGGTATATTTAAATGAATAAATTCTTTATTAATAAAAATGTCTCCAAAAACGTATTACATTTTTATTACTTAGGGCATACATGTCTAACACAAAGACCCATGCAAATTTCTTTTAATGTTTTATTTTTATTTTTTGATCTTTATTTTATTTGTTAACAACTGTTAACCTACACTTAGGGGCTTTACATAAATCAATAAATCATCACATATGTTATGTCAACCTAGATTAACGAACTGGTAAAATGATTCACCAGATAAGAAAAAATGTTGTATTAGCTTCCAACTCAAGGGGAGTCCTAAGTTAGTTTCGGTCTTGGTGTTATAATGACCCATGTGCGTATGTGGTGCAAACACTTGGGCCCTAATTAAGTTAGAGATATGAAAGGAAAAATTAATGTCCATAAACAAGCATAAATGGATCATGCATATAAATAAGATATACATGTGGGCTATGTTTGGACTTATTGAGCATTAGTTCACCTAGTTATTTTATGCTGTAGGAATTTCATTCAAGAGGCCATAATAAAATCACTGTTGAGCTGGCAAAGGTATATGAGGAATTGTATAGGCAAGAGAATGGATACTACCACAAGTATGTTTTTGCTACGTATGTATATTAAATAAAATTGAAACATGTTGTAAATGAAATATTAAGTATAACGTGTGATGTAATATAAATTAGATATGAAAAGGAAACTCTTTCAGAAAATGTTGTGATAATTATATGAGAGAAATGAAGAAAAAAGGGTTTATATATATGTGCGTGTAAAAAAATTTTCACAGCTAAATAAGTAAGAAAAATATTAAGAAACCACTCCAAAGATGGGGAGTCGTTACAGTTAATTTCCTTTAATGCCTCAGAGATAATTTAACAAATAAATTTCCTCTTCAATTTCCTTTACATCTTCAAATCAATGGATCCATCTTCGTCAATAGACTGAAATTACATAAAAAAAAAAAGATCAACATTATGTATTATAGGGCGCAACCTATACTAGAACCTTCTATCGTGGCATTGGGTACTTTAAGTCCTTTCCAATTCTTATCTTCGTTTTAACATTTAAGGGCATTGAAGAGGTATTAAAATTTCATACAACTATCTAAGCGCACCTTACGAGGTCTTTGTTGCTAATTATTAGAAAAAAAGAAAAAGAAAAAGAAAAACAAGATAAAGATACTAACTCTATATATTTTGTTGAGCTCGGAATATAATATATCTTTTTAAACTAGTTGTATGTTTGGTTCATCGGTTTAAACCAATTTTGATACATTATTTTCACTTGGAAAATTTAAATTCTTGTAGCGTCTCTAGTTCAAACTAACAATATGACGCCCGCCTAACTTAATTACATTGCTAATGTATAATTAAGCCAGATGGTGCAATATTTTACTTAAATCCAAATTAATTATGTATGAAAATAGTGGGCAATTTGAACTTTGGAAAGCCTTGTAATTTATAAACAACCACACGTCTATACTTACAAAAGAAAGGGTGGCGATAAATATTTACAATAATTTACATCTCAAAATGAAACGCCAACTAAACTGTACTTATAACAACCCCATTGTAATTACAAAGTACCAAAATATGAAGTTTAAACAAAGGTATCCCATGCAAGATCAACAATGTCCATATACAAGAGTCACGAGAACAGACAGCATGCCAGTCCACATTTAATTCAACATTTTTATGATGTACCCTCATTTGCATCACAAGAGAAATATGAGCCAATGCCCGGTAAGTAGAAACTATGCAATTTAATGTAGTTGCATTATGTATGGGCTCATAACATTTCCATTGTACCTATCATATAATAAAAATGTTTAATGCTAGCGTAGTTATTTACACCATGAGTCACCTGTTTGGGTCTATTATAAGCATGTATGCATACTAACAAACCTTCACCAATCAATAATGCCTCAGGCTACCCTATGAGACGAACAGTCTGAAATATGGTCTCAGATACTCCCATGAAACCACTTGAGTTCTAGGCTACCCTATAAAACTAAATTAAAGCCACTTACAAGTTAAGTACATAGTGCACATAGAAACAATCTCTTTCTCATAGTACGATGATTTTCTTCAGAGAACTATATTTGTGCCTTTATGCCATGAATGCAAGTGATATGGTAGATCATATCTATTATAACAACAATCTTGTAATGTAATTGAAATGAATTTCTACTTATCTTTTTTTTTTCAATAAAAAAAGGTGATGAGTGGAAGGCGTTAAGATCCTCGTTGAGCTAAATGTGCTAGACTACCTGATTTTGTAAAATAACAAAATTATATTGTGTACAATTTTTTTTCAAGCAAGTCAATCAACTACAATGGACGTAGATACTTATCACTTAACTTTGTAAATTTACATATGTCTTATAAATATGGGTAGACTAATAACTGCATATGCTATATTAACCTCACTAACTTATAATTAAAACAGTACCTATATAATGAAGGATAGTCAAGAGTATAAGTATTCCACATAGCCCAAATCATTTAGATGCTATAGCATTAGAATTACTGAAACATATATACGGTAGTTTATTATAGTCAAACAAGCAATATATCATAGCATCACAAAACAAGGAGTACATTCATAGTTAACCCTTTCTTATACACATGATTATCTATATCACAACTGAATGCATATATATCTAGTTTACACGTTAATCTACTGACAACAAAACCCACATAACACCTAGAATTTAATTAAGATTAGCATGTAAATGGTGGATTAGTATACCTTAATGTGATTTAAATTTAATTTAAACATTTTATGGTAGATTTTAAATTTATCTCACCTTCAGTTATTTTTATTTGTTATTTTGAATTTTAAAATAAAATAATTTGTCAAGTGTCCAATATGTCCCTTTTGGCGTTGGAGCATGATTTTCATTTCGTAGAACTACATTTCTCTCTATTTAATCCCCTCTCCCTCTTTTCTTTTTCCTTCATTTTTCTCTCTTTCTTTCCCCTGCTCTCTCTCTTCCGCTTTCATGCTCTCTTTCCCCTTCTCCTTTCCCTCTTGATTTTTATTCAAAAATTTGAGCAAAAGCTTTGTACCTCAGCTGGATTGGAAGTTCAAAAAGCGAGATTTGGTCTCCATAAACCTGATTTAAAGCTCGGATTTGAGGTTGGATTAGTTAACTTTTAAATTTCAAATTTTTTGTCAATTCTCTAAATTTCTTTGAAATGTTGAAATTTGAGTTTTTAGCTTTTAGGAAACCTTAAATCTAAGTTAATAGAGCTCAAATCAACAAGAATCTAGGCTTGATTTTACTAAAATCAGATTGAATCGCAATTTTCTC
This sequence comes from Artocarpus heterophyllus, assembly GCA_025403435.1. Classification (NCBI taxonomy): domain Eukaryota; kingdom Viridiplantae; phylum Streptophyta; class Magnoliopsida; order Rosales; family Moraceae; genus Artocarpus; species Artocarpus heterophyllus. The sequence continues at coordinate 22,993,486 of CM046353.1, forward strand.
TTTTCTCCATTTTCGGATTTATTCAAAAATCTTTATGTAAATCTTGTTTAAAGTTGTTTAAAAGTGTTGTAGTATGTTTGTCTAGCATCTATGAACATTACCCATTCTTGAGAACTGAGAAAATAGGTTTAAAATTTTGGATTTGGGGAGGCCGAGACTCGAAGTCTCGGGTCCCCAGATTTTTCCAGTTCGGCAGGTCGATCTTAAACATCAGTAGGCCGGACTTATGAGTTCGACATGCTAGATTCATACCATCGGTAGGCCAAACTATGCAGTTCGGTAGGCTGACCAGATTTCATGAAATTTTGCTATTTTTCATCTGTTTTTCACCGTTTTAAAACCTATATGAAGAATTTAACCTCATGATATGATTTTATGAACCTTAAAGACATACTAAAACACCATGAAATAGCATAGTGGTATAAATATTCTGAGTTAGATATTGATAAAGCTTAGTTTACTTTTAAGTTTGATCGTGGTTCTGTAGAGCTAACGTATAACGGGTTAAGAGTGCGATGTTGGATCTCGATGCAGAATATTGAGGTAGGACTTGTACCGCTTTTCTTTGGTAGCTAGGTTTTTAAACATTTTGACCTCAAAAATATTCTTTTGAAATGTTTTCAATGAATGACCAAAAAGGGCCTTGGCCACAGAACGATTTCTTTCAAAAAGATTCTTTCAAAATGATTCTTACAAAATGACTTCTTTTAAAATGAGTTACATGAAAATGATTGAGATGAACTTCTTAGTAACTTTCATTACTTGCTGAGAAATGAATGATCATAATGAATCAGATAATGAAAGTAATGAGAATATCCGGTAAATGAGACATGGTAATGATATGATATCGGACGTGTCGGTTAGTACCGTCCAAAATGATAAAATAGAGCATGATGCCATATATAGAGATCAGGTCGTGGGGAGCGCGACCTTGAAGGCAGATCCTGAAACCGAGCTAGGCTACTACGGTAGTGATAGTATGGCTTTGTCAAAGAGCTATTTAATAAAGAATAATTCCAGATGAATAGTAATTCTAAAAGGTAAAGATGAAATTAATATGTTTTAATCTTCTTTCCGAATTTTTATAATCTATTTTCAAATATGAAACTTTAAGTTTAGAATTAATGTTTTCTAAACCTAGTCCTACTGAGCCTTCCGCTCATATTTCCTTTATATGCTTTAACAACCTTTCCCTCTAGGTGGATTGTAGCTTGGATCGATTGGGAGGCGACAGAACAAACATGTGAGTTGTAGGAAATCTATTTTGGTTACTTCTTCATTTTAATCAAGGCATGTATTATTTAAATTTTATATCTCAATTTGGACTGTGATTGTAATATTTTATTGTCGATACCATGTGCATGTACTAATGTAGGTCTGATAGGGCCTGGTTTATGTTCTTTTATCCTGGCTTTTTTATTTTATGATTAACTATTTCAAAATAACGATAATAGTTTTAAAAAAGTTCTTAAACTATCACTTTTTTTAAATAACCTAAAACATTTAATCGGTGATTTTTAATAAAAATTTTGGTTTAAGTAATCTAATTACATCATCTCCCGTACTTCGGAGCGTGATAATTAACTAAAAAATTATTATTATTTTCTTTTTTTTTCAATAATCATATAACCATATTTCATTTAAAAACCGAATATCCTCAATGATTCAAAAAAATATACATTGACTCACGTATATAATAAAGAAAAGTTAAACTCCACTTATTTATTGAACAATCAATATACAGAGTTTGTGCAAATAAATATCAATCTCCAATTCTTCTTCAAATCCAAGATTACCCGATCAAAATAACTTTGTGGAAGCTCTTATCTACAAAGATCTAATTCTATACACTAAAATACATGCATGGTAAATAATATGTATAAGTACATCACCTTAATCGTACGAAAACTAAAGAGATTGAAGAGAAGCATCTTCTGAATCGGCTCTTCTAAAGGAGCAGCACCATAGGAGAGAAAACTTTGATTTGGTGAAGGTAAAATAGTGAGAATGAAAAAACCAAAAAAAATGCCAGGCAATGACATGAAATATATAACTATATATATAGATGCTTGCTTTAAAAAAAAGTAACCGACTTGGATAGTTCTCCAGTCAACAAAGAAGCATGTGTCTACAATTTTAGATTAATATACTGCCACTTGTACCAATTGAATAGAATCATATATATATTAAATCAGTTATTTATATTAAAGCAGTATTAGTATTTCAAAACAAGACAAAAAACATATATAATAATTTTAAACCATAAACAAATAAAATAATATTCTTAGTTTAGCACATCGAGCTTTCTAGTTGAGGAGACCAAACCTTCACGCTGCTTCAAATAATTTGAAATCAAATTAAAAAAAATTAGACATCTCAGTAATAATTATGAATGCAATGTAAATTTGTTCTTATTGGCTAAATTTATATGTGAGAATTTAAAGGTACCACAGACAATTGGAATCGGCGATTCAAAAGGCCTACAAAAATCTGAGACCAAAGTAAGGTAATATCTATTCTTCGGGAACTATATGCAAATAATTTTTAAAATACTTTGTAGAGTTGTAATTTTTTTAATAGTAGATGCTTATTCGTTGACGTGATGATTTTTTAAAACCCTATCTATAAAAAATGATAATTCATTGGTTAGTATAGAAGTTGGAATAGAACTAATATCCATAGCTTTTTTTTTTTTTATAGATATATTTATCTTTTCTTTACATCTTTAAATATATATAAGTGCCAATAACAATTCTCTCTCCATTTGCCGTGTATGCCTTCCTTTTTCTTTCTTTTATTTTATTTTTTCTTTGCCCTTATTGATTTTCTTTAATTTATTCATTCATATTCAAATATATTTCCATTGTAACCATCTTAAATATTATTTTTTCATAGTATCTTCTAATAAGTGCTAATATTGCGTACTTTTCTATCATTCTTTCTCCTGTTTTCTTTGTTAGTTTTTTAGGATTTTCTTATGTTTTTATTTGTTTTTTTTTTTTTGTAGGTGCTTTGAAATAAAGGAATAAAAAGTGGGTGAAAACATGCATTTAGAAGACCATAAAAGAGGGATGAGAAAGAGGCTTCGGGTGGTGGCCAAAGGAGAATCATTTGCTTAGAAGACTCTTCAACACGATAATTGTTTTTCTTCATATTCTTTCTTTCTCTCTTTCTTTTTTTCTTTTATTTGTGTATGTTTTTACTTTAGGTTTATTTTTGGTTGAGGGTGATTTCAAACCCGTAGACATGGCTATGTGATTGATTGTCAGCTATTATTTTCCATTTTTCCAATTGAAATTGTGTATGTGCTTTCATAATTATTGTTCATTATTATTTTCTTGTTTTATTTTAATGTGTAACTAAGTAGGACTTGAGAATTATCTTTTGCTAGATTGAAATTCTTAATATGTAATTGTCTTGTTTTTCCTAATCATTAGTAGCAAATTATGGTCATTGACTATGATCAAGTTTTTTGTATGATTGCATGTGGAACATAACTTAACTTAAATGAACTAAGTTTGTGTATCTGTTGCTTAGATCAACCATCTTTTTTATTTTCATGTTTCTATTGAATTGAGTCTAAAAAGTTTGTTTTAGGTTATTTAATGGAAAAAATATTTGATAAAAAGTTTTTTTTTATTAAATAACAATAAGAAAAGATTGAGATAACAAAGCTTGTTGTTATTTACGGTTAGAAGTCTCAATAGAGAATTAAAAATAATTTCTGTGATTAATTTTACTACTATTGTTTAGTGGTGGAGAATGGTCTTATAACCATTTTTTATTATTATTTACAAATTCTTGAACTTTTTTTTGCTTTAATTTCTTTATTTTTGTTTTCTTTAATTTGGAAGTTTAATTAACTAAATTCAAAACCCCCAATCTTGAGTCTAGCTTTAGCATGTTTTTAAGTTTTAAAGTCGATAATTAATTGATTTAAACTAACACTCTACGAGAATGACCCTTGTTTACCACTTTACTAAATAGCAATCATATTTTTTTAGGAGGTTTAATTTGATAACCCTTTTAAACTTATCACCTTCCAATTAATTTTCTATCTGATAATAAATTTTTGCCTACATAACTATTTCTATTGCATATATAATAATGATAGTGCATGTTTTGGTCTCATCATAATTATCTCTTTTTTTGTCATTTACTTTTTTCATAATTTTTTCTTTAAATGATATTGTTAGCTTGGTTGGAAGAGTGGTTTAAATTATGTGGTTTTAGCTGCCAACAGTATAAAACTCTCACATACTATAATGTAAAGTAACAATATACTACAATGTAAAGTTTTTACTTGTTTTAATGTGTGGTTTAAACTTTATAGTTCTAGCTATTTTCTCAAACATCTCATATATATTTTCTTTTTGTATTTTTTTAATTCTTATAGCCATATATGTATTTATTTTTTAAAAAATATAACAAGTAGATTACACACGTGCTAAGCGTGAGTTTGGGACTAGTCATATGTAAATAGCCCAAAAAAAACAAACCACCAAACCGAAAACGCTCGCAGAGTGGTAGGGGACCGACCAACAATCTGAGAATAGGAAAAGCCCAAACAAGCTACCCCAAAAAGGCCCGGACCAGTCCGATGTGGCTTTCGAGGTCTTTGTCAATATCCTTCTCCACTCTCATCACACCACGTCACGACAAACTCACCTACATGCATGTGACAAAAACAAACTATCTTCTGCTCTCAATCTCATCATAACTTTTTTTTTTCCCCTTCTTATTAAAGAGATTTCATTATAAGACGTAAAGTTTAAAATCTTGACTTGTGACAATTCACATGGGGCTCCTGACACAATAATGAATAAACAAGACTATGTATTATTCCGTTAAAATGGGATACAATGCACCAGATCATTACTTCAGAATGTAAAGATGAAGAAGTTGTTTATTTGGAGTATTCTTTATGCTCAATAAACTTAAATTTGGATTCAAGTATCAAGAATCTTTTGGATATATTTTTGTTTCTCCTAAAATTTGAATCCTTTGAGTATCAAGAGTCTAAGTTTTTAGAGTTATAACTCCCCTAAACTTTTGATATTTGGATATTTCTGCTACAGTAAAAACTGAAATTCTCTCTCCTTTATTTGAGGAAAAATATCATAGTTTCTTCATTTGATATCTAATTGAGATGATTCTTTTTTTATTATGTTCTTAATAAAGAGAGGAATAAATTAAGATCTATGTTGTATATTTTTTAAGATCATCAACATTAATATTTTATTAGATTTGTTAATAAATTAAAAACTTTTTTCTCTGCCTTTTCAAACATAAATTTCAACTTTATTCCATACTTAGATCAAAAGTTAAATGCACATCCAAACACTAATTCGGATAACAATTCAAATCCCAATTCAAATTACACTAACTCAAATCAAATCACTAATTCGAATTCATTTACCAAACGAACCCAAAGATTTTCTCTTAAAAGAAAGGAAAGTAGGCGAGCAGAGATAGAGAGAACCGCCTAAGAAACTTCACTTGGGGAATTTTTTCTCTAACCTTATGTTTGGCAAAAAAGGTTCCCATTATTTTTTCAGTTATAAATAATGTAAAGCTCTCACATGCTACAGTAACAATAAAAAACTTGTTATAGTATAAAGCTCTCACATGTTATAATAAAAGTGATTCGAATCAATTGTTTGTATCACTCTTTCAAACACCCTATAAATATAGATTAATTAAATTTTGACATTCGTTAAAAATAAAAAAATAAAAAATGAAAAGGAGACCTTCTTCATTCTGGCACGTGCCAGGTCCCAAGAGGCGCGTATACAATATATAGCAATAGGAATTTTTTTTTGCCCTTTCGTCAAAATGTACCCAATATATAATACCAATAATAATTTGAATAAAATCTCCTGGGGTTTGTCCTGGGCTTCGTTTAATATTAGAGGTCATTTCTCAAAATCCCTCATAATAAACAGGGTTGTTGAGTAAAGGAGAAGAAGGACAAGAACAAGAGAAAGCTTTTTGTTAGTCAACAATGGCGTTCTCTTCTCTGCTTAGATCTACAACTGGAACTGCTCTGATCGAAGCTCCTCTTTCCGACTTCCCTTCTTCTCCTTCCTTCTCTTCCATTCCTCCCAAGGTTTCCATAGCCTTCTTTCCATAAACCCTCTCTTCTTACATCAACAATCGGACCATTTTTTATTTTTATTTTTATTTTCCTTTTCTCTATCTCTTTTTTTAGTATTTTCATTTCCCCGAGATGATTATTTGATCGTTTTAAATCTAACCATATAGTTTTTGATCCATATTCATGTGGAGCTGCCGAATCCTGTTTACTTTTTTTTGTTTCATCTGATGATAAATAAATTTTCGTTTTTTTTATGATGTAATTTTGGTTTTGTCTATTTTGAAAAAGAATTTATTTTTATTCAGATTTTATTTTGTTAATATCATGTACTTTTTTATAGTTCAAATTTAAGGCTTTAGATTGCTATCAATAATTAATTTTTTTTCTATGCAATGCAAAGCAAAATCCTTTCTATCCACTGTTGAGGAGACAGAGTTAGAGCTCAACTAATTCAAAACTTTTGTATCCAAAGGTTGAAGGAAGATTTTGAGCTTTCTCTGCATAATTTTCTATTCAAAATTTATATCATTTTAACTTTTCTTTTCATAGACTTTTTTTTTTTTTACATATCTATAGTTATTGATAGATATGCTGATACATTTGTTCTATTAATTTGTTTTTTGAGATTTTATCTTACATGTTTTTCAGACATCATGCATCGGTTTTGCTCTGAAAACGCAGTCAAGCATGTTTGGCACTGCTGTCACGAGCGGATCATCTGCTCCACAGTTGAGTATTGTAATAATTTTAGTTCTTTGAGGTTTTGGTGTCTTTTGATGCTGTTATAATTGACTCAAGACGACGATAATTCTTCAGGCGATGCAATGCGTGGACAGTCCAACCCATTAAAGCGACGGCCACGGAATTGCCACCCACGGTTCAGAGTAAGGACCAAATGATCTTCAAATTGTGGTTGAGATTGAGGATATTTTGATGCTGACTTTTAATTTATTTTGTTTAGAAGCGCAGGCTGGTGGGAGGACAAAGGTCGGAATCAATGGTAAGTTTATCGAAGTTATGCTCTCTTGTTTGTGACAATGATTTATTTTATGTTGATGGTTCTGGCGTATATTGTGGATGCTCTTTGAAGACGATTGAGAAGGAACTAATATGCTTTTTGGTGCTTTCGCTGTGCAAGAATAATAAAAACTTGCGACCTTTTATCAATCACATATATTTATTTGTTTATTTCCAAGGAAAAATGTGCTTGTTGAAGTGTGAGAACTAAGAAGCACAATAGAACAAGTCTGAGTAACTTGGGCTATATTGTTGATGATTTTTGGGACTATGTAGTTCCTTGTTGCATTAAGGTTCTATGCTTCCTTTCAAAGCGTGCAAAACTTCAGTTAATAAACATCTGTAGCAGTTCCCCTTTGCTGTGCAAGAAAATTAGAAACGTTTGAGCATTTTGGCCCTGTTTGGTATTGTTTTTATTCTGTTTTTGGTTTTTGGAAAAAGTTGAAAATGAGAATATTTTAGAAAATGTTTTGGATCTGTTTTGGAAATTGTATTTGGTTGATATTTTTTGTTCTTTTTAAGAATAGCTGAGAAAAATGAAAGTGCATTTGGTGTACCTGATTTTGAAAATGACCATTTACAAAATTTAAACTAATCTTTATGATTATGTCATCAAACCAAATCATTATTATTATTGTGTTGGATCAATTAACACAAGTACAGTTATTTTTAATGATTTCCATAGCTTCCTCTTTTTTGTAAATTAATTTTTAAAATAATAATTACAATTAAATGATGAAATACTTGTAAATAAAGTAGAAACTAATACAATGGAGTCACCTCTCCTTAATTCAGCATACATCACAAACCAGACATCTGATACATACATGAATCTTAGTTGTCTATTCTCAACTAATAGTAATATGCCTACATTTGATTAGTTAATTGGTCTCTAAACTCAGACATATATTGTTTGTCAATAGCAGTAGCACCAAAGAATCTTATTTCCTATCCATCATTATCATGTCGCCGTCTTCGTCGTCTTTGACCCTCAATTGCTTCAATTGGCTCGTCCACATCGTACAATGTGAATAAAGGATCATTAAGTGTGTGTGTTTTAATTATGAATTACACAACATGCGATGATTATTTTAGCTTGTTTTTCTAATGGGTAATTGGTCATATGTTTGAGGATGGTTAATCGTACTTTGAGAACACCAAAACACCTCTCTATACAATTGCGCAAAGAAGAGTGTTTGTAATTAAATAATTCTTGAGGTTCTGTTGGGTCCTTAGATTTTTGCAATTGTTTCAGGTGGTATCTCTGACCATGATAAGGTATAAAAAATCTTCGCACATTCCTATACCCTGAATCGACAACATAATATTTATTATCTAGCGGACGCCTGAAACGGTTTCCTTGGTCTGCCAGTGCACGTTGAAGCATTCTAGAATTAGCGTTTGTGCTTTCCCATCCGTTGTAAACATAAGTGAACATGTCGAAGTTACAAGCTGCTACAACATTTTGCGTGCACACACGTCGCCTTCCTCTATACACAGTTTGAAGGGCAGCAGGAACGACAACGTGAATACGTGTTCCGTCAATGGCACCGACAGAGTCCTATATAACAAATTATTAATGTAACAATTGAATAAAACATTTGTGTTCACTAACAATTCAACTTAAAGATCAATTTACTTTGAACCATGGCCATTGTTTGTTATCTCTTATTTTCGAAGAGATGGCGTTGTGGTTAGGTTCTAAGATTAGTTCTAGAGCCAATGCACAAATAACATTCAACATTGCCCCAAAACACCGACTAACCGTCTCCTCAGAGTGTAAGAACCTATCTTGGATTTGCCTATTTCTATCCGAGTGAGAAATAGTTCTTAAAAACATCATCAACAATTCTTATATTATTAATCTATTTGAAGGGTATGAGTTATGTTGTCGAATTAGTTCAACAATTGCTAAAAACGGTTCCCTATGCATGCAACACATCTCGTATAACCCATTGTTGTCATTTAACAATTATTACAAAACGTATTCGTGTCCTATCAATGCACTATTATGTGGGGACGTTTGTTGGTGTAATCGATAGTTGTCATTATTTTTATGTCGTGATTAACTTCGTCATTTTCCTCACTATAGATCCTGAGCATTATTGTATAATTTATATCGACACTTTAGGAGGTAGAAGACATAATTAACCTAATATGTGCAAAGACGTTATTATGCTAGTATGACTTAAAAAATAAATCTGAACATTAGTAACGCACGAATAACAAGATATTTCTGCCCTGTGGCTATTGCCCTCTTCCATTGCCTATCTTCTTGTACTTTTTCCTCTCATGGATATTTATGCCCAAAATATTTTTTTTAATAATTAACAATTAATAGCTATTGTAAACTAGCCGCTAACAACTACTGAACAATAATAAAAAAGTCATGTTGTAGGACTATTACCTCTAAATAATTCTTCCACACATCTTCAATGGCAGTGATAGTGTTAGACTCGACATCCCAATCAAATCTTGTAGTTTGTCTTCAACTATGCAAGCGTGCTGAAAACCGTGTAATGAACCCCAAATTTTGCTGCTAAGTCATGTTAGCGTAATAACGTATTCGCATATGTCAGGTTAATTATGTCTTTTGCCTCTTCAAGTACTAATGAAGATTATATGATGATGCTTAAGATTTGTACTTAAGAAAGGGAAGAAATTAATCATGACATAGAAATAATAATAACAACTATCAATTACACCAACAAGCGTTCCCTACACAGTAGTGCATTGACAGAACGCGGATATGTTTCGGAGTAATTGTTAAATGACAATAATGGATTGTACGAGGTGTGTCGCATGTACAGGGAACCATTTTTAGCAATTGTTGAACTAATTCGACAACGTAACATATACCTTTCAAATAGATTAATAAATAAAAAATCGTTGATATTTTTAAGAACCATTTTTCACTCGGATCGAAATAGGCAAATCGAAAGATAGGTTCTTACACTCTGGGGATGGTTAGTCAGCATTTTTGGGTGATGTTGAATGCTATTGGTGCATTGGCTCAACAAGTGATCTTGGAATCTGATTACAACACCATTTCTTTGAAAATAAGAGATAACAACAAATAATGACTGTGGTTCAAGGTAAATTGATCTTTAAGTTAAATTGATAGCGAACGCAAATATTTTATTAATTGTTATATTAATAATTTGTTATATAGGATTATGTCAGTGCCATTGACGGAACACATATTCAAGCTGCTGTTACTGCTGTCCTTCAAATTGTGTATAGAGGAAGGTAACATGTGTGCACGCAAAATGTTATGGCAACTTGTAATTTTGACATGTTCACTTATGTCAACAATGGATGGGAAGGCACACCTGTTGATTCTAGAGTGCTTCAACATGCACCGGCACCAGGAAAACCGTTTCAAGCTCCTACCAAGTAATAAATATTATGTTTTCGATTTGGGGTATAGCAATGTATAAGGATTTCTTGCACCTTATTGTGGTCAGAGATACCACTTAGAACAATTTCCAGAATCTGGGGGTTCAATAGGACCTCAAGAATTGTTTAATTACAGACACTCTTTTTGCGCAATTGTATAGAGAGGTGTATTGGTATTCTTAAAGCATGGTTTGCCATCCTCAAACATATGACCAATTACCCATTAGAAAAACAAGCTTAAATAGTCATTGCATGTTGCGTAATTCATAATTTAATTAAAATGCACGTACTTAATGATCCTCAATGTGGATGAGCCAATTGAGGGTCAAAGACGGTGACATAATAATGACGGACAAGAAATAATATTCTTTGGTGCTACTGCTGCTAATAGGCAATATATGTCTGAATTTAGAGACCAATTAACCAATCAAATTTAGGCACATTATCATTAGTTGAGGATAGACAACTAAGATTCATGTATGTATTATACTTATTAGTTTAATGTATGATTTGTAATGTACGCTGAATTAAGGAGAGATGACTATTGTAGTAGTTTATACTTTATTTACAAGTATTTCATTATTTAATTGTAATTGTAATTATTTTAAAATTAATTTACAAAAAAGAAGAAGCTATTGAAATCATTAAAAATCACTGTATTTGTGTTAATCGATCGAACACAGTAATAATAATTATTTGGTTTGATGACATAATCATATAGATTAGTTTAAATTTTTTAAGCGATCGTTTTAGAAAGTAGGTACATCAAATGCATTTTCATTTTCTTAGCTATTCTTAAAAAGGACAAAGTATCAACCAAACATAATTTCTAAAATAGGCCCAGCACATTTTCCAAAGTATTACAAAAAGTATCAACCAAACATAATTTTTAAAATAGGTCCAACACATTTTTCAAAGTATACTCATTTTCAACTTTTTCAAAAAAACCAAAAACAAAATAAAAACAATACCAAACGGGGCCATTAATTTAAAAAAAACTCATGATGTGTTGGTAGAAAGATCTATGGTTCAAATAATGGTCTAAAGATTCTGGGATGTGACTTTAATTTTTTGCCTTGGTAATTATCTAATCAGTTTTGGCCTTTACAAATTCTTGTCGCTTGTATTTTATGCCATTAAATTTAGTTAAAGGTCCATAAGCATTTAATCTGTTATTTTAATTGGAAAAGCGAAAATAACTTTTCTCACCGTGTTTGTTTTGATGCTTAAACATAGAGTTCGAATAAAAATTTAAATTTTAGTAAAAGAAAACATTGTAGCAAAAGTTCAAATCGTGAGTTCAAGTTATTCTTTACTCTAATGTTAGGAGCTGCTTTCCTATTGGTTCCCCTTTCATGTTAACTCCTTTTTGTTGGGGCTATACGAATTGAAGACTATTATGTGCAAGTGTTTGTTGATATATGAAGAATCCGACTAGAGGAGAGAGCCAAAAACTATGGTGCAACTTCTTTTATTAAAATCGGAAAACTTCAAGTTTTAAGGTACAGCCTCTGCCTTTTTTTATTTCCTTGGCAGCTAGGAATAGAGCTTAACTAACTATCCTAGATATCAGGAAACTACCCGGCTAACCAACTTATTAGAAACTTAAAATAATAATAAAAAGACTGAACTAGTCTTGCTAACACTCCCCCTCAAGTTGGGCTGTACAAATTGAACATCCCCAACTTGTCTACAAATTTTTCAAATAAGGGTCTTGAAACTCCTTTGGTAAACACATTAGCCACTTGTTCAGAGGTAGGTACATATATTACGCAGATTGTCCCATCTTCAATTTTTTCCTTAATAAAATGTCTATCAACCTCCACGTGTTTGGTTCGATCGTGTTGAACTGGGTTATGTGAAATGTTGATTGCGGCCTTGTTATCACAGTATACCTTCAGAGGAGTCTTTACTTCTACTTTTAATTCTTCCAACAAGATTTTCAGCCAAAGAACTTCACAGATCCCATGAGCAACTGATCTCAGTTCAGCTTCAGAACTACTTGCAACCACTGTTTGTTTCTTACTCCTCCAGGTTACCAAATTTCCCCAGACAAATGTACTATATCCTGAGGTTGACCTTCTATCCTCCACAGCTCTTGCCCAATCAGCATCTGTATATACATCCACGCCTCTTTCCTCGAACTTAGCAAAGAATAAACCACGACCTGGTGTACCCTTTAGATATCTCAAGATTCTATAGACTGCATCCATGTGTGCCTTTGTTGGACATTGCATGAATTGACTTACTCGGCTTACAGCAAAAGCAATGTCGGGTCTTGTATGTGAGAGATAGATCAGTCTTCCCACTAACCTTTGATATCTTCCTCGATCCACCGGACTGTTTGTTCCTTTATCTTCGAGTTTCACATTTGCTTCCACCGGGGTTCGACTGGTTTGCAACCCAACATTCTAGTTTCATTTAAGAGGTCCAAAACATATTTCCGTTGTGACACAGAAATTCCAGACTTGTTTCTAGCTACCTCCATGCCTAGAAAATACCTCAAGCTCCCAAGATTCTTCATCTCGAATTCAGCTGCAAGCCTTCTTTTTAAGTGTTCCATCTCCACTGTGTCATCCCCTGTTAATATTATATCATCTACATATACAATGAGTATGGTGATTTTACCTTCTTGATGCTTGTAGAACAAGGTATGATCAGCTTGAGCCTGTTTATACTTGAGACCTCGAATTGCCTTGGTAAATCGCTCTAACCATGCTCTAGGGGACTGTTTTAAGCCATACAGAGATTTCTTCAGCCGGCAGACCATACCATCTTCTCCTTTTTTATTGAATCCTGGGGGTAACTCCATATAGACCTCTTCTTCCAAATCTCCATTTAAAAAGGCATTCTTTACGTCCAACTGTTGTAGGGGCCAGTCTAGGTTTGCAGCAAGTGATAGTAATACTCTTACCGTATTTAGCTTTGCCACTGGTGCGAAAGTTTCCTGATAGTCGACCCCATACGTCTGAGTGTAGCCTTTTGCAACTAACCGTGCCTTATACCTCTCAATTAGTCCATCTGCCCTGTACTTGATGGAGAAGACCCATTTGCAGCCCACAGGAATTTTCTGTTCTGGCTTCTTTACGATCTCCCATGTTCCATTTCTTTCAAGAGCCTCCATCTCTTCGTTGATAGCTTTTTTCCATTTAGGATTCTTCCATGCCTCCTGTATATTCTTTGGAATCTCTTCACTCTCAAGGCTAGACACAAGTGTTTGAACAGGTTTTGATAGATGAGAGTAAGTGACAAAGTTTGATAAAGAATGTTTCGTGCAAGACCGAACACCCTTTCTGATTGCAATTGAATCTGTAAATTTAGAATTATGTATATAATCTGATGATTGCCATGGATTATCGCTTGGATGAGAGATATTCGGTTCCAAATCAGATTTCAGATTGGATTTTTGGCTGTGATTGTGAGAGATATCAGGTCCTTGTTTATTTGCTGGACGTAGCCTCCGTGAGTAGGTAATATCAAACGGCCGTAGTGTGTCTCCCCCTGTCGTTTGATGTTCTGGAAAATTAGGCTGAGAATGTGAGAGGGATTTAGGGGAGATAAACTCGGGATTGATCACGGGGGAACTAACAGAATCAGGAGACAGATTTGCGGAATCTGGGATGGAAACAGGTGGGAGAGAATCACGGGATTTTGGGGAAAGATCACCCGAATCTTGGAGAGTAACAGATGGGAGAGAATCACGGACATTCGGGGAAGGATTTTCCGAATGTTGGAGAAAAACGGGTGAGAGAATCAGGGGAAGATTTCCAAAAATATTCCCAAAGATTTGGTGGAGAGATAGTTCCGGACTCAGGGGAGAGATTATGGAAAGTTTCCTGAACCGAATGTGGACCAAAAAACGGCTGAGATTCAAAAAACGTGACATGCCTAGAGACGAGATACTTTTGCTTATCCGGAGAGTAACACCGATAACCTTTCTGAGTTAATGAATAACCGAGAAATATACACTTAAGGGAACGAGGATCAAGTTTAGTACGAATCGGGTCTAGATTGTGAACAAAAGCCGTGCATCCAAAGATTTTTAGATCTAAATTTGAAAGGAAACGTGAGTCAGGATAAGAACTGGAAAGACACTCTAAGGGAGTTTGAAATTTTAAAATGCGGGATGGCATCCGATTGATCAAATAGCAGGCCGTTAAAATTGCATCCCCCCAAAAACGTTTAGGGACATTTGTTGTGAACAATAGAGAACGTGCTATCTCTAAAAGATGACGATTTTTCCTTTCAAAAATACCATTTTGCTGTGGTGTATTCACACAAGAACTGTGATGTATAATTCCATTGTTTTTAAGAAAATTCCTAAGAATGGAATTAAAATATTCTGTACCATTATCTGTACGGAGTATTTTAATGTTTTTATTATATTGGGTTTGTATCATTTTATGAAAAACTTGGAACACACTTTCTGCTTTAGATTTTTCTTTTAAAAGATACACCCAACAAACACGAGTGTGGTCATCTGTAAAAGTAATTAACCATCTTTTATTGGTAACACTAGAGACACGTGAAGGACCCCAAATATCGCTATGAATTAACATAAAAGGCTTGGAAGCACGATAAGGTTGAGGAGGAAAAGAAACACGTTTGTGTTTTGCTAATTGGCAAGTCTCACACTGAAATAAATCACCTTTACGGAATAACATAGGGAATAAATGTCTTAAATAAACAAAATTCGGATGCCCTAGCCTATAATGTAAAAGCATGATTTGTTGCCTTCTAGACGGAGAGACATTTCCTACAGTATGTTGAACATGCCCACTCACAGACACATTGTCTTCAAAATAGTACAATCCATCAATCTCTCTAGCACTGCCAATCCTCCTCCCCGAGACCTGAACCTGGAAAACACAGAAGAGGGAAAGAAATTAACTACACAATGCCAATCTTTGGTTATCTTGCTAATGGACAACAGATTACAAGAAATGCCAGGAACATGGAGAACGTTTTTGAGAGTAAATTTAGAGTTCAAAATCACGGTTCCCATTCCCGCAACCACAGAAAACGACCCATCAGCAACCTTGACCTTATGATTACCAGGATTAGGAGTATAGGAAGTAAATATCTTTTCACATCCTGTCATATGATTTGTAGCTCCAGAGTCTATAATCCAAGGCTCATCTTTTTCGGTTAGGCCACCAAATGAGGTCAGATTGGTACCTTTTTGTGCCATAAGGGATGTAGATGAGGACTGAGAAATAGATAACATTTGTTTGAGTTGTTCTATCTGCTCCTTTGAGAAAAAACCACCGGTATCTGATAGTTTCTCTGAATTAGTCTTAGCAGCAACTTGAAGTACCTTCCCTTCACGATTACGAGGTCGGTTAGGAGTCCAATTAGCCGGCTTCCCTTGTATTTTCCAGCACGTCTCCTTAGTATGGTAAGGCTTGTGACAGTGCTCACACCACTTCTTGTATCCTTTTGAGTCATTGTTTTTATTGCCATCATTGTGCGGTTCCACACTTCTAACCACCAGACCTGAGTTCTCTATTACAGAAATACTGGACCCACCAAGCATGACACGGCGTCAACTCTCCTCTCTTCGTACCTCAGCAAAGATCTCCTCTATGAGTAGTAATGGTTTAATTCCCAGTAGGCGCCCACGAACATCATCCAGTTCTTTGTTTAGCCGAGCCAGGAAGTCATAGATCTTGTCACATTCCACCATTTTCTTGTAAATAATTGCATCCTCAGGATCCTTCCAAGATGGAGTAGTGAAGAGATCCAATTCCTGCCAGAGTTTAGTCAGATCATTGTAGTATTGGGTGACATCGTTGTCTCCTTGTCTTAAATTCCTTGCCTTATTTCGTAGTTCAAACATTTGAGAAGAATTTTCCAGGTCTGAGTAGGCAAGTGTCACAGCATCCCAAATTCGTTTTGCAGAAGGAAAGAGTATATACGTGTCTGCGATATGGTCCTCCATAGAGTGAATTAACCATGCCATCACCATTGAATTTTGAGCCTCCCAATTCGGATAAGAAGGGTCATTGTGGCTGGGTTGTTGGAGTGATCCATCCAAATATCCTAATTTACCTTTCCCTCGGATCACCATTAAAATGGAGCGGGACCATTTTAAGAAGTTTGTCCCATTTAACTTATGAGTAGTGATTTGAAGGGAGGTATGATTTGAGTTTTCCGGAATTGCAGTAGAAACAATTGTGGAGGTTGGTTTTGAAGTGCCAGAAGTTACTTCAGAACCCTCAACTCCTCTTGTTCCTGCCATAGCCATTTTAACCATTGTCTCTCTCAAACTCTAAATTCGCTCTGATACCATGAAGAATCCGACTAGAGGAGAGAGCCAAAAACTATGGTGCAACTTCTTTTATTAAAATCGGAAAACTTCAAGTTTTAAGGTACAGCCTCTGCCTTTTATTTATTTCCTTGGCAGCTAGGAATAGAGCTTAACTAACTATCCTAGATATCAGGAAACTACCCGGCTAACCAACTTATTAGAAACTTAAAATAATAATAAAAAGACTGAACTAGCCTTGCTAACAATATATCAGTATGGGAAATAAGCAAATTCATTTTGTTGGTTAAATACACGAGGGATATACTATATTGGCGTTGGATTCTAGATTTTTCATTTAAGTGACATATGGTTAATAAACTGTCCCTTTGAAAGAAACGTAACATCCTTGATGTCATATGACATCTTCCATGTTTTAATTTACTCAGGTTTTGGTCGAATTGGAAGATTGGTTCTACGAGTGGCAACATCCAGGGATGATATTGACGTGGTAGCAGTGAATGATCCTTTCGTTGATGCTAAATATATGGTAAGGATACGATCCTTTCATTGATCCTAAATATATGGTAAGGATGTCAATTGATTGAAAAAAGATCCTTTACCTTGACGGATTAAGCTAGTGGTGTGATTGTCATGCTCACCATTAGTTGTTTTGTTCCTGAATTAAAATGGAGATCGTGCAAAAAAGAAAAATTTAATGTATGGCGTGTGCAAGTAGCATCACATCTGTCTCCTCTCTAGTGTGGCACATACAGAAGACACATAACATGCATGTAATGTAATAACATAAATAACCTGCCGGGAAACTATGTATTATAGAGTGATGAGCAAAAATGTCAATAATTTTGTGCTATGCTTGCTTAGTTTTCTGCTAATCTGTACAGTGTTGTCTTTTTTTTATTTTTTTTTGCAGTCAACTTTGCAAACTTTTAGACTGTTAGTATCTGTAGAACTCAACTATATATTTGCAAGATTGAAATCTTTGGTTTTACAGTTCCATTATTCTTTCACACTTTTAGACTCGAGCAGTTTTGCAGGATTACTTAAGACGTTCGAGGACCATTTTTTTTTTTTTTTATATAAGTTTTTGATATCCATTGCTATCTAGATGGTAATGGTTGTTTACGTTCGGCAAGCATTACTTCAAATTGTGTGTGAAGTTTGTGCCCCTTGTGCAGAAAATGGTTGAGTTACTATTTATTTATTTATTTTTTTTTTGTTTTGACTTTACCGTTCTTCCATCCAGGCTTACATGTTTAAGTACGATTCTACCCATGGATTATTCAAGGGAACCCTTAGGGTTGTGGATGATTCAACCTTAGAAATCAATGGGAAGCAAGTTAAAATTGTGAGCAAAAGGTAATTTTCTGCAGGCTTTATGATGGGAATTTGCGTGGTGTTTGTATGTGCCGTTGTATAACAATTACAAATGGAAATATGCTAGTATCAGTTTTGCTTTTCATTTTTCACAATGGCATTTCCAGTCAAAGCTAATTGTGCTTTGGGCCAACAATTAATATCTTACTTTTACAGGGACCCCGCCGAGATTCCTTGGGGTGATTATGGTGTTGAGTATGTTGTTGAATCTTCAGGTGTTTTCACAACAATCGAGAAGGCTTCAGCACATAAGAAGGTTTGTTCCTTTTTTTTTTTTTTAATTTATTTTTCGTCTTTCTCTCCTCTCACACGCATGTACACAGAGAAAACCATACTTCTACCCAAGATATTCATGGTCAAGTTGAAATATTTTTTTATTCTCTTTCCAACTTTCCAGGGTGGTGCCAAGAAAGTTGTTATATCAGCTCCATCAGCTGATGCACCCATGTTTGTCGTTGGAGTAAATGAGAAGACATACAAGCCAAACATGGACATTGTTTCCAATGCAAGCTGTACTACCAATTGTCTTGCTCCTCTTGCAAAGGTTCGGTTACTTGAAAGGAAATTTATTTTTCATTTTTGGGACAATCTGCATCTTCTTGTGTTAATAATGAATTGGGAACGAATGTTACTGGAGGAAAAGGGTCAACTTTATTAGATCTTTAAATTTCGCTTTTGAGACTCTATATTGAAGTCTGTCTTGTTCCACAATTTATCCCATGATGAGCATCTGCAATAAAATCAGACAATTTTTTACATTCTTCCTCCGTCTGTGTTTGAAAAGTGTAATTGTGGATGTCAAACTAAAATCATGAGTTTTGTATTGGACAAAGGGGACTTGGTTTTGTTTTTGGGATAATTTTTGCTATATTAGAATTATGCAATTATTGAAATGGGTGTCCAATTTGGAACTGAGGGTGCATGTTTGGAACTGCTTCAATAACCTTGGTTTTCTCTTAAATCTTCCTGCCCTGGAGCTTGGCGAAGCTAACTTTTGCCGTTATATTTTCTGCTGATACTTCATTTAGGTGGTTCATGAGGAATTTGGCATTGTTGAAGGTTTAATGACAACTGTTCATGCAACTACAGGTATTTCTCTGTTCGTCCCTTTTGTTCTCCCTCTTCAAAACCAGTTGGTAACTTAATTATGTGATTTTTTTTTTTCAGCAACGCAGAAGACTGTTGATGGCCCTTCAAAGAAGGATTGGAGAGGGGGCCGAGGGGCTGGACAAAATATTATTCCTAGTTCGACTGGTGCAGCAAAGGTAATTATCGTGGAAGCAAACTCAAAAGGAACATCTTAGATAATGATAGTTCTTAAATCTTGATCTTTCGTTATGTACTTATTTAATTTAACCTGAGGGTTGAAATGTGATCGGTTCATGTTCTTGGAATCATAGGCTGTTGGAAAGGTTCTGCCGGAACTCAATGGAAGGCTTACTGGAATGGCCTTCCGTGTGCCAACTCCTAATGTTTCAGTGGTGGACTTAACTTGTCGACTTGAGAAGAGTGCTTCCTACGAAGATGTCAAAGCCGCCATGAAGTATGTGTCTTGGTTTCACTTGTGAAATATCCAAAGTATGCATTCTCTTTTTGGAGTTGGTCTAAGCCTTGTGGAAGTGTCTTCATTTAGTTTTTGTTTCTGTCCATGCGTTTTTAAAGGTATGCATCGGAGGGGCCACTTAAGGACATTCTTGGCTACACAGATGAAGATGTTGTCTCCAATGATTTTGTTGGCGACTCGAGGTAGAATTTCTTTGTTGTGTGTTTCTTGAGTTTATATTATTTATTGATAAAGCTATTAGCAGTACCATGCTTAAGATACCTTTTTATAAAAATGCAAAGTTAATTTATGCTTGTTATCAACTCTCGCACCCCACCTCCTCTCTCTTCTTCCCTCCGCACGTTTTGTCTTAATCCACTCATTCACTCAAAAAATGAGCAACTCTGTTCAACCGGATTGAGTTGAATGAGGAGTGTCACTTGGCAGTGTGCCCTACATGGTTTGATCTATCAAGTTGGGCCCCACTAATGTGAGGCAACTCTAGTTTTCCCGACCAATCCTCTAGGTTTGAACATCATTTTTCCTTCAGATGTCTGATAAAAAGCGGGAGTGTCTTTTCTCAAGATTGATGCTTTGCGTTGTTATGTTTTGTCGCTGCAGGTCAAGTATATTCGATGCAAAGGCCGGCATAGGGCTTAGCGATTCCTTCATGAAGCTTGTTTCATGGTACGACAATGAGTGGGGATACAGGTAAAGCATTTTCTTTCGTAATCAAACTACGCCTTCACAAGCTTCTTTGTAGTACTTTCAATTATTTTTATTCTTTTTTTTTTCGAGAATAACTTTTTTTTTTTCTCCTTTTGTAGCAATCGAGTTTTGGACCTTATAGAGCACATGGCGTTGGTGGCAGCTAATTACTAAATGTCAAAATAGCTATTATTTTTTACTTTTTTAAGCGTTTGCTATGCGTTTGCCTTGCGAGTAGTCATACAGTTGGTAGGGTATCAGGTTTTATTTTATTTTATTTTATTTTTGTCAAAGGACTTCTATTGATATGCGAGTTGAAACATCGCATGATGCAACTTGAAAATAATGAAAAAAAATTCTGAGATAATTCTGAGATGTATGGTATTTTGACAATGCATCGTTTCAAACCTTTATCATCATCATATTTTAGTAAATAGGCTTTTCTTATTCCAGTTAATGGCGTGGAGTTGCGGATAATGAAAAAATGTCCGGATTTTCTCCGCAAATATGAATTACGGTGAATATGGGCCAAAACATTTTTTTAATCCCAATTTTTCCAACTAACCATAATGTCTCGATGCTGGGTTCCTCGCATGCATTTTTTTTTTTCCTTCTCGCACCTGAAGGTAATGACACTTTTTTTGAGAGTGGACCGATCGCCATCGTGGTTGCTGGCCAAAACAACCATTCATATAATAACCATTCAAACTATACTCAGACTCAAAATACAGCCATTTAAACAATAACTATTCAAACCATAATCAGACTCCCAAAAAAAAAAAAAAAACACTAGACCCAGAAATTCAGATATACTAGACTCATAAATTTAGAAATTCAGGTCCGAACTGAAATCAAAACCAAATAACATACACCAACGGGGAATTGAGGGGCGTCGGTTGTGTTTAGGAGCGGGATGGGTTGCGATTTGTGGTGGGTTAATCTTAGAGCAAAGGCAGGTGATATGGAGCTAGGGTCGTTAATCGTAGTTTTGTCATTGTCATTGACGTTAATGGGAAATTGAGGGTTTGAGAGAGAGAAAAGAAGAAGATGGTGATGGGAGACAAAGAAAGAGACGACCCCGCGCGGGGGGGGGGGGGTGTGTGTGTGTGGGGGGTGGGTGTGTTGTTTATGTTCTAGTGAGTTGGTGGAGGGCATGAATTTGGGGTTGTCAAGATGTGGTGATGGTTTTTTTTTTTTTTTAAATTTTTTTTATGTTTATAGTTTAATTTTTGTTTCTTGAATGGTCTTTTTAGTTTAATTTTTGTTAAAAATATAATAAAAATTGTATTTTACTAAAACACCCTTGATATTCAATCACGTGATTGAAAAATAGGAGAAAATTGACTAATGTTAGTTAATTCAATCCTTTTGCACCGTTTGTTTTGGAGTTCTAGGTCATTTCAGCTCAAGAAAAGAATAAGGACCATCAAGTTTAGCTCAACTAGACTGTCCACTTGGTTAGTATTTTTGACACATCTAGCTTGTGCAAGATGGCTTGTATTGGATAAGAAGAGAGCACAATTATGACGTGCTTTGAAAGTACGGCCGTAGCTTTCTTGTAGTCATTACAAGTGCCAAAGCCAACTTCTCAATAATTGCTTACCTTGTTTTTGTGTTGTACAGATTGTGGCTTTTAAAAACACGGGCTTCTAAATAGACTCCTCTTATCTGACAAGTGTTGAGCTGATTGCCGTCTTGGATACTATAAGGTAAAGATATAGTGGCTTCACCCTCGACTACATTCGACATCCCTGACTACATTTGACATGATTGGAGGGGTCATCAGGTACTTTTTCAAGTCCACAAAGGCTTGCTTGCACTTGTTGCTTTACTCAAACTTCTTGTTTCCTTTAAACAGCTAAAAGAATGAAAGGCACTTGTTGGAGGATATCGGCAATGAATTGGCTCAATGTAGTCAATTGTCTTGAAGCTTCAATATATCTCGTTTCCTTCATGGAGAAGGCATGCTTAAGATCATCTTGATCTGATCTGGGTTGGCCTCAATCCCCTACGGGTGACTAGGTACCTAAAGAACATTCCACTTGCCATGCCGAACGATCACTTATTCGAATTCAGCTTCATATTATACTTCCTCTGGGCTTGGAGAGACTTTAACAGCATATCATCGATATAAACTTCTATATTCTTCCCAGTCTGCTCCTCGAACATGAGGTTACCGAGTTTCTAGTAAATGGCTTCAACATTCTTTAGGCTAAAGGGCATGATGTTGATGCAAAAGATACCATACTCTGCGATAAAGGCAGTCATCTCTTGTACATCTGGGCAAAGGAGCTGATTATAACCTAGAATGCATCCAAAAACTTCAAAGCTGATGGCTTGTGGTTTCATCGACCAATCTGTCTATATGCGGAAGTGGGTAACTATCTTTTGATCAAGCTTTATTTAAGTCCATGAAGTTGATGCACATCCTCCATTTACCCTTTTTTTTTATACGAAGACTACGTTTGTGAGCCAATCTAGGAACTAGACCGGTTAAGCTTCAAGTAATCGTTAGACCTCTGGGCCAATCCCTTGCATGTCTTCATGCTGACTAGGCAAAACAATCTCTGTTCTCTTTAAGAAAATCGACTATATCGACTGATGTTTTGATCCAACTATGAGCCAATGCTTATAGTTCCTTTTCTCATCAAGGTTAATCTAGAGCTTATTTAGTTGCTCCATGAGGGGCTCCTTTTTCTCATGCCAGCTTGACGTGCTCGTCTATAATTGCTATAATATAGCCTCGCTCTTTTACTTAAGCGCTATCAAATAGCAACTTCTAATGGCCTCTTGGCTTCCCTTGATTTCTCGAATCCCTTGCTTAGTCAGGAACTGAATTCTCTGGTGATATGTAGATAGGACAGCTTTCATTGCATGAATTTAGGGTCTGCCAACGATGATGTTGTAACCAAAGGGATAATCCATGATGAGAAAATTCATCATCTTGTTTCTCTCGTGATAAATTTTGAGAGCTTAATTTTCCCAATTGCTGAAGTTGTTTTGTCGTTGAAGTTGACTGAGGTGGTGTTTCTCTTCTCAACGTCTTTTACGTTGATATCTATTTTCTTTAATGTCAACGGAAGAGTATGTCTGCTAAACTCCCGTTCCCGAGCAAAAATCTACTAATTTCATAGTTTGCAACGTTTAAGATGATTACCAAGGCACTGTCATGTAGTCTATCCATCCCAGAAGCTTTAGTGCTGTGGAATGTAATCAAGTGGTTGTTCAAATCAGCATCATGAGCTAAGCTTGTAGTGGAGATTGATGAGCTTTAATTCGGTTTGTAGTGTCCCTACTAAAAATTGATCCTCCACAACTTGCCCTGATGGTCTTCCTTGCTAGTGGTGGTGATGGTGTCTTTTCTAGGATCCGAATATTTCTCTAATCGCTCTGCTTACGACCAAGTCCATACATGCAGCGATCCTTCTTAGAGAGGTACTACCTTAAGTATCCTTTTTTGAGTAACTCAACAATCTCTGTGCTTAATGCCTTAAAGTGGATCATTAAGTGTTTAGTATCTTGATGGAATTCGTAGTATTTTAACTTATCTCTAGATTGTGTTGGGGCTATCTTTCTTAGCCAACGAATGTTGTTTCACGCGAAGAAAGAAAAATAAATAAATAAATAAATAAATAATTCAATCAGCTCTTGGAGCTAATTCTCGTGGGGTGATTTTTAATTAAAAAAACTTTGGATTTGCATTCGCGTAGGATGCTGTTGGAAACAAAGTGCGCAGCGGAATTTTAAAATTTTTTCATCAGAGTATTTTCCAAAACACAAGTTTGACATGTTATATGTATAAATTAAACAGATCTTACTAACCTCAGTGTGCCGAAGAACCTCCGCGACCTGTGTAGAGAAGTAACGTTCCAGAAGAGCCTCAACCAACTGGTCTTCTTTGCTATTCTCTATCCACAACCGGAGTGAGTGTGGGCTCACACGTACAGCTCTTCCACCGGTGACTCTCCTTCCAACCAATAGAGAGAACCCAAAGCTAGTGTTCGTGATTTGTGAACAAAAGCTCTCAGGGAGTTTTCAGATGCTCACTAGAAGAGTATCACTCTTAATCTCTCAAATTGATCTTAGTAAATCATTAGACTCACTCCCTTTTTTATACCTATTGGTCCTTGGGGTCAGTCCATATCAGATTAGGTCTCAAAAATCGAAACAGAATCAAGTTCGGATCAATATCTGATAAGATACGTGTGAAAAACGCGTAATCTTAACTGTCGCGGTCGGCATGCCAAACTGTGTGATAGGCAGGCCGAACTTTCTGATAGGCAGGCCGAACTGCCGAGAAAAAATCTCCGCGAATCTTTTATTTTCCACCCGAGATTCTAAAGGATAAAGTCTCAGTTTTGATTCAAATAGCCCAATAGAAAAGATATCTGATCAAAACAAACTTTATCAAGATAATCTCTAAGAAAATAAATCAATTCACAATAATTCTACAAGTTTATCTTGTTCTAATTGTCCAAAATTAAAACAACCGATAAACAGACAAGAATTATCCGAACGCCATAATTCAACAAGTTCATCTTGAACTAATTTCTTACATAATTAATTCAACCGATAAACAGACATGAATTATTTGATTCTTATAAATTTTAAACCAATCTGATAAATCCGACATAAGTCACCAATTATTGGAAAAGCACGCCGTGTCGTTACAGGATTTTGTGAGCTAGCAAAGGGGACCAAAATGGACCTATAAAGTTCAAGCTCATGATAATTATGAAACCCAATATCCCAGATATACATTTCACAATTATCAACTCCAACGCTACTCCACTAAAAGCTTGGAGCTGCACTCTCGAACTTTATAGAATTACGAAGCTCGTGTAGCTAAGTCTCCATGACATATCATAGTGTATCGCATCCCCATATGATCATCCATAATCGGCTTAAGGACAAGTTCTGTCTTACCTTCCCGATTATCTTTATCTTACGTTCCATTGTCTCACCATTAGAAAACTTACCATCCAAAGATAGTATACCATTCGGTTACACCTATGTATCCAAATGGTCGAGCGCTCCAGTTTTCCAATTACAGGACAACGCATATAAGAGGATATCATTACTCCTAAAGAGGAGCTATGGATTCCATATCTATGAATAACAAGTCTACGCTACCAAGAGTCATGCCTCCAACGTACCGGCATGCATGCCACTATAGAGATGTGGGAGTCACCCATTGGTACATCAAAAGACACAAATCGAGACAACGGGCCCATTATTCATCTCAGGATTAAGATACAATACAAATTATTGTCTAAAGTGAATCGATTTGCCAAGACAGAATTATTAATCCAAATCAATTCACTTTATGTCCCGATCCAACACATCGTCACCTATGACAACGCGCCAATGTTTCTATTCACGGAGTCCAACTCCGATGGCCAAGACAAACCATCTCCCAAAAGGGATATAGACAACATAACAATCTTTACATGAATAAAGCGCCCAACTTTATTCCCTCGATTGCGGATCATATATTTTAGACCATCACCTTAAGAGTCGTGTCTACCGCATAATCATCCCATCATATGCCCAACTCTTAAGATTTAGACTGACAGTCTCAGACTACTGTTTGCTTATCATACATTCAACAAATATGAACGTAAAGAGGACAATATTTGGTATATATAAATGAATAAATTCTTTATTGATAAAAATGTCTCCAAAAACGTATTACATTTTTACTCCTTAGAGCATACATGTCTAACAGATGCAACCAAAGGGGAAAAAATAATTAAATAAAAAATATGTAAAAATAAATAAATAAAATATAATAAAAAAATTATTTGAATAGTAAAAAAAATTAACTATATAAACCCTCCCCCCTCTTGCTTTCTTTCAACTGTTGAGTCTTTGACTCAGCAGTATCCTTTTGGGAGTAGATGCTATTAGGGTACTCCTCCGACCCTACATAAAATAATAAAATAATCCTAAATTAGTGTAGAGAGTTTAGTGAGACATAGAGATCTTATATACATAGTATTCTACTGTGGATTTTTGCTTTATATCTACTGCCCAACAGAGGCGCTCTATTGATCGTAAAGCTGAAAATTAAAGGTCTCTAACGGGGGTAGAGAATCTCTATTGTGCAATAGAGTAATTTAATTTTATGTATTATTTTCGTTTATAACTTGGTAAACTTTGTTTGATCAAACTTTAATTAAAACACTCAAAATGTTATGTCTTGTTAATTTTTCAAGTTTGAACTTCAAAATGCTTAAAGCACTAGTATATAAGGTGCCTCATTGATATTTCTTACATAGTGAACTTCATCATATAAAACTGGTAAATAAAACAATAAAATTTTCTAACTTACTAAACTTTTTAAACCTTTATGTTATTAAAACATCAATTATTAAGATTAAAACCATTTTTTTTCATAATCTTGTTTAATTAAATTTTTAAATAATCACTATTGCCTAGCAAAGACACTTGACTAGTGGGAGAGCTGAAAATTAACTCTATACTAGATGTAGAGAATTTCTAATATTCGGTTAAGTAATTTAATTTTATGTGATTTTTATTTTTATAACTTGTTAAACTCTTTTAGATCCAAAATTTAATAAAAACACCTGAAATCTTTAAGGTAAGAAATCATGTTGATCTTTTCTCCAAAAAGAAATGGAGTTATGTTGATCTCTACTCTTTGGTAGAACATCTCTAGTTAGCAGTAAAGTAAATGTGCATCTCTACTGCTATGTGGAGCTTTTCTACTGTCCTTTTAGTTTTTTTGTAATATTTGATGTTCTAAAATATAAAATCAAATATGCATTAAGAATAAAAGTTTAATTACGTTGACAAACTATAACACAATGTTTGTAATAAAAAATTAAGGGTTAATTGCAAAAAATCTCCTGAATTATAGCCTTTGTAATACTTTGTTTCATGAAATTCAAAACGTAACATTTATTTCCCTTGAAATATAAACTATTAACAAAAATAGTCCTTCGGTTAGAATTTTAACAAAAAATTGACAAATGATTATAAAATTAGCGGTATTTTGGTAATTCTGGTTACAAAAATAACCATAAAAATTAAAACTATAATAAAAATAATCTTTATTAATGATTAAAAAAATCAGTTAACAACATTATACTATTGGAATCCTTCCTTTTAATATACTAAAATTTTCTTTAAAATTTTATTAACTTTTTTTCACATCCAAAAAGTATTTTGAAATTTTAAAAGTTATATATATTAGTGAAATAAAACAGAATACAACGTAAATATATTCAATATAACAAAAACTATAACACAAAATATATTCAAATATAAAATTTCTTTCATGTTTTTGAAGTTTTTATTGATATTTATACCTTTTAAAATTTCAAGATACTTTTTGACCGTAAAAAGAAGTTATTAAAATTTTAAATAAAATTTCTATATACCGAAAAAAAGATAGATTCAGATAGTAGTATATTTTTGATTGATTCTTTTTCTATTCTTAATCATTAACAAAGACTTTTTTTATTATAGTTTTATTTTTTTTTGTCTTTTTTTTAAATTGGATTACTAAAATACCCATAATTTTAAATTTGTTTGCTAATTTGCCGTTAAAATTCTAACAAAATGGCCATTTTTATTAACGGTGCATACTTCAAAGGCAACAGATGTAATGTTTTAAAGTTCAAGGGTAAAGGTTACAAAGGCTATAGTTTAGGTGGAATTTTTGTGATTAATTCAAAAATTAAAGCTCATTGTGAAATGAGTGCATTCTTTTTAGCCTTTTTTTGCTTTTTGACTTGGGTCATGTAGGCATTCGCTGTGCTTGCTTCTGATAGTGTTATTGACTAAATCCACAAATATGACATCCATATCAACGCAATAGTAATAGGCCTAGTTCACCTTAACCTATTGGTACGAGCTTTTCTCTTCCTTCCAATCTCCACCATAATAGACCATGATTATTGTGTGAGATATTCCCCAAAAATAACAATTAAAATTATGTTAATTAACAAGAGAGATAATATAAATGAGTATAGATTAAAAATAGGAATACATCATTGAAAAAATAAAATTTGCACCAAAACCCAAAAGTAATCACACAAAAAGCTCTATTAAGCTCTACCATGTTTTCATAACAAATCTCTATTGCTATTTGAGCCTTATTATTGCTTTCACAATAGAGATGATAAATTTTTTTTTAAAAAAAAAGAATAGAACATGAAAAAAAAATATAATTAATCAAGTATTCTATTACATCTTTCATAGTGGAATCCTACTACCTTTATAAGCTTTACTTTTGTTTTTAAAGTAGAATCTCTACTTTTCTTTTTCACAGTGTATATATATTGTGCATCAATTTCCTCTATTAGAAACAGAACTCTATTATTTTGTATCTTTACTATACAGTAGTGATCTTTATTGCGAGCTGTAGAGATCACAACATCATCTTCAACCTCTGATTTTAGCTTTTAAAAACATAAATTTGATTTCCAAAATACAAAAATTGCTCAGTTTCTTTGAAATAAAGTACAAAAAATGGAAAAAAAAAAAAAAAAAAAAAAGAGAGCACAGAACAACTATGTTTCAAACAAAAATTAAAGCAAAAAACTATATTAATTAAGAAATTATATACCGTCAAATTTCTAGCTTCAATATTTTGATTGAAATGTAAATATCCTTGAGACAAATAAAGTAGACAGAATTTAATGAGATTTCACAACGAAATTGATCAAAAACCAAAAAAAATTCGAAGTATATACCTCCCCCCATGTTAAATGCTGCATTTAGTTTTCCATTTTACCCTTTTTTTTGCTTTTTTTTGTTTTTAGTATTTATTATTTAGGAGAACGGTAGTTTTGAACACCTATATCAAATTCATCAAACCAAGGTTATGGAGAAAAAGTTTTTAAGTTTTAAAAGTATGAAACTAAAGTTTCTTGGTTTTAGAGGTATATAACTAAATCACCTAGATTAAATACGGTATTTTTATCATGCAAACAAAAAATTAACAGAGTTAAGTTCAGAGGTGTCAATGTGATTAATTTTAGTCTAAAATGTGTCTCTATAATTTGAATAAAATGCATAAGTGTTAATGTAATTTATCCTTCTTCTTTTTTTTTCAGGAAACCGAGGATTTTTATGTTATGGTGTCTAATGAGAATTCTATTCTATCTAACGGAATTCATATTCCTTAATTTTAGCCTTATGTTATAATATTATTTTCTTGGTTTAAGTTATAGGTTTTTAGCACTATTACCCCTTAACTGATCGCACATTAGCAATTTAGCCTTTCAACTTTAAATTTTAGTAAGTTACATCTAGAATTTACAAATTTTAACAAATAACATTGATTTAAACAATACTAGTTTTTTTAATTGAAACTAATATGTGATTTTCACGTAGGCCATTAACTAAGAGTATTAAAATTCTTTTTGGTAATTGTTAGCCCAATTTTATACATGTAACTTAATTAGTTTAGAATTCTCTTTTTGATAAAAGCATATTTAAAGATATTAATAAAAAAAACTATAATTAAATGTATAGGAATGACCATTCATATCATTAATCAACTCTTCGTGTGCAAGCTACATGTCAATTTTAGTAAAAGAAAAATAATATAATTATCATTAGGGGTTCTTTGCTACGAATTTGTAAGTTCAGATATACTTGCTAAAATTAAAAGTCTAAAAGTCAATTACTAATGCGTAAGAAGTTTACGGAATAACAATATAAGATATCTTTTTTTTTAATATTATTTCAGTTTAACGACAATATCATATAAAGTTACTTTGAAAAAATATATATACATTGTACTTAACTCCTTGCATTTTGTTAATTTTTTTTTAAACATCTTTGTATTTTATTTACTCAAGTAAAGCTTGGTTGAATACAAAACTAATAACATTCTGCGCATATTTCTAAGCATTAAATTTAGTTACGTAATTGAACCTAATGCAAAAATAATTTTATAATTTTGATAGAAGTTGGTTCAACCTTGAGAGTTTTTTTTAAGTTATTTTCATTTTTCAGCCCTAAAGATTAGTGTCTGTCTCACCTTGAGCCTCCACACTAAAAAATGTAACACTTTACACCTATAAAATCTCGTTACAAAAATAACCCTTTTGTTACTGAACATTAAACACTCAGACTGCTCGAGTCAAGTGAGATTCACCTGACTGTTTAATGAAAGGTAAAGAGGATATAATAAAACACCATAAAATTGAAAATTTTGAAAATAAAAAATAGATACCACCTCCTTCCTCACTTCCTCGTTGCGTATCCCTCCTGTAAATATTGAAAGTTACATCGTTATGTAAGTTTTTATTAAACCCAACCAAACCATGAGCCTCGTTTGAAAGTAAAATAACAAACAAAAAATTGTCGTGATGTAAAAACTTCACCAAACCATGAACCTCGTATGGAAAGTAAAATGACAAACAAAAAATTTGTTGTGATGCATGCTCATTTCTTATCAAGGACAAAGATTCAAAAGAACCGAGTAACTGAAAAGTCTCCTGCCCGAATTGCATTAAAAAAGACGAGTAGGCGTTATGGCATTAATAGATATCCTTCCGAACTCATACACTTCTATGGGCTGGACTGGAAGACGCATGCCAGCCCCTTGGAGGAGGGAGAGAACTACAGATTTGAAATAACGAAAAAAGGAATTTAACTAACGCCGCCAGGTAACAAAAAATCACAAGAAGATGAACTCGATGATGTGTGATGCCCACTGTAAAGGGCAATAACAAAGACGCTGTCATTGACATGCATACCCGTTTCTTTTTTATGTTACAAATACAAGCAAAGCAGACAAGAAGAGTCTGATAGTACAATTGCCCAAAGAGGAACCTCTAACCTAGAGTTGTACCATACCAAGCAAGAAAAACATGATCGTTCTTACGACTACAGAAAGATACAAAATTGTGAAAACTTGCGCCTACGTTGCGACCATGATTTTCCCTCGACCGAAAGGAACAAATATAAAAGATTGAAAAATCAAAGGAGCTAACAGTTTTTTTTTTAATGTGTCGGACACCTTTACAAAAGCTTGATTATACCTTTGTTGGTGAAATTGCGCAATTCAGGACCACACAGCAATCTCCTGTCTCTGATCTTGCACAGCAATACTTATTTGCTAATTGCAATTTCCTGGATATTAAATGAGGAAAAGCAATTCGCGATCAATATTTTTACTTCTTCCGCTGCTTGTGTTTAACTTTTACGAATTTTCTATTGGACTTGTCAACACCACTGCCACCACTACCCATTGAGAAGTTGCTTTCACCTAGGCCAAGACTGCCAGAAGTCTGAAATGGAGAAGGGTTCTGCGGGGGGTTTGCTATATTTGGTTGGCTTCCAAAATGAAATGGATTACCTACTGAGGAAGCCGTTGATCCGAATACAAAGCCTGATGGAGATGGGGATATGGGTTGTTGCCCAAATACTGAGGCTGTGGGCCCTGATGCCTGAACAGTGTCCTCAGCCATGCTGTCTTCCACATTCATTTGATCATTGTTACTCGCAGGAGCACCAAACGTGAATGCACGACTAGGGTTTCCAAACACAGGCTGTGCTGAGGTAGTAATTGAAGATGAATTAAATGAGAAAAGCGAAGTTGAGGATGCGCCATTAGATGATCCAAACACCATAGGCGCACCATTAGTAGCCGCAGAACCTGTCGCTGCGCCAAACACTGCAGGTGAACTGTTCGCAGCCACACTAGGAGCTGAAGATGCTCCAAAGGAAAACGCAGGTAACAGTGAACTATTAGTAGCAGCATTAGAAGTTGAAGAAAGCCCAAATGAAAACCCAGTTGATGGCAAACTGTTAACGGTAGTAGAAGCTGAAGATGGTCCAAAAGAAAACCCAGTTGATGGCGAACTACTAGTTGCAGCGTTGGGGGTTGAAGATACTCCAATGGAAAACCCAGTTGATGGCGTTGAGTTGAAACTAAATACAGGAGATTTTGGAGCTTGCCAACTGGAACCAAACACCCTAGGTGCACTGCTACTGCTGGAGCTAACAGAATTAGCCCCCACCAAGGAAGAAGACGAGCCAAGACTATCAGTAGTTCCCGAACTCACTGGCTTAGCAGGAAGAATTGAACCAAAGGGTGAACTTCCAGATGCAAAAGTTGTACCACCAGCCAAAGCAAATGTTGG
The DNA here is from genome assembly GCA_025403435.1 of Artocarpus heterophyllus. NCBI lineage: Eukaryota > Viridiplantae > Streptophyta > Magnoliopsida > Rosales > Moraceae > Artocarpus > Artocarpus heterophyllus. The sequence goes on from CM046353.1 coordinate 23,026,023, forward strand.
AGATGATGCTGACGACCCAAATTGGAGTGGTATGCTCTGACTGAAGGTCGCAACCCCAGTTGCAGTTGGCAAAACCTGAATACTAGGTGCGGCAGCACTGCCAGTAGCAAAAGAAGTAGAACCCTTGGACTGGTTGACAGCAGTTGAAGAAGCAGGGCTAGCAGTAAATCCGAAAAGGGTACTTTCTGCACTTGCGGTAGGAGCTGCTGCGCTGCTAAAATTACCAAAGCTACTGTCCTGCTTTATCTTAATTGCCTCAGGCACTACGTCAGAAGTTTGTGACACTGGTGCAAATGCAGTTGAAGGCACAGAGAATCCAAATTTAAATACAGGTGCAGCTGGTGCTGAAGACGTCTCTGAAACCGGTGCAGCTGCAGTTAAAGTCGTAGTCACAAACTTAACAGGCCCAGCTGGTTCTGAAGTTGTTTCTGAAACCGGTGCAGCTGCAGTCGAAGGCGTGGAGGAGCCAAATTTAAATACAGATGCAGCTGGTCCTGAAGAAGCTGGAGATGAGGTAGAGAAACTGCTACTGCTAGAGGCAGACGTGAAGGTAGAAGAAGGCATCGACCTGGCAGTAGTGCTACCACTGTTTGCAAAAATCGAGCTAGTACAGGAGCTTTGACTTGTTAAATCACTGAAAACAACTGGGGTGCTGGAAGCTGAAGCAGAGGACCCAGTTTTCCAACTAACATCACCAGGTGTTTTGCTAAAGGAGAATGTACTTGTAGTTGACGTCGATACGGCCAATGGAAGCACAGTTTCAGGTGTCCTGAAAGAGACGCCAGAATTTGGATTATTCTTATTCTCAGCTTTATCTGGTTCAGACAACTTTGGTAAACTATCTACTGCACCAGCTGTTACTGCAAATAACCTGCACGTGAAGCCGGGATTAATCTTGCAGACTGTTTAATGTACAACTAAGTACTGAACAATAACAATATAAAATACATACAAATACATTTTGGAAAATCACAAAATACATCGTGTATGTTTCAGAATAGATCATCTTCTCAATCTGCAACATACATGATGATATACCATCTACCATTGTAGCATCCCCCAACACCCACTCAAACAATGAAAAAGAAAACCACCTAATAAAATACAGCACGAAAGTAAGTTTGAAATCAACCATATATACCCTGAAAAACGAAGGCAAGACTAGAAATGCAAGCTACAGCCTACAAAAATCAAAAATCACAAACTGACTCTAATGCTACCACAACACAAGATCAGATAGCAGCAAGGTTCCATCTTGTGGCTTAAATATTACAAGTTATCAAAAACAGCAGAGTTTCTTTCTCCTAACTACAGTTAGCATGTAAGCATTCTACACGCATGCAGATAGCAACAATAAGAAGCCCAAAACAAGATTAAGAGGACTACATATAAAAGTACATTCGTCTTTCTCTGAAGGCATACACACAATTCTGTGCAAATACATAGGTAACAGACATGCTAAACAAGAATCACAAAAAAGCGTAAATAATGTATAGTTTGAAAAAGAAATGGATTAAAAACCATAAATAACACTTGAAAGCAACTAACTATGTTTCTCAAAACACAAAAATTCACATTCATAAATGTAAAACCAAAAATGACCACCCCAATGAATGAATTTATTAACTATGTACTTACTTGCTTGAGGTTTCAGGCTTTGGGTCTGAAGAGGTACCCAATGGAATGTCTATAGAAGAAGCAGAACTTTTAAGGCCACCGTTGAATATAGGAGAAGCAGCACTTGTACATTTTGTTGGAACAATTTTACCGCCAATGTTATGTGCTGGAGGATACACATTTGACTCCAGCAAAGGAGCACCATCAGTTAAGGGGGACACAGTATTTGTGACTGGAGGTAAGACAATCATGCTGGGTGAATAAGTACACTGGAATATGAGACTTGAGCTCTTTTCAGCAGTCATAGACCCAACAGAATTTCCCATATCCTTTTTTTTGTCCATTTCCAGCACTGCAGGCCTGATTTCTGTCAGAGCTGAAGCTTTCTCCAGCTTATAATGTTCAGCAGCAGTGCTCTTCCTCTCTGCCAAAGAGGTGTTAACTTTTTCTCTCCCCTCAGCTAATGCGTCAGATACATCACCATTTGAATAGCTATCATCATCCAAGTCCAGAAATCCCTGTAAGCAATATCCGCAAACTTGAAATAACAGAAGAGTTCATCCGAAGGTGAAAAGATAAGTACATCAGAAAAACTGAAAGCGCACACAAAAAAGGTTATTAATAAAGTTAAACAAACACAATTCTTATTGCTTTGTCAAACAACGCAGCCAAACAAATACTGACTGGCAATAGCTTCAAAGAGTTGCTTCTGATCAGGAAGACCATACACCACTAGCATCAAGTTTAACTTACAGGAGGATAAAGAAGAAAGAAACAGCAAATATTCATTCTTCAGAAACAAATTAAAATAAAAATAAAAAGATAAAAAATTAATAAGATTAGTTGCAGACAATAGGCTATAAACACCAGGCAATACCTCAGGTGCGCTCATCTGAAAAGCCCGTTTCTTCTGTGGAGAATAGGCAACAGAGTTTAGTGCATCAGGAACTGAAGTTTCAGGACTACATAAAACATCCTCTTTTGGCAGTGTAGAATCTTCAACATTCACCTTTTGTTTACTTGAATCTATACCATTCATTTTAGCAGTAAGCTTGTCATCAGCTGAGACAAGCTTCAATAAACCATTTTCTTTAAACTTTTCTCCCTTTGGGAAGTGAATTCTTGAGCATCGGGTATTATCTTGCTAAGCAAACCATCCACTTTTTTATCATCCTGGACATCACCCAGAAATTTTGATGAATCCACATCCTCAAGGCTTTTCAGAGCCTGTCCACGTAACATATATGGTGACAGCTTACTGGGTGATTTATCCCCCAAAGCAAGCACCTTGGACTCTGATGATTTGTCTTTTGGTGAGACCAACTTATCAAGTTGCTGCAATATTTTTGAAGCCATCTCACTGGACTTGGAGGGAACAGTCGTACAAGGCATACTGTTATCCCCATTTTCAGTTGATGGTTTATTGGAGTTGCAGACAGGTTCACCAAATGGTAATGGCTTTGATGTTGAAGGAGCAGACTCAAAACCAAGTCCAGCTCCAGATAGAGAAAGAGGGCCACCAGAGACGGCCAAGCTCAATCCTCTTGAAGATAGAAGGTTAGGTTTTTGACGAATTCTACGTATAGCGCAAAATGACCCAATGTCATTCTCCATGACTGAACTTTTGCGTTTTAAAGCCTGCACAGAAATAAAAAAAAAATATATATATATATATATATTAAAACCTATGATAAAAGATGCAAGCATATAGTAGCACTTATTTAGGTTTAGATGCTGTACTCCTTGACTAGATCTAGATGATAGACTTTCATCCAGTGAGTAATGAGATGACGACAGACCAGCATAAACATCAAGTGCATCCTCAACACCACGAAATGTAATTAAACCAATGTGGGATCTAAATCTGAAGTAACTGGAAAATCAGATAAAACATTTACACAAAACAAAAGCAAAGAAAAATGAACCTTGAGAGTAGTATTTGGGTGCACTCGGGAATATGGTGTCCGCGCCATACTGTAAATAGCAGATCTGCCTCTAGATCTTGGGGTAATAAGACCATTTTCTTGAGGCTCATGGCCTGAAGCCCTTGGCAGAAGAGGTGCAATGGGTAATTTTGAAGGAGAAGTTACATTGTGTGCGTGTATTGCAGCTAAATTCTCCTTTAAGGCTTGACTTCGAAATCCTAGCACTGACGGGGAACTGGGCCTTTTATGCATGTAAGATTTTGCAAGCTCCACAAGCTCTGTAGGAGAAGCAAGATCCCCTTCAACGACCTGGAAACATTAGCACGATAAGCATGAAAGATTGCAGGACACATATGTAGTTTTCTTTTCACTGTGAGCATCCCACATTACGGCAAAATAGCTTCAAATATGAACAAAGCAAGAAATAAAATCAAAGTAGATTATCATACAGTTGAATTGATGACAGGAATTGAAACAAGCTGGCTCTCTGTCCCATGTTCTGTGGCAGGAGTTTTCAGAAATCCCTTGCTCTCCAACTTATATCCTGTGGCAGGAGTCTTAGGAAATCCCTCCAATCTATCAGCAGATGCCACTGGGTTTAAAGGAACCACTTCAGACATTTTCCCTTGATCTCCAATTGATAAATCAACAGTTCTTGAATGTAATAGAGCAGTCAAACGGTCAATCTCAGATCTGCAAAGTGATTGGCATTGATGCCAACACCGTCCAAATTAAAACAACAGCTTAAAAAAATCATAAACTCTACTATGTCATAGCATTACACGAGTATTCACGGACTTTGCAAGATCTTAGAAGTATTTATCCCAAATGTAATCCAATTATTAATGATCTGATCCCTTAATTGTACAACGTCACCTTCTTTTAAGAAACAAACTAATAGAAAGAGTTCCAGACCTTAATATGAGTCTGCATCAGTATATACATTCTTTTACATTTTTTGTTCCTTTGGAGTTTGCATAAGAGATGGAAACGTTCAATGAATTGACATGAGAAAAAAAATTTACAATTTACATAAGAAAATGTTACCACAGCCTTGACCAGCAATAAGTACAAGAGCAAAATTATTTGATGGCGGCGGAATGATTATGCAAAGAAAAAGTAGCACTTTCAGATCAAGACTAATAACTATTTAAAATGCAATATTAAACAAAAACAACTAACCTGGTAAAGGTTTTTTGCTTTAAAATTTGCTCAAGCTCAGTCAACTCGCCTCCACCAATACTATTTCTTGGACCATCACTAAGGTCAACAGTCCCTTGTCGTACCCCAAAAGAATCCTTATTTCAAAAAAAAAAAAAAAAAGGCATGCAACAGGGATATATGAAAAAAGCAATCCTACAAAGAAACTTCTTCAATATGACACAGAATAATAGAAATGAAATGATTGAAAATTAGTCTGCCAAATACGACAAGAACACGGTTATCTTTAAGGTAAAAGAACACAGATTTAAACAAGAGTGGAAAACAGAGATCATAATAATATGTTTAACCTTAAAATATATTTTTCATAGTGATGCCTGTAAACATCTTACGCAGTGAAGTTTGTCAATTTAAAACATAAAGCAACCAAAATTACCAAGATTACATCCTCTCAATAAACATGAAGCCATATACAACTATGTCAAATAACTTTATAAATTCCAACGAGCGCCTTCATGATTTTAGGGGAAGGAAAAAGGAGGCTCATAAGGTGTTTTAAGTAAAATGGGCAACAGTATGGTCTTGCTTCGCTTCCAGTTGTAATTCAAACCTAAGATAATCTAGCATTTGAAAAAAGAAACAGAAACACTATGCTGAGGCCGCTAAAGCACAAAGCTAGTTGAATATTGAGCACCATTCACAACCCGTGCCTTAAGCAAAGAAAAATTGAATGCAATGCTGATATGTTAACTAAATCGATTTCCAAAGACATGTTATGTTAGTTAAAATAGAGAAAAGCCTTATGCAGGAAAAGAAAAATCATATACAAAGGAACCAAACTTACTGTGGCAACTGCTTCTTCTTGCTTATCCCCTTCTTCGTGGTTTGCCCCTGGAAAATAAAAGAAATTTACAGGACGATTACTAATTTAAACACCTGAGAAGTACACAACTAATAACAGGCAGAAATCGTTTATGAGTATCAATAACAAGTACTCTACAAAAGAAAACATTATGTTATGAGTATAACAAAACAACTAATCTATAATTAAATAATGGGATAAAAACAGGCAATGACCGTAAGCATACAACATTTTACCATGCAGCTTGACCTGCTAAAGAAAGAGAATTTGGAAAACAGGCAGAATACACAAGCACTTTAAATCTTATTTTCAAGACAGGTCATAACCATATGAAAGAACACTAGTCTGCCATTTCTAGATAAATTGATCTTAATAAAGGTGAAAACTTTTGTTAGCTTCTAGTAAGAGTGGGTGTTATCTTCATAAGTGACCCGGAGAAAGGTGAAAAATTTTGTTAATTTTCAATAATAACGAGTATTGTGTTCTGATAGTAGTTTGACGATATAAAGACGCAACACTTTTTTCTGGAACATAACTTAAGCGTACACCATTATGTATGTTCTGGCGTTTATGGTTTGGGTCTTCAATCTTCATCGCTACTTTTAATTAAAGATAGCATATAGACACAGTCGTCAGAGATTACATCGATATGGCTAAAATAATTCCCCACAAATCTTGAGATGTGAGGGACGCCAGAGAACAGTGGAACTTTACTTTCACAGAAATTCCATACTAACAAGCAGTTGACTGTCCTAAACACTTCCAATCATCCTTGGAAGTAAAGTTTAGCATCACTCATTTAAGGGGAAAAGAAAGCAAATTCATATGTCCTTGACAGAGTTTTTAAGATATAAGTTGTATCGAGTTCCAGTAGTGCATGACGCAAGAGAAAATGACTAAAAAAAGGGAATTATGAGCAAAAAAAAATAACAATAATAAATTGTGTTTCAAGCTAGAGTTCGAAACGCCTCATGACATCAATTCACGTATAAATTACAGTGGAAACTTTCAGAACAAAAAAGACTGGTACTCTCACTCGTTGAGCTAATTATCCCAAAGCATTATCATGTTGCACAAGTAATAAGTCGTGTCCCAGCAAAAAAAAAAAAAAAAGCAATGCAGTACGTAGAGCACAAAACCCTCGCCCTCTCCCATCATAAACAGACCGGCCTCAAATCTAAACTAAGATGCTTTAGCATCAAATTATTATAGAACCAACACCAAGAACCCAATTTCTTAGCTCAGGAACAAATTGTGTTTCTGTAAACAATGAAATTCCCTCAATTCCGTCTAAACCCTAACACCATGACCAATAAAATTCACCACGAAAAAAAGAAACCCTGCATACAGATTCTTAAAGACGAACAAATAACTAGTGGTTGCAATAACAGAACAAAAATGAATTGAAGAAATGAAAGGAAAAATTGAGGAGGCACCAGGCGATGGCGGCTGAGGCGGAAGGAAGCGTTTTTTGAAAACCGTGGAGAAGAGTCGGTGGGCGCTGGAGGAGATGAGCCTCTGCGCAGGATCGACGAGCTTCGAGAGCCAACCGCCGTAAGGGTTCTGAAAAGCCGTCGGCGGGCGATCATACGGCGTCGCATGGATGGTCCTCCTGAACGGTCTCTTTCGGAACTTCCCTCCCCCGCCGCCTTCGTAAGGCTGCTGCTTTGGCTCCTCGCGCGCCGTCGCCATGGGAGAGGGAGAGAGAATAGAGTGTGCGAAGGCAATGGCTTGCTCTTAGGGTTTGAGGTCGGAGGGGGTGGAGAGAGAACACGGCGGAAGAGAGAGAAGAAAGTGCGGCGAGAGCAAATTAGGGTTTTTAATTACAGAGAGAGGAGAAAGAAAGAGGGAATATTATATTGGGCACGTAAAAAACACACGAGGTGTCTATTTGATAGAGGAATTCGAATTTTGTTGGCCGACTATATTTTGATTTAAATTGATATTTGAATTAATATCAAATAAAAATTAATAAAATTTTAATGTTTATAATATTAAAAAATATCAAATATAGATTTTGTTTTATTCATTTCTTATTATAGACACAATAAAAGAAGAATTGTCTCAATCAGATATCAAACGAAAAAGTTATGATTTTTTTCCCACGTGCAAGAGAGAGACAATCTAAAAAAAAGGTAATCTTATACTATAACATTGTGATTCAAATCTTCTAAATTTAAGGAGGTACAAAACTCAAATTTTACACTTAAAATTCAATTGAGATTCAAATTGTAATTCAAATATGTCTCTAAATGCATATTCAAGTCCAATCAAAGATTTTGAATCCAAACAATCGAGTTAATTCACGAAACAAACGACCCGTGATGTGAGAGATATTGCCATTATTGAGGAGTACTTTTTATAGGGTTTTTTTTTTTTGAAAGTGGCTTTTTTTGTACATATACATAAGGAAGATCTATGGTGGGGTCGTTATTTTCTCCACCAGTAGAGTGCAATTTAATGGTTCATATTTAATCTCTATGAGGGTTCACATAGTCTCTGCTATACCAAATTATAGCCTAAAAACAATTTTTAGAAACAATTAAAAATTTTCAAGAGCAATCCTTCCACAACCCATAATTTGTGAACAGCACCCTTTACAGGTCCCATTGTAGTTATATGAGCTACCCCCTCTGTTCAATACTTATTCTTGTCAGATTCCATAGCTCTTAAAACCATAGTCTGTACCACAAAGACCATAGGAGAATGTCTACATAGATATTTTCGTGACTTTGCCAAAAAAGGAGTAGGGGCCTTCATGCAAGTTTGCTACTGGGAGTCCTTTTAGTCAAATCAATAATCAATAAAAGCCTGCTGACCTAGCTCTTCAATCGACGATTTACAACTCCCTTTTAGTTTTGGATGCCCATGCTTTGATTCAAAAGCCCTAGCTGATGATGAATCCCCAATAAGATTGGAGTACTGAATTCCTCTTCCCTTCAAGCCAATTTGAACCTGTCCTAACAACGAACACCTTCCTGCTGCAACGTAAGGCTCTACCCTTCCCTTAGAATCCACTTCGGGTCGGAAGAGCAGCTAGTCTAACTTCTTAAGCAGTCGAGATATTGAACAAAAAACATTTGATCAAATTCCTTGCCTTACCTTGAGATGAAAGGGAAGGTCCATTCAACTTGAATTCTAGACTTGATCTTTAATCTTACTGTTGGAAAAATAATACGCAGCTGAATTTTAAAATTTTTATATTAAAGTATTTTTCAAAACACAAGTTTGACACACTATATGTATAAATTAACTAGATCTTACTAACCTTGATTACCGAAAAGCTCTGCAATCCATGAAGAAAAGTAGCGTTCTAGAAGAGCTTCAACCAAGTAGCCTTCTTTGCTATTCTCTATCCATGACCGATCTGTGTGTAAGCATACTCATACAGCTCTTCCATAAGGCGACTCTCCTTCCAACCAATTGAGAAATACCTAAAGCTATAGTTCATGATTTGTGAACAATAGCTTTTCAGGGAGTTTCAGAGTCTCACTAGTAGAGTCTTACTCTAAATTATCAATTGATCTAAATAACAATGAGTCTCACTCCCCTTTTATGAGGTTGGGCCTAGGAGTCAGTCTTATCTAATAAGACCTCAAAAATTTGAATCAGAATCGAATTAGAATTAATATATGATAGAATCCACGTAAAAACACGTGATCCATTTCTCTCTTGGTCGACAGGCCAAACTAGCAAATCGGCCTACTGAACTTACTCTATCGGTAGGCTGAACTTAGATTTAATTCAAATGACCCAATAGAGAAGTTATCTGATTAAAACAGTCATATCTAGATAATCTCGAGGAAAATAAATATTTCTGATAATTCAACAAGTTTATCTTGAATTAATTTATTCAAAATTAATCCAACCGACAAACAAACATGAACTATCTGATCCCGATAATTCAACAAGTTTATCTTGAATTAATTTTCATAAAATTACTTCAATTGATAAACATACATGAATTATATGATCCTATCGAATTTTCAGCCAATTTGATAATTTGACACAAGTCATCAATTATTGAAAAAGCACGTCATATCGTTACAGGATTTTTTATGAGCTAGCGAAGGGGACTTGATGGACCTATCTAGTTCAAGCTCCCGATAATTATGAAACTCAATATCCTAAATATACATTTCATAATTATTAACTCTAACGCTACTCTACTAAAAGCTTAGAGCTGCACTCTCGAACTATATAGAATTACAAAGCCCGCATAACTAAGTCTCCATGACATATCATAATGTATCGTATTCCCATAGGATTATTCATTATTGGCTTAAGGATAAATTCTGTTTTACCTTTCTGATTATTGTTGTCTTACGTTCAATTATCTCACCATCGAAAAACTTACCATCCAAAGACAGTATACCATTCGGTTACACCTATGTATCCAAATAATTGAGTGCTCCAGTTTTTCAATTACAGGATAACGCATATAAGAGGATATCAACTACTCCTGAAGAGGAGCTATGGATTCCATATCTATGAATAACAAGTCTACGCTATCAAGAGTTATAACTCCAACGTACCGGTATGCGTACCACTATTAAAATGTGGATGTCATCCTTTGGTACATCAAAAGACACAAGTCAAGACAATGAGTCCACTGTTCATCTCAGGATTAAGATACAATACATATGATTGTCTAAAGTGCTTCGATTTGTTGAGACATAATTATTAATCCAAATCAATTCACTTTATGTCCCGATCCAACACATCGTCACCTATGACAATGTGCCAATGTTTCTATCCGCGGAGTCCACCTCGATGGTCAAGACAAACCATCTTTCATTGGGGATATAGACAACATAACAATCTTTGCATGAATAAAGCATCCAACTTTATTCCCTCGATTGCGGATCTTATGATTTAGACCATCACCTGAAGAATCGTGTCTTTCGCATAATCTGTCCATCATTTGCCTAATTCTTAAAGGTTTAGACCGACAGTCTTAGACTTTTGTTTGCTTAACATACATTCAACAAATATGAATATAAAGAGGATAAGATTTGATATATAAATAATAAATAAATTCTTTATTGATAAAAATGTCTCCAAAAACATATTACATTTTTACTCCTTAAGGCTTACATGTCAACAATCTTCCACTTGCACTAAGTGAGTAAATATGACAAATCTCGCATCCCCATAGCTTACACATGCCTCTCGAAGACTCTCCCAGTAAGTGTCTTCATGAATGGATTAGCTAAATTATCCTCTGACGCGATTTTGCAGCACACAATGACTTGCTCGCCTTCTATGAAGTCCTTTATCACATGATACTTTCGATCAATATGCTTACTCTTCTTGTGAAATCTTGGTTCCTTAGCATTAGCTATTACCGCGTTGTTATCATAGTACAATGATACCACCTTATCCACAGCAAGAACTACCTCAAGATCCCTAAGGAACTTAGGAAAGCTACGCTGCTTCTTTCAAAGCATCACTAGCTGCCACATACTCAACCTCCATCATTGAATGCAAATTACAATCTTGATTCACACTTCTCTAACTGATGGCACCGCCGCCCAGAGTAAACACAAAACTAGAAGTCGATCTCCTCGAATCCAAACAGGGTTGGAAATCCAAGTCAGTGTATCTTAGAAGAGGTAAGTCCTCACCCGAATACACAAGCATATACCCTTAAGTCCTTCTCAAGTACTTGAAAATATGCTTGACCACAACCCAATGGTTTGGTCCTGGGTCTGCTTTAAATCAACTTATAATCCCGACTGCATAACAAATATCCAGTCACGTGCAAAGCATGGCATACATAAGACTACCCACTGTCGAGGCATAAGGTACCTTTTTCATGTATTCTCTTTCTTCCTTAGACTTTGGAGAGTCTTTCTTAGAATGAGTAATTCTAGACCTAGATGATTGCCCACCTTTCTTGGAATCTTGCATTGCAAACCTCCTGAGAATCTTATCTATGTAGCTAGCCTCGGACAAAGCTATCATTTTGTTCTTCCTATCCCAAAAGATCTAGATGTCGAGAACAAAATTAGCTTCACCCAAGTCTTTCATGTCAAACTACTTAGTCAACCATAATTTGACTGATGACAATGCCCTAACGTCATTGCCAATTAGCAGAATGTCATCTACATAAAGTAGTAGAAAAACACCTTCCCATCCTTAATGTGTTTGTGCACACATGGTTCTTGCACATTTTATGTGAACCTATAAGTCTTGATCACTTGATCAAATCTAATGTTCCAAGAACGAGAAACCTGCTTAAGTCCATATATTGACTTTAGCAGCTTACAAACCTTACCCACCTGACTCTTGACATTGAACCCATCTGGTTGTTCTATATAGATGTACTCATCAAGATAGCCATTTAGATAGACCATCTTGACGTCCATCTGCCAAATCTAGTAGTCAAGAGTGGCAGCCATGGACGAGAAAATCCGGATGGACTTAAGCATGGCTACAGGCGAAAAGGTTTCCTTATAATCGATTCCTTCCTTTTGTGTGTATCCCTTAGCTACCAGTCTAGCCTTAAAGGTTTCGACCTTTTCATCCACTCCTCTTTTCCTCTTGTAGATCCACTTACACCCTAAGGGTTTTACCCCTTCGGGAAGATCCACAAGCTTCCAGACCCGATTAGCCTCCATAGACTTCATCTCTGTGTTCATAGCCTTTGTCTAGAGTTTCAAATCAACATCCTTCATAGCCTTTGCATAAGTGTAAGGATCCCTATCATGTTCATCTGGTTCAGCTAAGAAGTCCTCACCATTGAACATATACCTCTCGGGGTTGACGCTCATTCCTCCCAATACGCCAAAGCCCGTTAAATTGTTGTTTGGGTTCGTTTGGTTTTTCTACACCGATTGGAATGGTTTAATTCAGAACCCCAAGAGTGATCGAATCACTCCTCAACTCTTCAAGCACCACTTTGCTTCGAGGCTTAAAGTCGTTCATGTAACTTTCCTTAAGGAAAGTTGTATTAGTTGAAACCACGACTTTATTTTCCTTTGGGTTATAGAAATAAACCCCTTTAGTCCTTTTTGGATTTCCTACAAACACACAAACTTTCGAACGTGCTTTCAACTTATTCGCATCCCTAAATAGGACATGAGCCGAACATCCCCATATGTGAATATGGTTTAAGGATATCTTCTTGCTCGTCTACAACTAGTGAGGAGTTTTAGGAACCGATTTTGAAGGCACATTGTTTAAAAGATAGCATGCGATTTGTAGTGCATATCCCTAAAAGGATAAAGGCAACAATGAATAACTCATCATGGACCAACCATGTCCAACAAAGTCTTATTTCTTCTCTCCGCTACGCCATTTGGCTGCAGAGTGCCCGACGTAGTCAAATGAGATAAAATTTTATTCTCTAATAAATGTCCCAAGAACTCATCAGTAAGGTATTCTCTACCTCGATCGGATCAAAGTGCCTTTATGGGTCTACCTAATTGCTTTTCCACTTCAGCCCAAAACTCTTTGAACTTGTCATAAGTTTTGCTTTTGTGGTGCATTAGGTACACAAACTCATACCTCGAGTAATCATCAATAAAAGTGACAAAGTATTCATACCCTCCTCATGCCCGGATGTTCATCGGTCTGCAAACATCACTATGTACAAGTTCTAGAACCCCTTCGGCCCTATTGCCTTCAGACCTAAATGGTCTTTTGGTCATTTTACCCTTTAAACAAGATTCACATTGTGGTATAGATTCTACCTTTAAGTGACTTAAAGGTCCATCCCTTACCAACCTTTGAATCCTATTTAAGTTAATATGACCAAGTCGTAAATGTTAAAGATAAGTCTTATTAGAGTGAAAAGTTTTAAGTCTTTTAGAGTTATTATCATTCATCTCAGCATAAAGCAATAAGTCCATCTTAGGTTTGATAAAGTATAGATTATTTTGCATCCATCCAGAACAGATAAAAGATTTGCTTTTACGAATCACTACTTTATTATTAAAAGAAACCAAATAGGAGTCTTTAAATAAACAAGCTATAGAAATTAAATTTCTTTTAAGTTTAAAAACATAACAACAATCTAGCAAAATTAAAATCCTATAATTATCAAATGAAGATGGACGTCTCCCACTGTTTCAGCTAAGACCAAGAATCTATCACCCATCTGAAGCAGTGAAGTCTTCACGAAGCAGGCTTCTCGTTTCTTTGAACCCCTATAGAGAAACACAAACATGATTAGTTGCTTCGAAATCTATGACCCAAATGCCACTGGATTCCTTAACCAAATAAGTTTCTAAATATAGAAGATCACACCTACCTCCTCGGGAAAGGAAGTCTTTGCAATTCTTCTTTATGTGCCCGACCTTACTACAGAAGAAGCACTTTAGCTTCTTCGGGCTCTTCTTCTTCTTCTTCTTCTTCTTCTTGTTCTTGTCGTTTGCAAAAATAGAAGACTTCCTGTTCTTGGCTTGTTGCTTCTTTCCATTCCCTGGGTTAGTATTGGAATCAAAGGCAGCCGCCAAGTTAGCCTCGCCACCAGCAAGAGACTCCCTGATCAGCAGTTTGAACTCCTGTAACTGTTTCATCAACTCTGTTAAGGTCATATCATGTCTATTGCTTAAATTAAAAGTAGCTCTAAATGGGATACATTCCTTAGACAGAGTCTCAAAGACTATAGTCATATGAGTTTTAGCATCAATGTCAGCTCCGTTGGTTTGTGCCTTAGCGAGATAACCCATGACCAATATCATATACTCCTTTATAGACATCCCTAGCTTTTGCTTACAGTTTAAGAGTTTCCAAAGTGCCCCTTGCCGCTTTTCTAAGGCCTAGCCTCTAAACATGTCTTCTAGATTATCCATGATCTGCCTAGCAGTCTCACAATCCGCATGTTGAGCCTGTAGCCCATTATCCATGCTGGCCATAACATAGCAGCGGGCCTGATCATTAGCATCTTTCCAACGATCATACGCTTGGATTTGCTCATTGCTGGAATCTCTCATAGGCTCGAGAGGACAAAGTGTTGTCAGCATAAATTATAGTTTCTCAAAGGATAGGACGATGTTAATCATTATAGCTCTCACCGGTTAATTGGTTTTTGTCAAGTATCGATGATAATGTAATACCCCCCTTATAGATGTCACAGATATGATTACATTTATCCTTGTTAACAATATATGAGATAAACCATTAAAATAAAGTAAGGTTTATTAGACACATCCCAAGATCCATGCACATATTTTTTTTAAACATTTATTTTAGAACCCTTTTATATTTATTTAAATAGTTTATCAATGCTAAATTAATTAAACCATAATTCAAATAAACTTAAGACAAACTTTGAAATCTATTTAAATAGTTTGTTAGGCCAAACTTTGGACATTGATAGGTCGAAGATGACTGGCAATCTGATCTTCAACCACCGACAGGCCGTCTAAGGCTCTACAAAACCAAGGTTTTAAAACACTTAGATCAACAGGTTGATATAGGGTAATCAGTAGGACGATACTAACATCAGCAGTCCAATTAATGGTGATCAGAAGGACGATCTTCCCCAAAATAAAGATAATGTAAAACAAGTCTTTTTACTTAATAGTGCAGAAATTTAACACGCAAAGAAATAAAAACATCGTTCAAAAACTTTAAAAATTTTCTATCTTGGTGTCCTTTCGTTTCAAGCCATCGTTCTTTGGTCACACGCCTGTCCTTGCCCTCCACTTATTCCATGATCCTCTTACCTTTATCTGCAGCATGAATCATAAACTAAGTAAGCAAAAGCTTAGTAAGTATACTTTCCTATCTCACAACTTAAAACATTTTATGAACGCCTTTATGAAACATCATAATTATTATTAACATAATAGTGCACTTGGCACAGTTTTACATAGAACATATCTTTCATTATCATTATCCATATTAAAACTTCATTCATTTTATCTTTGGGCGCCCAAGTGTTGCATCGTTATCATCATCGTAGGCACACCGTCATGAGAGGAAAGGGGTAGCTAATCCCAAACTAAACATAACAATGTCCAACTTTGGACATCATAAACATAGACATAAACATAGGGTGTGCAACACTTATTTAGGTGATGCATATATACATATATATTTTTAATTTTTGAAATACCTCATCATCAAAACATACATTAAACCTTCTTATGCATAAAAAACTTTCATAATAAAACATTAAATAAAACAATCATGAAATTACCATAACAATCATCATGAACATACTTTCAAACTTTTCAAAAACCTTATCATGTTGCTGGTGGAAATGTACTAACTTGACTTGTTTACTTAAACCTTATCTTAGATGACGTCGTGCGCGGTCTCGATGTGCTCACTTCTTGGCATGTTCATGTCATACATCCATATACAAATAAAAATAAATTTCATTCTCATGAAATCATCCAAAACCATATGACATTATTCATACTTCCATTTCAAGAAATACAAGAGCATAAATAAACTTTTCCAACTCATAAATATCCATGCAAAAACTGTAATACTAATACCTTCCTGACCCTTATGTATTCATAATTCAATAACTCACAATTCATATACAATTAAGGCATGAAATTTTGCAAGGGCATAATTAACGTATATGTGAATTACTCTAATTTTTCTTTAGCCATAAAAATTCTATTAGACAATTAAAATAAGTCACACTAGACATAACACAAAAACTGCCAGCAACAACAAAACAATGAGCAGCCCTAACAAATGCTCATAAAATAAATTATCTATATCCTAAAATAATTTTAAAATTATGCATACAATAAACACCTAGAACTATAATATATCCAAAATTTCACTTCAAATAAATTCAAAACAATTCAAAACATGCATTAGAATTTAGAGACAAAATAAACCTTAAACACATAAGGTAGTGAGCAACATAGCTTCATGATTCTAGAATAATTAAAATAAATTTACTTTGACTCAAAAATTTTTATCACAACCTAATAACTATTAAATGCAATACCACAAAAAGTTTCCTTATCAAATAAATTCGTTGAGCCATACAAAAAGATCACACAAACAAGAAGTCCAGAATTCACTTAATAGACAGCCATAAAACATAATCTTAAAGAAAATTCAAGACCACATAAAATATTCATTAAATTACTACAGATCTTTCCAGTCCATCACTTAACATATACATGAACTTATCTGCAAAATTTCGTGAAAATCAACATTCATTTGCCCTATGAACAAAGACCGCCTTTTTGTGAAACATCACAAATCAGTAACAATTATACCATGAGTGGTGGAGAATAAAACTTCAATATCTTAGCATAGAAAACTCTAAATGGCATGAAGTTTTGAGGAATATCATATAACATATACATAAATATCATACTAAAATTTCAGAGCAAACAAAAATTTGTAGTCAAAGTTATGAGAGTCGGAACATAGAGAAAATATAATTTTAGGAATAAGCCTGGAACGAATTTCTTACCTCAAAAAGATTCTTCTCAAACTTTCCTTGAATTTACCCAAAAGAAAACCCAATATTTCATTCAATTCTTTGTAGGAAAAATAACTGAGAGAAGGTGAAGAAAATGTGGAGAAAGAAGGAGGGGGTGTTTGCAAGAATTTTAGAGAGAGAGAAAGAGAGCGATATGGAGAGAGAGCAAAATTTACGTGAAGGATGAAAGTGATGTGAGTGAAGAAAAAAAGATATTCTTCTCTAATTTGTAGTAGATCTTTTTGAAAAGAATGAGATATCTTTGTGTGTATGATAGAGAGGGATAAGGAAAAAGTCCAAGGATTTGCTTTAACTACCAAATCTTATCTTTTCATATTAGGAAACCTTATCACAAAATCAAATTATCTTAAAAAATCAAACCTTACCTAGCATGGATAAGGAAAGAGATAAAAATATACCAATTATTCAGAATTTTCAAATCAAATTAAATTATTCATCAATGCCAAAATTTTAGAATTTTTTTTGTTGATTTCTCGTCAGTAGACTTTGGCCTGCCGATGGCTTAATTCGGCCTGCTGAAGTTGTGAGTTCGACTTGCCGATTAAATCCATCGGCATGTCATTCTAGAAAATAAATTTAGTTGTCAAAGTACCACTTTAAAGATACCAAAAATAAAATATTAAATATTTATCATGCATGCATTATAAGGGACATGAACACCTCGAGCACATCAATTCTACATGGCTCTCAAATAAATGGTCAGTAACATTATTTCATAATGAAAAATGCTTAACATCATTAAATGTCTATCATTAACCATTACATGAAAAATAGGTAGATGTTACAATGCCACCCATCTTATAAGAGTTTCGTGCTTGAAACTCAGAATAGTTGCCGGTATCTAACCCTTATGTCGTCTTCACGTTCCCATGTAGCTCTTCTATTTGGTGATTTCGCCATAACATCTTGACCAAAGGAATCTCTTTATTCCTCAAGATTTTATTCTTCTAATCTAAAATCTCCACTGGCTTTTCTTTGTAACTAAGGTCATCTTGTATTTTAATCACCTGTGGCTTAATCACGTGCATAAGATCTGGAACATACTTTTTGAGTATCGAAACATGGAACACATCGTGAATAGATGACATCTCCAATGGCAATCTCAACTGATAAGCTACTTTACCTATCCGCTTCACGATTTCATATGGTCCAATGAATCTCGAGCTCAGCTTGCCTTTCCTTCCAAACCTCATAACTCCTTTCATCAGTGCAATCTTTAGGAACAAGAATTGCCTACAACGAATTCTAAGGGCTTTCTTCTTTTATCAGTGTAACACTTCTGACGGCTTTGAGCAGTCTCTATTCTCTTTCGTATCAACTTAATCATCTTAGAAGTTTCGTTGACAAATCAATCTTTTCGCCATCGACGTTTTCCATCATCTTATTTTCACTAGCTTCATGCCAACATATAGGCGATCTACATTTTTGCCCATATAGGGCCTCATAAGGTGCCATTCTAATCGTCGCCTGGTAGCTGTTGTTATAAGCGAATTTTGCTAATGATAACATTTTACACCAACTAGTCTTATAATTGAGGGTACAGGCCCGAAGCATATCTTCTAAGATCAAATTTGTCCTCTTTGTCTGGCCATCGGTCTGAGGATGAAAAGCTGTGCTAAAATGCAACTTAGTCCCCATTGCTGTTTGAAAACTTTCCAAAATTTGGATATGAACCTGTCATCATGATCAGAGATGATAGACTTAAGAATTCTATGAAATTGCACTATCTCCTTGACGTAAAGTTCTACTAACCGCTCCATAAAGTAAGTGATTTTATTGGGAATGAAATTCACCGTCTTTGTTAGTCGGTCAACAACCATCCAAATGGCATCATAGCCATTCATAATCCTGGACAAACTGGTAATGAAATCCATCACAATTTCTTCCCATTTCTATTCTAGTATCTAAATTGACTGCAAATTGTCGCCTGGTCTATGGTGTTTAGCTTTGACTTGCTAATGTGTCAAGCATTTCTTCACGCGTATTGCAACGTCACGCTTCATTCCAAACCACCAAAAACTGTTCCTTAGATCATTGTACATCTTTGTTGCAACTAGATGAATTGAGTAAGGAGTATCATGAATTTTTGCTAAGATTCGTTATCTTAAACCATCAACGCTGGGAACACATAAGCTGTTCTTGAGATATAGGGTTCCATCATCCACAATACAAAACACTTCACTTTTTCCTTCCTTGATTTCCGGCTTAATCCTCGCAAGGCTTACATCTTCATCTTACTTACTCCAAATCTCATCAAACAGTGATGGAGCATGAGTTAGTGCTATGAGCTACCATGTTATGATTTCCAAATTGAAGTTCAGAATTTCCTTCTTCAAAGGCCGAGACATTGCTTGTAACGACATCAACATGGCATCAGTCGTCCTACTCAGAGCATCAGCTACTTGATTAGCCTTTCCTGGATGATAAAGGATTTCACAATCATAATCCTTCACCAGCTCTAGCCATCTCTGCTGTCTCATATTCAAGTCCGTCTGAGTGAAAAAGTACTTTAAACTTTAAAGATCAGTAAAAATCTTACATTGAACTCCATATAAGTAATGTCTCCATATCTTCAGCGCAAAAACTACGGCCGCCAATTCAAGGTCATAAGTAGGATAGTTCTTCTAATAATTTTTTAGCTGTCTCAAAGCATAAGTGATCACTCTATCATTCTACATTAATACAACACCAAGGCCTATCTTAGAAGCATCACTGTAAATTACAAACTCATCGCTCCCTTCAAGAATAGCCAAGACTGGAGCTATAGTCAACCTTTTCTTTAGTTCTTGAAAACTCTTCTCACCATCTGGCCATTCAAACTTCTTTTCTTTGTGAGTTAAGTTTGTGAGAGGCACTGCTATCTTGGAAACATCTTCCACAATTTCCAGTAATAACCAGCTAGACCCAAGAAACTCCTTATCTTACTTGTGTTCTTTGGTTGTTTTAGTTAAGTACAGCTTCAAATTTAGTAGGATCCACCATTATTCCGTTCTTCGATACAACATGCCCCAAGAAAGATACACTGTCAAGCCAGAACTCACACTTCGAGAATGTTGCAAACAACTCATGTCTCTTTAACGTCTCCAACACAATCCTCAAGTGCTCAATATGCTCTTCCCGACTCTTCGAATAAACAAGAATATCGTCGATAAACACAATGACAAATTTATTGATGAAATCTTTAAACACCCGATTCATTAAGTCCATAAAAGCTGCAGGTGAATTCGTTAGACCAAAAGGCATAAACACGAATTTGTAGTGACCATACCTCGATCTAAAGGCTGTCTTAGGGATGTCTCTTTCTTTTATCTTCCACAGGTGATATCTTGACCGCAAATCAATCTTTGAAAACACTAATGCACCCTTAAGTTGATCACACAAATCATCAATTCGGGGCAACGTGTACTTGTTTTTTATTGTCACCTTGTTTAGCTCCCTATAGTCAATATAGAGTCTTATAGAACCATCCTTCTTCTTGATAAATAAGACTGGTGCTCCCTATGGTGAGTGACTAGGTCGGATAGAGCCTTTATCGAGAAGTTTCTTTAATTGAGAATGAAGCTCTTTCAATTCCGCCAGAGCCATTCTTAAGGTGCCTTAGAAATTAGGTCGTTGCCTAAAGCGAGCTCGATTTCAAATTCAATATCTCTGTTAAGAGGTAGGTTTGATAGATCATCTGGAAATATTTGTCGAAATTCTTGAACTACCATAACATCATCAATCTTTGCTTTCTCTTCTTGACTTTTGTCTACAATAGTTTGCCAAATAACCCATGCAGCCGCTTACTAACAAGTTCCTTGCTTTCATGACTGACAAAAACATGTCCGACTTCTTTCTGGACTTACCCACGAACACAAACTTTTGTTCACCTTTTGGATGAAAAATCACCTTTTGTTTTTGGCATTGATGGAAGCATTGTATTTACTCAGAAAATCAGCGTCGAGAATCATGTTATAGTCTTACATATCGATCACAATAAGATCAATAAAGAGTTCCCTTTTAGAAATCCATAGAGGAACTATAAGCAAATAATGCGTAGACATCATCACTTCCCTAGAGGGTAGTGTTGTAGTGAATCCCTGTCTCATAGGTTCTAAATGTGCTGCTAACTTCTTAGCAAAGGATGATGATATAAAAGAATGTGTGGCACTCGTGTCAAAAAGAGTATGTGCATTAAAAGATAGACTTGAAATCTGACCTGTGACAACATTAGAGGCTTCAGCAGCCACTTGTTCATTTGTCATTGCATAGGTGCGGGCATTGGTAGGTGGGGTTTCAAGTCTTCCCTGATTAATCAGCTGTCCTTCTAAGGTAGCTTGTGTCTGATGGAGTTGAGCATGAGGAGCTCTCTGCTGAGCTTGGACATTATTCTGGTTGGGATAGTTTTGAGCAAAGTGGTCTTTACGTCCACAGATGAAACACTAGTTTGTCCCCAAATAACATTCACCTTGATGTTTTCTCCCACACTTGGCACATGGTTGAATCTGCCTATTATTGTTGTTGTACTGTCCACCATTCTCCTTCTTATTACCTTGGCCCTACTAGTTCTAGAAGTTTCCCTTCCTCTTGATGTTCCTCTAATTCTAGTTGTTGTTATTATTGTTTCTGCCCTGAGATCAGTTCTAAGTGTTTGCATTATTTGTCGGTTGACCTGGTTGAGGCTGGTTTCTTCTTAGTTTTAACAAGTGGAATTCAACTCGTTGCGCCCTAAAGACAACTTGTTCTTGGTTTCTGGGTGGACTTGCCTAACTAACAATTGCAGCAATCTCTGGCTTGAGGACTCTGATCAATCTTTTGACCCTCTCACTATCATCGCCAACCATCCCTAGGCAAAGATGTGCCAACTAGTCAAATTTAGCCACCACATTGGTAACTGACATGTATCCTTAGCGTAGGTTCTCAAACTCATCATAATGCTTCTAGGTAATGTTCATGTGGAAGAACTTCATGTTGAATTCATGAACGAAATCAGCCCATGTCATCTCGTCTACATTCCTGTTTTGTTCGATTGTGTCTTACCAGATTCTGGCCTCCATGGTGAGGCAGTACGAGGCACAGAGGACCTTCTCATTTTCTGTAAAACCTATGAGTTTTAAGGTGGCCTCGATTGTCTTTAACCATCCTTGGGCGACTAGAGGATCCTTAGAACCTTCAAAGTCTACTTACTCAACCCTCTTCCATCTGACTAGTAACAGTTCTTGGTAGGCGGGTCTTGGTTTTGGAACAGGAGTTGGGACTTCTTCTCTTCAGGGCTGAGGAGGAGGAGGTGGCATGTCATTTCCTAGTCTTTCACCTCCTTGACCATTAGCTCTCAGTTCCTCGATCTCCCTTCTTTGCTCTTCGAGTTGCCTTTGCAATTCAACAATAATTGTCAGTAGTCTTGCATCGGTTGAGTTGTCATTAGCCGCAGCGGCTTGAGCACGAGTTTGGATTCCTCTATGGCCGTTCATCTTTGATTTCCTAAAAGAATTAGGAGCTTAGAGATAATCTTCAAATTTATCATATAAGATAGGGTTTCACTACTAAATTATGCACTAAGGCATTTATCATTGTACATCTAAATCTTCTACTTATCATCAAACTACTTCCATAACAATTAACTTAAAATATACTTACTTGGAAGACTTAAACTGACATGTGGCGATATGAATTGAAAACATAAATTTGCTCTAATGCCAAAGCATGTAATGCCCTCTTACGGACATTACAAATGTCGTTACATTCATCATTGTTAACAATATATGAGATAAACCATTCAAATAAAGTAAGGTTTATTAGACATATCTCAGGATCCATGCGTATATTTTTTTAAACATTTATTTTAGAACCCTTTTATATTTATTTAAATAGTTTATCAATGCTAAATTAATTAAACCATAATTCAAATAAAACATAAGACAAACTTTAAGATCTGTTGCACTTAGACTTTATACATATGCTCTAAAATAGCAACAAAACATATACTTAGGTTTAAGAACGTAAATTTGAATAATCCTTAAGTATAAAAACAATTATAAATGAAAGACTAAATTTGTTCATAAGATTCTACCTTGGATTATGGCCAATTAGAAGCTTGAAATAGCTTCAAACAGGTTTCTTCACTTCGGTATGGTTGAAATTCTTGCTCAAATAGAGGTGATGGTGGCTGATTTTTGTGGCTGTCTTGAAGTTCTCTAAGTATTTTGCTTCAGCAAAGAAATGAGAAGAAGAGTGTGAGAACCGTGGAAGAAAAAGAAAGAAAAGATGAAGTCTTTAAAGAGAAGTGATAGAAGCAATTAGGGAGGAAACATGTTAGAGCATGTCACGGAGGAAATAAAGAAAATGAGGGTCAAGAGTAGTTGGGAAAGATATCTTCATGTCTCCTCTAGATACTTTAGCCCCCATAATGCTAAAATCACATTTTTGAAATTTATTAGAAGTTTCAAGGCTTTTCAGTAAACATCCTAAATAAGTATAGGAGAATTTTAAAAAATTTAAAAATAGATAAAAATAAATATTGTGAAATGGATTTTAAATGAAACAAATTTTTGATTGGCACACTAAAAATTAATTTTATTACCTTAATATCCCGTTAGAAAAATAACAGGTGTCGCAATTATACATATTTAATTTAGAATTATTGAATTCTGAATTAATTATTTCACACTTGAATAATTAATGTGGCACAAAAAAATATTTTTCATGACATAAAATGTAATGTGATAAATGTTGTTATATTTAATTAAGCATTAGTTAATTAATTAATTGATAATATTTGAATAATATAATGATTTAAATATAATTTTAAAATCTATTCTTAAATAAATATGATTTATTTTTTAAATTTTAATATATATATATATAATTTTATTGTATATTAATATATATTTATATACACGTAAACGAATACACTTCCCTATTAAATTCGTTCACGTTTTGTTTTTAAACTTTTATATTTATATATATATATATATATATATATAAACGTAAACTTTAATTAAAATAATTAAAGTACCTTTACGTTTACGTAAAGGTATGTATATGTGTATATATATTTATATACATATATATAAAAAATTTAAAGAATCACAAAACGTAATTCAATTTTTTAATAACTAAGAAAAAGATAAAAAAATATAATGTATATCTCTTTTCTATATATCTGATATGGTAATTATTTTAAATTTAAAATTAATTAAAAATAATTAACTACTTAGATATAAAAAGGTAGAGATAACAGTTATCTCAAGAGAGCAATCTTTTTTCACGTAATTTTTGTAAAATACTCAAGAGAAAAATTAAGAGTTCTTTCTCTTGAAAAAAAAGTATGCTATTTTATATGTTGAGTACATAATAGATCTAAAAAAGTACAAGGTTAATTCATTCTTGCAGTTTAACGCCCACTCGTCTTTCCTATTGGTGTGAAAGGCATGACTTGTAAGATCGTGATGTCAAAGAGAAAAGCTAGATACTATGATAGGTATTTAAAAGTTTGATAAAAATTTTCAAGACTTGTTATTATTAATTTAAATTATATAATTATTTTTGATAAATAAAATTTTTTTAAAACTTTTATTTATCAACGATTCGTTTCTTTCTTGTGTTTTTATAATTAATTCTAACAAAGCTTTACTATTCTTCTTGCTTACCTCATGCTTTTTGCCATTTACCTTACTTTTGCGTCATCTTTGGGTCTTCTGAAGTTTTAAATTGGGTTCGTTCCTATTTTCATCTTGTCTGAGAGCTAGCTGTCCCTGTGGAGTTTCTTTGCTCTACCCTCTCAGTAGGGATTCGTTAGGGAGAAGGAAAATTTGGGTTAAGTTGGGGAGATTTCCCCTGTTTGAAACGAAGAAAGCTGAGCCTTTGATGAAGCGCTGTGTCTGATGATAAGGAGACTTTTTTAGCTCTTAAATTTGTTGTTATTAGGAAGTTTATTACAAACAAAGCTCTCAGTAAGACTCATTGCAAAAACGTGCTCATTAGCATCTGGAACTTAGGACCTTCCTGGAAGACGCAAGAATTTGCCCGAAACACCTTTGGGTTTTGGTTTCAAACTGAAGCCGACTGCAGGAAGGTTATGGACCGCTGGCCGTGGATTGTGAATGGAGTGATGCTTAACATGAAGGCCTTACCGATAAACAGACTTTGTGCGAACTCCGACTTTTAAGCTTCAGTGTTATGGGTAAGAGTCTATGCCCACCCACCCTTCTTTCTTTCAAAAGAAAATGCTCAGCGAGTGTCAGTTAAAATTGGTGAATTTCTAGAAAGGGAGAAAAACTCGAAAGCTGAGTTGATTAGGCAAGGTTTCTGCTATTCGTGCCTCTGCTTTGATTTCCCATCCCTTGCCGGTAGGAATCTTCGTAAAGCAGAAAAATGGGCCTAGATTATGGATTCAGTTCCGATATGAAAAAATACCTGATTTCTGATATGTCTATGGACACGATCTTAAGAAGCGTTTGAAGGTGGTTGATATGGCATGTCTAAAGAATGGGCATGCGGTCCCTTTGTATGGCCCGTGGTTGAGATGCGATTCCCAGCTCACTTCTTGTTTTCAAGCTGCATTTGTCAAGAAAGTAGAGAAGAGAATGGTGGAAATTGGCAGAACGAGTCTGAAAGACAGAGATGGGGATCTTGTTAATGAAGGGATTCCTATGACTGAACAAAATGAAGGCTCTAAGCTGGAGTTGAGGTATGTGCAATCCACTGGGGAGGTGGAAGCAGCCC
The DNA here is from genome assembly GCA_025403435.1 of Artocarpus heterophyllus. NCBI lineage: Eukaryota > Viridiplantae > Streptophyta > Magnoliopsida > Rosales > Moraceae > Artocarpus > Artocarpus heterophyllus. The sequence continues at coordinate 23,051,725 of CM046353.1, forward strand.
GGGAGCGTATGAATACCCCTGTTCTGCCAACACTTCGTCGAAAGGTGGATGGGTATCCACATCCCTTCCACAACAATATGTATGGTATGGTCTTGAGCTCAGAGTGATTTTCAGTAAAGAAGAAAGAAACTGATTGCAATCGAAGAAAAAAGAGTTGCGCAGAGAAACTTTCTGGGAGAGAATATTACTCTTTGAAAAAATGAAGTTCACGTGTTTCACCCTTGTACATCTTCTTTCTTATATCTGAGTATACAAAGCATTAATAAAATTACAACAGAAAAACTAACTCTCTAAACTAACTGGTACATGTCATCAATGAATCCAGATCAGCAAATATAAATAACTAAACTAACTAACAGTAAGTATAGTTATCTCTAAAATGCCCCCTCAAGATGAGCTGTAGATGTTTCGTACAGCCATCTTGGAAAGAAGTGAATAAAACTTGATGCTGGTAAAGGCTTTGTGAACAAATCAGCTAGCTGATGTTGAGAACGAATTGGTAAAAGCTTGATGGATCCATTAGTAACTTTGTCTCGTATAAAGTGGCAATCAATTTCAATGTGTTTGGTATGCTCATGAAATGTGGGATTAGAAGCAATATGGATTGCAGCCTGATTATCGCAGAAGAAGAGGGTAGGGGATGAAGAAGGAACAAAAAAGTCTTGCAGAAGTTGTTTGAGCCAGATTAACTCATTGGTTGTAACTGCTAATGCACGATACTCAGCTTCAGCTGAGGACCTAGAGACAGTAGATTGTTTCTTAGCTTTCCAAGAGACTAATGAGTCTCCTAAAAAGACACAAAACCCCGTGGTTGATTTACGAGAGTCAAGACATGACCCCCAATCTACATTAGCGAAAGCTTTGAGTTTTAAGGAAGAAGGGGCAGAAAAAAAAAAGCCTTGGCCGGGGTGTTTTTTCAAATATCGTAAGAGATGATGAACAACATGCATGTGAGGAAGGCAAGGATTGGGGACATATTGACTGAGTTTATGAACAACATAAGATATGTCTGGCCGTGAAAGAGTGAGATACAAAAGTCGACCAATGAGTCTACGATACTGTGAGGGATCTGATAAAGGAGCACCTGCTGAAGCTGACAATTTAACATTGGGATCCATAGGTAGATTGAGAGGTTTGGAAGCTAACAAACCAGCATCTTCAAGAAGCTGGAGAGTGTAGTGCTGTTGTGAAAGCACAATCCCTTTAGCTGAGTGAGCTATTTCAAGACCAAGAAAATATTTCAACTTTCCTAAGTCTTTGATTTTAAACTGACTATGGAGAAAGGTTTTAAGAGAATTAATGACTATAATAGAAGGCCCTGTGATAATGATGTCATCAACATAGAGTAATAAAGCTACAAACTCAAAGCCAGACCCTTTAGTAAAGAGAGAGTAATCTGACTTTGATTGAACAAAACCAACGCGAAGAAGGGAAGCAGCAAACTTTGTGTTCCATTGGCGAGATGCCTGTTTTGGGCCATATATAGACTTGTGTAGTTTGCAGACGAGCTTACCATGTAAGGGAGAGGAGACATCCATATGGTTATATCCAGGGGGAAGGTCCATGTACACTTCTTCGAAGAGGTCATCATTTAAAAACATATTTTTAACATCCATTTGTACCAGGCGCCAAGATTGATTAGCAGCTAAAGCAAGTAAGACTTTAACTGTAACTAGCTTAGCAACCGGGGAGAAAGTATCAAGAAAATCCATGCCTTCTTGTTGAGTGTACCCCTTGGCAACAAGACGGGCTTTATGTCGATCAATGGAGCCATTAGAATTGTATTTAATTTTGTAAATCGATCGACAACCAATAGTATGTTTGCCAGAAGATAAAGGGACCACAGACCATGTATTGTTGGAATCCATGGCCTCTAGTTCAGCCTGCATAGCAGCTTGCCATTCAGGATATTTAACAGCTTGATGGTAGAATTGGGGTTCATAATGAGAGGATACAACCAATGTGAAAGTCTTGCAAGCGTGAGAGAGGGAGTTATAAGACAGATAGTTGGAAATGGGATATTTGGAAATAGAGGGAAGAGGATCCGAAGGATGAAAGAGAAGATGGCAATGATAGTCTTGTAAGTAAGATGGCAGTTTTGTAACACGAGAGGATTTTCTGAGGGAAAGAACAGATTGTGGGTGAGAAGATGTAGGTGGTATAGGCTGAGCAGTGGTAGAAGTGGTGCGAGGGGTGAGATATGGTGATTCAATAGTGGGGTTGGGAAGGACTAAATGAGGGAAAGGATCTATCATGGATTCCTGTGTGACAATTGTGTGAAAGGGGAATTGATTTTCATGGAAGATAACATCCTTAGAAACAAATACCTGTTGTGACTGAAGATCAAGTAGCTTGTATCCTTTTACACCTATGGGATAGCCAAGAAACACACATAAATGAGCTCTAGGCTGAAACTTAGTTCTGTGAGCTTGGAGTGTAGAAGCAAAGGCTAAGCAGCCAAACACTCTAAAATTAGAGTAATCAACTGTAGATTGATAAAGAGCTTCATAAGGAGTTTTGTTGTGAAGCAGTGGAGATGGGATACAATTGATTAAGTATGTAGCAGTGAGTACGCATTCATTCCAATATTTAATTGGAATTCGTGATTGAAAATATAAGGCTCGTGCTACATTCAACAAATGCTGATGTTTTCTTTCTATGACAGAATTTTGTTGAGGTGTGTCAATGCATGAAAACTGATGCAAAACACCTTTTTGGTTGAAAAAATCGGTGAATGCTAACTCTTTAGCATTGTCTGACCTAGATTGCTTGATTTTCTTATCAAATTGCGTTTCAATAAGATTGAAAAATTTGGGAAGTACATGACTCACATCAGACTTGTTTTTGAGTAAAAACACCCAAGTGAATCTGGTGCAGTCATCAACCAAAGTAAGGAAGTATTTATGACCAGTGTATGCTTCTACATGATATGGCCCCCAAATGTCACAATGGACTAAATCAAAAGGCAAAGAAGACATATTATTGTTTGATACAAATGGTAAACGCCTTTGTTTGGCTTGAGGAAAAATGTAGCATGGATCTGAATGCTGTGAATTGACATGTCCAATATTCAGCTGTGATTTCAAGAGGTCCAACTGTTTGGCAGACAAGTGACCAAGTTTGCTATGCCAAGTATGATGTGAAACTAATGCTGCAACTAGAATATCTGACTTCAAGGATTGAGAATCAAGGACATATAAGTCTGTCATCTTGCTACCCTTGCCAATCATTATCTAACCGTTGATCTCCTGGATCATGAAATGATCAAGAAAGAAACTGATGGTAAGTTCTGATCTTGATGTAAGTGCACTGACTGAGAGTAAGTTGAATTTGAATTGAGGAACATACAGTACATCCTTGAGGATTATTTTAGAGTTCAATTCAACATCTCCACTATAATGAACAACAATACTGGTATGATTGGGTAGAATGACAGTTGACTTATCTATAGGCTTCAATGTGATAAATGCACGCTTATCACAACATATATGCCTAGATGCACCAGAGACAATTATCCAAAACCTTGGAGAAGAAAGATTTGGATTTAAAGAAATGGAGAAACAGGTACCTGTTGGATAAGAAGTGGCTGCTGACTCTTGTTGATCCTTAGGTGTAGAGGAAACAACAAGATGATTAGACAACAGTGTCACCAACTGTTGACTTGACTGTTACTGAGGTCTTGAAAAATTCTCTAGTGTGTCCATGTTGGAAAAATAGTACGCAGCGGGAATTTAAAAAATTTTATATAAGAGCATTTTCCAAAACATAAGTTTGACATGCTATATGCATAAATTAACCAGATCTTACTAACCTTTGTATGCCGAAGAACCCTCGCAAAACGTGAAGAAAAGTAACAATATAGAAGAGCCTCAACCAACTGGTCTTCTTTGCTATTCTCTATCCACGACAGGAGTGAGTGTGGGCTCACACGTATAGCTCTTCCACTAGGTGACTCTCCTTCCAACCAATCGAGAGAACCCAAAGCAAGTGTTCGTGATTTGTGAACAAAAGCTCTCAGGGAGTTTTCAGATTCTCACTAGCAGAGTATCACTCTTAATATCTCAATTGATCTAAATAACTTATGAGACTCACACCCTACTTATAGAGGTTGGGTTTAGGGTCAGTCCTTATCAGATAAGATCTCAAAAATTCAAATCAGAATCAAATTCGAATCAATATCTGATGAAATTTGTGCAAAAATGCGTAATTTTTTTTCCGCGCATAGGTAGGCCGATCTACCTAATAGGCAGGCCGAACTTGCCCTATCGGCAGGCTGAACTTGAGGATCAGCATGCCGAACTGCTGATAAAAAATCTCAGCAAATCTTTTATTTTCCACCTAAGATTTTATAGGATAAAGTCTCAGTTTTAATTCAAACAACCCAATAAAAAAGTTATCTAATTAAAACAACTTTATCTAGATAATCTCTAAGAAAATAAATGAATTCCCAATAATTCTAAAAGTTTATCTTGATCTAATTTATCCAAAAATTAAATCAACCGATAAACATACAAGAATTATCTGATCCTTACAATTCAACAAGTTTATCTTGAATTAATTTTTATCACAAAATTAATTCAACCGATAAACAGACATGAATTATTTGATTCTTTCAAATTTCAGCCAATCTAATAAATCCGACATAAGTTACCAATTATTGGAAAAGCACGCCGTATCATTATAGGATATTGTGAGCTAGCAAAGGGGACCAAATGGACCTATATAGTTCAAGCTCCCTATAATTACGAAACCCAATATCCTAGATATACATTTCATAATTATCAACTCCAACGTTACTCCACTAAAAGCTTGAAGTTGTACTCTCGAACTACATAGAATTACAAAGCCCGTATAGCTAAGTCTCCATGGCATATCATAATGTATTGTATCCCCATATGATAATCCATAATAGGCTTAAAGACAAGTTCTGTCTTACCTTTTCGATTATTTTTATCTTACGTTCCATTATCTCACCATCAAAAAACTTACCATCCAAAAACGGTATACCATTCGATTACACCTATGTATCCAAATGGTTGAGCGCTCTAGTTTTTCAATTACAGGATAACGCATAGAAGAGGATATCATTACTCCTAAAGAGGAGCTATGGATTCCATATCTATGAATAACAGGTCTACGCTATCAAGAGTCATGCCTCCAACGTACCGGCATGCATACCACTATTAAGATGTGGGTGTCACCCTTTGGTACATCAAAAGACACAAGTCAAGACAACGGGCCCACTATTCATCTCAGGATTAAGATACAACACAAATGATTGTCTAAAGTGAATCGATTTACCGAGACAAAAATTATTAATCCAAATCAATTCACCATATGTCCCGATCCAATACATCATCACCTATGAAATGTGCTAATGTTTCTATTCACGAAGTCCACCTCCGATGGTCAAGACAAATCATTTCCTAATTGGGATATAGACAACATAACAATCTTTACATGAATAAAGCGCCCAACTTTATTCCCTCGATTGCGAATCTTATGTTTTAAACCATCACCTTAAGAATCGTGTCTTCCGCATAATCTGTCCATCATATGCCCAATTCTTAAAGATTTAGACCGACAGTCTCAGACTTTTGTTTGCTTAACATACATTCAACAAATATGAACGTAAAGAGGACAAGATTTGGTATATAAATAATGAATAAATTCCTTATTGATAAAAATATATCCAAAAACTTATTACATTTTTACTTCTTAGGGCATACATGTCAAGCAATCTCCCACTTGCACTAAGTGAGTAAATATGACAAATCTCGCATCCCTATAGCTTCCACATGCCTCTCGAAGACTTTCCCAATAAGTGTCTTTGTAAATGAATTAGCTAAATTGTCCTCTGATGCGATCTTGCACACCGTGACATGCCCGCCCTCAATGAAGTCCTTTATCACACGATACTTCTGATCAATATGCTTACTCTTCTTGTGAAATCTTGGTTCCTTAGCATTGGCTACCACTGTACTGTTATCACAGTAAAATGATACCGCCTTATTCATATCAGGAACTACCTCAAGATCCCCAAAGTACTTGCGGAGCCACACTGCTTCTTTCGAAGCATCACTAGCTGCCACATACTCGGCCTCCATCATTGAATCCAAAGTGCAATCTTGCTAAGCACTTCTCTAACTGATGGCACCGCTGCCTAGAGTAAACACAAAACCCAAAGTCGATTTCCTAGAATCCAGACAACATTGAAAATCCGAGTCAGTATATCCTAAAGGATTCAAGTCCTCACCCGAATATACAAGCATATACCCTTGAGTCCTTCTCAGGTACTTGAAAATATGCTTTATCACAACCCAATGGTTCGGTACTGGATCCACCTGAAATCGACTTACAATCCTGACTGCATAACTAATATCCGGTTGTGTGCAAAACATGGCATACATGAGACTATCCACTGCCAAAGCATAAGGCACTTTCTTCATGTATTCTCTTTCTTCATAAGACTTTGGAGAGTCTTTCTTAGAAAGAGTAATTCTAGACCTAGATGGTTGCCCATCTTTCTTGGAATCCTACATTGCAAACCTCCTTAAAATTTTATTTATGTAGCCAACCTAGGACAAAGCTATCATTTTGTTCTTCCTATCCCCAAAGATCTGGATACCTAGAACAAAATTAGCCTCACCCAAGTCCTTCATGTCAAACTGCTTGGTAAACCATAATTTGACCAATGACAATGCCCCAATGTCATTGCCAATTAGCAGAATGTTATTTACATAGAGCAGTAGAAAACTCACATTCCCATCCTTTATGTGTTTGTAAGAACATGGTTCATCCATATTTTGTGAGAACCCATAAGTCTTGATCACTTGATCAAATCTTAAGTTCCAAGAATGAGAAGCCTGTTTAAGTCCATAAATTGACTTTAGCAGTTTACAAACCTTACCCTCTTGACCCGTGACCTTGAACCCATCTGGTTGTTTCATATAAATGGACTCATCAAGATAGCCATTCAGAAAACCCGTCTTGACATCCATCTACCAAATCTCATAGTCGAGAGCGGCAGCTATGGACAAGAGAATCTAGATATACTTAAGCATGGGTACAGGCGAAAAGGTTTCCTCATAATCGATTCCTTCCTTTTGAGTATAACTCTTAGCTACCAATCTAGCTTTAAAGGTTTTGACCTTTCCATCCACTCCTCTTTCCCTCTTGCAGATCCACTTACACCCTATGGGTTTTACCCCTTCGGGAAGATCTACAAGCTCCAGACCTGATTAGTCTCCATAGACTTCATCTCAATGTTCATGGCCTCTGTTCAGAGTTTTGAATCAACATCCTCCATAGCTTCTGCGTAAGTATAAGGGTCCCTGTCATGTTCATTTAGTTCAGCCAAGAAGACCTCCCCATTGAACATATACCTCTAAGGTTGACGCCCGATCCTTCCACTACGCCGAAGCCCCTGAGGTTGTTGTTCAGGTTTGTTTGGTTTTCTACACTGATCGGAATGGTTTCATTCAGAACCTCTGGAGTGATCGGATCACTCCTTAACTCCTCAAGCACCACTTTGCTTTGAGGTTTAAAGTCATCTATGTAACTCTCCTCAAGGAAAGTTGCATTAGTTGAAACCATGACTTTATTTTCCTTTGGGTTATAAAAATAACCCCCTTTAGTACCTTTTGGATATCCTACAAACGCGTAAACTTCTGAACGTGCTTCCAACTTATTCGGATCCTTAAACAGGATATGAGCCGGACATCTCCATATGCGAATATGGTTTAAGGATGTTTTCCTACCTGTCCACAACTCGTGAGGAGTTTTAGGGACTGATTTTGAAGGCATATTGTTCAAAAGATAACATGCGGTTTGTAGTGCATATCCCCAAAAGGATAAAGGCAATGATGAATAACTCATCATGGACCTAATCATGTCCAACAAAGTCCTAGTTCTTCTCTCCGCTGTGCCATTCTGTTGCGGAGCGCCTGGCGCAGTCAAATGGAATAAAATCTCATTCTCTAGTAAGTGTTTCAAGAACTAATCAGAAAGGTATTCCCTACCTCTATCGGATCGAAGTGGCTTTATAGGCCTACCCAATTGCTTTTCCACTTCAGCCTGAAACTCCCTAAACTTGTCAAAAGTTTTGCTTTTGTAGTGCATTACGTACACATACCCATACCTTGAGTAATCGTCAATAAAAGTGATGAAGTACTCATACCCTCCACGTGCCTGGATGTTCATCGGTCCGCAAACATCACTATGCACAAGTTCTAGAACCCCTTCGGCCCTATTGCCCTTAGACCCGAATGGTCTTTTGGTCATTTTACCCTCCAAACAAGATTCACATTGAGGTATAGATTCCACTTTTAAGTGACTTAAAGGTCCATCCCTTACCAACCTTTGAATCCTATTTAGGTTAATATGACCAAGCCGCAAATGCCAAAGATAAGTCTTATTAGAGTGAGAAGTTTTAAGTCTTTTAGAGTTATCATCATTCATCTCAGCATTAAGTAATAAGTCCATCTTAGGTTTGATAAAATATAGATTATTTTGCATCCATTAGAACTGATAAAAGATTTTTTTTTACGAATCACCACTTTATCATTAAAAGAAACCAAATAAGAGTCTTTAAATAAACAAGCTACATAAATTAAATTCCTTTTAAATTTAGGAACATAACAACAATCTTTCAAAAATAAATTCCTATAATTATCAAAATAGAGACTGGACGTCTCCCACTGTTTCCACTGAGACCAAGGATCCATCACCCATCCGAAGCGTGAAGTCTTCATGCAGCAGACTTCTCGTTTCTTTGAACCCCTATAGAGAAACACAAATATGATTAGTTGCACCGGAATCTATGACCCAAATGTCACTGGATTCCTCAACTAAACAAGTTTCTAAATATAAAAGATCACACCTATCTCCTTTAGAAAGGAAGTCCTTGCAATGCTTGTTGATATGCCCGACCTTTCCACAGAAGAAGCATTTAAGCTTCTTTGGGTTTTTCTTCTTCTTCTTCTTGCTCTTGGTGCTAGCAGGAATAGAAGACTTCCCGTTCTTGGCTCATTGCTTCTTTCCATTCTCAAAGTTGGAATTGGAACCAAAAGCAGCTGCCATGTTGGCCTCACCACCCGCAGGAGACTCCTTGATCAGCAGTTCAAACTCCTGTAACTGTTTCATCAGTTTTATTAAGGTCATATCTTGTCTATTGCTTAAATTAAATGTAGCTCTAAATAGAATAAATTCCTCTGACAGAGTTTCAAAGACCATAGTCATCTTAGTTTTAGCATCGATGTCGGCTCCTATTGGTTTGAGCCTTAGCGAGGTAACCCATGACCAACATCACATACTCCTTTACAAATGTCCCCGGCCTCTGTCTACAATTTAGAAGTTTCCAAAGCGTTCCTTGCCACTTTGTTATGGCTTGGCCCCCAAACATATCTTCAAGATTATCCAAGATCTGCTTTGCAGTCTCATAATCCTAATTTTGAGCCTGCAGCACGTTATTCATGCTAGCCATAATGTAGCAGCGGACCTGATTATTAGCATCTTTCCAGCGATCATATGCTTGGAATTGCTCATTAGTTGAGTCTCCCGTAGGCTCGGGAGGATAGGGCGTTGTCAGTACATATTTCAATTTCTCAAAGGACAGGACGATATCCAGGTTTCGTTTCCAATCATTATAGTTCTCACCGGTTAATAGGTTTTTGTCAAGTATCAATGATAAAGCGTTTTTAGACATTTTTAATCTACAATAAAGAATGATATACCAAACATAAGCAAACATATGATAATAATTTAGTAAGACAACACAATCATATAAAAAATACAAATGTGTTTATGTGTCAAAACCTTAAAAATATTACAACTTTACAACGATAATTCCTAACTCAGAATTCACCAAGCTCTTAAGGGAAGTCATGCCAAATTCAATCAGGAATACGAATACCTTCCTGATTAATATATGTCATCCAAGACCCGTATGATCTAGCATATACTAATAATCGTTTCTTTGGCCATTAATTTTATTAATAGAGCTCCTAGGAGAGGTTAATAATAAAATTAATGTGAGTGTATAATCATCGTTTCAATATTTTATCCATGATTTATAATCACCACCTAAGGGTGTGCAACCATAAATCATGCTAAAATACCTTATCTTCTCAGAGATCCAATTTGGTACATGATAGAAATCCCTTCCTAGGGGTCAGGACCACCATGTTCTGCCTATAGACCAACGATGGAGACCTTAGGTTCTCTCTTCGAAAACCTTCTCCTACGCAATCTTTTGAAATCAAGGTTTTATTTTAAGAATATGCATGAACAATTTTAATATGAGCGGCACTTCCTATTCTATATGACATGTTATCAATATACAAGGCAAATCATATTATAATGCAGACAAGCAAAGCAATCAAGCAAAGCTACAAGCAAAATAATAAATAACCGTAATATTATGACTCCACTCTAAAGAATAGAAAACTAAGATTACAAGAGAATAATCGAGACCTATTATCGATTCTACATCCTTGAATCCTCAAGCTGTATCCTTCTTCATGTAATTCCCATCTTTAAGTCTTCAATCCCATATGAATTGAATACTTCATATTTCTGGTCATATCCAAATTTAATGTTTCTCAGAATTGTCCCAAAAATAAAATTAAAACTGTATTAAAACTGCACCTTTTTTAGAAATTTCTAGCTCTTGGTCGACAAGTTCGGCCTGCCGCCAGAGCCTCTTGATTTCTGCCCCACTGACATTCTACTGAACCTCAAATTCAGCCTGCCGATCTGTGACCATTGGCTTGCCGAACTGGTGAGTTCAGCATGCCAACTGAGCAGAAATCTCTCATTCTAGAAAATACAATTTTTAATGCAATTCATTAATTTTATTTTTAACAATTCAAAAACATAAAATTACAGACTTAGGAAATACCTTGAAGCGCCTATCATCATTCTTCTAGATCTGACTTCTAAATCTATCTTCTCAATCCGTCTTCTCTGAATAATTATTTAATTACAAATATCTTACAAATTTAAAAGTAAATAATAATTCCAAGACGGAGATGATAGTCCGCCATCTAATTATATGAAAAACTTAGATACACATTCTAACCTCTAAGAAACCATAACCGGTATAAATTAATTAATTAATTAATAATTAAATAAGAATTTAATCAACCATAATTAATAAATAAACATTCACTACATAATCCATGACAACATATATAATATATAGAAACCTAGAGTGCCAACTTTCTATAAAATTAAATTCAAGCATAGAAGAGATTAAGATCACAAAATTTATACATATAATATGATCATAAACTCGTATATTTATGTAAAAACTTGGCTCTGATACCAATTGTTGAAAAAATAGTACGCAGCGAGAATTTTAAAAATTTTATATCAGAGTATTTTTCAAAACACAAGTTTGATATGCTATATGCATAAATTAACTAGATCTTATTAACCTTTGTATGCTGAAGAACCCTCGCAAAACGTGAAGAGATGTAACATTCTAGAAGAACCTCAACCAACTAGTCTTCTTTGCTATTCTCTATCAACGACCAGAGTGAGTGTGGGCTCACATATACAGCTCTTCCACTAGGTGACTCTCCTTCTAACCAATCGAGAGAAGCCAAAGCAAGTGTTCGTGCTTTATGAACAAAAGCTCTCAGGGAGTTTTCAGATTCTCACTAGCAGAGTATCACTCTTAATCTCTCAATCGATCTAAATAACTTATGAGACTCACTCTCTATTTATAGAGGTTGGGTTTAGGGTCAGTCCTTATCAAATAAGGTCTCAAAAATTCAAATCAGAATCAAATTCGGATCAATATATGATAAAATCCACACAAAAATGTGAAAATTTTTTTCTACTCATAGGCAGGCCGAACTTAAGGACCAGCATGCCAAACTGCCGATAAAAAATCTCAATGAATCTTTTATTTTCCATCCAAGATTTTATAGGATAAAGTCTCAGTTTTAATTCAAATAACCCAATATAAAAGTTATCTAATTAAAACAACTTTATCTAGATAATCTCTAAGAAAATAAATGAATTTCCAATAATTCTACAAGTTTATCTTGATCTAATTTATCCAAAAATTAAATCAACTGATAAACAGACAAGAATTATCCGATCCTTACAATTCAACAAGTTTATCTTGAATTAATTTTTATCACAAAATTAATTCAACCGATAAACAGACATGAATTATTTGATTCTTTCAAATTTCAACCAATCTAATAAATCTGACATAAGTTACCAATTATTGGAAAAGCACGCTGTATCGTTACAGGATGTTGTGAGCTAGCAAAGGGGACCAAATGGACCTATATAGTTCAAGCTTTCGACAATTACGAAACCCAATATCCCATATATACATTTCATAATTATAAACTCTAACGCTACTCCACTAAAAGCTTGGAGTTGCACTCTCAAACTACATAAAATTATGAAGCCCGTATAGCTAAGTCTCCATGACATATCATAGTGTATCGTATCCCCATATGATAATCTGTAATAGGCTTAAGGATAAGTTCTGTCTTACCTTCCTGATTATTTTTATCTTACGTTCCATGATCTCACCATCGAAAAACTTACCATCCAAAACGGTATACCATTCGATTACACCTATGTATCCAAATGGTTGAGCGCTCCAGTTTTTCAATTACAGGATAATGCATAGAAGAGGATATCATTACTTCTAAAGAGGAGCTATGGATTCCATATCTATGAATAATAGGTCTACGCTATCAAGAGTCATGCCTCCAATGTACCGACATGCATACCACTATTAAGATATGGGTGTCACCCTTTGGTACATCAAAAGACACAAGTCAAGACAACGAGCCCACTATTCATCTCAAGATTAAGATACAACACAAATGATTGTCTAAAGTGAATCGATTTACCGAGACAGAATTATTAATCTAAATCAATTCACTTTATGTACCGATCCAACACATCATCACCTATGACAATGTGATAATGTTTCTATTCACGGAGTCCACCTCTGATGGTCAAGACACACCATTTCCCAATTGGGATATAGACAACATAACAATCTTTACATGAATAAAGCGCCCAACTTTATTCCCTTGATTGCGGATCTTATGTTTTAAACCTTCACCTTAAGAATCATGTTTTTCGTATAATCTGTCCATCATATGCCTAATTCTTAAAGGTTTAGACCGACAGTCTCAGACTTTTATTTGATTAACATACATTCAACAAATATGAACGTAAAGAGGATAAGATTTGGTATATAAATAATGAATAAATTCTTTTATTGATAAAAATATCTCTAAAAACTTATTACATTTTTACTCCTCAGGGCATACATGTCTAACAGTCTAGAATTCTTGTTGACTACTTCTTCTGTCCTAAAATGGGATGTAACCTGATTGATCGAGGCTTGATTACCCCTTGGTTTTTGCTTAAATCCTGGGGGATAACAATGCAGTTTATAACACTTCTCAATAGTGTGTCCATGATAGTTGCAATGAGTGCAAAATGGCCTATCCTTTCTTTGATTTTTGCCTGTATGCAAGCCTTGAGCATTCTGATTTCCCACATAGCGCCTTGAAGCTTCATTCTTAACAGTAAAGGCCATATTATTGTTTTAGAAGTATCTCCTTGAATGGAAGAACCTATCTATCTTTGATGTTCTTCTTGAGAAACAAGAGAGAAAACCTTATTAATAGGAGGCATAGGATCCATTAACAGGATCTGACCACGAACTTTAGCAAATGACTCATTCAATCCCATGAGGAAAGTCATGATTTATTCCATTTGACAGTAAGCATTCAGATCTTTCACACCACCACATGAGCATTTTCCACATGAACAAACAGGCCTGTAATTACTTTTTTCCTCCCACAGAGTTTTTCAGTTTTGTGAAATAAACACTAATGGAACTTTGATCTTGATTGTGATTCACTAATTCATGGCGTAACTGAAAGATCCTAGGTCCATTACTCTGTTGGAACCTATCCTTTAGATCAAGCCAAATTTCTGGAGCAGATTCAGCACAAATGATACTAGCATTGATTTCTTTGGAAATAGAGTTTAAAATCCAAGAAATCACAATATTATTATTCTTAATCCAAGAATTAAGCAAAGTTAGATCATTACCTTCCGGTCTTTTAATCGAACCATCAACAAATCCAAGCTTGTTCTTGACCGATAAGGCAATTGTCATTGCTCTGCTCCAGGAGGCGTAGTTATCTCCTAAGAGTTGTTGCAAAACAAGGACAAGTCCTGGACTGTCAGAATGATGCAGGAAATAGGGACTGGTTGGATCATCTACGGCAGCTTTGACGATGACGATGATGGAATCGCTTGGACCAATAGTCGCCATGAACAATTCAATGATCAGTCAAGAAATCAATTCGGTAGAATGATCAATTATCAACAATCGAGAACCAAATTCAGGAAAAGGACCAATTTTTGATGATCAAGAACCGAATTTAGAAGGAGAATCAATCACAATTGAATTCAAGAGGACCTCCAAACATGAATGATCTGTAAATCATTTTCGCTTTGATACCATCTTAGAGCTCAGAATGATTTTCAGTAAAGAATAAAGAAACTGATTGCAATTGAAGAAAAAAGAGTTACGCAGAGAAACTTTCTTGGAGAGAATATTACTCTTTGAAAAAATGAAGTTCACGTGTTTCACCCTTGTACATCTTCTTTCTTATATCTGAGTATACAAAGCATTAATTAAATTACAACAGAAAAATTGACTCTCTAAACTAATTGGTACATGTCATCAATGAATCCAGATCAGCAAATATAACTAACTAAACTAACTAACAGTAAGTATGGTTATCTCTGAAAGCCTGATAGAATCGTGGTGCCGAGAAGAAAGGGACATGGTTTGGGGAGCAAGAGCTTGTTGAGAACTTATCAGGTGGAATTTGGGGAGAATTGTAAGGATGCTAGGATAATTTTGACTCAAGGGTCTTCCATTCTTCAATAATTAGAAATCCCTCATAGTGTTGTGTGTGCTTCTCAGGTCCCCTACTCCTACCCGAAGATTGTTGGAAACAAAGTGCGCAGCGGAATTTTAAAATTTTTTCATCAGAGTATTTTCCAAAACACAAGTTTGACATGTTATATGTATAAATTAAACAGATCTTACTAACCTCAGTGTGCCGAAGAACCTCCGCGACCTGTGTAGAGAAGTAACGTTCCAGAAGAGCCTCAACCAACTGGTCTTCTTTGCTATTCTCTATCCACAACCGGAGTGAGTGTGGGCTCACACGTACAGCTCTTCCACCGGTGACTCTCCTTCCAACCAATAGAGAGAACCCAAAGCTAGTGTTTGTGATTTGTGAACAAAAGCTCTCAGGGAGTTTTCAGATGCTCACTAGAAGAGTATCACTCTTAATCTCTCAAATTGATCTGAGTAAATCATTAGACTCACTCCCTTTTTATACCTATTGGTCCTTGGGGTCAGTCCATATCAAATTAGGTCTCAAAAATCGAAACAGAATCAAGTTCGGATCAATATCTGATAAGATACACGTGAAAAACGCGTAATCTTAATTGTCGCGGTCGGCATGCCGAATTGTGTGATAGGCAGGCCGAACTGGCCAGTTCGGCAGGCCGAACTTTCTGATAGGCAGGCCGAACTGCCGAGAAAAAATCTCCGCGAATCTTTTATTTTCCACCCGAGATTCTAAAGGATAAAGTCTCAGTTTTGATTCAAATAGCCCAATAGAAAAGATATCTGATCAAAACAAACTTTATCAAGATAATCTCTAAGAAAATAAATCAATTCACAATAATTCTACAAGTTTATCTTGTTCTAATTGTCCAAAATTAAAACAACCGATAAACAGACAAGAATTATCCGAACGCCATAATTCAACAAGTTCATCTTGAACTAATTTCTTACATAATTAATTCAACCGATAAACAGACATGAATTATTTGATTCTTATAAATTTTAAAACAATCTGATAAATTCGACATAAGTCACCAATTATTGGGAAAGCACGCCATGTCGTTACAGGATTTTGTGAGCTAGCAAAGGGGACCAAAATGGACCTATAAAGTTCAAGCTCATGATAATTATGAAACCCAATATCCCAGATATACATTTCACAATTATCAACTCCAACGCTACTCCACTAAAAGCTTGGAGCTGCACTCTCGAACTTTATAGAATTACGAAGCTCGTGTAGCTAAGTCTCCATGACATATCATAGTGTATCGCATCCCCATATGATCATCCATAACCGGCTTAAGGACAAGTTCTGTCTTACCTTCCCGATTATTTTTATCTTACGTTCCATTGTCTCACCATTAGAAAACTTACCATCCAAAGATAGTATACCATTCGGTTACACCTATGTATCCAAATGGTTGAGCGCTCCAGTTTTCCAATTACAGGACAACGCATATAAGAGGATATCATTACTCCTAAAGAGGAGCTATGGATTCCATATCTATGAATAACAAGTCTACGCTACCAAGAGTCATGCCTCCAACGTACCGGCATGCATGCCACTATAGAGATGTGGGAGTCACCCATTGGTACATCAAAAGACACAAGTCGAGACAACGGGCCCATTATTCATCTCAGGATTAAGATACAATACAAATGATTGTCTAAAGTGAATCGATTTGCCAAGACAGAATTATTAATCCAAATCAATTCACTTTATGTCCCGATCCAACACATCGTCACCTATGACAACGCGCCAATGTTTCTATTCACGGAGTCCAACTCCGATGGCCAAGACAAACCATCTCCCAAAAGGGATATAGACAACATAACAATCTTTACATGAATAAAGCGCCCAACTTTATTCCCTCGATTGCGGATCATATATTTTAGACCATCACCTTAAGAGTCGTGTCTACCGCATAATCATCCCATCATATGCCCAACTCTTAAGGTTTAGACTGATAGTCTCAGACTACTGTTTGCTTATCATACATTCAACAAATATGAACGTAAAGAGGACAATATTTGGTATATATAAACGAATAAATTCTTTATTGATAAAAATGTCTCCAAAAACGTATTACATTTTTACTCCTTAGAGCATACATGTCTAACAATCTCCCACTTGCACTAAGTGAGTAAATACTGCAAATTTTGCATCCCCATAGCTTCCACATGCCTTTCGAAGACTCTCCCAGAAAGTGTCTTCGTAAATGGATCAGCTAAATTGTCCTCTGACGCGATCTTGCACACCGTGACATGCCCGCTCTCAACGAAGTCCTTTATCACATGATACTTCCGATCAATATGCTTACTCTTCTTGTGAAATCTTGGTTCCTTAGCATTAGCTACCGCCGCACTGTTATCACAGTACAGTGATACCGCTTTATCCACACCAGGAACTACCTCAAGATCCCCAAGGAACTTGCGGAGCCACACTGCTTCTTTCGAAGCATCACTAGCCGCCACATACTCGGCCTCCATCGTTGAATCCGAAGTGCAATCTTGCTTCGCACTTCTCCAACTGATGGCACCGCCACCCAGAGTAAACACAAACCCTGAAGTCGATTTCCTAGAATCCAGGCAGGATTGAAAATCCGAATCAGTGTATCCTAGAGGAGTTAAATCCTCACCAGAATACACAAGCATATACCCACGAGTCCTTCTCAGGTACTTGAAAATATGCTTTACCGCAACCCAATGGTTCGGTCCTAGATCCGCCTGAAATCGACTCACAATCCCGACCGCATAGCTAATATCTGGTCGAGTGCAAAGCATGGCATACATGAGACTACCCACTGCCGAAGCATAAGGTACCTTCTTCATGTATTCTCTTTCTTCATAAGACTTTGGAGAGTCTTTCTTAGAAAGAGTAATTCCAGACCTAGATGGTTGCCCACCTTTCTTGGAATCCTGCATTGCAAACCTCCTGAGAATTTTATCTATGTAGCTGGCCTGTGACAAAGCTATCATTTTGTTCTTCCTATCCCGAAAGATCTGGATACCGAGAACAAAATTAGCCTCACCCAAGTCCTTCATGTCAAACTGCTTGGTCAACAATAATTTGACTGATGACAATGCCCCAACGTCATTGCCAATTAGCAGAATGTCATCTACATAGAGTAGTAGAAAAACCACCTTCCCATTCTTAATGTGTTTGTAAACACATGGTTCATCCACATTTTATGAGAACCCATAAGTCTTGATCACTTGATCAAATCTTATGTTCCAAGAACGAGAAGCCTGCTTAAGTCCATAAATTGACTTTAGCAGCTTACAAACCTTACCCTCTTGACCCGTGACCTTGAACCCGTCTGGTTGTTCCATATAAATGGACTCATCAAGATAGCCATTCAGAAAAGCCGTCTTGACATCCATCTGCCAAATCTCGTAGTCGAGAGCGGCAGCTATGGACAAGAGAATCCGGATGGACTTAAGCATGGCTACAGGCGAAAAGGTTTCCTCATAATCGATTCCTTCCTTTTGCGTATAACCCTTAGCTACCAGTCTATCCTTAAAGGTTTCGACCTTTCCATCCACTCCTCTTTTCCTCTTGTAGATCCACTTACTCCCTATGGGTTTCATCCCTTTGGGAAGATCCACAAGCTCCCAAACCCAATTAGTCTCCATAGACTTCATCTCAATGTTCATGGCCTCTGTCCAGAGTCTTGAATCAACATCCTCCATAGCTTTTGCGTAAGTATAAGGATCCCTGTCATGTTCATCCGGTTCAGCCAAAAAGACCTCCCCATTGAACATATACCTCTCAGGTTGACGCCCGATCCTCCCACTACACCGAAGCCCCTGAGGTTGTTGTTCAGGTTTGTTTGGTTTTTCTACACTGATCGGAATGGTTTCGTTTGGAACCTCCGGAGTAAACGGATTACCCCTCAACTCCTCAAGCACCACTTTGCTTTGAGGTTTAAAGTCGTTCATGTAACTCTCCTCAAGGAAAGTTGCATTAGTTGAAACCACGACTTTATTTTCCTTTGGGTTATAAAAATAACCCCCTTTAGTCCCTTTTGGATATCCTACAAACACGCAAACTTCTGAACGTGCTTCCAACTTATTCGGATCCTTAAACAGGACATGAGCTGGACATCCCCATATGCGAATATGGTTTAAGGATGTCTTCCGTCTTGTCTACAACTCGTGAGGAGTTTTAGGGACCAATTTTGAAGGCACATTGTTCAAAAGATAACATGCGGTTTGTAGTGCATATCCCCAAAAGGATAAAGGCAATGATGAATAACTCATCATGGACCGAATCATGTCCAACAAAGTCCTATTCCTTCTCTTTGCTACGCCATTCTGCTGCGGAGTACCCGACGCAGTCAAATGGGATAAAATCCCATTCTCTAACAAGTGTCCTAAGAACTCATCAGAAAGGTATTCCCCACCTCGATCAGATCGAAGTGCCTTTATGGGTCTACCCAATTGCTTTTCCACTTCAGCCCGAAACTCCCTGAACTTATCATAAGTTTCACTTTTGTGGTGCATTAGGTACACATACCCATATCTTGAGTAATCGTCAATAAAAGTAACGAAGTACTCATACCCTCCTCGTGCCCGGATGTTCATCGGTCCGCAAACATCACTATGCACAAGTTCTAGAACCCCTTCGGCCCTATTGCCCTTAGACCCGTATGGTCTTTTGGTCATTTTACCCTCCAAACAAGACTCACATTGAGGTATAGATTCCACCTTTAAGTGACTTAAAGGTCCATCCCTTACCAACCTTTGAATCCTATTTAGGTTAATATGGCCAAGGCGCAAATGCCAAAGATAAGTCTTATTAGAGTGAGAAGTTTTAAGTCTTTTTGAGTCATTATCATTTATCTCAGCATTAAGCAATAGGTCCATCTTAGGTTTGATAAAATATAGATTATTTTGCATCCATCCAGAACAGATAAAAGATTTGTTTTTACGAATCACCACTTTTTCATTAAAAGATACCATGTAGGAGTCTTTAAATAAAGAAGATACAGAAATTAAATTCCTTTTAAATTTAGGAACATAAAAACAATCTCGCAAAATTAAACTCCTATAATTATCAAAATAAAGATGGACATCTCCCACTACTTCCGCTGAGACCAAGGATCCATCGCCCATCCGAAGCGTTAAGTCTTCACGAAGTAGACTTCTCGTTTCTTTGAATCCCTACAGAGAAACACAAACATGATTAGTTGCACCGGAATCTATGACCCAAATGTCACTGGATTCCTCAACCAAACAAGTTTCTAAATATAGAAGATCACACCTACCTCCCTTGGAAAGGAAGTCCTTGCAATGCTTCTTTATATGCCCGACCTTACCACAAAAGAAGCACTTAAGCTTCTTTGGGTTCTTCTTCTTCTTCTTCTTGCTCTTGGTAGCAATAGGAATAGAAGACTTCCCACTTTTGGCCCGTTGCTTCTTTCCATTCCTAGAGTTAGGATTGGAACCAGAAGCAGCTACCATATTGGCCTCTCCACCAGCAGGAGACTCCCTGATCAGCAGTTCAAACTCTTGTAACTGTTTCATCAGTTCTGTCAAGGTCATATCCTGTCTATTGCTTAGATTAAAAGTAGCTCTAAACGGAATAAATTCCTTAGACAGAGTCTCAAAGACCATAGTCATCTGAGTTTCAGCATCGATGTCGGCTCCATTGGTTTGAGCCTCAACGAGGTAACCCATGACCAACATCATGTGCTCCTTTACAGATGTCCCCGGTCTCGGTCTACAGTTTAAGAGTTTTCGAAGCGCCCCTTGCCGCTTTGTTATGGCCTGGCCTCCAAACATGTCCTCAAGATTATCCAAGATCTGCTTCGCAGTCTCATAATCCTGATGTTGAGCCTGCAGCACGTTATTCATGCTAGCCATAACATAGCAGCGGGCCTGATCATTAGCATCTTTCCAACGGTCGTACGCTTGGAATTGCTCATTACTTGAGTCTCCCGTAGGCTCGGGAGGACAAGGAGTTGTCAGAACATATTTCAGTTTCTCAAAGGAAAAGACGATGTCCAGGTTCCGTTTCCAATCATTATAGTTCTCACCGGTTAATTGGTTTTTGTCAAGTATCGATGATAAAGCGTTTTTAGACATTTTCAATCTACAATAAAGAATCATATACCAAACATAAGCAAACATATATAATAATTTAGTAAGATAACACAATCATGTAAAATCATACAAATGTGTTTATGTGTCAAAACCTTGAAAATATCACAACCTTACAACGATAATTCCCAACTCAGAATTTAACAAGCTCCTAGGGGAGTCATGTCAAATTCAATCAGGAACACGGATCCCCTCCTGATTAATATATGCCATCCAGGACCCGTATGATCCAGCATATACTAATAATCATTTCTTTGGCCATTAATTTTATTAACAGAGCTCCTAGGAGAGGTTAATAATAAAATTAACGTGAGTGTATAACCACCGTTTTAATATTTTATCCATGATTTATAATCACCACCTAGGGGTGTGCAACCATAAATCATACTAAAATACCTTATCCTTTCAGAGATCCAATCTGGTACATAATAGAAATCCCTTCCTAGGGGTTGGGACCATCATGTTCTTCCTATGGACCAACGATGGAGGCCTTAGGTTCTCTCTTCGAAAACCTTCTCCCACTCAATCTTTTGAAGTCAAGGTTTTATTTTGAAATTATGCATGAACAAATTTAATATGAGCGGCACTCCCTATTCTATATGACATGTTATCAATATACATGGTAAATCATATTATAATGCAGACAAGCAAAGCAATCAAGCAAAGCTACAAGCATAATAATAATAATAACCGTAATATTATGGTTCCACCCTAGAGAATAGAAAAACTAAGATTACAAGAGAATAATTGAGACATTTATCGATTCTTCATCCTTGAATCCTCAAGTTGTATCCTTCTTCATGTAATATCCATCTTCAAGTCCTCAATCCCGTATGAATCGAACACTTCATATTTCCGGTCATATCCAAATTTAATGTTTCTCAGAATCGTCCCAAAAATAAAATTAAAACTGCACCAAAAAATTGCACCTTTTCTGGACACCTGGCTGCTCTCGGTCGGCAGGCCGATCTGGGTGATTGGTCTGCCGATCATGGTGGTTCGGCCTGCCGGCAGAGCACCAAAATTTCTACCCCACTGTCGGCCTGCCGGACCGTACGTCCGGCCTGCCGATCTTTGACCTTCGGCTTGCCGAACTGTGAGGTCCGGCATGCCGACCGAGCAGAAAACCCTCAATCCAGAAAATACAATTTTAATGCAATTCATCAATTTTATTTTCAACAATTCAAAAACATAAAATTAGAGACTCAGGAAATACCTGGAGACGCCATCATCAATCTTTAAGATCCGACTTCTCGTTCCGTCTTCTCCGAATAATTATTTAATTACAAAATTCTTACAAATTAAAAATTAAATAATAATTCCTAGACGGAGATGATAGTCCGCCATCTAATTACATGAAAAACCTAGATACACATTCTAACCTCTAAGGAACCATAACCGGTATTAATTAATTAATAAATAATTAAACAACAATTTAATCAACCATAATTAATTAATAAACATTCACCATATAATCCATGACAACATATATATTATATAGAAACCTAGAGTGCCATCTCTCTATAAAATTTAATTCAAGCATTGGAGAGATTAAGATCACAAAATTTATGCATATAACATGATCACAAACTTGCAAATTTATGTAAAAACCTCGGCTCTGATACCAATTGTTGGAAACAAAGTGCGCAGCGGAATTTTAAAATTTTTTCATCAGAGTATTTTCCAAAACACAAGTTTGACATGTTATATGTATAAATTAAACAGATCTTACTAACCTCAGTGTGCCGAAGAACCTCCGCGACCTGTGTAGAGAAGTAACGTTCTAGAAGAGCCTCAACCAACTGGTCTTCTTTGCTATTCTCTATCCACAACCGGAGTGAGTGTGGGCTCACACGTACAGCTCTTCCACCGGTGACTCTCCTTCCAACCAATAGAGAGAACCCAAAGCTAGTGTTTGTGATTTGTGAACAAAAGCTCTCAGGGAGTTTTCAGATGCTCACTAGAAGAGTATCACTCTTAATCTCTCAAATTGATCAGAGTAAATCATTAGACTCACTCCCTTTTTATACCTATTGGTCCTTGGGGTCAGTCCATATCAAATTAGGTCTCAAAAATCGAAACAGAATCAAGTTCGGATCAATATCTGATAAGATACACGTGAAAAACGCGTAATCTTAATTGTCGCGGTCGGCATGCCGAACTGTGTGATAGGCAGGCCGAACTGGCCAGTTCGGCAGGCCGAACTTTCTGATAGGCAGGCCGAACTGCCGAGAAAAAATCTCCGCGAATCTTTTATTTTCCACCCGAGATTCTAAAGGATAAAGTCTCAGTTTTGATTCAAATAGCCCAATAGAAAAGATATCTGATCAAAACAAACTTTATCAAGATAATCTCTAAGAAAATAAATCAATTCACAATAATTCTACAAGTTTATCTTGTTCTAATTGTCCAAAATTAAAACAACCGATAAACAGACAAGAATTATCCGAACGCCATAATTCAACAAGTTCATCTTGAACTAATTTCTTACATAATTAATTCAACCGATAAACAGACATGAATTATTTGATTCTTATAAATTTTAAACTAATCTGATAAATCCGACATAAGTCACCAATTATTGGGAAAGCACGCCGTGTCGTTATAGGATTTTGTGAGCTAGCAAAGGGGACCAAAATGGACCGATAAAGTTCAAGCTCATGATAATTATGAAACCCAATATCCCAGATCTACATTTCACAATTATCAACTCCAACGCTACTCCACTAAAAGCTTGGAGCTGCACTCTCGAACTTTATAGAATTACGAAACTCGTGTAGCTAAGTCTCCATGACATATCATAGTGTATCGCATCCCCATATGATCATCCATAACCGGCTTAAGGACAAGTTCTGTCTTACCTTCCCGATTATTTTTATCTTACGTTCCATTGTCTCACCATTAGAAAACTTACCATCCAAAGATAGTATACCATTCGGTTACACCTATGTATCCAAATGGTTGAGCGCTCCAGTTTTCCAATTACAGGACAACGCATATAAGAGGATATCATTACTCCTAAAGAGGAGCTATGGATTCCATATCTATGAATAACAAGTCTACGCTACCAAGAGTCATGCCTACTCCTACCCGAAGATTACAAAAGTCCCATGGCCAAGTACTTAAGAAGCTGTGGAGATGTTCAAAAATTTTGTAGGGCTCGTGCTATGGACAAATCTACTAACCAGCCCACTATTCTCAATGACAGAGTGGGGCATGGGGAAATTATTGACAATTTATAGTATTAAAGAAGGGAAAGGCACATTTATATATTCTACCAACTCCAACGGGGGAGGGAAGTGATCAGTTTCTCCCTCCGCTGGTTTCTCCCCAAGAGGAAAGATATGGCGGCTCTGCTATTATGATCACTAGTGGTGAATTCAGTCTAGGGCAGCGTGAGATTAGGGAATGCTCTATGAAGGGTAAGGAAACCATGAAAGGGGCTTCAACTATCTAGTCCGATGAAGCTAATTGATCCAAAGATTTTGTGTGATATAAAAAATGTTGTTGATGTGGTGGTTTCGTTCGGTCCAAATTTTGGGATGGGTGGGGAAGCGGCCTTAAACTTACCCCCCACTTCTCTATGTATGCTATCTTAAAACTACCAGGGGCTGGCTAGGCTTTGGGTTACGACGCTATAATTCGGCTGGCTATCCTTATGGCTGTTCGTTTAATCTTGGACAAAGTCTGGATTGATGCTTCTATTCAGAGTGACTCTAAGCTTGCTATAAAGGCTCTGAATGTAAAGGATAAACCCCCCCATTGGATGCGTCTTTCTCTGAAGTCCTTCATTTATCTACCTTGTTTCCTTCTTTTGTGTTTGAGTTTGGTTTTAGAAGTGGCAACAGGCTGACTGATGCTTTACGTAAGTAGGCAAGACTGTCTAATTTAGTTGGTTTGTTCTCTGTTAGGGAGGGATCCAAGAGGATCTTTGAGCTTTCAATTAATGTTTTTATTTAGCAAAAAAAAAAAAAAGAATAATGAATATGGCACCTAACTTACATTTCCAAAAGTATAAAATGACCTTTTTCAAAAAAAAAAAAAAAAAAACAGAGAGAAAAGAATACAACCACGAATTCATTATTGTTGTTAGGATTAATTACGAAACTCCTCTGAACTATAGCCTTTGTAACACTTTACCTCTTGAACTTTAAAACATAACATCTGTTTTTCAAAGTATAAATTGATAACAAAAAGAGTCTTCCTATTACAATTTTAACAGCAAATTGACAAACAATTTTAAAATTATGGGTATTTTAGTAATCCTAATTTTAAAATGACCAAAAAATTTAAAATTTTAGTAAAAATAGTTTTTATTGATAATTAAAAACAAACAAAAAAAATCAGTTAAAAACATACTACTATCTAGATCAATCTTTTTTTTTTTTGCATATACCGAAATTTTCTTTAAAATTTTAATAACTTTTTTCATGCTCAAAAAGTATTTTGGAATTTTAAAATGTATAAATACCAATGAAAGTTTTAAAAATATGAAAAAAAATTTATTAATACTTTCAAAGTTTTTTTTTCTCATTAAAAAATTGGTGTTCTAATTTTTTGTTATATTAAAAATATAAATTCAAATGTCAATTCGAATAACAATTCAAATCACTAACTCAAATCCTAATAAATCACACTAACTCAAATTAATCACTAATTTGAATACATTTACCAAACGGACCCTAAATATATTTGTGTCATATTCTTCTTGATTTCAATAGCATATAAAACTTTTAAAATTTTAAAATACTTTTTGTATGTTAAAGAAATTAATAAAATTTAAATAAAATTTTGGTATATAAAAACAAGAAAGATTCAAATAGTATAATAATTTTAATTTTTTTTTTGTTTTTAATCATTGATAAAGAGTATTTTTACTATGTTTTAATTTTTGTTATTAATTTTGTAACCGAAATTACGAAGAAACCCTAAATTTTATGATCATTTGTTAATTTGTTGTTAAAATTTTAACAGGATTATTTTTGCTAACAGTTCATGTTTTAGGGGAACGGATGTTACGTTTTAAAATTTAAAAGATAAAGTGTTATAAGAGCAATAATTTAAGAAAAATTTTTGTAATTACTTATTATTATCATTATTTTTTTTTATGGAGTGTTTTTTTTAACGAGTGCTAGCAACATGTTATTTTTGTTACTCTTTTTTATACTCTCTATTTAGCCTTTGACACGTAAATTTATTAATACTATAAATTATTATTTAAACAAAAAAATAAAATAACAGATTTATTAATATTATAAAATAAAAAATAAGATCACAGAGTTGAGGCGTCAGCAATCGGAATGCGTACATAAAAGAGAACGAAAAAGACAATGCACCTAGCCTTTGCCTTTTTTGTTTGTCCTTTGAATCAAGGATTTCATTATGGTTGTTCTTTCTGAGAGAAGGAAAAAATCCCTAATATATTCTCAACAAAAATCGTGACTCGTCAACCACTGAATCACCAAACTCGTTTTCTGTCTATCGTCGTTCGTTTTTGCTTTGTTTTCTTCTCTCTCTCTCAGCTTTGTAGAGAGAGAAAGATGGCGGCAGCGGTCACGGCGGGGGGTGGCGCCGGCGGAGATGCGTGGAAGGCGCATGCTGCCATGGCATTAGTGCAGCTTTTTAGTGGCGGATACCATGTAATTACCAAAGTCGCCCTCAATGTTGGCGTCAATCAGCTTGTATTCTGCGTCTTTCGTGATCTCCTTGCCCTCTCCATTCTCGCTCCCATAGCCTACTTCAAAGAACAGTAAATCTCTCTCTCACTCTCCCCCTGCCTGATTATTTTCTTCCGTTTCGGATCTGAGATTTGTCTGCTTGTTGGTGTGTTGATTCTTGTCCTTGATATTAATAACTAATCGTGTTGTACTGGATAAACACATATCGTTACGTAACGTTAAGGATTTGTATGTATTTGAGTCATGAGAAGTCTTATCCTATGGGATGGGATGTTTCTTCCACTTTAAATCTTGAATCTGTTTTAATCTTGCCTAGGATGGTTTACGTCGAAATTCACGTTGTGGATCTTTTCGTTTGACTTTGTTGGTACAACAATTTTACGAACACTAACTGTTTCGCATAAAGTTTATCTATTTCTCTCTCTGTTTCTTTTTTGGCATAAATTTCAGAGTGATGAGATAACTGCATAATCTTGGCTAAGGCAAACCACATAAAGCAAAAGACACATGTATCGTTCATAGTTGAGATTCCTTCCAGCAAAACTACTTTAAATCATTGCCTTTATTTGCAAAAGTATGTTCGGATTTCATTCTCTAAGGATTTTAACTCGGCGTTGTCAAAATGAGAATGTTGAATCAGTGACTACTTTATGCGGTAGTGCCACTTACGCTTTGGGGATTGCTTATGGAATAGCACTGCAGAGTATATTGGGGTTTTTTTTTTTTTGGTTGTTAGACGATGTCGGTCCTATAGGTGGAATCGGTCCCGTCCTTATCGCCATCAGTATTTCTAAATTAAGTGGCTTATCTCGGAATTAGAAATTTTTTTGTTTGTTCATTTCAAAACGTGATGCTTAAAAGTTTATCCAGATGGCAAGTCTTCCAAGGTTTCTTTTTAATTTGATATTGTCGATTCAGAAAATGTGATATATGCATCCTTTCTTTTGTCCTATTTGCAGACGGATTCGACCACCGATGAATAAATATCACCTCATGTCATTCTTCTTTCTTGGATTAACAGGGTAAGTCTGATTCCGTCCTTGGGGTATATCCATAAATTACCAACGTCACTTTTGGTTTATCTGATGCAGCACGTTTTGATCCTTCTTTGCACTAATTTATTTTTCTTCTTCGTATTCTCTCAGAATATTTGGAAACCAGCTTTTATTTCTTATTGGTCTTGGATACACAAATCCGACTTATGCTGCTGCCACACAACCTACTATTCCTGTATTTACATTCATCTTGGCAGCGCTAATGGGGTCAGTTTGACTTTTTTTTTTTTTTTTACCTTTATTAATTTAGCTGATTTTTATTTGTCTATCTGTTTAGAATTCTTGTCTGTTTCTATGGACGTTACTTATCCTGTAATCCAATATCATATGTAAACATTATTTATGCAGTACAGAACGAGTGAACTTGCTCAAAACTGAATGTCAGGCCAAGATTATCGGGACACTTGTTTGCGTTTCTGGTGCCATATTCATGGTTTTCTACCGTGGCAAGGCTTTGATTGGAAATATGGAACCAGACTTTGCAGCACAAAGTGAAATAATTGCCAGAGGTCAACCAGAACCCTCTGGTTGGTTAATGTCTGGCTTTCAGGAGATTGGGCTTGACAATTTTCACCTTGGAGTTTTATGCTTAATTGGGAACTGCATGTGCATGGCTGCATTTCTGGCGATTCAGGTATATTATCCTGTAACCTATCATTGGAATTAGAAAGAAATGGTGTGCCCATGAAAGCCAATATAGGTGCTCTGTATTTGTGAAAATACAGTACGCACCTATATATGAACTCTAATTTATGCATTCTTGCACTTGCTACTTTTCTTTTTTTGCTGAAATATCTACATCATCTCATGTGTAAATTTGTGATGATGGAGATATATTCTTTTTTTTTTCTTATAGTAGATATTGTGATATATTCTAGTTAGTCAATTTTTGGGAAATATAGTGTTCAAATTTATATAATTTAAATTTATATTCTATTATGTTGTAGTTTATACTTTTTTGTATGCTAAGCTTACTATAAGTACAACATCCAGGCTCCAGTTTTGAAAAAGTATCCTGCAAATATATCGGTCACTGCATGTTCATACTTCTTTGGTGCTTTGCTGATGGTGGTGACAGCACTCTTTATGACCAGTGAATCAACAGACTGGACGCTGACACAGTCTGAGGTTTTTGCTGTCATTTATGCAGTAAGTTCCCTCTTTGCAATGTATGTTCTTGCGAATTTGCTGTTTATTATGCCAAATTGTGCTAGTTACTGCTCCTTCTGATTAAGAGAACTCTTCTCCAAGTTCAAAAGAAAAGTGATATGTCTTGATATTTCTAAAAGACACACAAGCAGTATATTTGATTTTGTATCCTTGACTACAAGGATGACCAGATTACAGATGCTAGTTGTATCTATATCTACAAAACCGAGTGGTAATAGTTCTGTCCATATGGAAAAGTTCTTGTTTGTCACCAGCAAGGAGTAAGAATATGAAATTGCCTTTTGGCTAATATTGCTTTATAAAGGATATCAACAGATATTAATAATTTAATACCAAGTGTTTTTGAGACAACCAGATCATTTGCAAGTTCATTTTTGTCTTCACAGTACTAGCTTTTGTGTTTGGTAATTTTTTTTTCTTTAGACGTTAATATAGGAAACTTGCTTTCTTTAGTTCTAAGAAAAAAATGTGATGTATTGGGGCCCCTCAAAGTGGAACCTAATTATTCATGGGATTTATGACCTAAGAGAGATTGGGAGATGGAAGCTATTGTTTGGATCCCGTTAAACCATAACTATGTATAAACTGGATTATGATTTTTTTTTTCCTTGGAGCATATAAAAAATGTAGCATATGTTTTACTATTTATTATCTCTTTCTCTTCTTCATGGAAAACTATGACCTTCTGGATTGACAAAGCAGAACTTAGGTAAATTAAATATACATATGTGCTGTTTATTTAGCAAGTGGGTCAAAGATTTGTGGATAAGTAGAGTGATTTTACATTTAAAATTGAAAAAAAAAAAGAAAAAAAAAAAAAAGAGGACAGTGATTTTCTGGTCATGTTTCCAGTGTTTTGCTCAATGAATCGTATTGCAGACTCATGCTTCATAGTTAGGTTCCAAGAACCAGTTGTGGTACATGATTACTCTATAGTAGTATTAAAGATTCGTTGTCTCATTATAACCCTTGTCGTCTTGCAAGTTAATTAGCAGCTTTATAATATTCTTGGGATTACAATATCATACATAAGTTAACTCTTTGGCTCTTTGGTTTGTTAGTTTTTGTCGAGATATTGTCTTTAAAAGGAAAACCGTGTGGACACTTATGTGATCCCTGATTTTATGTAATCCCTGTTTTATGTAATCCCTGATTTTATGTAATCTCTGTTTTTTAGGGATTAGTTGAGCTGTATATTTGGTGTATACTATTGTTAGGATAGTTTCCTATTTTAGTGAGATAGCAAACGTGTATATAATAGGTGTTTTATGTATTTTCTGATAACATTGAATTACAACCAGATTTTTCTATTCTCTACATGGTATCAGAGCTCTAGGATCGTTCCTGGAGATTTTATTTTTTCTGACCCTCTTGTTCAATCCGATTCCTCCACATCTTTTTTTTTTTTCCAACCAATCAGCCATGTCTGAAACTACTCAAACTAGTCCTGTCTCGGATGTGCCTTCAACCGAGAATTCTGCAGTAGTTTCAACAGGTGATTTGTAGAATATACAAGCAGCGTATCGTCTAAATGGAAGGAATTATCTGAAATGGACACAGCTGGTTCGTACGTTCTTGAAAGGAAGAGGCAAACTGAGTCATTTACTTGGAACAGGACCTGCAAAAGAAGACCCGAAGTTTGTTGCTTGGGAGGAACAGGATTCGCTAGTGATGACCTGGTTGTGGAATTCGATGATTCCAGAAATAAGCGACACATGTATGTTCCTTGGTACAGCCAAGGAAATTTGGGATATGGTTCAACAAACCTATTCTAAAGTTCATGATGCTGCCCAAATTTACGAGATAAAGACAAAAATCTCTACGACTAAGCAAGGAACCCGCACGGTCACAGAATATTCCAGCCTCTTGCAAGGCTTATGGCAAGAGTTGGATCATTACCAGTGTATTGAGATGAAGTGCAGCTCAGATGCAACAATTCTTAAGAGGTTCGTTGAAAAAGACCGTATTTATGATTTCCTTGCTGGTCTTAATATTGAATTTGATGCTGTAAGGGTACAGATCTTAGGAAAAGAGGATCTGCCATCTCTAAATGAGGCCATTTCAATAGTCCGGGCTGAAGAAGGAAGAAGGAGTGTTATGCTTGAGGCACAGGCTGCGGATGGATCTGCCCTAGTGACAAAATCTGCTAAAAGTAAAGACTTTGTCACGTTACAGCCCAGTGAAGGATTCAATAAGCAGGCTGACTCATCAAAACCTCTCAACAAGCAGTCAAAAGACTCCCTCTGGTGCAGCTACTGCAAAAGACACCGCCATACGCGAGAGACATGCTGGAAACTCAATGGAAGACCTCCAAATATGAGCAGGAATTTTTCCAATAGGACTGAAAGTGAACGAGGACAAGCACATGTGGCTAATACTCATCCAACTAGCGAAGAAAATCCACAAAGTTCAGTTTCTGAATTGAGCAGAGAAGACATTGAAAGGTTAAAAAATTTTTTGGGATCACTTGAAAAAACTTCCACGGCAGGTACATGCTCATTAGCCTTTTCAGGTATTTCTCTCTCTTCTTTTACTTCTAATGTTTCGGATAAAGTTTCTCCCAACATATGAGTAATTGATTCTGGAGCTACCGACCACATGACATGTTCCTCTCACAAATTTATTACCTATACTCCATGCTCTAGCCATAGGAAAATAACAATTGCTAATGGATCCACCATTACTGTTGCGGGACAAGGGGATGTTTACATCAATAATAGCCTAACTCTAAAAAATGTCCTCCATGTTCCTAAACTCTTTACAAACTTGGTTTCAATTAAAAAACTCACTAAGGATTCTAATTGCAGTGTGACCTTTTTTCCATCTCGTTGTGAGTTTCAGGAACTGGGCACGAAGAGGATGATTGGACATGCTAGTGAAAGGGATGGTCTTTACCATTTGGAAGAACCAAGTGGAAGTGCTAAAGTTGAGAGTTCTCGCCCTTTATCATTCCTGTCCGAGTCAGTCATTTCTAATAAAGACAAAATATGGCTTTATCATCGTCGTTTGGGTCATCCATCATTTAGAGTTCTTAAGTTTATGTTTCCTTCGTTATTCAAAGGGTCTTTGGTTGAAAGTTTTCATTGTAGTGATTGTGAAATTGCTAAACACAAGCGTTCTTCTTTTCCAACAAGTAATACGAAAACTTTTGTTCCTTTTTCTCTTATTCATAGTGACATTTGGGGGCCATCCACAGTTCCTAATGTTTCAAGTGCAAAATGGTTTGTGTCATTTATTGATGATTGTACCCGTGTGACATGGATATATCTTATGAAAAATAAATCTGATGTTGGCACAATTTTTCCCAATTTTTACAATATGATCAAAACTCAATTTGACGTTAGCATTAAGAGATTTCGATCTGACAATGCTAGGGATTACTTCAATCAGTTCCTCTCTCCATTTTTCCAAAAAGAAGGAATCATTCATGAATCCTCTTGTGTTAGCACACCCCAACAAAATGGAGTGGCTGAGCGAAAGAACGGTCACCTCCTTGCCATCACAAGAGCATCCTTGTTTCACAAAAATGTTCCTAAACATTTTTGGGGAGAAGCCGTCCTAACTGCTGCTCATCTCATAAATAGACTACCAACAAGAGTTCTTGATTTCAAAAGCCCAATGGAAACTCTCACAAAATTCTTCCCGAACTTCAATACCTCAAATAATCTCACTCCACGGATTTTCGGCAGCATTGCTTTTGTTCATGTTCATTCGCAAAATAGGGGAAAACTTGATCCACGTGCTCTGAAATGTGTCTTTGTTGGCTACTCTTCCACTCAAAAAGGGTACAAATGCTTCCACCCCCCATCACGGAAGTTCTTCATCTCTGCTGATGTTACATTTGATGAAATAGAGTCATATTTTCAAAATTCCTATCTTCAGGGGGAGAATTTGAGTGAAGATAGGGATAAAGATCAGTTTCTTCTTGAGTTTCCTATTCAGTTTGAGTCTACAAATATTGAGTCAACATTGACACCTGCACCTGACTCACCTGTCTTGTCCTCTATTCAGCCCGGTTCCAACCCTACTGAGCCAACATCAATTGGCAATTCTCCTACTCATTCACCCAGGTCACATGGAATGATAAAGGAAACGGGGAATCAAGACACTACACAGCCACTACAAGTTTATTCCAGGAGGCGAATACCGAACTCTAGACATGAGCATTTTCAATCACCTGTTCGAGCTGCAGTTCAAGCACCTGAGGTAATCCTTAGACCAATTGAGACCACCACACAGTCAACTACCTCGGAGGAACCAGACAATAAAACCATTGAGCCAAATGATTATGACATACCGATTGCACTTAGAAAAGGAACAAGAGCCTGCACCACACACCCATTATACCTATTCATGTCCTACCAAAACTTATCCCAAAGTCATAAAGCCTTCCTTAGCAATCTACATTCAATTCCCATTCCCAGAAACTTATCTGAAGCATTAGGAAACGAGAAGTGGGAAAATGCCATGAAAGTGGAGATGGAAGCTCTTGGGCAGAATAAAACTTGGGACTTGGTCAAGATGCCAGAAGGAAAGAAGTTAGTTGGGTGCAGATGGGTGTTCACAGTAAAATACAAGCCAGACGGTTCGGTGGAGAGATACAAGGCAAGATTGGTTGCAAAAGGCTATACTCAAACTTATGGTATAGACTACCTCGAGACATTTGCTCCAGTTGCAAAAATGAATACAGTTTGGATCCTCTTGTCATTAGCAGCTAATTTTGGATGGAGCTTACAGCAATTCGATGTAAAAAATGCATTCTTACATGGTGATCTTGAAGAGGAGATTTATATGGAAGTTCCCCCAGGATTTGAATCAAAAGATGGGATGGTGTGCAAGTTGAAGAAGGCTCTATATGGACTTAAACAGTCCCCAAGGGCCTGGTTTGGAAGGTTCACAAAGGTGATGACTACCTTGGGTTACAAACAAAGTCAAGGCGATCATACTCTATTTGTGAATCACTCAAATTCAGGGGGAGTGACTGCATTACTGGTGTATGTTGATGATATTATAGTGACAGGTAATGATGTTGAAGGGATGCAAAAGTTGAGGCAGTACTTGAAAAAAGAATTTGATATTAAAGAACTTGGGAAATTGAAATATTTTCTAGGTATTGAAGTGGCTCATTCAAAGCAGGGAATTTTTATATCACAACAAAAATATGTATTAGATTTGTTGAAAGAAACAGGAAAATTAGGGTGCAAACCAGTTGATACACCAATTGAGGTCAATCACGGGTTATGTGAAGCTCCTGAAGACGCAGTTGTGGACAGAAATTCCTATCAAAGACTTGTAGGGAGGTTGATTTACTTGGCACATACGAGACCTGATATTGCATTCGCCGTGAGTGTTGTTAGTCAGTTTATGCATAATCCTAAGGAAATGCATCTCAAGGCTGTGCACAGGATCCTACAATATCTTAAGGGAACTGTTGGGAGAGGAATCTTGTTCAAAAAGGTAGGAAGCATGTCGTTGGAGGCCTACACTGATGCTAATTATGCAGGTTCTTTAGTTGACAGAAGGTCAACCTCGGGTTACTGCACATTTCTAGGAGGCAATCTTGTGACGTGGAGGAGTAAAAAACAGAGTGTGGTGGCAAGGTCAAGTGCGGAATCTGAGTTCAGGTCAATGGCACTTGGGATATGTGAGCTTTTATGGTTGAAAATAATTTTGGAAGACTTGCGTATTAAATGGGAAGGTCCTATGCGGTTGTATTGTGATAACAAGTCAGCCATTAGTATCGCTCATAACCCAGTTCAACACGATCGAACAAAGCATATTGAAGTGGACAGACACTTTATAAAGGAAAAGTTGGATAGCGGCCTAATTTGCACACCATTCATCTCAACTAAAGATCAATTGGCCGATGTATTTACAAAGGGACAACCGAGCACTGTCTTCCAACGTATTGTCAGCAAGCTTGGAATGAAGAATATCCATTCACCAGCTTGAGGGGGAGTGTCGAGATATTGTCTTTAAAAGGAAAACCGTGTGGACACTTATGTGATCCCTGATTTTATGTAATCCCTGTTTTATGTAATCCCTGATTTTATGTAATCTCTGTTTTTTAGGGATTAGTTGAGCTGTATATTTGGTGTATACTATTGTTAGGATAGTTTCCTATTTTAGTGAGATAGCAAACGTGTATATAATAGGTGTTTTATGTATTTTCTGATAACATTGAATTACAACCAGATTTTTCTATTCTCTACAGTTTTTATTTTAAAATTACCTGATCTGCATTAAACATACCTGAAGATGCCCGGTCTTTTGAATTGCTATTTCATGTTCTTGTTTGTATTATTGCTTGGAAAAGAAGATGGTAGATGATAATTGCTCTATGGTTCCATTTTCAGGGCACTATTGCATCTGCACTTAATTATGGACTTCTGACATGGAGCAATAAGGTCTTAGGACCTGCCTTGGTAGCTCTGTACTATCCACTTCAACCTGCTTTCTCTGCCTTACTGTCAACAATATTCCTTGGAAGCCCTATCTATTTGGGAAGGTTTTGCTCCTATCAGTTCATTACAATTACTTGTGCGTCAGATTTTTCTATTTGTTGACCATGAAAATAACGTAATGGTAGATGCCTTATTTAGAAAAGTTATTAAAGAAGAGTCAAATTCATATTTTTTATAAACTAAACCATCCCTTGATAAAAATATATATGTATATGATAAAACTGAAATTTTTATAGTTGGGTTCTGAAACGCTGAAACCTTACAAATTTTGATATAACAGCAGGGAATCTAACTTGAAGCTTTTAACGTTTGGACACAGTGTTATAGGTGGAATTCTAATCATTGCTGGTCTTTATGTGGTCACTTGGGCATCTTGGAGAGAGAAACAGGCAGCTCTGGGGATTATACCTCATGTAAGTCGGACTTCTGAGCCTCTCATCCGCAAGGATGTGTCAGTTAACAGGATATCGTACCAGAGAGGACACATTTTCTCAGGAACATCCTCCCTATTAACAAAATCCTGTGATTAAGTAGAAAATATAAGGCGTTCTACAGATGTAAAGTGCGGTTAATTGTTGCATTTCTACACAACTTTTTTGAGATTTCATACCTCCTTTTTTCATTCCTTATCGGTTTACGAGATTGCTTTTTGAAAAGTCATTTTAGAAACTGTTATTTGTTGTGTTGCCAAGCTCAAACGCACATTTCCTTTCTTGAGCACAACCACATCACACAAAATATTTTGAATTTCAGGGCTATATCTTATATCTCCCCCTCCATGAGCCTGTATAAGTGAGACTGAGACCTCTTTAGTTATCCCATTGTCCTGCTGGAGTAAGATCATTTCCTTTCTGTATTGTTCTAGTATGCAAGTCCACAATTATTCCATCTGCCGTGCATATTGCTTTGCTTCGATGGTGGATATAGCAGTTTGAAACTCATGCAAGCATAGAATGCTCACGGCTTTCATCCGTAGGTGGTATGCTTATGCATAGTTGGTGGAAACGTGCAGGGTTGATCATCGATAATGCTTCATTGAATTCCTGCATTTTATCTCTACTACTTGCTCATTTTATATCTGTTGTTTCATTGATTGTGTTATTCAGTAATTGTCGTACTTCTGGATGCATGTAAGCTGAGCTCTCTCTCTCTCTCTCTCTCTCTCTCCAGGTGGCTCGGACTTGCAATCTCTAGACATGTTATTATTTCAAGCATGATTGTTTAAATGCTTATCATGTCTTGGGAATATATGAGATTTCTGAATATCTTCTAAACTCAGCCTTGTCTAAACGTTCGGGATTCAGTTGAACTTTACTCTTCTAATCTTATTTGTATCCGGAATATTATTAATAACAAATGGGTCAACTTGGTGCTCATTTTATTACAATTTTTTTTTTGGGTATTTTATACATTCTAGATGCCCCTAAATCTACTCTAGTAATAAATACTGTTCAACACTTCCCAAAGATTGAAACTGGAACCTAACCTTTTTAACACCACCCCTGCACCCTTCTCCGCCTCTATCCCAGAGGCTTCATTTTATTACAATTTTTGTTGCTTCCCTAATTTGGCACTGCCGGTGTGATTTTATCTTTGGTTCAGGCAGATTAAGTTCTCCATGGGCAAACTGCATATTGTTTAATTTTTAATAAATCGATCGAAACACTGAAGAGGCAACAGAACACGAAGTTTTCAAATGGATTTCAATTTGTTAGATTCAAGACTCGACCATTTCTCCATTTTTGTTTGTCTTTGCCTTTTCAAATAATAATAACACGTTACCTTATCTTTCCATTTAGGCGTTTTCCTTTCCTGGAAGCCTCCCGCCATTCCTGCGAAAGGTAAAGGGACGACCTTTCTCCTATTCAATGGCCTGCCATTACTAACTTAAAGGCTGGGATAAGGCCCGACTTTATGACCATTTGAAAGGCTCGTATCTAGAGTTTCCCTGTTATAATAAGGGAAACCTACCGAATTAAAAAAAAAAAATCTTTTATAATATTATAATAATAATAATGTAAAATCATGAAATTTGAGGTCAAATCATGAAATCTGTGACTCTCACTATCATATCAACTTGTGAGTGCTTCGGGCAGCTAGCATGGGCTCCTTCAGTCCTTCAGCGGGAGGAAATTTTATTGAAACAGAAATCTAGCATCTATTGGTTCCATGAACGGAATTGTGGATTTTGTTTTTCCTCCATATCTCAACCATTTTGCGACAGAAATTTTATTGAAACAGAAATCTAACATCTATTGGTCCAATGTAGTTTTCCTAGTAGGCCTGAGGGGTACTTTTGCGTTTTTGTATTTATAAAATAGTGACTCATGTTAAATATGCTTTTTTTAAATCATCTAACATTATTTACTCATCAATTAATAAAATCTGCTGTTTAGTGTAATTTCCCTCACTTCTTCGGTAGGAGATTTCGGCCCATTAGCCTGTCTAACGCTGTATAGAACGTAATATCCAAATTGTCACCAACAAATTAAGGCCCTTCTTGGCAGGCTTGTCTCATTGATGCAATTTGCCTTTGTTAAAGAAAGATTAATTGTTCATAATTCCATATAAACCCAGGAGGTGCGCCATCCTATGAGTAAGAAGAGAAGAAAGGGTGGCCTTATATTTTTAAAGCTGATAAGGAGAAAGCTTGTGAGAGGATTCATTGGAATCTTCTTAACTTCACAGTTTTGGTGCAACTGCCGTGTGTATAAACTGGCACATGGAGTATGTGTGATCCCTGTTGTTCTCAATCCTTCTCATTGGACGCCTATGTGGTATCCAATATCCCCGTACATGTTCATTTTGTGCAATGAGATCTTCACTTGGATTCTCAATAGGAGTGTTCAAAGGGATCAAAATGGTGAGGCAATAAATATAATTTTATGGTCTCCACCAGGTTTTAGATCTTTCTTACCTTATTTCTTCTTTTGTTAGTTTTGGAGAAAAAGAAGCCATTGCTCAGAAAGGTTTGAACGAACATTTATGCAACGCCCCGGAATTAATTAAGTGATATTAGAATGTAAAATGGTAAATTAGTGTGTTATAATGGATGTTTTAAACTTAATTTGATCATTTTATGAAATTTCTAAATTAATGTTATTTTGATTATTTCAATGGTTTTTAATTATGCTTAATTATTTTTAATTGTTATTTTAAAATTTGAAACAAAACAATTTATCAAATGCCAAATGTATCTCGTTTTACAAAACCGTAGGCGACACACGATTTATGCACAGTGACACCGCCCACTTTTTCCTCTATTTATATCTTTCTCTCTCCCTCTCCTTCGCTCAATTCTCTCTCTCACTCTCTCTCTCTCTCTCGCTCGCCTCTCTCTCCCACTCACTCTGCCTCTCTCTTTCTCTCTCATTTTCTCTCAAAATTTTTAAATTAAATCAAGCCCCAAGCTTCGGTTTAGTGGATTAGAGGCTCGAGAATGTGATTGAGCAACCAAAAACGTGATTTAAAGCTTCAATTCGAGGTTAGTTTTCAAATTTCAAAACTTTTCAAAATTTTTCAATTTTCTTGGTATTTTGAAATCTAAGTTTATTTGAGCTTAGAAAACCCTTGATCTTAGTTAGAGGAACTTAAAACAACTAGAATCAAAGCTTAGTTTAGCTAGAAATGGATTTGAATCAAGTTTTTCCATTTTTCTCTATTTTTGGATTTATTCAAATCTTTGTGTGAATCTTGTTTAAATGAGTTAAAAGTGTTCTATTATGTTTTTCTATCATCTATGATTATTTTCCATACCTGAGAACTGAGAAAAATAGGTTGAAATGAGGATTTGGGTTCGGGAGGCCGAGAACCAGTGCCTGGAAATTTTTGGATTTTTTTAGTTTGACAGGCCAAACTTGAAGTTCGGCAGGCCGGATTCATGGGTTCGGTAGGCCGGATTCATGGATTTGGCAGGCCGAATTCATACGTCTAACATGCCAAACCTGAAAATGTTCGGCCGATCGGACCTGGTTTCCGGTAGGCCGAACTACACAGTTCGGCCGGCCGAACCAAGGTGACAAGTAGGCCGACCAGGTATAGTAAAATTTTGTTATTTTTCATCCATTTTCACTGTTTTAAACCTTGATTGAAATCTCAACTTTATAAAATGATTTTATAAGTACAAATGGCACACTAGGACACCATGAGATAGCTTAGTGACGTAGAATATCATCAGCTAGAAATTGATAGACATGGTTTATAAATATTTAGGGTTGTTTGTGGATCTGCGGAGCTGACGCGTAGCGTACCGAGATTTCAGTGTGGGACATCGACACGAGTATTGAGGTAGGACTTTTACCCATTTCCTTGGTAACCCAGTTTTAAGATGATTTTGGCCTCAAAAAGGTTTTGTCAAAATGTTTTCAATGAATGATTGAAAAAGGAATTTTTATTGATTATTTTTATAAACCGTGGATTGAGGTGAACTTCATAATGACCCCATAATGAATGTAAATGAAAATACCTGGTAAATGGGTTTTAAAATAATGTTAGAAATGAATATAAGGGCATGATGCCATATCAGAGATCGGGTTGTGTAGCGTGCGACCTTGGGGGCAGGTTCCGAAACCCAACTAGGCCACTACGGTGGTTTATACATATAGTTTGCTCAGGAAAAGAAAATGGTATTCTTTCTGGTCAACCAATAAACCATTTTGGTAAGAACAATTTTTATTAGATTTTATTTTTGTATTTAAGTCTATTTTCTAAATGTAGTTTTTCTTTAAAATTAAATGTTTCTAACAATATAGTCCTACTGAGCCATTCACTCACGATTTATTTGTTTTTAAAACTTTTTCGCATCTAGGTGGATATCAGCTTAGGATTGGAGAAGAGTCCACAGAAAGGACACAGGAACAGTAGAAGAACCCAGTAGGTTACTTAAATTATAAAAATCAAGGCATGTAATATTCTAATTTTCTCTCTTTACTTGAATTGTGGTTGTAATATAATATTGTCAGTACTATGTGTTTGCACAAGTTGTGGGTCAGTGGGACTCCTTTCTCGTCTTTTTTATTTCTTTATTACTTTCTTATTGTTTACCATGATATCCTTATTTGTTTAATTATTATAAATGTTTGTTTTAAAAAGGATTTAAAAAAAACTTCTGCGTTTTCATAATTGATTTAAATACTTAAACTTATGTATTAATTAAATATTCACTTAATTAATCTGCCATGTCACCTCCCGTACTATGGGGCGTGACAATTTAAAATGAAGAACATGCAACTGGTCTATTAAATGTTCAAGAAAGGAGAATAACAAGAAAGATGGAGTCGTCAACAAGTCTTGAAGGGCTCAATAGATTTGTTTTGCCAAATAGGTAGGAACAAGTTATACAATCAATGATTATTTTATTTAACAATATGAGCTGATTCTTGGCAGTTCTAGGAAAAGAATATTTTCAAAAACCAATTAGATCTGTTGCATAATACATTTTTTTAACTATTTTTTTAAAACCAATAGATTTTCTACCTGTGTGATTTGTGCGACAATTCGCTTGGCCTTACCTATCATGGTCAATGTCTCTCTATTTTATTTTTTGAAAAGGGTCATGGTCAATCCCTGATTGTTAAAATTAACAAAGGGCTTTTCTAGTTTCAAAAGGAGGATAAAGTGGAAGATGAGGTAAAACTTAAAGAGGACCCAAGAACTGAAGATCTTTATTGAAGCTTGGTAAAGGGGCTTAAAATGTGCCATGCATCTGAAAAGGGGTAACATAGGGATCCAAGAAATCATAAGTTTGGGAACCCGAATACCTAGATTTTTGAAATAAGAATACAATGTCTTAAATTTTAAACTTTAGGGACCAGTGGCATAAATAGTAATTTTTTAATAGTTTTTGTTTTAATAATATTTTACATACGATTAATATTAAAAAATATTAGACATAGTGCCCTGAGGAGTAATATATTGTAATATGTTTTTGGAGATATTTTATCAATAAAGAGTTTATTTATCATTCATATACCAAATATTGTTCTCCTTATGTTCATTTCTGTTAAATATATGATAAGCAAACAAAAGTTTGAGACTTCGATCTAAACCTTTAAGAATCATGTATATGATGGACATATTATGCGGAAGACATGAATCTTAAAGGTGATTGTCTAAATTATAAGATCCGCAATCGAGGGAATAAAGTTGGGCGTTTTATTCATTCTAAGATTGTTATGTTGTCTACATCCTTAACGGGGGATAGCTTGTCTTAGTCATCGAAATGGGACTCTGTGAGTAGAAACATTGGTGTATTATCATAGGTGACGATATATTGGATCGGGACATAAAGTTGAATTAATTTGGATTAATAATTCTATTTGTGCAAATCAATTCACTTTAGACAGTCATATATGTTGTGTCTTAATCCCAAAATGATGAATGAGCCTGTATTCCTGACTTATGTTTTTTGATGTACCAAAAGGTGATATCCTGATTTTATAATGGTAGGCATACTGGTACATTGGAGACACGACTCTTGATTGTATAGACTTGTTATTCATAGATATGAAATCTAGTGCTCTTTTTGTAGAGTTAATAATCTTCTCTAATATGTGTTATCCTGTAATTGAAAGACTAGAGTGCTCAATCATTTGGATACATAGGTGTAACCGAATGGTATACTATCTTTGGATAGTAAGCATTCCAATGGTGTGATAATGGAATGGAATGTAAGATAAAAATAATTGGGAAGGTAAAATGAAATTTATCCTTAAGCCGATTATGAATATCCTACGGGGATTTGAAACGTTATGATATGTCATGGACGGTTAACTTACTTGAAGCTTCACAATTTTATATATTTTGAGAGTGTAACTCTCAGCTTTTAGTGGAGTAGTGTTAAAGTTGGTAATTATGAAATATGCATTTGAAATATAGTATTTTATAATTATAGAAGCTTGAACTGTATATGTCCATCAGGTCCCCTTAGCTAGCTCATAATAAATTCTGTAACAATACGGCATGTTTTTCCTACATATTAGTGACTTATGTTAAATTATTAGATTGGCTAAAATTTGATAAGATTGGATAATTCATGTTAGTTTATTGGTTGAATTAAATTTGTAAATTGATTCTAGAAAAACATGTTGAATTATTTGGATAATATTTTATTTTATATGGGATTATCTAAATATGACTGTTTTAATCAGATAACTTCTCTATTGGGTTATTTGAATTAAAACTACGGCTCTATCCAAGAATCTTGGGTGGAAAATAAAATATTCTCAAGGATCAAATTATTACAAGTTTGGCAGACCGATGTGTTAGTTCGGCCTACCAATGAAGTAAGTTCAGCAAGCCAATTGGAAAGCTCAGCCTGCTAATCGTGCGATAATCTATATACGTGTTTTAAATACGTTTTTCATTAGAAGTTGATCCAAATTTGAATTTTGAGGCCTTATCTGATAGGGATTAACCCTAGATTCGACTACTATAAATAAGAGGTGAGTTTTTTTAGTTATTTAGATCACTTGAGAAGCATAAAGTGAGTATCCAAGTTTAAGAAACTCTAAAACTTCCCGAGAGATACTATTTGACATCACAAACTTGGGCTCTAGTTCTTCTCAAGTGGTCGGAAGGAGAGTCATCAAAAGAAGAACTGTACAGCATGTGACCATCCGCACTATGATTGTGGATAGAGAATAGCAAAGAAGATTAGTTGATTAAGGCTTTTCTGGAACGTTATTCTCTACACATATTCAAGCATACTTTGGTATACAAAAGGTTAGTAAGATTTGTCATTAATTTATGTATATAGCATGTCTAATTTGTGTTTTTAAAAATGCTTTGATTTAAAAAATTTTAAAATTCTACTGCATACTCGTTTTTAAACAATTGGCAGCAGAGCCTTGGTTTTTATGTAAATTTATGAGTTTGTGATCATGATATATATAGATTATATGATCTTATTCTCTCCTATGCTTGAATTTAATTTTTTAGAGAGTTGGCAATCTAGGGTTTCTATATAATTAAATGTTGTCATGAGATAATGTAGTTAATGTTTATTAACTAATTATGGTTGATTTAATTATTATTTAATTATTAATTAATTAATTAATTAATTAATTTGTATCGGTTATAGTTCCTTAAAGGTTAGAATATGTATCTAGGTTGTTCATATAATTAGATGGCAGTCTATCATCACCTTTTGGGAATTATTATTTTAATTTTAAAATTTGTAAAATTCTGTATTTAAATAATCATTTAGAGTGAAGATAGATCTAGAAGATGGAGATGATAAGAGTTCAAAATTTATAATTAATAATCATTCGTAGTGAAGACAAATCTAGAAAATGGAGATGATGGGAGTTTAATTTTTTTTTTCTAAGTTTCTAAAATTTTTATGTTTTTCAATTGTTGAAAATAAGACTAAAAAACTGTCTAAAAACTGTTTTATAGAAAAGTGTAAATTCAGCTTAGTCGGCAGGTCGAAATCTTAGGTTCGGCAAGTTGATAGTCGTAAACCAGCAGGCCGTTCATAGGGTAGAGTTTTTTCAGCTCTACGGCGGGCCAAACCTATAGGTTCAGCATGCCGATAATTGTGACTGACAGACCAATGATCAAGTTCGACAGGCAGGCAGAAAGCAATAAGCTTTTAGAAAAGGTGCATATTTTTGTGCGATTTTGATTTATTTTTGAGACAATTCTAAGAAACATGAAATTTTATGATGATCAGAAAAATAAAGCATTTGATCTATAAGGGATTGAAGAATTAAAGATAGATGCCACATGAAGAAATATATAGCATGAAGATACAAAGATGAAGAATTGATAATATATTTCGATTGATCTTTTGTAATCTTTATTTTCTTTTCTCTAGGATGGAAGCATTATATTACGACTATTTACTAATTATTATTTTGCTTGTGGCTTTGCATGTTGCCTTACTTGTCTGCATTATAATATGATTTGCCATATATGTTGTAATATGCTATGTAGAATAGGGAGAACCGCTCATTAAAAATTGTTCATGTATGTTAACACAAAACCTTGATTTTTAAAATATTGAGTGGGAGAAGTTTTTTGATGAGAGGACCTACAGCCTCCATCATTGGTCTGTAAGTAGCACATGGTGGTTTTGCCCCTAGGAAGGAACTTCATCATGTATCGGGTTGGATCTCTAAATGGATAATTTATTTTGGCATGATTTATGATTGTACACCCCTAGGTGATGATTATAAATCATGGATAAAATAGTTGAAACGATAGTTATACACTCAAATTAATTTTATTATTAACCTCCCCTAGGAGCTCTGGTAATGAATTAATGGCCAAAGAAAACAATTATTAATATATGCTGGATTAGATGGATCCTAGATGGCATATATTAATCAAAGGGG
This sequence comes from Artocarpus heterophyllus, assembly GCA_025403435.1. Lineage (NCBI taxonomy): Eukaryota > Viridiplantae > Streptophyta > Magnoliopsida > Rosales > Moraceae > Artocarpus > Artocarpus heterophyllus. Next base: position 23,096,461 of record CM046353.1, read on the forward strand.
ATCCATGTTCTTAATTGAATTTGACAAGTCTCTCTTAGGCGGCTTGTTGAATTCTGAGTTAGGAATTATCGTTGTAAGATTGTGATTTCTCAAGGTTTTGAAACATAAACACAATTGTATGTTTGCTTGTTTGTGTTATCTTACTAAACTGTTGTGTATTGTTTGCTTATATTTGGTATATGAATCTTTTGTGTAGATTAAAATGTCTAAAAACGCTTTATTTTTGGTACTCAATAAGAACCAATTAACTGGCGAGAATTACAATGATTGGAAAAGGAACATGAATATTGTCCTTTCCTTTGAGAAACTAAAATTTATGCTGACAACACAGTATCCTCCTGCACCTACTAGAGAATCTACTAAAGAACAAATCCAAGCGTATGATCATTGGAAACATGCTAATAATCAGGCTTGTTGCTATGTTATGGCTAGAATAAATAATGTGCTATAGGCTTAACATGAAGATTATGAGACTACAAAGCAAATCTTGGATAACCTTAAAGATATGTTTGGAGGCCAAGCCCTAACAAAATGGCAAGGGGCACTATGGAAACTTTTGAACTACAAATAACAAAGACCAGGGACTCTTATGAAGGAGCATACAATGTTGGTCATGGGTTACCTCATTGAGGCATAAACCCATGGAGTTGATATTGATGCTGAGTCACAGATGACTATGGTCTATGAGACTCTAACTAAGGAGTTCATCCCATTTAGAGCTTCATATAATTTGAGCAATAGATAACATGTGACCTTGACGAAGCTAATAAAGCAGTTGCAGGAGTTCGAAAATCTGATCAAGGAAACTCCTGCGAGTGGCGAGGCCAACTTGGTGGCTGCATCTAGTTCCAATCCTAATCCATGAATGGAAGGAAGCAGAGAGTCAAGAACGAGAAGTCTTTTGTTTCTACAAATGGTAAAACAAGAAGAAAAAGAAAAAGAACCCAAAGAAGCTAAAGTGCTTCTACTATGGCAAAGTTAGGCACATTAAGAAGAATTGCAAGGGCTTTTTTTCTCGAGGAGGTAAGTGTGAACTTCTAGTTATTGAAACTTGTTTAGTTGAGGAATCAAGTGACACTTGGGTCATAGACTCTGGAGTAACTAATCATATTTATGTTTCTCCACAAGGGGTTCAAAGAAACGAGAAGTCTGCTACATGGAGACTTTACGTTGCGGATGGGCGATGGATCCTTGGTGTTGGCTAAAGAAGTGGGAGACGTCCATCTTCATTTTGATAATTATAGGATTTTAGTTTTGAAAGATTGTTTTTATGTTCCTTGACTTAAAAGGAATTTGATATCTATAGCTTGTTTATTTAAAGATTCTTATTTAGTATCTTTTAATAATAAAGTGGTGACTCGTAAAAATAAATCTTTTATCTGTAATGGATAGATGCAAAATAATCTATATTTTATGAAACCCAAGATTGACATACTACTTAACACTAAGGTTAATGATAATAACTCTAAAAAACTTAAGACTTCTAACTCTAATAAGACTTATCTTTGGCATTTGCGATTAGGTCATATTAGCCTGAATAGGATTCAAAGGTTAGTAAGGAATGGATCTTTAAGTCACTTAAAGGTGGAATCTATACCACAATATGAATCTTGTTTAGAGGGCAAAATGATCAAAAGACCATTTGGGTCTAAAGGCAATAGGGCTGAAGAGGTTCTAGAACTTGTGCATAATGATATTTGTGGTCCCATGAATATCAGGGTACGAGGAAGGCATGAGTACTTCGTCACTTTCATTGATGATTACTCAAGATATGGGTATATCTACCTAATGCATCATAAAAGTGAAACTTTTGACAAGTTTAAATAGTTTCGAGCTGAAGTAAAAAAGCAATTAGGTAAACCCATAAAGGCACTTCAATCCGATTAAGTTGATGAATATCTATCCGATGAGTTCTTGGAACACTTATTAGAGAATGGGATTTTATCTCATTTGACTACGCTGGGCACTCCGTCGTAGAATGACATAGTTGAGAGAAGAAATAGAACTTTGTTGGATATGGTCAGGTTTATGATGAGTTATTCAACATTACCTTTATCTTTTTGGGGATATGAACTACAAACTGCATGTTATCTTTCAAACAATGTGCCTTCAAAATTGGTTCCCAAAACTTTTCACGAGTTGTGGACAGCTAGGAAGACATCTTTAAACCATATTCGTATTTGGGGATATTTGGCTCATGTCTTGTATAAGGAAGCGAATAAATTGGAAGCACGTTTAGAAGTTTGCATGTTTGTAGGATATCCAAAAGAGACTAAAGGGGGTTATTTCTACAACCCAAAAGAAAATAAAGTCGTGGTTTCAACGAATGCAACATTCCTTGAGGAAAGTTACATGAATGACTTTAAGCCTCAAAGTGAAGTGGTACTCGAGGAGTTGATGAGTGATTCGATCACTCCAGGGGTTCTAGTTGAAACCAATCTAATCAATGTATAAAAACCAATCGAACAAAAACCTAAGGGGCTTTGGCATAGTGGGAGGATCGAGTGTCAACCTGAGAGGTACATGTTCAATGGTGAAGCCTACTTGGCTGAACCAGTTGAACATAACAGGGATCCTTACACTTATGCAGAGGCTATAGAGGATGTTGATTCAAAGCTCTAAATAGAAGCCATGAAAATTGAGATGACTATGGAGACTAATCGGTTCTAGGAACATATGGATCTTCTTGAAGGGGTATAACTCATAGGGAGTAAGTGGATATACAAGAGAAAGAGAGGAGTAAATAGGAAAGTTGAAACCTATAAGGCTAGACTACGAGCTAAGGGACAAGGATACCTTTTCACCTATAGCCATGCTTAAGTCCATCTGCATTCTCTTATCCATAGTTGCCACTCTCGACCACAAGATTGGCATATGGATGTTAAGACGGCCTTTTTGAATGGCTATCTTGATGAGTCCATATATTTGGTGTAGCCAGACGGGTTTAAGGCTAAAGGTCAAGAGGGTAAGGTTTGTAAGCTGCTAAAGTCAATTTATGAACTTAAGCAGGCTTTCCATTTTGGGAATATAAGATTTGATCAAGCAATCAAGACTTATAGGTTTAAACAAAACATGGATGAACCATGTGTTTACAAACACATTAAGGATAGAAATGTGGTTTTTCTACTGTTCTATGTACATGATATTCTGTTGATTGGCAATGACGTTGGGCATTGTCATCAGTCAAATTATGGTTGACCAAGCAGTTTGATATGAAAGACTTAGGTGAAGCTAATTATGTTCTCGGTATCCATATCTTTTTAAATAGGAAGAACGAAATGATATCTTTATCTCAAGCTGTATACATAGATAGATAAAATTCTCAAGAGGTATGCAATGCAGAATTTCAAGAACGGTGGGCAACCATCTAGGTCTAGAATTACTCTTTCTAAAAAAGACTCACTAAAGTCTAATGAAGAAAGAGGATACATGAATAAGGTGCCTTATACTTCAGTAGTGGGTAGTGTCATGTATGTTATGCTTTGCACACGGCTGGACATTTGTTATGTGGTAGGGATAGTAAGTCGATTTCAGTCAGATCTAGGACCAAACCACTAGGTTGCAGTCAAGCATATTTTTAAGTATCTAAGAAGGACTCAAGGGTATATGCTTGTATACTTGGGTCAGGATTTAACACCTCTAGGATACACTGATTCGGATTTCCAATCTTGTTTAAATTCGAAAAGATCAACTTTTGGTTCTATGTTTACTTTGGGCGATGGTGCCATTGTTTGGAGAAGTGTCAAACAAGATTGCACTTTGGATTCAATGATGTAAGCGGAGTATGTGGTAGCTAATGATGATTCGAAAGAAGCAGTGTGGCTCTGCAAGTTCCTTGAGGATCTTGAGGTAGTTCCTAGTATAGATAAGGTGGTGTCACTGTATTGTGATAACACTACAGTGATAGCTAATGCAAAGGAACCAAGATTTCACAAGAAGAGTAAGTATATTCATCCAAAGTATTATGTGATAAAGGACTTCATTGAGGGAGGATATGTTGCTGTATGCAAAATCGCATATAAGGACAATTTAGTTGATCTACTCATGAAGACACTAACTGAGAGAGTTTTCGAAAGGCATGTGGAGGCTATAGGGATACGAGATATGTCATATTTATTCACTTAGTGCAAGTAAGAGATTGTTAGACATGGTGCTTTAAGGAGCAAAATGTTGTAATATGTTTTTGGAGACATTTTATCAATAAAGAGTTTATTTATTATTCATATACCAAATGTTGTCTTCTTTATGTTCATTTTTATTGGTTGTATGATAAGTAAACAAAAGTCTAAGATTGTCAGTCTGAACCTTTATGAATTGTGTATATGATGGACAAATTATGCAGAAGACATAAATCTTAAAGGTGATGGTCTAAATCATAAGATCCGCAATCAAGGGAATAAAGTTGGGCACTTTATTCATGCTAAGATTGTTATGTTGTCTACATCCCTAATGGAGATGACTTGTCTTGGTCATCAAAGTGGGGCTCTATGATTAGAAACATTGGTGCATTGTCATAGGTGACGATGTATTAGATCGGGACATAAAGTTGAATTGATTTAGATTAATAATTCTGTTTGTGTAAATCAATTCACTTTAGACAATCATATGTGTTGTGTCTTAATTTTGAAATGACTAATAGGCCTGTATTCTTGACTTATGTCTTTTGATGTATCAAAGGATTACATCCTGACTTTATGATGGTATGCATACCAGTACGTTGGAGCTTAATTGCATAGACTTGTTATTCATAGATTTAGAATTCACAGCTCTTTTTGTAGAGTTAATGATATTCTCCTTTATGTATTATGTTGTAATTAGAAGACTAGAGTGCTCAACCATTTGGATATATAGATGTAACCAAATGGTATACTTTCTTTGAATAGTTAGCATTCCAATGGTGTGATAATTGAAAGTAAGATAAAAATAATCAGAAAGGTAAAACGTGATTTATCCTTAAGCCAATTATGAATATCCTATGGGGATTTGACACTTTATGATATGTCATGGACGGTTAGTTTACTTGAAGCTTTGTAATTTTATATAGTTCGAGAGTGCAATTCTAAGCTTTTAGTGGAGTAGCAATAGAGTTGATAATTATAAAATATGTATCTAGGATATTGTATTTTATAATTATAAGAGCTTGAACTGTATATGTCCATCAGGTTCCCTTTGTTAGCTCATAATAAATCCTGTAATGATACGGCATGTTTTTCCTACATATTAGTGACTTATGTTAAATTATTAGATTGGCTAAAATTTGATAAGATTGGATAATTCATGTTAGTTTATTGGTTGAATTAAATTTGTAAATTAATTCAAGATAAATATGTTGAATTAGTTGGATAATATTTTATTTTCTATAGGATTATTTAGATATGACTATTTTAATCAGATAACTTCTCTACTAGGTTATTTGAAATAAAACTAAGGCTCTATCCAAGATTCTCAGTTGGAAAATAAGATATTCTCACTGATCAAATTATCGCAAGTTCGAAAAGCTGATGTGTTAGTTCGGGCAATCAATGGAGTAAGTTCAATAGGCCAAAAGTTTGGCCTGCCGATCGTGCGATAATCTATACACTCGTTTTAGATGCGTTTTCATCATAAGTTGATCCTGATTCAAATTTTGAAGCTTTATCTCATAGGGATAAATAGGAGGTGAGTTGTCTTATTTATTTAGATCAGTTGAGAATCATATAGTGAGTACTCTAGTCTGAGAAACTCTGAAACTCCCTGAGAGCTACTGTTTAACATCATGAATTTTGGCTCTAGGTCTTCTCAAGTGGTTGGAATGAGAGTCACTGGAGGAAGAGCTGTACGACATGTGACCCCCCACACTCCGATTGTGGATAGAGAATAGCAAAGAAAATCAATTGGTTGAGGCTCTTTTGGAACGCTTTTCTCTACACAAATTCGAGCCTACTTCGATATACAAAAGATTAGTAAGATCTGTTATTAATTTATGCATATAGCATGTCTAACTTGTGTTTTAGAGAATGCTCTGATTTAAAAAAATTTTAAAATTCCACTACGTACTCATTTTCCAACAAAAAATATATTTAAAACAAGTTTTATATGAAAAACTTTTTGCATATTAGATAGAAATCTTAATAGCAAAAACAAATCCTATGATGCTTATAGTCTGCTGAAAAATTTTCCTATGGACCTCTATCATGCTCTTTTTTCATCTGGCGTTGTTAGATTTGTTAACATTAGCTATTGTGCTTGCAACTCGTTGTTATGTTTTAATAAAATTTCCCCATTCAAAAAAAGGAAAAAAAATCTTTGCACAAAAAAAAATCCTATGATGTTCAAATATAACTAAGATTGCATCTTAATTCAAGGAATACTCAACTGAAGTTTGGAACTTTAGCACAACATGTTATTTTTAGTGAAAGGGAAATGCCTTTTTGGCAAAGTGTAAATGCCTGTTAGGTAAACAAAAATCTATTACCTTTTGTTATTGAGACTGTTTAGGATAACTTGTGCGTTTGAATCTAACAGAAGAAAAAGAAAAGCATAAATTATAGCTTTTTATTAACAGGGTGTTTGACAAAGCCGTTTGAATTAAAAGATTACTTTAAAAACTATGAAAGCTTTATACGATAATAGCCTTTCGTTTAATATTGTAGCATGTGAGACTTTATACTGTTGTTGGTTCGAATTAGTTTGCCATAAAGAGGATGTGTTTGGATAGTGTATGGAAGAGAGTTTTTTTTTTTTTTTTTTTTAAATTTTAGAAGAGCTTTTGAACTTGTTTGATTAAATATATCAAAAACTCATGTTGTTATGCAAAAAAATGTAATATAAGGATATAGATGAAATTTATAATTTGTTATTCATAATTAAAAGATTAAAAGGGTAAATAAATAAAAAAACTATTCATAAGCACCTTTTACATAGCACTAAAAAGATAGTTTGTTTCGAAAGTGTTTATAAAAGGCAAAATTCCTATCAACTTATTTATTTAAATATGTCAAAAACAAGCTTTTGGGTTAAATAAGTCAAAATCAATTTTTTAAACCATTCCAAACGAGGCATTCACAAGTTCTTTAAAATTTTATGTTGTTTCCTAAATATTTTTCATTATTTTTTTCAAATTTTGTAAAACTAAAAAACAACGTCATTGAAATCGATACTTAATTTACAATTTGTATCTTAAAAATTTTTGTTCCACTTTAAAGCACAAGTGTAAGAAACTTTTCAAAATTGAATTAGAATGAACAACAAACAATCTTCTATTTCCAAGTACGAAACATTAAGATTTTGCCCTAAGTACTAAATTTATAGACATAAGGACTCGTTTGATAGTATTTTCAAAATGGGTGAAAGTGATTTTGTTTTAAGAAGTGAGAATTTTTTAGAAATTATACTGAGAGTGTTTTTAAAATTTTTGTCTCAAAAAACATGTAGAAATGTTTCCAAAAATTTCTAAAACAATAACAAACGGGGCCTTAGTTTTCAATAAACAATAATGTTGTATTTTCGCGTTCAATAGAAAAATTGTCGTATTTACTTTCATATTATTAATTGTATGACAAGCAAATAAAATGCCCATGACTATTATACGAATACTGAATCATACATATTTAGAGTTTATAAACGAAAAGATGTATTACAAGATTAATAGTCTAAAATTATAGTCTCGTAACTTGTAGAATAAAGATGGAATAAAGATATAATTTCATTATTTTTCTACTTCTTGTAAAAACAAAGCACAACTTCCATCGAAATTGATACTCAATTGACAATTGGCCTGACTTTACAAATCGTTTCTAAGGCTTACTCTCAGTCTTAGTTTAGTCGCTGACGTTTAAAACGTCTCATTTTGATATCTAATTTATTACTTGTTTTAGTTTTCGTCCATCTGTAAGTTAGACGTTAAATGTTTAATGAAATTTTTTTAAAATATTCTACTTTGGTCCTTCATTTATTACTTTATTTCACTTTTAGTTTATTTTTTATAATTAAAAGTTATTAGGGACTATAATTTACAAAATTTAAAGTAAAAAATTAAATATAAAGATTTTGATGTATACAATTAAAAAATTTATTTTTAAAAAAATAAGTTGGATTTTTAATATTGATATATAAGAATCCAATAACCACACATTTTAAATAACGAACGTTTATTATGATATAGATATATACACACACACATATTGATAGAAAAGGCCTCGTCCACTGCCTAGGGTTTTGTCGGATTGAAATGGCAGGTAACCCATAGCCATTGGATCAAAGAGTGAACGTTGAGGATTGATTGGAGGTAACCTTTTTTTTTTGTCGGCTACATAATAGGTTTTCAGAGTTCCCTGTCATCAACAGTGGTGTAGTCCCGGAAATACGATTAAAAAAACTACCATCAAGATAACAAAACTACACTGCATTTCGAAATGTTTGCTTGAGACTGTTGGGTTCATTAACTTTGGAATTTAACTTCTGTTTTCTCATTTGAAAAGGTGGGAAAATCTTTACAAAGGACTTCCCGTCTTCTCATCCTTCATGGCAGCAAAATTGGCTCCAAAAAAAGAGAAGCAAATCTGTGGAGAAGCTTAATTTACCGAATGGGGTTTTCTAGTTTCTGTTCATCAGCATTTTGAGCCAAAGGGTTTCAGACCCATATCTTCAGAGAAGCTTCAGGACGGATTGAGGCCGTGGGGGGAGATCGGAGTCGTCGAGTGAGAAACGAAGGCTGATGAATTCTTTCTAGAGGCATGCGTTTTGTTTTTAAAATTTTTTAAGGGTTGATGAATTCTTTTAGGGATCACTGATTACTTTATGAAAAGGGGGTAAAAGTTTAATCTGTTTTGAGATTGATTATAATTCTGTATACTTAAGATACATTGGTTTGATTGCAAATTATGGTTGGATTGATTTCATAGTTACCTTCTCTGTTTCAAATTAAAGTTGTATAGTTGTATGACAACTAAAGAAAGTGGTGTATAGTATTGAAGAGGTTTTGTGGAGACCAAAACTGGGTTTAAGATTTTATCAAAATACCATTCATTAAGCCTTTTTCATAACAAGCTTAAAGCACAAATTCTGATGAGGCATTAGTACGGTACATGCATGTAAGAAGGAAGAAGAAATAAGTCAGTTGAAGGTTTTATTTGAGGGATTTGTAAAAATGACTATTTTGGGAAAATTTTTTTTAGTAAATGATTTTTTTTTTGACAGTTTTTGGCAAAAAAAAAGCTTTTTAGGCATCAAAACGGCGGTTTCAGTTTTTTTTTTATCCTGTTGAGGTTCCTTATCTTGCTACAGTCATTTTCCTTATTTGTTTTAAAAAAACTGGAACAGTTTACCTGTACAGAAAAACGTATATTTAGTTCAAAAAAAAAAATCATTTCCTCAATTTAATTTTTTTTTGTCCCTTTCTTCAAATTCTTCCGTTTTATTTGGGTAGCGTAAATTATTGATTTTTGTGAAAAAAAGAGAGGTCATTTTCTTAATTAAATTTTTTGGATGACCTTTTCTTCAAATTCTTCCTAGTTTTGGACACATGGATATATGGAGACGGTGTTGGAAGAACACGGTTCGTGAGGCGGGGCTTATGTGTTTAGTTTGTTAGAATTTTGTTGCAAGTGGTAATATTCTGTTAGCAGTTGCAAGTTGTGGAGTTCTGTTGTGAGAAAAATGACCATAAATTGCCTTCTGCCTTCACTAACTTGGAGTATATATAGACCAATAATTACCCTCATAAGAGTATATTTCATTCGTTGCATGTTTTGCTGTCTCTATCTAGGACAGGAAGACAAAGATTTCCTTTGAAAAAGATTATTTTTCAAAAGTATTGCTGACAAGGCATTTTTTTTTTTTTTTAACTTGGATGTGAGGTGAGTATTTTGATCTCTATAAAAGGCAGACCTGTTGGAAACAAAGTGCGCAGCGGAATTTTAAAAATTTTTCATCAGAGTATTTTCCAAAACACAAGTTTGACATGTTATATGTATAAATTAAACAGATCTTACTAACCTCAGTGTGCCGAAGAACCTCCGCGACCTGTGTAGAGAAGTAACGTTCCAGAAGAGCCTCAACCAACTGGTCTTCTTTGCTATTCTCTATCCACAACCGGAGTGAGTGTGGGCTCACACGTACAGCTCTTCCACCGGTGACTCTCCTTCCAACCAATAGAGAGAACCCAAAGCTAGTGTTTGTGATTTGTGAACAAAAGCTCTCAGGGAGTTTTCAGATGCTCACTAGAAGAGTATCACTCTTAATCTCTCAAATTGATCTGAGTAAATCATTAGACTCACTCCCTTTTTATACCTATTGGTCCTTGGGGTCAGTCCATATCAGATTAGGTCTCAAAAATCGAAATAGAATCAAGTTCGGATCAATATCTGATAAGATACGCGTGAAAAACGCGTAATCTTAGCTGTCGCGGTCGGCATGCCGAACTGTGAGATAGGCAGGCCGAACTGGCCAGTTCGGCAGGCCGAACACGTCATCCGGCATGCCGAACTGCCGAGAAAAAATCTCCGCGAATCTTTTATTTTCCACCCGAGATTCTAAAGGATAAAGTCTCAGTTTTGATTCAAATAGCCCAATAGAAAAGATATCTGATCAAAACAAACTTTATCAAGATAATCTCTAAGAAAATAAATCAATTCACAATAATTCTACAAGTTTATCTTGTTCTAATTGTCCAAGATTAAAACAACCGATAAACAGACAAGAATTATCCGAACGCCATAATTCAACAAGTTCATCTTGAACTAATTTCTTACATAATTAATTCAACCGATAAACAGACATGAATTATTTGATTCTTATAAATTTTAAACCAATCTGATAAATCCGACATAAGTCACCAATTATTGGAAAAGCACGCCGTGTCGTTACAGGATTTTGTGAGCTAGCAAAGGGGACCAAAATGGACCTATAAAGTTCAAGCTCATGATAAATATGAAACCCAATATCCCAGATATACATTTCACAATTATCAACTCCAACGCTACTCCACTAAAAGCTTGGAGCTGCACTCTCGAACTTTACAGAATTACGAAGCTCGTGTAGCTAAGTCTCCATGACATATCATAGTGTATCGCATCCCCATATGATCATCCATAATCGGCTTAAGGACAAGTTCTGTCTTACCTTCCCGATTATTTTTATCTTACGTTCCATTGTCTCACCATTAGAAAACTTACCATCTAAAGATAGTATACCATTCGGTTACACCTATGTATCCAAATGGTTGAGCGCTCCAGTTTTCCAATTACAGGACAACGCATATAAGAGGATATCATTACTCCTAAAGAGGAGCTATGGATTCCATATCTATGAATAACAAGTCTACGCTATCAAGAGTCATGCCTCCAACGTACCGGCATGCATGCCACTATAGAGATGTGGGAGTCACCCATTGGTACATCAAAAGACACAAGTCGAGACAACGGGCCCATTATTCATCTCAGGATTAAGATACAATACAAACGACTGTCTAAAGTGAATCGATTTGCCAAGACAGAATTATTAATCCAAATCAATTCACTTTATGTCCCGATCCAACACATCGTCACCTATGACAACGCGCCAATGTTTCTATTCACGGAGTCCAACTCCGATGGCCAAGACAAACCATCTCCCAAAAGGGATATAGACAACATAACAATCTTTACATGAATAAAGCGCCCAACTTTATTCCCTCGATTGCGGATCATATATTTTAGACCATCACCTTAAGAGTCGTGTCTACCGCATAATCATCCCATCATATGCCCAACTCTTAAGGTTTAGACTGACAGTCTCAGACTACTGTTTGCTTATCATACATTCAACGAATATGAACGTAAAGAGGACAATATTTGGTATATATAAATGAATAAATTCTTTATTGATAAAAATGTCTCCAAAAACGTATTACATTTTTACTCCTTAGAGCATACATGTCTAACAATCTCCCACTTGCACTAAGTGAGTAAATACTGCAAATTTCGCATCCCCATAGCTTCCACATGCCTTTCGAAGACTCTCCCAGAAAGTGTCTTCGTAAATGGATCAGCTAAATTGTCCTCTGACGCGATCTTGCACACCGTGACATGCCCGCTCTCAACGAAGTCCTTTATCACATGATACTTCCGATCAATATGCTTACTCTTCTTGTGAAATCTTGGTTCCTTAGCATTAGCTACCGCCGCACTGTTATCACAGTACAGTGATACCGCTTTATCCATACCAGGAACTACCTCAAGATCCCCAAGGAACTTGCGGAGCCACACTGCTTCTTTCGAAGCATCACTAGCCGCCACATACTCGGCCTCCATCGTTGAATCCGAAGTGCAATCTTGCTTCGCACTTCTCCAACTGATGGCACCGCCACCCAGAGTAAACACAAACCCTGAAGTCGATTTCCTAGAATCCAGGCAGGATTGAAAATCCGAATCAGTGTATCCTAGAGGAGTTAAATCCTCACCCGAATACACAAGCATATACCCTCGAGTCCTTCTCAGGTACTTGAAAATATGCTTTACCGCAACCCAATGGTTCGGTCCTGGATCCGCCTGAAATCGACTCACAATCCCGACCGCATAGCTAATATCCGGTCGAGTGCAAAGCATGGCATACATGAGACTACCCACTGCCGAAGCATAAGGCACCTTCTTCATGTATTCTCTTTCTTCATAAGACTTTGGAGAGTCTTTCTTAGAAAGAGTAATTCCAGACCTAGATGGTTGCCCACCTTTCTTGGAATCCTGCATTGCAAACCTCCTGAGAATTTTATCTATGTAGCCGGCCTGTGACAAAGCTATCATTTTGTTCTTCCTATCCCGCAAGATCTGGATACCGAGAACAAAATTAGCCTCACCCAAGTCCTTCATGTCAAACTGCTTGGTCAACCATAATTTGACCAATGACAACGCCCCAACGTCATTGCCAATTAGCAGAATGTCATCTACATAGAGTAGTAGAAAAACCACCTTCCCATTCTTAATGTGTTTGTAAACACATGGTTCATCCACATTTTGTGAGAACCCATAAGTCTTGATCACTTGATCAAATCTTATGTTCCAAGAACGAGAAGCCTGCTTAAGTCCATAAATAGACTTTAGCAACTTACAAACCTTACCCTCTTGACCCGTGACCTTGAACCCGTCTGGTTGTTCCATATAAATGGACTCATCAAGATAGCCATTTAGAAAAGCCGTCTTGACATCCATCTGCCAAATCTCGTAGTCGAGAGCGGCAGCTATGGACAAGAGAATCCGGATGGACTTAAGCATGGCTACAGGCGAAAAGGTTTCCTCATAATCGATTCCTTCCTTTTGCGTATAACCCTTAGCTACCAGTCTAGCCTTAAAGGTTTCGACCTTTCCATCCACTCCTCTTTTCCTCTTGTAGATCCACTTACACCCTATGGGTTTTACCCCTTCGGGAAGATCCACAAGCTCCCAGACCCGATTAGTCTCCATAGACTTCATCTCAATGTTCATGGCCTCTGTCCAGAGTCTTGAATCAACATCCTCCATAGCTTCTGCGTAAGTATAAGGATCCCTGTCATGTTCATCCGGTTCAGCCAAAAAGACCTCCCCATTGAACATATACCTCTCAGGTTGACGCCCGATCCTCCCACTACGCCGAAGCCCCTGAGGTTGTTGTTCAGGTTTGTTTGGTTTTTCTACACCGATCGGAATGGTTTCGTTCGGAACCTCCGGAGTAAACGGATTACCCCTCAACTCCTCAAGCACCACTTTGCTTTGAGGTTTAAAGTCGTTCATGTAACTCTCCTCAAGGAAAGTTGCATTAGTTGAAACCACGACTTTATTTTCCTTTGGGTTATAAAAATAACCCCCTTTAGTCCCTTTTGGATATCCTACAAACACGCAAACTTCTGAACGTGCTTCCAACTTATTCGGATCCTTAAACAGGACATGAGCTGGACATCCCCATATGCGAATATGGTTTAAGGATGTCTTCCGTCTTGTCCACAACTCGTGAGGAGTTTTAGGGACCGATTTTGAAGGCACATTGTTCAAAAGATAACATGCGGTTTGTAGTGCATATCCCCAAAAGGATAAAGGCAATGATGAATAACTCATCATGGACCGAATCATGTCCAACAAAGTCCTATTCCTTCTCTCCGCTACGCCATTCTGCTGCGGAGTGCCCGGCGCAGTCAAATGGGATAAAATCCCATTCTCTAACAAGTGTCCCAAGAACTCATCAGAAAGGTATTCCCCACCTCGATCAGATCGAAGTGCCTTTATGGGTCTACCCAATTGCTTTTCCACTTCAGCCCGAAACTCCCTGAATTTATCATAAGTTTCGCTTTTGTGGTGCATTAGGTACACATACCCATATCTTGAGTAATCGTCAATAAAAGTGACGAAGTACTCATACCCTCCTCGTGCCCGGATGTTCATCGGTCCGCAAACATCACTATGCACAAGTTCTAGAACCCCTTCGGCCCTATTGCCCTTAGACCCGTATGGTCTTTTGGTCATTTTACCCTCCAAACAAGACTCACATTGAGGTATAGATTCCACCTTTAAGTGACTTAAAGGTCCATCCCTTACCAACCTTTGAATCCTATTCAGGTTAATATGGCCAAGGCGCAAATGCCAAAGATAAGTCTTATTAGAGTGAGAAGTTTTAAGTCTTTTTGAGTTATTATCATTTATCTCAGCATTAAGCAACAAGTCCATCTTAGGTTTGATAAAATATAGATTATTTTGCATCCATCCAGAACAGATAAAAGATTTGTTTTTACGAATCACCACTTTTTCATTAAAAGATACCACGTAGGAGTCTTTAAATAAAGAAGATACAGAAATTAAATTCCTTTTAAATTTAGGAACATAAAAACAATCTCGCAAAATTAAATTCCTATAATTATCAAAACAAAGATGGACATCTCCCACTGCTTCCGCTGAGACCAAGGATCCATCGCCCATCCGAAGCGTTAAGTCTTCACGAAGTAGACTTCTCGTTTCTTTGAATCCCTGCAGAGAAACACAAACATGATTAGTTGCACCAGAATCTATGACCCAAATGTCACTGGATTCCTCAACCAAACAAGTTTCTAAATATAGAAGATCACATCTACCTCCCTTGGAAAGGAAGTCCTTGCAATGCTTCTTTATATGCCCGACCTTACCACAAAAGAAGCACTTAAGCTTCTTTGGGTTCTTCTTCTTCTTCTTCTTGCTCTTGGTAGCAATAGGAATAGAAGACTTCCCACTCTTGGCCCGTTGTTTCTTTCCATTCCCAGAGTTAGGATTGGAACCAGAAGCAGCTACCAAATTGGCCTCTCCACCAGCAGGAGACTCCCTGATCAGCAGTTCAAACTCTTGTAACTGTTTCATCAGTTCTGTCAAGGTCATATCCCGTCTATTGCTTAGATTAAAAGTAGCTCTAAACGGAATAAATTCCTTAGACAGAGTCTCAAAGACCATAGTCATCTGAGTTTCAGCATCGATGTCGGCTCCATTGGTTTGAGCCTCAGCGAGGTAACCCATGACCAACATCATGTGCTCCTTTACAGATGTCCCCGGTCTCTGTCTACAGTTTAAGAGTTTCCGAAGCGCCCCTTGCCGCTTTGTTATGGCCTGGCCTCCAAACATGTCCTCAAGATTATCCAAGATCTGCTTCGCAGTCTCATAATCCTGATGTTGAGCCTGCAGCACGTTATTCATGCTAGCCATAACATAGCAGCGGGCCTGATCATTAGCATCTTTCCAGCGTTCGTACGCTTGGAATTGCTCATTACTTGAGTCTCCCGTAGGCTCGGGAGGACAAGGAGTTGTCAGAACATATTTCAGTTTCTCAAAGGAAAGGACGATGTCCAGGTTCCGTTTCCAATCATTATAGTTCTCACCGGTCAATTGGTTTTTGTCAAGTATCGATGATAAAGCGTTTTTAGACATTTTCAATCTACAATAAAGAGTCATATACCAAACATAAGCAAACATATATAATTATTTAGTAAGATAACACAATCATGTAAAATCATACAAATGTGTTTATGTGTCAAAACCTTGAAAATATCACAACCTTACAACGATAATTCCCAACTCAAAATTCAACAAGCTCCTAGGGGAGTCATGCCAAATTCAATCAGGAACACGGATCCCCTCCTGATTAATATATGCCATCCAGGACCCGTATGATCCAGCATATACTAATAATCGTTTCTTTGGCCATTAATTTTATTAACAGAGCTCCTAGGGGAGGTTAATAATAAAGTTAACGTGAGTGTATAACCACCGTTTTAATATTTTATCCATGATTTATAATCACCACCTAGGGGTGTGCAACCATAAATCATACTAAAATACCTTATCCTTTCAGAGATCCAATCTGGTACATGATAGAAATCCCTTCCTAGGGGTTGGGACCATCATGTTCTTCCTATGGACCAACGATGGAGGCCTTAGGTTCTCTCTTCGAAAACCTTCTCCCACTCAATCTTTTGAAGTCAAGGTTTTATTTTAAAATTATGCATGAACAATTTTAATATGAGCGGCACTCCCTATTCTATATGACATGTTATCAATATACATGGTAAATCATATTATAATGCAGACAAGCAAAGCAATCAAGCAAAGCTACAAGCATAATAATAATAACCGTAATATTATGGTTCCACCCTAGAGAATAGAAAAAATAAGATTACAAGAGAATAATCGAGACATTTATCGATTCTTCATCCTTGAATCCTTAAGCTGTATCCTTCTTCATGTAATATCCATCTTCAAGTCCTCAATCCCGTATGAATCGAATACTTCATATTTCCGGTCATATCCAAATTTAATGTTTCTCAGAATCGTCCCAAAAATAAAATTAAAACTGCACTGAAAAATCGCACCTTTTCTGGACACCTGGCAGCTCTCGGTCGGCAGGCCGATCTGGGTGATCGGTCTGCCGATCATGGTGGTTCGGCCTGCCGAACATGAAGGTTCGGCCTGCCGGCAGAGCATCAAAATTTCTGCCCCACTGTCGGCCTGCCGGACCGTACGTCCGGCCTGCCGATCTGTGACCTTCGGCCTGCCGAACTGTGAGGTCCGGCATGCCGACTGAGCAGAAAACCCTCAATCCAGAAAATACAATTTTAATGCAATTCATCAATTTTATTTTCAACAATTCAAAAACATAAAATTAGAGACTCAGGAAATACCTGGAGGCGCCATCATCTATCTTCAAGATCCGACTTCTCGTTCCGTCTTCTCCGAATAATTATTTAATTACAAAATTCTTACAAATTAAATAATAATTCCTAGACGGAGATGATAGTCCGCCATCTAATTACATGAAAAACCTAGATACACATTCTAACCTCTAAGGAACCATAACCGGTATTAATTAATTAATAAATAATTAAACAACAATTTAATCAACCATAATTAATTAATAAACATTCACCATATAATCCATGACAACATATATATTATATAGAAACCTAGAGTGCCATCTCTCTATAAAATTTAATTCAAGCATAGGAGAGATTAAGATCACAAAATTTATGCATACAACATGATCACAAACTTGCAAATTTATGTAAAAACCTCGGCTCTGATACCAATTGTTGGAAACAAAGTGCGCAGCGGAATTTTAAAAATTTTTCATCAGAGTATTTTCCAAAACACAAGTTTGACATGTTATATGTATAAATTAAACAGATCTTACTAACCTCAGTGTGCCGAAGAACCTCCGCGACCTGTGTAGAGAAGTAACGTTCCAGAAGAGCCTCAACCAACTGGTCTTCTTTGCTATTCTCTATCCACAACCGGAGTGAGTGTGGGCTCACACGTACAGCTCTTCCACCGGTGACTCTCCTTCCAACCAATAGAGAGAACCCAAAGCTAGTGTTCGTGATTTGTGAACAAAAGCTCTCAGGGAGTTTTCAGATGCTCACTAGAAGAGTATCACTCTTAATCTCTCAAATTGATCTGAGTAAATCATTAGACTCACTCCCTTTTTATACCTATTGGTCCTTGGGGTCAGTCCATATCAGATTAGGTCTCAAAAATCGAAATAGAATCAAGTTCGGATCAATATCTGATAAGATACGCGTGAAAAACGCGTAATCTTAGCTGTCGCGGTCGGCATGCCGAACTGTGAGATAGGCAGGCCGAACTGGCCAGTTCGGCAGGCCGAACACGTCATCCGGCATGCCGAACTGCCGAGAAAAAATCTCCGCGAATCTTTTATTTTCCACCCGAGATTCTAAAGGATAAAGTCTCAGTTTTGATTCAAATAGCCCAATAGAAAAGATATCTGATCAAAACAAACTTTATCAAGATAATCTCTAAGAAAATAAATCAATTCACAATAATTCTACAAGTTTATCTTGTTCTAATTGTCCAAGATTAAAACAACCGATAAACAGACAAGAATTATCCGAACGCCATAATTCAACAAGTTCATCTTGAACTAATTTCTTACATAATTAATTCAACCGATAAACAGACATGAATTATTTGATTCTTATAAATTTTAAACCAATCTGATAAATCCGACATAAGTCACCAATTATTGGAAAAGCACGCCGTGTCGTTACAGGATTTTGTGAGCTAGCAAAGGGGACCAAAATGGACCTATAAAGTTCAAGCTCATGATAATTATGAAACCCAATATCCCAGATATACATTTCACAATTATCAACTCCAACGCTACTCCACTAAAAGCTTGGAGCTGCACTCTCGAACTTTACAGAATTACGAAGCTCGTGTAGCTAAGTCTCCATGACATATCATAGTGTATCGCATCCCCATATGATCATCCATAATCGGCTTAAGGACAAGTTCTGTCTTACCTTCCCGATTATTTTTATCTTACGTTCCATTGTCTCACCATTAGAAAACTTACCATCTAAAGATAGTATACCATTCGGTTACACCTATGTATCCAAATGGTTGAGCGCTCCAGTTTTCCAATTACAGGACAACGCATATAAGAGGATATCATTACTCCTAAAGAGGAGCTATGGATTCCATATCTATGAATAACAAGTCTACGCTATCAAGAGTCATGCCTCCAACGTACCGGCATGCATGCCACTATAGAGATGTGGGAGTCACCCATTGGTACATCAAAAGACACAAGTCGAGACAACGGGCCCATTATTCATCTCAGGATTAAGATACAATACAAACGACTGTCTAAAGTGAATCGATTTGCCAAGACAGAATTATTAATCCAAATCAATTCACTTTATGTCCCGATCCAACACATCGTCACCTATGACAACGCGCCAATGTTTCTATTCACGGAGTCCAACTCCGATGGCCAAGACAAACCATCTCCCAAAAGGGATATAGACAACATAACAATCTTTACATGAATAAAGCGCCCAACTTTATTCCCTCGATTGCGGATCATATATTTTAGACCATCACCTTAAGAGTCGTGTCTACCGCATAATCATCCCATCATATGCCCAACTCTTAAGGTTTAGACTGACAGTCTCAGACTACTGTTTGCTTATCATACATTCAACGAATATGAACGTAAAGAGGACAATATTTGGTATATATAAATGAATAAATTCTTTATTGATAAAAATGTCTCCAAAAACGTATTACATTTTTACTCCTTAGAGCATACATGTCTAACAAGACCATGGTTCACAACATTTTTATAGTTGAACCCCACTAGTTGATATAAAAGAATTCAGAATCTAGTCGACCAATGATCAAAAACTCAAGAACCTAATTAACGTCTAGAAGGCTATATAACCTGTAAAGTTTGTGACATACACTAGATCCTACTTTTAAACAGCTCTAGTCTCTAAATTGTTTGGTTATGGAAAGTTAGCGGGATAAGAGAATTTTTTAACTTAAATAGAACATGTTTTCTTAATTGATGAAGACACAATAGCCTAACAGCCTATGGCTTAATTTAATCTAATCAATGACAAAATAAAATAACACATCAATCTCTAATGTAATCTAAGAAAAAGATATATAACAAGACATGATGAATTTGAAGCTAATAAATTTTGGGAACTGTAGAGCATTGCTCAATAATAAATATTAGGCGAAAACTAGATCTTCTTAAACTCATATTTAATTGATTTTGCAGATTGTATTTGTTGTACTGTAGTTGTATGCTTGTTTACTTTTTTTTGTCTCTGTTTTCTGTTTCTTTCTTTGTACAGTTTACTCGTATAGATACCCAAGAGATGGCCCCAACAGTGAAAAGAAAAAAAAACCAAAGGGATGGCCTTTAACATATACTCAATTAAATGAATATGATTTCCGGATTTATCAGACTACATTCAAGAAGCTTACAAGTGCATTTTAGTGGCTGCATAAGAGCTAGCCTTTTGTTTGCTTACCACGTGTTAGACAATAGAGGCAGGCATTGGCTTGCCTGAAACTATATAATTTAGGTGTATACTGATCACACATATTAGCCTAGTCAATTCAGAACAAATTCATGTAGATCAGAGTAAGTATTAACACGGTTAGTGGTATATCTCGGGGACACCAAATTAAATCTTATACTAATATGTTGTTGTTATTAAGTGTAGTGGTGAGTAAGGATCACTCCCGTAGAGAATTGGGACTAATTAATTTGTTATCGACACTAAAGACAAAGCCTAAGGCACACTAAAGAAAACACAAATGGAGGTTTTTTGAATATAAACTAAATTAATAGAGACAAGAAAATAAATAAATACGAAACAATAATGACAAAACCGGTTAAAGGATCATTCTCCACCATTAAACAATAACCACACAATTACTTACAAAATAATTCCCAATCTTCTATTGAAACTACTAAAGATAAATAACAACAAGTTCTGCTATCCCAATCTTTCCTTACTGTGTAGATTTAATAAGACAAGCGCTCTATCAAACCCCTTTTGTCATGCCCCGAAGTACGGGTAGTGACGTGGTGGATTAATTAAGTTAATTAAATTAAACTTTTGATTAAAATTACAAATTAAATGATTTGGGTTATTTCGAAAAATGTGGTGATTTAAAAAATATTCTAAAATATTTATCGTCATTTTGAAACTGTAGAACATAAATAAAATATTAAAGATAATTAAACATACGCCAGGCCCCACTAGACCCACATTAGTGCACATACATGGTATCCATAATAAAATAACACAATCACAGCCCAATACGAGAGATAGATATTAAAATAATACATGACTTGAATTAAATAAAGTAATAACCTAAAACAGAATTCCTATGACTCACTTGTTGCCCTGTTGCCTCCCTATCGGTCCTAAGCTGCAATCCACTTAGGGGAAAAGTTTTGAAAACAAATAAAAAAAATATGAGCGGAATGCTCAGTAGGACCAAAAGTTCGAAGAACATTTAATTAAATATAATATTCTACTAAAGACAAGAGTTATAAAATAATAAATTGAAATTTGTTAAACTAATACTTACTATCTTGCTCTTTTTCATCCAAATCTAATCTAGGGTTGAGCTTGGAAAACATTAAATCAAGGTTAGATCCATTATAACATAAGGATTATAAAATACCATAAATAGACTTATAAAATTCATTCTTATCATTAATTCATTAGTCATTCGTAAATTGGACTTATTATTTAGTTTTTGGCAAAGCCATCATAATCACTACCGTAGTGGCCCAACTGGGTTTTAGGACCTGCCCC
Source organism: Artocarpus heterophyllus (assembly GCA_025403435.1). NCBI lineage: Eukaryota > Viridiplantae > Streptophyta > Magnoliopsida > Rosales > Moraceae > Artocarpus > Artocarpus heterophyllus. The sequence continues at coordinate 23,118,044 of CM046353.1, forward strand.
TAAGGTCGCACTTTCTATGACCCAATCTCTATGGATGGCACCATCCTCTTTTGTGTATTTATTCTTATTTAAATCCCATGTTACTGAGTATTCTTAATTACATTTATTATTTGATTCATTATAAACATTCATTCTTAAGCAAGTAATGAAAATGTATTGAGAAAGTCATTTTAATCTTTCCTTAAAAATTGAATTGAAAGAAATCGTTTTATGGCCAAAGGCCCCCATTTTAAAATGTTTAAAATGTTTTGTCATTTATTGAAAACATTTTAAAGGAATCTTAATGGTCAAAATGGTAAAAAAAATGGGCTACCAAAGAAAGGGGTAGAAGTCCTACCTCAATTTCTAGCACTGTACTTAGCACCACTGTCCTGATCCGCTATACTTTTTCTCCACGGAACCACGAACAACCTTAAACACAAACTAGGTTCATCAATATCTAACTTAATGCACTTCTACATTACTATGCTACCTGAAGGTGTCTTAGTGTGCCATTTATGTTCATAAAATCATATCATAGGGTTGGGGTCTTAATCTAGGTTTAAAACAGTAAAAATGGGTGAAAAATGACAAATTTGCATGAAGCCTGGTCGGCCTACTGGTCTCCTTAGTTCGGCCTACCTAACTGTATAGTTCGGCCTACCGACCATTTAGGTCCAGTCGGTCAAACTTTTCTATGTTCGCCTGCCAAAGGTATGAGTCTGGCCTGTCGGATTCATAAATCCGGCTATCGAACAAGAAGTTTGGCCTGCCATACTGAGAAAATTCTAAAATTTTTCAAGTACAAGTTTCGGCCTCCCCGAGCCCAAATCCTCATTTCTAACCTGTTTTCTCAATTCTCAGGCATACAGAGCATGCACAAATGATACAAAAACAAAATAGAACACTTTTAACTATTTTAAACAGGATTTACATAGAGAAATTCAAAAAAACCCAAGAATGAGGAAAAATAGAAAAACTTGGTTTAAGCCATTTTTCTTCTAATCTAGCTTACATTCGAGTTGATTTAAGTTCTAGTAATCCTAAATTCATGGTTTCCTAAGCTCTAAGAACTTGGATTACAACTTTTTAAAGAAATTTAGAAAATTTAGAAAAAGTCTAGAAATTTGAAAAAGAAACAAACTAACCTTGGATTTGAGCTTTAAATCGAGTTTATAATTGCCCGAACAAGTTTTAGCTCCCAATCCATTGAGAATCTAAGCTTGAGCCTTGATTTTGAATCAAAAATTAGGAGAAGGAAAGAGAGAAAGAGAGAGGCAATGAGAGGGAGATGAGAGAGAGTCTGAGAGTGAGAGAGAGAGAGAGTGTGGGAGAATGAGGAGGAGAGGGAGAGTGAGAGAAATATATAGAAAAGGTAAAGGTAATTTTGCAAGGTGAGAACCATGTTCCAACACATGGTTTTCCAAATGGGGCATATTAGACATTTGATAAATTGTTTTGTTTCAAAATTCAAAATAACAAATACAGGTAAAAATAATTGAGAGTGGTTTAAAATAGTTAATAATAATTGAAAGTAACTTTGATTTTAAAATATCACAAAATAGTTAAATTAGGTTTAATTTACATCATGGCACACTAATTTACCGTTTACTCGCTAGTTTCACTTAATTAAAATCGGGACATTACGATCTCCACCCTTGAAAGAAATTTCATCCTCGAGATTTAGAGATCATCCCTAAAACAAAATAGATGTGGACACAACTCCCACATAGTCGACTCTGATTCCTAGGTTGCCTTATCAATCCTGTGGTGCTACCACATTACATGCACTAACGGAATTTCATGACGTCACAAACTTATCACCAACCAACCGATATTCTAAATCGGCACTTCTTACCTGCACATCATGGATTGAGACAATCTTGTCTAGCTTGAGCGGACATCTCTAGAGCATCGACACATGTAATATGACATAAACATGAGAGTTTGAGAGGAAGGTCGAGGCGACAAGCGATTACTCCAACACGTCGAGAAATCTCAAATGATTCACCATACCTCAATGCAAGTTCCCCGCTCGCACCGAAACGCAAAACTCACTTGCACGGAAAAACCTTTAAGAGAACAGAGTCCCCTACCTCGAATTCTAAAGGTTAGCGTCTCCTATTCGCATAACTCTTCTGCTTACTCTGAGTTGCTCTCAACCAATTATGTAATATGGTAGCCCTTTCGTTGATTAGCGGGTCTCTCTGGGTTCAATAATGGTCTCGTCTTCCAGTCCTACCCGAACCACAGGTGATTGACACGGCCGACCACATGATACTTCAAACGGTGCCATCCTGATGCTTACTTAGTAACTGTTGTTGTATGCAACTCCACTAGATGCAATTATCTCTTCCAATTCCTACCAAAATCCAGTACACACGCACATAATGCATCCTCAAGAATCTATATAACTCGCTCAGACTGCCTATCAATTTGAAGATGAAAAACAGTGTCGAAATCCAAGTCTATGCCCCAAAGCTTCCTGAAGCTCCTCCAAGAACTCGTCTCGAATGTGTCAGCCTGAAGGATATGAAGGCACCGATTGCGTCAACCTACCATTGATGACCCATATTACATCATGTCTTTATTCTGTCCTCGGCCACCCGATGAGGAAATCATCGCGACATGCTCCCATTTCCACCTAGGAATACGAAGCGGCTGAAGCTGACCAGCAAACTTCTAATGCTCAGCTGCTACTTGAAGACAAGCCACATACTTGGTCATGTACTCTTAAGCACCTTTCTTTATGCCTTCCTACCAGTACTGCCCTTATAAATCACAATACATTTTTGAACTCCTAGGATGATTAGCGAACAGAAACTTATGAGCTTCGTCTATCAAGGCCTTTGTCACTCCCTCAATCGCGGGCATTGCCAGACGTTTCTCAAAATCCAATGACCCATCTGTAGGAACCCTCCAGTCTTTAGACTGCTCCCCGGTCCGTGTTCGCGTCCACATTTCTTGAAAATGCTAGTCTTGCTGTTAATTCTGCTTTATTATCAGAATACGCGTTGGAATCGAATCCCTAAGGTATGTCGATACCTGAACAAAGTTTCCATGATACTACAGTCCATATTCGCTCAAGGTAGTGCCTCTCTCCAATCCTTTAATGCCAAATGCACGCAAATCCCTAATGACTTCCTGCCGAATGCGTCTGCAACCATAATAGCCCTACCTGGATGATATTGTAGCGAGAAACTCTGGTCCTCCCTATATTTCATCCATCTCCGTTGCTTTAATTTGAATCTCTCTAAGTAAACAATTATCTTATGCTCTTGTGATCCAAGAAAACCTGAAACGTCGCTTCATACAAATAGCGTCTCTAGATCCTCAAAGCATGAGTCACTGCGACAAATTTTAACTCGTGTATAGGGTAGTCCTACGCGTGAGTGAGGCCTTGACCGTTGCAATCCACAAGCCACAGCTCATCCATGCTACATCAACATACATCCAAGTCCTTGTTTTGTTGCATCAGTGTAGACCTCATAGCTCGTCACTACTCGATATAACCAATACAGGGAGATTAGTCCATCTATTCTTCACTCTTGGAAAGTGTAGTCACATTTTTCATCTTATCCAAACTTAACACCTTTTCTGATCAATCGCATCAATGGAGTCGTTATCCTTGAGAAATCCTTCACAATCTTCTTGTAGTACCCAGTAAGTCCTAAAAGGTTGCAAACCTCGGCCATGCCCGCCGGTCGTTCTCACCATACTATAGCCTCTATCTTACACAGATCCACTGAGATACCTTGCTCGAAAATAATATGCCCCAAAAACTCAACCTTATTAGCATGCAGCTGGTGCTTTTGGACCACAAATCTACCTCGAGAAATATTGTGAACTTTCTGGCCTATCAAATGACTCATCGATCTTGGGCTGGGGATACTCGTTCTTCACAACAACCCGATTCAGCTGCCGATAATCAACGCGCAACTTGAGCATACCATTATGTCTCTCAACGAACAGAACTGGTGCATCCTAGGTTATCTTGAATATATTCTTTATCCATAGATTCCTGAATCTGTTTCCTCAATTCCCTCACCTCTGCAAGCACTAATCGTTGTGCTATTATCGAAATCAGAGTGATCTCTAGGAATAACTAGATGCCAAATTCAACCTCCCGATGTGATGCTAGTCTAGGTAACTCGTCGGGAAAGACATCATCAAATTCATCAACCACCTTTGTTGCTGTAGTTCTTCCTACGGCATTAGACTCCCTTCCTAGAACCAAAATGTATGTATATATCATGATAAGTCTCCCCCATACTCCTAGACATGCTTCCATGAGTCACTCACTCACCACTCGATCGTTACCACCCTGGTCAACGATCATCGTTCCCCTACCAATCACTAGGGTTACCCCTCCAATGTGACAATCTACAGTTGCATTTGACCTAGACAACCTATCCATCCCGATAATCACATCAAAAGTACTTATGGGGATTATAATCAAATTACTTTCTAGAGTCTCATCCCCAATCATTATCTTACAAGGTGAATATATATATAGGGTACACATACACAAGCCCCAATGGTGAGGTAATTACCAAGGGTTCATCAAATCCCTCTATTTCTATTCCCAAGGCATGCACAAAAGGACTCAAAATAAGAGAGTGAATGGCACCGATATCAAAGAGAGCCAAGACTAAAGACTAAGAAACTAGAACCGTACTGTCGACTGTCACATCGTTGGTCTAAGCATCTGAACTCCCAAAAGTTACGGTGCGAACTCGAACTAAAGCCTCTTCCTTTTCCTTTACTAGCACTGCTATGTCCTGGGTTCATCGGCTAATACTGCTGTGGAGGAAACTGATGAAGCTGAAATTGAAGAAGTTACTGAGGTGGAGATAAAGACTGAGGTTGAGGCTAACTTCTTGTATTCTCTCCAGTTTAAGATCCTTGCCAAGCATTCCTTATTGGGCAGTTCTTCTTGATGCGTTTCGACTACTGACAGAAATGGTAAGGGTTGCCTCATTCACTGCTGGATGAACTGTTGCTTCCACTGCTAACATTTTTGTGCCGATTCCCCCTTGAGCTTGGTGATCACTAATCTTTCTATTCATAGAGTCTACCTTTGATGGCCAAGACAGACCATCTCCCTATAGGGATATAGACAACATAACAATCTTTACATGAATAAAGTGCCCAACTTTATTCCCTCTATTGCGGATCTTATGTTTTAGACCGTCACCTTAAGAATTGTGTCTTCCGCATAATCTGTCCATCATATGCCTAATTCTTAAAGGTTTAGACCGATAGTCTCAGACTATTGTTTGCTTAACATATATTCAACAAATATGAACGTACAAAGGACAAGATTTGGTATATAAATAATAAATAAATTCTTTATTGATAAAAATGTCTCCAAAAACATATTACATTTTTACTCCTTAGGGCATAAATGTCTAACAATCTCCCACTTGCACTAAGTAAGTAAATATGACAAATCTCGCATCCCCATAGCTTCCACATGCCTCTCAAAGACTCTCCTAGTAAGTGTCTTCGTAAATGGATAAGCTAAATTATCCTCTGACGTGATTTTGCACACCGTGACATGCCTGCCCTCAATGAAGTCCTTTATCATATGATACTTTCGATCAATATGCTTACTCTTCTTGTGAAATCTTGGTTCATTAGCATTAGTTACCACCGCATTGTTATCACAGTACAGTGATACCATCTTATTCATACCAGGAATTACCTTAAGATCCCCAAGGAACTTACGGAGCCACATTGCTTCTTTCAAAGCATCACTAGCTGCCACATACTCGGCCTCCATTGTTGAATCTGAAGTGCCATCTTGCTTCACACTTCTCTAACTACTGGCACCGCCACCCAGAGTAAACACCAAACCTGAAGTCGATTTACTAGAATCCAAACAGGATTGAAAATTCGAGTCAATATATCCTAGAAGGGTCAAGTCCTCACCTGAATACATAAGCATATACCCTCGAGTCCTTCTCAGGTACTTAAAAATATACTTAACCGTAACCTAGTGGTTCAGTCTTGGATCCGCCTGAAATCGACTTACAATCCCGACCGCATAACAAATATCCGGTCGTGTGCAAAGCATGGCATACATGAGACGACCCACTGACGAAGCATAAGACACCTTTTTCATGTATTCTCTTTCTTCCTCAGACTTTGGAGAGTCTTTCTTAGAAAGAGTAATTCCATACCTAGATGGTTGCCCACCTTTCTTGGAATCCTGCATTGCAAACCTCTTGAGAATTTTATCTATGTAGCTTGCTTATGACAAAGCTATCATTTTGTTTTCCTATTCTGAAAGATCCAGATATCGAGAACAAAATTAGCCTCACCCAAGTCCTTTATGTCAAACTACTTGGTCAACTATAATTTGACCGATGACAATGCCCCAATGTCATTACCAATTAGCAGAATGTCATCTACATAGAGCAGTAGAAAAACCACATTTTCATCCTTAATGTGTTTGTAAACACATGGCTCATCCACAATTTGTGAGAACCCATAAGTCTTGATCACCTGATCAAATCTTATGTTCCAAGAATAGGAAGCCTGCTTAAGTCCATAAATTGACTTTAGCAGCTTACAAACCTTACCATCTTGACCCTTGACCTTGAACTCATCTGGTTGTTCCATATAAATGGACTCATCAAGATAGCCATTTAGAAAAGCCTTCTTGACATCCATCTGCCAAATCTCATAGTTGAGAGCGGCAGCTATGGACAAGAGAATCTGGATAGATTTAAGCATGGCTACAGGCGAAAAGGTTTCCTTATAATCGATTCCTTCCTTTTGTGTATAACCCTTAGCTACCAGTCTAGCCTTAAAGGTTTTGACCTTTGTATCCACTCCTCTTTTCCTCTTATAGATCCACTTACACCCTATGGGTTTTACACCTTCAAGAAGATCCACAAGTTCCTAGACCTGATTAGTCTCCATAGACTTCATCTCTATGTTCATGGCCTCTGTTTAGAGTTTCGAATCAACATCCTCCAATAGCCTCTGCGTAAGTATAAGGATCCCTGTCATGTTCATCCGGTTTAGCCAAGAAGGCATCCCCATTGAACATATACCTCTCGGGTTGACGCCCGATTCTCCCACTACGTCGAAGCCCCTTAGGTTGTTGTTCAGGTTCATTTGGTTTTTTTACTCTGATCGGAATGGTTTCATTCAGAGCCTCTGGAGTGATTGGATCACTCCTTAACTCCTCAAGCACTACTTTGCTTTGAGGTTTAAAGTTGTCCATGTAACTCTCCTCAAGGAAAGTTGCATTAGTTGAAACCATGACTTTATTTTCCTTTGGGTTATAGAAATAACCCCCTTTAGTCCCTTTTGGATATCCTACAAACACGCAAACTTCTGAACGTGCTTCCAACTTATTCGCATCCTTAAACAGGACATGAGCCGGACATCCCCATATACGAATATGGTTTAAGGATGTTTTCCTACCCGTCCACAACTCGTGAGGAGTTTTAGGGACCAATTTTGAAGGCACATTGTTCAAAAGATAACATGCGGTTTATAGTGCATATCCCCAAAAGGATAACGGTAATGATGAATAAATCATCATGGACCTTACCATGTCTAATAAAGTCCTATTCCTTCTCTCCGCTACGCCATTCTGCTGCTGAGTGCCCGGTGCAGTCAAATGGGATAAAATCCCATTCTTTAAGAAGTGTCCCAAGAACTCATCAGAAAGGTATTCTCCACCTCGATTGGATCAAAGTACCTTTATAGGTCTACCTAATTGCTTTTCCACTTCAGCCTGAAACTCCCTGAACTTGTCAAAAGTTTCACTTTTGTGGTGCGTAAGGTACACATACCCATACCTTGAGTAATCGTCAATAAAAGTGACAAAGTACTCGTACCCTCCTCATGCCCAGATGTTCATCGATCTGCAAACATCACTATGCACAAGTTCTAGAACCCCTTCGGCCCTATTGCCGTTAGACCCGAATGGTCTTTTGGTCATTTTACCCTCCAAACAAGATTCATATTGAGGTATAGATTCCACCTTTAAGTGACTTAAAGGTCCATCCCTTACCAAACTTTGAATCATATTCAGGTTAATACGACCAAGGCGCAAATGCCAAAGATAAGTCTTATTAGAGTGAGAAGTTTTAGTCTGTTAGAGTTATTATCATTCATCTCAGCATTAAGCAATAAGTCCATCTTAGGTTTGATAAAACATAGATTTGGCATTTGCGCCTTGGTCGTATTAGTCTAACAGATAAAAGATAAAGTTTTGCGCCTCAACATTAATGATTTGGCAATATAAGTCATATAATCTATGTTCTAGATGGCGCAATTGTTCTAGATTATTTTGCCTTGGTTGTATTATTTGCGCCTTGGTCGTATTATCATTCAAAAGGGATGAATGATTTGGCATTCATCTCAGCATTAAGCAATAAGTCCATCTTTTATCTGTTCTAGATGGACGCAAAATAATAAAGTTTTAGTCTGATAGATTATTTTGCGTCCATCTAGAACAGATAAAAGATTTGTTTTTACAAATCACCACTTTATTATTAAAAGAAACCAAATAGGAGTCTTTAAATAAACAAGCTACAGAAATTAAATTCCTTTTAAATTTAGGAACATAAAAACAATCTCGCAAAATTAAATTCCTATAATTATCAAAATAAAGATGGATGTCTCCCACTGCTTCCGCTAAGATCAAGGATCCATCGCCAATCCGAAGCGTGAAGTCTTCATGAAGCAGACTTCTCGTTTCTTTGAACCCCTATAGAGAAACACAAACATGATTAGTTGCATCGAAATCTATGACCTAAATGTCACTGGATTCCTCAACTAAACAAGTTTCTAAATCCAGAAGATCACACCTACCTCCTTTGGAAAGGAAGTCCTTGCAATGCGTCTTGATGTGCCCGACCTTCCCATAGAAGAAGCACTTAAGCTTTTTTGGGTTCTCCTTCTTCTTCTTCTTGCCCTTGTTGTTAGTAGGAATAGAAGACTTCCCATTCTTGGCCCGCTGTTTCTTTTCATTCCTAGAATTGAGATTGGAACCAGAAGCAGCCGCCAAATTGGCCTCTCCAACAGCAGGAGACTCCCTGATCAGCAGTTTGAACTCCTGTAACTGTTTCATTAATTCTGTAAAGGTCATATCCTGCCTATTACTCAAATTAAAAGTAGCTCTAAACAGAATAAATTCCTTTGACAGAGTCTCAAAGACCATACTCATATGAGTTTCAGCATCGATGTCGGCTCCATTGGTTTGTGCCTCAACGAGGTAACTCATGACCAACATCGTGTGCTCCTTTACAGTCGTCCCCGGTCTCTGTTTATAGTTCAAGAGTTTCTGAAGCGCCCCTTGCCGCTTTGTTATGGCCTAGCCTCCAAACATGTCTTCTAGATTATCCAAGATCTGCTTAGCAGTCTCATAATCCTCATGTTGAGCTTGCAGCACATTATTCATGCTAGCCATAACATAGCAGCAGGCCTTATCATTTGCATCTTTCCAGCGATATTACGCTTGGAATTGCTCATTGGTGGAATCTCCCATAGGCTCGGGAGGACAAGGGGTTGTCAGCACAAATATCAAGTTCTCAAAGGAGAGGACGATATCCAAGTTTCATTTTCAATCATTATAATTCTCTCCGGTTAATAGGTTTTTGTCAAGTATCGAAGATAAAGCGTTTTTAGACATTTTTAATCTACAATAAAGAATCATATACCAAACATAAGCAAACATATCATAATTTAGTAAGATAACACAATTATACAAATGTGTTTATGTGTCAAAACCTTGAAAATATCACAACCTTACAATGATAATTCCCAAATCAAAATTCAACAAGCTTCTAGGGGAGTCATGCCAAACTCAATTAGGAACACGGATCCCCTCCTGATTAATATATGCCATCTAGGACCCATAAGATCCAGCATATATTAATAATCGTTTCTTTGGCCATTAATTCTATTAATAGAGCTCCTAAGGGGAGATTAATAAAAAAATTAACATCAGTTTATAACCATCGTTTTAATTTTTTATCCACGATTTATAATCACCACCTAGGGGTGTGCAACCATAAATCATACTAAAATACCTTATCCTCTCGGAGATCCAATCTGGTACATGATAGAAATCCCTTCATAGGGGTTGGGACCACCATGTTCTTCCTATGGACCAACGATGGAGGCCTTAGGTCCTCTCTACGAAAACCTTCTCCCACTTAATCTTTTGAAATCAAGGTTTTATTTTAAAAGACATGCATGAACAATTTTATGAGCGGCACTCCCTATTCTATATGACATGTTATCAATATACATGGCAAATCATATTATAATGCAGACAAGCAAAGCAGTCAAGCAAAGCTACAAGCAAAATAATAAATAACCGAAATATTATGGTTTCACCCTAGAGAATAGAAAATAAAGATTACAAGAGAATAATCGAAACATATTATCGATTCTTCATCCTTGAATTCTCATGCTGTATCCTTATTCATGTAATGCCCATCTTCAAGACTTCAATCCCTCATAGATCGAATATCCATATTTCCAGTCATATCCAATTTAATGTTTATCAGAATTGTCCTAAAATAAAATTAAAACTGCACGAAAAACTTCACGTTTTCTAGAAAAATTTCTAGCTTTTTGTCGGCAAGCCGATCTGTGTGATCGGCCTACCGGTCATGACCCACTAGCTTGCCGATCTTCATAGATTGGCTTGCCGATTCATGACAGATCGACCTGCCAAACTAGAAGTTTGGCCTGCCACCAGAGCCACCTAATTTCTATCCTACTAACGGCCTTCCGAACCTTACATCCGGCCTACCGATTTGCAACCATCGGCCTGCCGAATTGGAGGGTTCGGCATGCCGACCGAGCAGAAATCACCCTTTCTAGAAAATATAATTTTTAATGCAAGTCATCAATTTTATTTTCAAGAATTCAAAAACATAAAATTAGAGACTCAAGAAATACCTGGGTGCGCCGTCGTCCTTTTTCTAGATCCGCTTCTAGATCCGTCTTCTCCAAATAATTATTTAATTATAAAATTCTTACAAATTTAAAATTAAATAATAATTCCTAAACGGAGATGATTGTCCGCCATCTAATTACATAAAAAACCTAGATACATATTCCAGCCTCTAAGGAACCATAACCGGCATAAATTAATTAATTAAAAAATAATTAAATAACAATTTAATTAACCAAAATTAATTAATAAACATTCACCATATAATCCACAACAACATAAAATTATATAGAAACGTAGAGTGTCAACTCTCTATAAAATTAAATTCAACCATAGGAGAGATCAAGATCACATAATTTATACATATAACATGATCACAAACTCGTAAATTTACGTAAAAACCATGTCTCTAATACCAATTGTTGGAAAAATAGTACGCAGCAGAATTTAAATTTTTTTTATAAGAATATTTTCTAAAACACAAGTTTGACATGCTATATGCATAAATTAACTAGATCTTACTAACCTTTGAATGCCGAAGAACTCCCGCAATCTGTAAAGAGAAGTAACATTCCAGAGGAGCCTCAACCAACTGGTCTTCTTTGCTATTCTCTATCTACGATTGAAGTGAGTGTGGGCTCACACGTACAGCTATTCCTCCAAGTGACTCTCCTTCCAACCAATTGAGAGAACCCAAAGCTAGTGTTCGTGATTTGTGAACAAGAGCTCTTAGGGAGTTTTCAAATTCTCACCAGTAGAGTATCACTCTTAATCTCTCAATTGATCTAAATAACTTATGAGACTTACTCCCTATTTATAGAGGTTGAGTCTAGGGTTAGTCCTTATCAGATAAGGTCTCAAAAATTCGAATCAGAATCAAATTAGGATCAATATCTAATGAAATCTGCGTAAAAACACATTTTTTTTCGCACATAGGCAGGCCGATCTATCTAATAGGCAGGCCGAACATACCCCATCGGCATGCCGAACTGTCGAAAAAAATCTCAGCGAATCTTTTATTTTTCACCCGAGATTCTATAGGATAAAGTCTCAGTTTTAATTTAAATAACCCAATAGAAAAGTTATCAAATTAAAACAACTTTATCTAGATAATCTCTAAGAAAATAAATGAATTCCTAATAATTCTACAAGTTTATCTTGATTTAATTTTATTCAAAACTGAATCAACTGATAAATAGATAAGAATTATCCGATCCCAATAATTCAACAAGTTTATCTTGAATTAATGTTGTCACAAAATTAATTTAACTGATAAACAAACATGAATTATTTGATTTTTCTAAATTTCAACAAATCTAATAAATCTAACATAAGTCACAAATTATTAAAAAAGTACACCGATCGTTACAGGATTTTGTGAGCTAGCAATGGAGACAAAATGGACCTATATAGTTCAAGCTCCCGATAATTATGAAACCCAATGTCCTAGATATACATTTCATAATTATCAACTCCAACGCTACTCCACTAAAAGCTTGGAGTTGCACTCTCGAACTATATAGAATTACGAAACCTGTATAGCTAAGTCTCCATGACATATTATAGTGTATCGTATTCCTATAGGATTATCCACAACCGGCTTAAGGACAAGTTCTGTCTTACATTCCCGATTATTTTTATCTTGCGTTTCATTATCTCACCATCAGAAAACTTAACATCCAAAGACGGTAGACCATTCGGTTACACCTATGTATCCAAATGGTTGAGCACACCAGTTTTCCAATTACAGGATAACACATATAAGAGGATATCACTACTCCTAAAGAGGAGCTAAGGATTCCATATCTCTAAATAATAGGTCTACACTGTCAAGAGTCATGCATCCAACGTACCGGCATGCATACTACTATTAAAATGTAGGTGTCACCCTTTGGCACATCAAAAGACACAAGTCAAGACAATGGGCCCACTATTCACTTAGGATTAAGATACAATACAAATGATTTCTAAAGTGAATCGATTTGTCAAGACAGAATTATTAATCCAATGACAACGTCATTTATGACAACGTGCCAATGTTTTTATTCATGGAGTCCACCTCTGATGGCCAAGACAGACTATTTCTCAATAGTGATATGATAACATAACAATCTTTACATGAATAAAGTGCCCAACTTTATTCCCTTGATTGCGGATCTTATGTTTTAGACCGTCACCGTAAGAATTGTGTCTTCCGCATAATCTGTCCATCATATGCTCAATTCTTAAAGGTTTAGACCGACAGTCTTAGACTATTGTTTGCTTAAAATACATTCAACAAATATGAACGTAAAGAGGACAAGATTTGGTATATAAATAATAAATAAGTTCTTTATTTATAAAAATGTCTCCAAAAACATATTACATTTTTGCTCCTTAAGGCATACATGTCTAACAACTCATACCCTCGTCGTGCCCAGATGTTCATCGATATGCAAACATCACTATGCACAAGTTCTAGAACCCCTTTGGCCCTATTGCTGTTAGACTTGAATGGTCTTTTGGTCATTTTACCCTCTAAACAAGATTCACATTGAGGTATAGATTCCACCTTTAAGTGACTTAAAGGTCTATCCCTTACCAACCTTTGAATCCTATTCAGGTTAATACGACCAAGGCGCAAATGCCAAAGATAAGTCTTATTAGAGTGAGAAGTTTTAGTCTTTTAGAGTTATTATCATTCATCTCAGCATTAAGCAATAAGTCCATCTTAGGTTTGATAAAACATAGATTATTTTGCATCCATCTAGAACAGATAAAAAATTTATTTTCACGAATCACCACTTTATTATTAAAAGAAACCAAATAGGAGTCTTTAAATAAATAAGCTACAGAAATTAAATTTCTATTAAATTTTAGAACATAAAAACAATGTCTTAAAATTAAATTCCTACAATTATCAAAATAAAGATAGATGTCTCCCATTACTTTTGCTAAGACCAAGGATCCATCGCCCATCCGAAGCGTAAAGTCTTCATGAAGTAGACTTCTCGTTTCTTTGAACCCTTTCTGAGAAACACAAACATGATTAGTTGCACTAGAATCTGTGACCCAAATGTCACTAGATTCCTTAACTAAACAAGTTTCTAAATACAGAAAATCACACCTACCTCCTTTGGAAAGGAAGTCCTTGCAATGCTTCTTGATGTGCCCGACCTTCTCGCTGAAGAAGCACTTAAGCTTCTTTGGGTTCTTCTTCTTCTTCTTCTTCTTCTTCTTCTTGCTCTTGTTGTTAGCCGGAATAGAAGACTTCCTATTCTTGGCCCCTTGTTTTTTTCCATTCCCAGAGTTGGGATTGGAACCAGAAGCCCGTTAAATTGGCCTCACCACCAGCAGGAGACTCCCTAATCAGCAGTTCAAACTCCTGTAACTGTTTCATTAATTCTGTTAAGGTCATATCCCGCCTATTGCTCGAATTAAAAGTAGCTCTAAACGGAATAAATTCCTTTGACAGAATCTCAAAGACCTATACTCATGTGAGGTTCAGCATCGATGTTGGCCCCATTGGTTTGTGCCTCAGTGAGGTAACCCATGACCAACATCATATGCTCATTTACAGACATCCCTAGTCATTGTTTACAGTTCAAGAGTTTTTGAAGCGCCCCTTGCTTCTTTGTTATAGCCTGGCCTCCAAACATGTCTTCTAGATTATCCAACATCTGCTTAGCAGTCTCATAATCCTCATATTGAGCCTGCAGCACGTTACTCATGCTAGCCATAACATAGCAGCAGGGTTGGTCATTTGCATCTTTCCAGCGATCGTACGCTTGGAATTGTTCATTGGTGGAATCTCCCGTAGGCTCTGGAGGACAAGGGGTTGTCAGAACAAATTTCAGTTTCTCAAAGGAGAGGACGATATCCAGGTTCAGTTTTCAATCATTATAATTCTCCTCTGTTAATAGGTTTTTATCAAGTATCGAAGATAAAGCATTTTTAGACATTTTTAATCTACAATAAAGAATCATATACCAAATATAAGCAAATACACAATAATAATTTAGTAAGATAAGACAATCATGTAAAAACATACAAATGTGTTTATGTGTCAAAACCTTGAAAACATCATAACCTTACAATGATAATCCCAACTCAGAATTCAACAAGCTCCTAGGAGAGTCATGCTAAATTCAATCAGGAACACGGATTCACTCCTAGTTAATATATGCCATCCAGGACCCGTATGATCCAACACATATTAATAATCGTTTCTTTGGTAATTAATTTTATTAACAAAGCTCCTAGGGGAGGTTAATAATAAAATTAACATGAGTGTATAACCATCGTTTCAATATTTATCCATGATTTATAATCACCACCTAGGGGTGTGCAACCATAAATCATGCTAAAATACCTTATCCTCTCAGAGATCCAATCTGGTACATGATAGAAATTCCTTCTTAGGGGTTGGGACTACCATGTTCTTCCTATGGACTAACGATGGAGGCCTTAGGTCCTCTCTTCGAAAACCTTCTCCCACTTAATCTTTTGAAATCAAGGCTTTATTTTAAGAACATGCATGAACAATTTTAATATGAGTGGCACTCCCTATTCTATATGGCATGTTATCAATACACATGACAAATTATATTATAATGCAGACAAGCAAAGCAATCAAGCAAAATAATAAATAACCGTAATATTATAGTTCCACTCTAGAAAATAGAAAATAAAGATTACAAGAAAATAATCAAAACATATTATCGATTCTTTATCCTTGAATCCTCATGTTGTATCATTCTTCATGTAATGCCTATCTTTAAGTCTTCAATCCCATATGAATCAAATACTTCATAATTTCGGTCATATCCAAATTTAATATTTCTCAAAATTGTCCTAAAAATAAAATTAAAACTGTATTGAAAACTGCACCTTTTCTGAAAAAAATTTCTAGCTCTCTACCGGCAAGCCGATCTGGGTGATCGATCTGTCGGTCATGAACCACCGGCCTGTTGATCTTCACAGATAGGCCTGCCGATTCATGACTAATCGGCCTAACAAAGTAGAAGCTCGGCTTGCTGCCAAAGCCACCTAATTTCTATCCCGCTGACGGCCTGCCAAACCTTAAGTCTGGCCTGCCGATCTGCGACCATCAGCTTGCCGAATCGGAGAGTTCGGCATGCCGACCGAGCAGAAATCACCATTTCTAGAAAATACAATTTTTAATGCAATCCATCAATTTTATTTTCAACAATTCAAAAACATAAAATTAGAGACTCAGGAAATACTTGGGTGCGCCATCATCCTTTTTCTAGATCCGTCTTCTTCGAATAATTATTTAATTACAAAATTCTTACAAATTTCTTACAAAATTAGAGACTCAGGAAATATAGTTCAAGCTCTCGATAATTATGAAACCCAATATCCCAGATATATATTTCATAATTATCAACTCCAACGCTACTCCACTAAAAGCTTGGAGTACACTCTCCAACTATATAGAATTACGAAGCCCGTATAGCTAAGTCTCCATGATATATCATAGTGTATCGTATTCTCATAGGATTATCTATAACCGGCTTAAGGACAAGTTCTGTCTTACCTTCCTGATTATTTTTATCTTATGTTCTATTATCTTACCATTGGAAAACTTACCATCCAAAGACAGTATACCATTCAGTTACACCTATGTATCCAAATGGTTGAGCGCTCTAGTTTTCCAAATACAGGATAACACATATAAGAGGATATCACTACTCCTAAAGAGGAGCTATGGATTTCATATCTATGAATAACGGGTCTACGCTATCAAGAGTCATGCCTCTAACATACCAACATGCATACCATTATTAAAAAGTGGGTGTCACCCTTTGGTACATCAAAAGACACAAGTCAAGACAACAAGCCCACTATTCATCTCAGGATTAAGATACAATACAAATGACTGCCTAAATTGAATTGATTTACCTTGACAGAATTATTAATCTAAATCAATTCACTTTATGTCTCGATCCAACATATCGTCATCTATGACAACGTGCCAATGGTTTTATTCATGGAGTCCACCTCCGATGGCCATGTCAGACCATCTCCTAATAGGGATATAAACAACATAACAATCTTTACATGAATAAAGAGCCCAACTTTATTCCCTCAATTGCGGATCTTATGATTCAGACCATCACCTTAAGAATTGTGTTTTCTACATAATCTATCCATCATATGCCCAATTCTTAAAAGTTTAGACCGACAGTCTCAGACTATTGTTTGCTTAACATACATTCAACAAATATGAACGTAAAAAGGACAAGATTTGATATATAAATAATGAATAAATTCTTTATTGATAAAAATGTCTTCAAAAACATATTATATTTTTACTCCTTAGGGTATACACGTCTAACTAGGGCCGAACTAGAGAGACCTACAGGCTGATCGGGCATAGTGGAAATTTGTCATTTTTCACCCGTTTTTATCGTTTTGAACAACCATTGAGATTTTAACATTTGAGTATGATTTTATAAACACAAATGGCACACTAGGACACCATGAAATAGTTTAGCAATGTAGGGTATCTTAAGATAGATACTGATGAGCCTAGCTCCTATTTAAGGTTGTTTGTGGTTCTGTGGAGCTAACGTACAACAGACCCGGAACTATGGTGTGGGACACTGGCACTAGAATTGAGGTAGGACTTCTACCCCTTTCCTTGGTAACCAAGTTTTAAAAATGATTTTGGCCTTAAAAAGGAATTTTAACAAATGTTTTCAATGATGGATTGAGAAAAGGATTTTTATTGGTTATTTTCATAAACAGAAGAATGGGGTGATTTTCATAATAAACCACATAATGAATGTAAGTGACTATACTTGGTAAAATGAGATTTTAATGATTATAAAAAGGTATATCAAAGATCGGTTCATGTAGCGTGCGACCTTGGGGGCAGGTCCCAAAACCTAGTTGGGCCACTTTGATGGTGAATATTTTTGTTTACCCAAAAATGATAAAAATGTACTTTTCTGGATGAACTGTTTTGGTTAAGGTTTATTCAAATAATTTTTTTATTTATTTAACCCCATTTTCCAATCACTTCTTTGAAAGATAAATTTTGTAATTAAGTTGTTTATCTGTTTTTAAAAGTAAAGTCCTACTGAGCCTTTCGTTCATTTTTTATTTGTTTTCAAACCTTTCCCCCTAGGTGGAATTTAGCGTAGGATTGAAGAAGAGTCCACAGACAGGACATACCATCAATAGAAGACCTAAGTAGGTTATTGTATAATTCAATCAAGGCATGTATCATTTTAATTTCTTTCCATTCTAGACTGTGGTTGTAATTTGAATATTGTCAAAACTGTATGTGTGCACAAATTGTGGGTCAGTAGGGTCCAACACTTGTTTTCTCATTCCTTATTATTTTATTTCATTGTGTTTAATCCTATATTTAATTATTA
This sequence comes from Artocarpus heterophyllus, assembly GCA_025403435.1. Taxonomy (NCBI): domain Eukaryota; kingdom Viridiplantae; phylum Streptophyta; class Magnoliopsida; order Rosales; family Moraceae; genus Artocarpus; species Artocarpus heterophyllus. The sequence goes on from CM046353.1 coordinate 23,136,344, forward strand.
TACATGTTTGTTAAAAAAAAATAAATATAAATAATAAATAATAATAAAAAGGGTTTTTAAATTATCATATATTTCATAATTAATTAAATTCTTAAACTTATGTTTTAACTAAATTTTTACTTATTTAACTTAAATAACCCGCTACGTCATCTCCCGTACTCAGGGGCGTGACATAAGTCGATAAGCGATCACACCAATGTGTTGAGCAATCTCGAACGGCCTAGCATACCGTGGTGCAAATTTCCCATTTACACCGAATCGCGACATACCCTTACGTAGTGATACCTTTAAGAGAATGAAATCTCCTACTTCAAATTTCAGTGATTGTCGTCTTCTTTCTACATAACTCTTCTGCCTACTTTGAGTAGCTTTTAACCGATCTCGAATTATAGCGACCTTCTCATTGCTGTCACGGATCTCATCTGGTCTAAGAACAACCCTGTCCTCTAGTTCTGCCGAACACCCTAGTGACCAATACAGTCATCCATATAGTGCTTCAAATGGTGCCATCCTGATGCTTGCTTGATAACTATTGTTGCATGCAAACTCCGCCAAATGCAAATACTTCTTCCAATTCTTGCCAAAATTCAAGGATTTGAATGACTCGCTGAAATTGCCCGTTCGTCTGAGGATGAAAGGCCATGCTGAAGTCCAAGTCCATGCCTAAAGCTTCCTAAAAGCTTCTCCAATACTTTGCGTTGAATCCAGTATCTCTATCGGAAGTGATGGATAAAGAGACTCCATGAACCTCACTATATTTTACAAGTATAGCTCTCCAAGTACCCGCCTCGAACATGTCGACTAAAGGGGATGAAATGCACCGATTTCATTAACCTATCAATGATGACCCAAATCGTATCATGCCTTTGTTTCATTCTTGGCAAACTGGTAAGGAAATCTATCATGACATGCTCCCATTTTCACCCTAGAATGGGAAGCAACTGAAGTTGACCTGTTGGCTTCTGGTGCTTGGCCTTCACCTAGAGACAGGTTGCGCACTTGGCTACATACTCTTAGACGTCCTTCTTTATGCCTCTTCACCAATATTGTCTCTTCAGGTCGTGATACATCTTCGTGCTCCCTGGATGAATAGTGAATTGAGACTTGTGAGCTTCGTCCATTATGGCCTTCGCTACTTCTACGATGGCTGGGACTGCCAAATGTTTCCTGAAGTATAACGATCCATCTGCATGAATTCTCTATTTTTCAAATTGCTCCCTATTATGGATTCGTGTCCATATTCCCCATAAATGCTGGTCTCGCCACTGATTCTACTTCACCATATGAGTGAAAGCTAGGGTCGACTCGATAGTATTGTAGCCCATACTCACTCATTGTTGCATCTCTTTTCTAGTCTTCCAGAGCTAAGCAAGCGAGAATCCTTGAAGATTTTTTACTGAGCACATCTTCGACTACGTTAGCTTTCCTCGGATGGTACTGTAGCACAAAATCATAATCTTCCACGTATTCCATCCACCTTCGCTGCCTCAAGTTTAGATTGCTTTGAGTGAACAGATACTTCAAACTCTTGTGATAGAAGAAAACCTAGAATGTCACCCCATATAGATAGCATCTCCAAATCTTTAGTGAATGAATCACCGTTGCTAGCTCCAAGTCATGAGTGGAGTAGTTTCGCTTGTGAGGTCTTAACTATCTCGATCCATACGCCACCACACACCATGTTGCATCAACATGCAACCAAGCCTGTGTCCTGAAGCATCCATGTGAACTTCGTATAGCTCATCACTATTCGGGATAATCAACACCGGAGCTGTAGTCAACCGCTTCTTTAACTCTTGGAAGGAGAACTCAAATTCTTCATCCCATTTGAATCTAACATTCTTCCTGATCAGTCTTGTCAACGAAGCCACTATCTTCGAGAAGTCCTTACAAATTTCCTGTAGTATTCTACGAGTCCTAAGAAACTACGAACCTCTGCTACATTCCTTAGTTGTTCTCACTCCACTATGACTTCTTCCTTAGAAGGATCCACTGAAATGCCTTGCGTAGAGATGATATGTCCTAAGAACTTAATTCAATCAGCCAAAATTCACACTTTTCCTTTTTGGCATACAACTAGTGCTCCTGCAAAGTCTAAAGTACGATCCTTAAATGTTCTTCATACTCTTCTCAGGTCTTGGAATAGATCAGGATGTCATAAATAAACACAATCACAAACTGATCCAAATAAGGCCTAAAAATCTTGTTCATTAGGTCCATAAAAGATGCCAGAGCATTTTTCAACCCAAACGGCATCACCAGAAACTCAAAATGTCCACACCCGCTCTTGAAGGCTGTTTTGGGGATGTCTTCTTCCTTGATCCTAAGCTGTTGGTACCCTAAACATAAATCAATCTTCGAGAAGTACTACGAACCTCCTAACTGATTGAATAACTCATCGATTCTGAGTAGTGGATACTTGTTCTTCAGGGTGACTCGATTTAGCTGCCAGTAGTCTATGCACAATCTAAGGGTTCCATCATGCTTTTTCGCGAACAAAACAAGTGCACCCCACGGCGATGTGCTATTTCTAATATACCCTTTGTCAACAAGCTCCTGAAGTTGTTTTCTCAACTCTTTCATCTCTGCTGGTGCCATCCGATATGTTGCTAGAAAAATCAGAGCAGTTCTCGGAAGCAACTCAATGCCAAACTCAATTTCTCGATGCGGCGACAATCCTGGTAACTCATAAGGGAAGACATCTTTGAATTCATCAACCACTGGTATCGCTTCATTTCTTTCTACTGTATTGGATTCTCCTTCTAAATCCAAAAGGAGTGCATAGCATGCCAAATTCCTTCATCCCTTGAGACAAGTCTTCATGAGACGCTCACTCATCACTCGATCATTTCCACACTAGTAAGTGATCACCGTCCCCCTATTAGACACTAGGGTTACTTTCCTAAGTTGGCAATCTACAACGGCATTGTATCTGGACAACCAATCCATTCCTAGGATTACATCATATGTGCTCATGGAGATTACAATAAACTTACTCTTTAGAGTCTCATCCCTAATCCTTATTTTATAAGATTTACATATACAATTCACATACACTCGCCCCAAGGGTGAGGTAATACCCAAGGGTTCATCGAATTCTTCTACCTCTAATCCCAAGGCATGTACAAAAGAATTTGAAATAAGAGAATGAGTGGCATCAGTATCGAACAAAACACAAGCTAAAGACTGGGAAGCCAAAATAATACCATTGATAACCGCGTTGCTAGTTTAGGCCTTCGAACTCCCCAAAGTCATAGTGTGAATTTGGGCTAAAGTCTTCCCTTTTCCTCCACCGGCGTTACTAGGTCTTAGGTTGGTCAATCGATATTGTTGCAGCGAAGGGGACTGCACACTAGCTGTACTTGGCGCTCGATACTATAGGGCATTGTGTTGGAGATTCTGCAGCTTATATCCTTGCGTTGGGTATTGCATCTGTTGAGGAGTAAACTGATGAAACTATAGCTAAGGAAGTTGTTGTGGTGGAGGCAAGGTCTAAGGTTGGGGCTGACGGCTTACACTTTCTTTAGGCTAAAGTCCTAGTCAGGCATTTCTGATTGGGCAGTTCCTCTTGATGTGTCCCAGCTGTTGGCAATAGTGGCAATGAAAGCTGTAAGGGTTGTTGCGTTTGCTATTGGATGAAGTGCTACTCCTGCTATGTATGTTACCTTACTGATTCTTCCCTAAGTCTGATGGTTATTACCTCTTCTACTGCTTCTTTGAGGTCCTCTGGATGTCCTCGCCTGGTTCTCGCAATGATAAGTATAATCTCTTTCCATGGACAAGGCTAATGACACCAACTCTCCAAAATTCCAAAGCCGTAAAGCAACCAACTACTGTCGAATGGGTCCTTTAAGTCCTTCTTAGAACTTAATGCACTTTTCATGCTCAGATGCCATGGCAGATGGAGCAAATCTAGCCAAGTTGTTGAATTTTACTTCGTATTCCCTGACTGACATGTCACCCTACTCCAACCTATAAAATTCGACAGCCTTCTGATCACTATACCCTTGTGGGAAGTAACGCTCGTAAAACAACTCCTCAAACTTGTCCCAGTTGATGTTCCTGTTGTCTTCCAAACTTTTGGCTTACTTCCACCAAGCATTAGCACTGCCTTCAAACTTATAAGTTACAAATTCCACACGGTATTCCACTGGTACTCTGAGGGTATCTAGATGTTTTACCATTGAATCCAACCAATACTTGGCCATTTGTGGATCTCCATTTCCGTCAAAGGTCAAGATGGATGCATGTCAAAACTCTTTAAAGTACGTATGCCGGCGACTCGCCTTGGAATCCTTAGGTCTAACCCTCGCTACCATCTGGCAAAAGGCTATAAACATTGGCCCCATCATGCTTTTCACATTTTTTGGGTTTGCATCAACAACAAATAAACAACTTCTAAGTGCTATTCTCTCACTTCTTAAAACAAAGTTGGACTGTCAATGGTTTTTCATTGTCGTACTTATCTGTGCACAATTCCCAAAGTTCATAACCCAGAGGTCTATCACTATTTTGTCATGCCCCAAAATTCGAGATGTGATGTGGTGGGTTAATAAGTCAATTTAAATAAATTTTTGTTAAAAATTGCTGATTTAAGAATTTAGATGATTATGAAAAACATGATGGATTTAAAAACATTTTTTTAAAAACCATTTATCAAAATAATAAAAAGGATAAGACAATAAAAATAAAATAATGGAGAGGGAGGAATACGAGTTGGATCCCACCAGACCCACAATTTGTGCACACACATAGTATCGACAGTTAATGAATTATAACCATCGTCTGAATTAAAAAATAATATTTAAAACATTACATGCCTTACACAATTAAGTATATAACCTAGTTCCACAAATTCATCCAAGTCTTCTAATCGTCTCTTTGCTACAGTCCACCTGGTGGGAGAAAGGTTTTAAAACAAGAAAAGCAGTGAATGGAAGGCTCAGTAGGACTAAGATTTTAAAGCCATCTAATACGAATATAAAATTTATCATTTAGAAAAATATTTAGAAAACAAAAATAAATAAATAAGTTCGATTAAATCATTCTTACGAAAAACATTTCTTTGTTCATCCAGAAAGAATCTTATTATCTTTATCGGGCAAACCATATAAGTCACCACCATAGTGGCTCAGCTGGGTTTCGGGACCTGCCCCCAAGGTCGTACGCTACGCGACCTGATCTCTGAATATGGCATCATGCCCTTATATGTATTTATCATTAATCAAATCCCATGTTACCGAGTATTTTCAATTACATTTATTATGCGGTTCATTATGAATATCATTTCATTCAACTGTGTATGAAAACAATTGATAGTTTTTAATCATTTAGTGAAAACATTTTGAAAGAATTTATTTTTAGGCCAAAAACCATTTGAAAACCTAGCTATCAAAGAAAGGGGTAGAAGTCCTACCTCAATGCTCCGCTATACGGTAGCTCCATGGAACCATGAACAACCTTAAATGTAAACTAAGTTCATCAGTATCTAGCTTAAGATATTCTACACTACTAAGCTATGTCATGGTGTCCTAGTGTGCCATTTATATCATTAAAATCATACTATAAAGTTAAAATCTCAATCTGAGTTTAAATAATGAAAACGGGTGAAAAACAACAAATTTTTGTAAAGCCCAGTCGGTCTGTCGAACTGCACAGTTTGGCCCACCGACCATCCAGGTTCGGCAAGCTATGAGTTTGGTCTGCTGATATTCTGAATCTGGCCTGCCGAGCCAGAAAAATCTGGAAACTTCCAAATTCGAGTTTCGGCCGCCCCCCGCGCGAGCTCAAATATTCATTTCCAATGTGTTTTCTCAATTCCCAGGTGTAAAAAACATTCATGCACGATAGAAAAACATAGTAGACCACCTTTAAACTGATTTAAACAAGATTTACATAGAAAATTTCAATTAAATCCGAATATGGAAAAATAGAAAAACTAGATTCAAATCTGTTTTTCGTCAAACTAAACCTAGATTCTAGATGTTTTGAGTTATACTAACTTAGATTTAGGGTTTTCTAAGCTCATAAAACTCGGATTACAGCTTTCTAAGGAAATTTAGGAAAAGTTTAAAATTTGAAAAATAAACAAACTAACCTTGGATTTGAGCTTTAAATCGAGTTTATGATTGCCCAAACGTATTCCCGAGCTTCCCATCCACCGAGAATCAAAGCTTGAGCCTTGTTTTTGGATCGAAAATGAGAAGAAAGAGAGAAAGAGAGTGGCAATGTGAGAGAGAGGGGAAGTAGAGAAAGAAAGAGAGAGCTAAGAGAGTGAGGGAAAATGAGAGGAGGAGGGTTTAAATAGAGAGGAGTTTAGGTGGTTTTATAAAATACCAGCACATGGTTTTCAAAAGGGGGTTTGTTGGACATTTGACAAATTATTTTGTTCCAAAAATTCAAAATAGTAAATAAAAATAAAAATATTTAAAATGGGATAGATTTGAAAATACTACCAAATAATAAAATTAGGTTCAAATTACATCATGGTACATTAATATACCATCTTACACACTAATTGTACTAAATTAAAATCAGGGTGTTACAGGGCGTTCCCATCTAGCCTCGGACTTGAGTCATTTGTAATTGTTCACAAGCAGGGCATAACGCATCAATCCAATGGATAGGACTATGGTATTTTCATGGCTGCTACAAGAAAAGGACTTAGTGATGTGCCAGAGGTAGATTTAAGTACTTTTGAATACTATTATACCATTGTTCACTATTTATTTTATCCCCATGGACTTAACCTCGCAGCAATAGTCTTACGTGCAATATTCTAATGCAGTTCAATACTAACGTGGCTAGATTTTTCTTGAGGCCGGAGTTGGTTAGCTCCATCTATAATGCTAGCCAGTCTCACATGAATGAGCTTACTCGGATGACCCGAGAGCAAGCAGATGCTGTTGTGAATTCACCATAGGATAGGCCCTTTGTTGGCAGCCCAACAGCACTAGAGCAAGACCTTAGACAATGGAGATGGAATCATTGAAAAACAAAATGAGGTGTTAGGCAGACAATTTCTTGCATTCTAGTTTTATTGGACTATATGGTCTACTTGATAATGTCTTTGGTGGACTATTTTGGTCAGCATAGTGTGCTCCAAAGTCGATACAATCTTTCTCTTATGTATGAATGGAGGAACGCTAATTTAATAAATTATAAGATCAATTCTGGTAATTTTTTTTCTCTTTTGGGCCACTATAAGAGTCATTTTATTCCGGTTATTATAGTGGTATAAATCCCTCACTAGCATAGCTTTTTCTAAACCTAACATCAAACACTATAGAATATGTAAAAAGAAAAAAAAAAGTCTTTCGTGTTCTAATTAATACCAATATAATATAAACTTGACTCCTTAATTAAAGCTTTGGTTTGACGTTCCCATACATTTTGGGCCTGAAATTTTAATTTTTTTTCCGCTTTTAGATTTCTTGATGTTATTTATGCTTTTGACACGCTTCATAGCAACTCTTTAGTTTTCTTTTACTAAGATAGCCATGAGCTGGATTTGGCTATCTTTTTCTGCGTCCCATGTATCATTGTGTTTAAGTTAGGGGAGACACTGAACAAACTTGCTTGTAAGCACTCGATGGGTACAAAAACTGTTAAGGTAAAATAGGGAAGTATCTTAAGGCAGGGTAAATTGAAGAGGACTTTCAAAGTTATAAATAGTGATAGCTTTTTATTGTTGACATGTTTCACTCGTTAAAGGTCTTCAAATAAGATTGGAACTTAACTGAAGTACGTTTTGTTAAACACCACTTGAATACCTCATCCAATTACAATCAGTAACCAAAAAATTACTAGAATGGATTAGCCCAACGTGCGGCTTAATAAAACAATTGTGCTTTTGTCATTATTTCTTCAGTGGATCCGAAGAATGGGACTACTCAAAGTAACAAAAATATCTAAACCGAAAGTTGGGGAAGTCCAAGGCCATGTGACAACTTGTATTTACTAAGACCACTGGTTTTAATTTAACTAGTTTTATCGCTACACAATGGTTTCATTAACCATGAAACAACATCAGACGGGTACAAGCATCGACTTCATCAATTCTAAGTAGAGTATTTCAAAACATCACCATTACATGTGACAGATAGTTTGAACAAATACCCAAGTTCCAATACAACAAAGACAAGACATGCGGGCACCAAGACATACTAGTTACTATGTATTACATCCCAAAACATAAAAGCCACCACAATTGTATAGGGTCCTACTAGACAACAGTTGGTCCGTTACCAACATAGGCGAGGTTTTATACATTAGCTTCTCCTGCAACTAAGGTAGGTTGGGTAAGAGAAAACTGACACTCGAGGTTGCCTTCATACTGAAGAACGCATTCATGCTTCAGTTCCTTGACTACGGTGCGGTAGTTATTGTTGTGTTTTTACACTTCAAGCTTCCAGGCGAGCAGTTAGGCCTCGAAAACCTCCAAAAGTGCTTGAGTTCTTGGACTTCCATGTTGAGGTCGAGGTTTTCCTTTTTCATATTCTCGATTTGCTCGCGGAGGTCATCACACAGAATAGAGAGTTTGCTCCCTCATCGAACGTGCCTGTGATGCCTGCATTGGGGATGAGATAGGATCTCCTTGTTCCTCGGCTAGCCTTTCCGGCGGGGTGTGGAATAATTCCTCACAGAATATATCTTTGGGCTGCGCCTTATGGGATGCCGCACCAGATTGCTCTGATCCAGAGGCCATGGAAGGATCTGTGTTAATTTTTGGGTGGGCACAAGTTTTCAAGTGTTGGATTACAACAGGACAAAAGGCTCTTCAAACGGTTATTGGGAGCTGATGACACACTTGTCTAAAAGGCACTACTATCTATAGAAGAAAGAAGGGCGTTGGGGAAGCTTTTCTCCATAAATTATGAGATAAAATAATTTGTGATGTTGGACAATATTTGTAAAGTGATTCATTAGGGCCCGTTTAGGTATCCTTCTTGTCCAAGCGGGGTATTTAATCATAAATTTAAATGCTATTAGTAGTTTGTAATGTTTTAACTCTAAATCAATTTCTTTAGATATTAGGGATTTCGTCATGTAAAATAAGCGTGTTTGTTAACTAATTTGTTACTAATTTCTACATAAATTAATAGCTAGGTCGACTTAGGGCCAAGGTTTGGAGTGGTTTTAAATATTTGTACCAAAAATAGATTCTCACAATCAAATTACATATCGTTGTTTTATTATTAATACTTAAAATTTATCTGTAGCTAGTAATGTACATTGTACCAGATTAGCGCCCAAGAGGGAAAAGAAAAGAAAAAAAAATGATGTTAATGATTCAATAACTAAGCTATTAAACTTAGTTACACAAATGAAAACGGTTTAAGGATTACATAGCTAGTGAACCGATGTAGGCTTGGCGGTTTACATGCTGCCAATTAATTAGGCAGATTAGATAATAAATGAGAAAACAACATCAAATCTTCTTGTTAGGTGTGTAACCCTAAGTATATGCTTAGGTTACCTTTAATCAAAGAATTATACACGGCGTTATTCCACTTAGGACAAGATATTCATCATATGTTTAGTTTGGGAAAAATTTGATGACTCACTGCAACAAATTCGAGATTATACGACATTCATTTAACGACCGTTTCTCAAAAACCATCATGATAAAGGAAAAAAACGCGGCGAGTTATGCCCGCGAACATGAAAACCGTCGTGGTAAGTGTGGGAGCTACCATGACGGTTTTTAAAAAACAGTCATGATAGCTAAAACTTACCATGACGGTTTTTTAAAAATCGTCATGGTGTCTCACTTAAAAACCCCTTTCCACCTTGAAAATCAGACACAAATCAGAAACTTATTTCTCAAAAATGAACATAGAGCCCTCCGAAACAACTACTGTGATCCCTCTCTGCCTCCACACTTCTTAATCTCGTTCGAAATTGTAAGTTTTTTGTTAGAAATTATTAAATTGTTGTTGATTTTGTTGTTTAATTAATCCAAAAAATTGAAAAATTGTCATTGATTTTGTTGTTTATTTAGTGATTATTGTGTTGTGGATCATGGGTTTGATTTATTTGTTTTATAATGGGTATGTGTAATTTGTTTTATGATGGGTGATGTTTTTGTTTTATGATTAGATCGAATGTATATGGTGGGTACGTATATAATTTGTGAAATTCATTTTAATTTAATATTTGCTATTTATTATTTTGATTTAGGACTTGCAAAATGGATAGGAAATGGATGTGGGATTTTTGATTGTCTAAAGAATATGTGAATGGTGTGGAAGAGTTCTTAGATTTTGCAAAAGTCATGCCAATGGTGATAAAATTCGGTGTCCTTGTGTTCAATGTAGAAACCATAGATTGCATCCAATTCCAATTGTTAGATGACATTCATTCCGAAATGGAATTATAAGTAGTAATCAAACGTGGCATTTCCATGGCGAGTCTAATTTCAATAATCCAACTTTAATAAGTAAAGGGAAGGAATCTATTGTGGAGGATAATATGGATGATCACGTCAATGTGGTTGACATGGTCAATAATTTGGAAGAACACTTCGTGCAGCATCCGGATGTATTTGAGACAATGATAAATGATGCCGAGATACCCGTGTATGAGGGATGTACCAATTTCATCAAATTGTTAGCTTTAGTTGGATTATGGAATTTGAAAAGCGTCAGGTGGGTGGTCAAATTCTAGTTTCAGAAAGCTTTTGGAATTTTTAGGAAGGCTTCTATCAGAAGGTAATAAACTACCAACTAGTATGTATGAGGCTAAAAAGACTTTGAGCATTTTGGGAATGATTATGAGAAAATTCATGCTTGTGAAAATGATTGTGTTCTCTATAGGAATGAGTATGAGGACGAGAATTATTGTCCAGTTTGTCAACGAGCAAGGTGGAAGAAAGGAAAGGAGCCAAAAACGGTAAGAATGCAATGCCAAAGAAAGTGTTATGGAACATTCCATCGGTACCACGTTTGAGGCATTTATTCAAAGACCCAGAACATGCCAAGAATTTGACATGGCATCATGAAAAACGGGTGGACGATGGTATGCTTAGACACCCGACGGATTCACCACAATGGAAGACTTTTGAAACTGATCAGCCTGACTTTAGTGCAGATCCAAGAAATATACATTTCGCTTTGTCGATAGATAGGAATGAACCCACATGGTAACATGAGTAGTAGGCATAGCACTTGGCCCGTAATACTTGTTAACTACATTCTCCCTCCAAAGATGTGTATGAAGCAGAAGTTTTTAATGTTGTCTTTAGTGATTTCGGTCCTCACCAACCAAGCGATGTCATTGATGTATACTTGGCACCATTAATCGATGACCTAAAAAACTTGTACAAAAATAGATTCAAAGTTAGAGATGCTTATTGAGAAGAGACATTCACACTCTGTACAATGTTGATATGGACAATTAACGACTTCCCTACATATGGCAATTTATCTGGTTATATGGCAATTTACCTATTGGTTGTCCTGTTTGCATGACGGAAACGTCTATCAAATGGTTGAAGAATGGTAAGAAAATTGTTTTTCTTGGTCATAGAATATGGTTGCCAAGAGATCATCCTTACCACAAACAAAAAAAAAAACCTTTGATGGCAACAGCAAAGAATGAGACCTTCCTTGTCCTTTGACGGATGGACAAATATTTAAAATGGTAAAAGATATAAGAGTCATATTAAAGAAGAGAAAGCGAGGTAAGGACAAGCCACCGATTGATGGACTATGTATAAAAAGATCAGTCTTTTTGATCTTCCATACTGGAAGACACTTTTTGTTCATCATTGCTTGGACATTATGCATATTGACAAAAACGTTTATGAATCCATAGTCGGCACGTTGCTTGACATTCTAGGCAAGACTAAGGATGGTGAAAAAGCTAGGTTGGATCTCATAGAAATGGAGATTAGGCCTAATTTGTTTCCCGAGAAAAGAGGAAACTGCACTTACTTACCTCCGGTGAAGCACACGTTATCAAGAGCGGAGAAGAAAAAGCTTTGTGAATGGCTTGCTTCATTAAAAGTGCCGGATGGGTATTCTTTGAACTTTAAAAAGTTGGTGTTGGTGAAGGATTTCAAACTTATTGGTATAAAAACACACGATTGTCATGCGTTGATGTAGCAATTACTACCACTTGCTTTGCTCGGATTTCTAACAAAGGATGAGAGATTTGTAATTACCAAGTTGTGCTCGTTCTTAAGTTCAATATGCTCTAAGGTAATTGATCCACTTATGCTAGATTCACTACAATCGGAGTTGGTGCAAACCTTATGCATGCTTGAGAAGTATTTTCCACTAGCATGTTTTGACATAATGATTCATCTAATGGTGCACTTAGTACGAGAAGTTAAGTTATGCAGACCAATGTATTTGAGATGGATGTACCCATTTGAAAGATATATGAAGGTTTTGAAGGGCTATATGAAGAATCGAAATAGGCGAGAGGGATGTATTGTAGAAAGTTACATAGCTGAGGAATCAGTTGAATTTTGCTCCGAATACTATCTAATGTGGACACCATTGGGGTATCTAAGACTATATTCATTGAGGCTAGGGGACTATCTACTGGCAATCCTTCTTCAATAAATCGATTAGAGTGGGAGCAAGCCTGTCTTTATGTCTTGCATAAAGCTAATGAAGTGGAGCCTTTCATTGAGGTGCACATGAATGAATTAAAAAAAGAAAATCTAAAAAGAGCAAAAAATGAGAAATGGTTACAAGATGAACACAACTGAACCTTTCGGTTGTGAATTAGAGCACATATCTATAGCAAGTGCTCCACATCACAAGATGGAGGCATGTCATAGGACTCGAAGAACCTAGCTAGAGGACTGTCGTCGGTAGTTACAAGGTATATGTCATATTCCATAAATGGTTACACTTTCTACACTTGCGAAAGAGATGAGAAGCATCCTGCCCAAAATAGTGGTGTGACTCTCCGTGCTGTGACTATGCATATTGCCTCCACCAAGGATAAGAATCTGGTATATAGGACCATGAACTACTTTGGTTTCATTGAAGATATTTGGGAACTTGATTATGGGGGATTGCGCATAGCACTTTTTAGGTGCAAGTGGACCGACAACAACTATGTTAAGAACGATAATGATGGCATTATAGTGGTTGACTTTAAAAGATTAGGATATAGAAATGATCCCTGCACTATGGCATCATAAGCAATCTAAGTTTTTTATACTACGGATCCCCAAGACATGGAGTTGTCTCTACTCGTCCCGATGAAGCCAAGATTAGTTATCGATGGTGACGAAGTTGTTGAGGATTGCACAAACATCCCTTCATTCACAAAGGGATTGCCACCAGTTGAAGATAGATGATTTTGAAGATGATGTTTCACACTTGCTTTGTGAAGATGTGGAATGGATTTGTATTGAGGAACCAATGAAAAGAAAGAAGAAAATGAGCATCTATAAACCAATTTATGTTAATTTATTTTAAAATATTTCTTTAATTTGTTTCATTTTTCATCTTTTTTAAGGGTTTGGGATTTCTATTTATAATTATATTTATAATGACTACGGAGAAAAAGTATACATTCTGGGCCATTGGTTGCTTAACATACAGGCTAACCACTTGGGCAAAAGAGAAAAACATATGTAAGTGGTAATTATACCAATTTTTTATGACGATTTATAAAAAAACTGTCATGTAATATAGCTTACACGATGGTTTTATGCATAAACTATTGTGTAATGCAATTTTTTTTGCAACAATCTAAATGTTGGTCTAAATAGCTTCCACAACTGTTTACTGAAAAACCGTCAGTGGAAGGATCTCTTTTTTACCTTATTTTGTATGCTATAAACATCCTTCCACGACGGTATAAATAAACCGTCATGGAAGGCTCGTAAAAAACCTTCCACGATGGTTTTTCAATGCACCGTCGTGGAAGGCTATCTTTTGTACAGTATTTTATATGCTATAAATATTCTTCCATGATGGTTTTTCAATAAATGGTCATGCCATCGTGGAAGCCTCTCTTTTTTTTACATCATCTGTTATGCTGTAAATATTTTTCCACAACAGTTTTTCAATAAACTATCATGGAAGGCTCTCTTTTTTTTACATCATTTTTTATGCTGCAAATATTCTTCCACGACGGTTTTAAATAAACCGTCGTGGAAGGCTCTTTTTTTTACAGCATTTTTTATGCTGTAAACAACCTTCCATGATGGTTTTTCAATAAACCGTCTTGCAAGGTTGCCTTTTCTACAGCATTCATATGCTGTAAGTTTTCTTCCATGATGGTTTTTCAATAAACCTTCATGGAAGGCTCTCTTTTTTTTTTTACATCATTTGTTATGCTGTAAATATTCTTCCACGACAATATTTCAATAAACTGTCGTGGAAGGCTTTCTTTTTTCTACATCATTTTTTATGCTATAAATATTCTTCCATGATGGTTTTTCAATAAACCATCATGAAAGGCTCTCTTTTTTATAATATTTTTTATGCTATATATAGCCTTCCACGATTATTTTTCAATAAATGTCATGGAAGGCATTTTTATCTACAGCATTTTTTATGCTATAAATTATCTTCCACGTGAAAGATTCAACTCCACCTTTAAAAATTTTAAACTGTGTGCCCAGCTCCCCATTTTGAATACACCTCCCTCTCTCTCTAAAAGTGCTCCCTCTCTCTCTCAAGATCACTCTTTTCCTCTGCTGCTGCCGTCGCCTCCTCGCCCTTGGTAAGCTCCCCCTCCCTTTATCTCTCCTCTTCCCCTTCCCCTTGGCCCCTTCCCTCTTTCACTCCTCTTCCTCTTCCCCACCTGTCACGCCCTGAAATCTAGGAGGTGACGTGGTGAATTAATTAGGTTAATTAAGTCAAATTTTAATTAAAATCACAAATTTAAGAATTTAGTCAATTATGAAAAATGTGATAAATCTAAAACTTTTTAAAATAATTATTAAAATAATAAAATAGATAGGAGGAAAATAAAGTAAAATAAAATAAAATAAAATAAAATAAATACGTGTTAGGTCCCACTACACCCACAACTTGTGCACACACATAGTATCGATAATAATTAAATCTACAACCATAGTCCAATGAGAAAAAGGAAATTAAAATAATACATGGCTTGATTAAGTGATACAAATAACCTACTCAAGGTCTTCTACTGTTTGCGAGTCTGATAAGTGGACTCTCCGTCGTTCCTAAGCTGGATTCCACCTAGAGGGGAAGGGTTTTGAAAACAAGTAAAAAGTGAGTGAAAGGCTCAATAGGACTAAGCTATGAAAACAAGTAATTTAAATATAAATTTTATCATTCAAGAAAAATATTTAGGATACAGAATTAAATAAATAAATCCACTCAAATTATCCTTACCAAAACCAATTTGCCTAGAAAATATCATATTATCTTTCTTGGGCAAACCACAATTATCACCACCGTAGTGGCCTACCTGGGTTTTGAGACCTGCCTCCAAGGTCGCACTCTATATGACCCGATCTTTGAGTATGGCATCATGCCCATCTATGCATTCCTATAGTTATTAAAATCTCATTTTATCGAGTGTATTTATTTACATTCATTATGCGGTTCATTATGAATATCATTTCATTTAACAGTTTATGAAAACAACTGATAAAAATCTTTTTCAATTTTTTGTTGAAAACATTTTGATAGAAATCATTTTGAGGCCAAAACCATTTAAAAACTTGGCTACCAAGGAAAGGGGTAGAAGTACTACCACAATAACCGGCACCGTAATTTAGCACCGCTGTCCCGCTCTACTATACGTTAGCTCTATGAAACCACGAATAACCTAAATATAAACTAAGTTCATCAATCTTCTAACTTAAGATATTCTATGTTGCTAAGCTATTGCATGGTGTTCAAGTGTGCCATTTATGTCTATAAAATCATATTACAATCTGGGTTTAAAATAGGAAAAACGGGTGAAAAAGGAGAAATCTTTATAAAGTCTGGTCGGCCTGCCGGATTTCCTGGTCCGGCCTACTGAACTGTTAAGTTTTGCCAACCGACAAACCAAGACTAGCCTACCAAACTACTTCCAGGTTTGACCTACAGAAGGGATGAGTATGGCCTACCGGACTCATGAATCCGGCTTGCTGGACTTTGAGTTCGGCCTGCTGAACTAGAAAAATCTAAAAATTTCGAGATTCAAGCTTTGGTCTCCTCAAGCAAAAATCCTCATTTCCAACCTATTTTATCAATTCTCAGGCCTACAAAACATTCATAGAAGATAGAAAAACTTAATAGAACACTTTTAAACAAGTTTAAACAAATTTTGCATAGAAAATTTCAATTAAATCTGAAAAGGGAGAAAAATAGAAAAACTTGGTTTAATTTGTTTTTCATCAAATTAAGCCTAGATTCTAGATGTTTTAAGTTCTACTAACTTAGATTGAAGGTTATCTAAGCTCATAAAACTCGGATTACAACTTTCTAGTAGGGCTGCACAAAAATCGGCTCGCAACCACTGGTCGCCCGCGCCCGCGCTCGGCCTACCCGAAAAAAAGGTCTATGTCAAAAATCGCCAATGAATGGGTTCAAACCAAACTCGCCTGCCTAATTCTTCAAAAAAAAAAAAAAAACCTAAACTAAACCCCTCCCCACTCCCCAGCCCTTTTATTTTACCCTAAACTTAACAAATAACAATTGGTTTCATGGTTTTTTCACCCTCAAATTTCCCCCCTTTCTTCTCTTCCTCCCACTTCCAGATTCCAGTTCTGAGTCTTCTGATATGAGAATCTGACTTCTGTGGCAGACGGCAGTGGCACTTGGTGGCTATCTTCCCCTCCGGTGGCACTTGGTGGTTGTCTGACTTCAGTGGCAGTCTTCCCCTCTGGTGGCTATCTTCCTCTTCCATCCGCTGGCGGCTTGTTTCCTCCGCCCTCGTCCTCCATTGATTCTACTCTGCTTTGTAAGTTTTTTTTTTCAAACTTCAAAGTCATCTTCCATTCAAGTCTTTGATCTATATTGCTTGTGTTCAAAACTAACATCTGCACACTTCATTCCTCATCATTATAGTTTGCTCTCCATTAACTGTAATTGGTTTCAGTTTTACTATTGTTATTTCCCAAAAAATAGTATTATGATTTACTTTTCATTTTTAGCTTGGCTTTTGCTTCGCCTTCGATCTCGTGGTTTTTGTTGTCCTTTGGACTTCATCGTGTACCTGCCACAACCCAATAATTTTCTTTTAGATATATAACTAGGATTAGAGATTCTTCATATCTAGGATTAGAGATTCGATCTTGTGTTTTTTATCTTTTCTCCATTAACTGGGACTTCATCGCCTTCGATCTTGTGTTTTTTTATTTTTTATTTTATTTGCCATTTTGGTAAATTGTGACAGTGGATATATAACTGGGATTAGAGATTCTTCATATCCTATTCGTCTATTCCTTTGAATTACTTCTAAAATCACTTTTTTAATTCTTGTTTTTTTTTTTTAAAAAAAACATTGAGAAAAAAGTCATTTTGTTTCTTCCAAGTTTTTCTTTAAAAAAAGAAAAATTAAAAGAAGAGAGGGATATAACTCAGCAAGCAGTTAATTATAAACTAAAGAGAATGGTCCAATGTCCCATTCATTTTTAACTCATAAGTAAAGCAGACTAATGGTTAGGATGAGAGGCTGAGAGCTGTGGAATTTAAATCAAAATGGAATAGTCACCACACAAGAACAAATCAAAGTGGAATTTAAATTTTAAACCTCATGTATCAAGTGAGTTTTGATGTAAAGTAAGCTTATTATTATCAAGTCAAGGGCATATTGGAGGATGAACATATGGTGGTGAAAATGCAGATGAAATTCTTCAAGTGCATATGCTTTTATGATCACATATCAGTTGCCTAACAAATGCTCTACTGTATGGGGGAAAATGAACAGCTTAGAGAAGTTTCTTGAGTTTTCTTTCTTTTGTTTTTTTTACTCAATACAGCCTCTTATAAAACAGATAATTTGAAACAATCATTTAAGAGAATAGATGGTGTCATTTTTTGCGCAAGACAACACATGTTTACTTAATCATCTTCACTTAATATAGATTTCTAGACCCAGCTTTTGTCTTCTTCTTTTTTTTTTGGGCAATTTTTGTTGATTCTTGTTGTCAAATAATCATATTCGTTTGGAAACGAAGAAAGACTTTTTATATATTGCTTGGATTTCAGTTTGTTATTCACTTATAGTAGTTTTTCCATTTGTTTTTTGTGAAAAAAGAATCGAACTGTTGGAAATTTGATTCATATGCCTTTCAAGAAAAAAAGGAGATTTTTTTCCTTCCTACAGCAGAGAAAGGTTCCATTTTTTTAAGAAACTCACATAAACCACACTAAAGGTCAAAATCCCCATTTTTAATTCGCTGAGCTAATTTTTTTTCATTCTTTTTTTGATTGATTGCTCTTTTTGTCGTTTATCAATTGCCTTTTTTTACTCTTTTTTTTCTTCTTCTGATTACTTTCCCCTCTTTTTTCTTCTGACTGATTCTTATTTGTTGGCTTTTTCTGATCTTTTATTGTTCTTTTGTTTTGGTGTGGAGCTTATACTACTTCTCAAATGTTGAGATCTGGTATGAACTGTGAAGGACTTTGTTTCCCTGTAATATATATAAAATAAGAAAACCTTTTCAACGCTTCTATGCAAAAGAGGTTATCCCTATCATTTGAACAATCTTTAACCATTATGTTATATTACAATTATTTCTGATTAATAGAAAATAAATTACAATTTAACAAACTTTAAATAAACTACCTTGCATCCTTGTATGATTTTCTCTTATTCGATGATGTACTTTAGGTGAAAGATGGACGGTAGTTCTAGTCAATCTCAAGCCTCTTCAAGTCTTGGCATTGTTGATAGTGCTTCTAAAAAAGCAAATCTAGTTGATCTTGAGAATGAGTTTGATTCGAATGAAGAGATAATAGATGGAAAAAATTCCAAAAAACAAAAAGGCCAAAATCCTCCTAGAGAAACTAGTGAGGTTTGGAAGGATTTCATTCGTTATTTTGATGAGAATGGGGAGAGAAGAGCAAAGTGTAAACATTGTGAGGCAAATTTTGCTAGTCAAGCAAAAAAGCATGGGACGAGTACTTTGTGGAATCATTTGAAAAGTTGCTTGAAAAATCCCAATAAACCTATTGACAAGAAATAAAAGGTCTTAGTATTTGAACCAAAGAAAGGAGGCAATGCAGTAAATGAAGGACAATTAGTGGCTAAGCATTGGCTTGTAGGAAAGCTGTTGCTAAGTACATTGTGTTGGCTAAATTGCCATTCAAGCATGTCGAAAGTGAGGGGTTTAAGCATGACGAAAGTGACGTCTATTCAAATAGTGGATACATGGTAATCATAGCTCATTGGGTGGATAGTCATTTTAATTTGCAAAAAAGAATTATTAATTTCTCTAAATTACAGATCATCATGGAGACACCATCGTTAAGGCAATCGAAGCTTGTTTAATTGAGTGGGGTATCCATAAAATTTTCTCAGTGACAGTTGACAATGCTTCTAGTAATGACAAGGCCATTAAATACTTGAAGAAGAAATTTGAAGAGAAAAAGGAGGGGTTAGTACTTGATGGTAAGTTCTTACACATGAGGTGTTGTGCTCACATTATCAATTTGATTGTCAAGGATGGTTTGAAAGAAAAACAAGCATCGATAATAGTATTCGAAATGCTGTAAGATATGTGTGGTCATTGAAGGCAAGACTATTGACATTAAGGAGTGTGTAAGAAAGGAGGGAATTCCTTGTAAAGGACTTTTATGCGTAGATGTTACTACTAGATGGAACTCTACATAGTTGATGTTAAACCAAGCATTAAAGTTTCAAAAGGCATTTGAAAGGTTGGATGGTGATCAAAATTATTTCAAATATTTTGAGGAGGTTGAGAAGGATGGCAAAAAAAGGGACGGGCCACCAGGTGAACTTGATTGGGAAAATGAAAAAATCTTTGAGCAATATTTAGCTATTTTTTATGAGATCACTTTGAGGTTTATTGGTTCCACTTATGTCACTTCTAATAAATATTTTCGAGATATTTGTCAAATTCAAGAGCATTTGTATGATTTGAGTGATGAGGCTCCTGAGAATTCTTTGTTGGCATTAATGGCTTCAAACATGATACTCAAATATGAAAAATTTTGGGGAAAAGTGGAGGAGAGTAATGGATGTTTGTTGCTTGCCACCGTCCTTGATCCTCGATACAAGCTTGAGTATTTACATCATTGCTTGAGTGCTTTTCATGACTCAAGGACATGTAAGTCTATAATAAACAATGTTGAAGATGATTTGAGGAAGTTGTTTGATTATTATAACGAGAAAGAGTTTGGTGTATTGCGGCAGCCAATAGAACCTCAAGCTCAAGCTGCAAGTCAAGTAAAAATTGTCAAGCAAACTTCATTGTCGTCATCTTTTATGCTTACTAGAGCTAATAAATTTAGTAGGCATGATAGTTTCGTGCAACACCGGTGTAATCAAAATAGTGGTAAAATAAAGAATGAGGTAGACAGGTACTTGAACGAGCCTTCTGAAGATATAGACACAACTAATATTGATGATTTTGACGTTTTGAAGTGGTGGATGGTGAATTCTGTCAAATACAAAGTTTTGTCTCATATTCCCCGTGATGTACTTGCTGTTCCAGTGACAACTGTTGCATCTGAGGCTGCATTTTCTATGGGAGGCCACATACTTGATCCTTTTAGGAGCTTGCTAAGTCCTAAGACAGTAGAGGCATTGATTTGCTTGAAGAATTGGTTGAGTGAGTCTCATCAACCAATCATTGTGATGGAGTATATGGATGAGCAAGAGGTTCTTGAGACTTCTGAGAATCTTAAGATAGGTAATTGCACAATTCTTAAGTTTGTTACAATTCTGCTTATTTTTTAAAATTTATCACTTATTTTATTTTCTTCTTATTTTAGAGATGATTGAACAATCTAACACTTGAAGCACAGGCACAGCTGCTTCTTGACATACTGGAAACTAGAAAGTCTCCTATTATTTCGTTAAGTGATCAAAATTCAAATCAAGTAAGTTAGTAGAAAAATCCCCTAAAAAGAAAAAGAACACTTGACTTTGTTCATCATTTCATCTGTAGTATCCTGTTATTTTCGAACCCAATGAACAGGTTTTATGGAAGAACAAGAACTTTTGACTTTGTTCATCACTACATCTGTAGTTGATGTTTCTTGTTGCAATGAATGATTATGTTTCTTAATTTGTTGTGAATATGGTCATTGTCTTTAGGCATCAAATTTGGTTGTTGTTGGGAATGCTTCATACATTATCATCTTATATTTTCTACAAATTTTCTTCACTTTTTTTAATAAATAAAAGCTCAAAAAATTACATTGAGCATTAGTATAGACCCAAACCGATGCGCCCACTCGCACATAAACCGAAACCGCCTGCCATTCCATAGGTGGTCTGTGGGTTGGTTAATCGCCAACCTGCCATTTCAAAAAACCAACCCGCACCTGCCCAAAAACCGCCAAACCGTCTGTTGTTCACCCCTACTTTCTAGGGAAATTTGAGAAATTGAAAAAAATTTGAGAATTTGAGAAATAAACAAACTAACCTCGAATAGATGCTTGAAAGAAGTTTATAGAAGCTCAATCATGCTCCTAGAGTTCCAATTCAGCGGAGGATTGAAGCTTGAACTCAAAAATTTTTGAATCAAAAGAGAAGGAAGAGAGAAAGGGAGAGGCAATAAGAGAGAGAGATGAGAGAGAGTCAGAGAGTGAGAGAGAGAGAGAAAGCATGAAAGTGAGGAAGAGAGGGAGAGTGAGTGACATGAATAGGGAAGAGGGAAGGTGGTTTTCAACATGAAAACCACATTCAGCACACAAGTTTCGAATGGGACATGTTTGGCATTTGATTAATTGTTTTGTTTAAAAATTCAAAATAACAAATAAAATGCAAACCAAAATAATTAATAGTGAAATTAATTTGAAAACATCACAAAATAATTAATTATCTTTAAATTACATTTAGACATACTAAAACATCGTGTTACACATTAATCTTACTTAATTAAAAATCTGGGTGTTATAGCTCTCCACCCCTAAAGGAAACTTTCCCATCAAAATTACAAATCAACTCAGAAACAAAACAAATGCGGATACAACTCTTGCATAGTTGACTCTTTTCCCAAGTGGCTTCATCAACCTTGTGATGTTGCCACATGACTTTCACTGACGGTATGTCGTGACACTGCATGTTTATTACCTTCTAATCGATAATCTGTCAGCACCTCCTCGTATGTCGTGTCCCCCTAGATATGCACATCATGGAATGAGACTATCTTGCTCTGCTCAGGCGGGCACTTCTGAAGTATTGACACGTGAAATACATCGTGAACATCAGAGGGCTTAGGAGACAGATCGAGCCAACCGGTGACCACACCAATGCATTGAGTAATCTCGAACGGCCTAACGTACCTCAGTGCGAGTTTCTCGCTTACACGAAAACATGATATACCTTTGCGCGATGAAACTTTCAAGAGAACAAAATCTCCTACTTCGAATTCCAGGGGTTGGCGTCTTCTATTTGCATAACTTTTCCACCTACTTTGAGTAGTCTTCAACCAATCTTGGATTACGACGACCCTCTCGTTGCTATCATGGATCTCATCTAGCCTAAGAACAATCTTGTCTTCTGGTTCTACCCAAGACACAGGTGGCCGACATGGTTGTCCATAGAGTGCTTTGAACGGTGCCATGCCAATGCTCGCTTGATTGCTATTGTTGTATGGAAACTCTACCAGATGCAAATACTTCTTCCAGTTCCTGCTGAAGTCTAACACACACTCACGTAATGACCTGCTCAGATTGCCCCTCAGTCTGAGGATGAAATGCCATGCTAAAGTTCAAGTCCGTTGCCAAGGCTTCTTGAAAGCTCCTCCAGTACTTGGTGTTAAACCGGGTATCTCTATCAGATATGATGGATAAGGGGATTCCATGCAATCTCACTATATTCTATAGATATAGCTCCCTGAGAACTCTCCTTGAACATGTTGACCTGAAAGGGATGAAATGTGCCAATTTTGTCAACCTGTCGACCACGATCCAAATCACTTCATGTCTTTGCTCCGTCCTTAGTAAACCGATGAGAAAATCCATAGTAATGTGCTCCCATTTCCACCCTGGAATAGAAAGTGGCTGAAGACGACCTGTTGGCTTTTGGTGCTTGGCTTTTACTTGGAGACAAGTCGTGCACTTGATCACATACTCTCAGACATCCTTCTTCATGCTCCTCCACCAATATTACCTTTTCAGATCATGATACATCTTCGTGCACCCTAGATGAATGGCAAATTAAGATATGCGGGCTCATCCATTACGGCCTTCGTCACTTATGCGATTGCTGGAACTGCTAAACGCTCCCTAAAGTATAACGACCCATCAGCGTGTATTCTCCATTCCTCAAATTGCTATATGTTCTGAATGTGCGTCCATATTCCCTGTAGGTGCTAGTCTCGCCATTGATTCTATTTCACCATCTGAACGAGAGTTGGGGTCATCTCCATATGATACACTGAAACTTGGTCATAGTCTTCATAGTACTGTAGCCCGTACTCACTCACTATTACATCTCTTTTCTAGTTTTCAAGAGCCAAGCAAGTGAGAATCCCTGAAGGCTTTCTACGAAGCGCATCTGTGACTATGTTAGTTTTCGAGATGGTACTATAGCACGAAATCATAATCTTCTATGTATTCCATCTACCTTCATTGCCTCAAGTTCAGATTCCTCTAAGTGAACAGATACTTCAAACTCTTGTGGTCAAAGAAAACCTAGAATATCACGCCGTACAGATAGCATCTCTAGATCTTTAGTGCATAAATCACCGCTACAAGCTCTAAGTCATGAGTGGGGTAGTTTCGCTCATGAGGCCTTAGTTGTCTCGATCCATACACCACCATGCGTCCATGTTGCATTAACATGCAACCAAGTCCGCGTCCTAAAGCACTTGTGTAAACTTTATACGGCTCATCACTATTCAGGATAATCAACACCAGAGCTGTAGTCAACCGATTCTTTAACTCTTGGAAGGCAAACTCGCATTCTTCATCCCATTCGAATCTAACATTCTTCTTGATTAGTCTTGTCAATGGAGCCACTTTCTTCGAGAAGTCTTTTACAAATTTCTTATTGTATCCTACTAGCCCCAAGAAACTACGGATCTTTGCTATATTCCTCGGTCGTTCCCACTCCACTATGGCTTCTACCTTGGAAGGATCCATTGTAATGCCTTGCTCGGAGATGATATGTCCCAAAAAATTAACTTTAGTTAGCCAAAATTTGCACTTTTCCTTTTTTGCGTATAGCTGGTGCTCCGGCAGAGTCTGATGCACGGTCTTCAAATGTTCTTCATGCTCCTCCCAGGTCTTAGAATAGATCAAGATGTCATCAATAAACATGATCACAAACTGATCTAAATAAGGCCTAAAAATCCTATTCATCAGGTCCATGAAAGCTATCGAAGCATTTGTCAATCCAAATGGCATCACCAGCAACTCAAAGTATCCATACCGGGTCCTGAAGGCTATCTTGGGGATGTCTTCTTCCTTAATCCTAAGCAGGTGGTACCTCGAATACAAATCTAAGGTGGTACCTCGAATACAAATCAATCTTCGAGAAGTACAGCAAACCTCCTTATTGATCGAATAACTCATCGATCTTGGGTAGTGCATACTTGATCTTCACGATGACCCAATTTAGCTGCCGGTAGTCTATGTACAACCTGAGGGTTCCATCATGCTTTTTAGCAAACAAAACCGTTGCACCCCACTGTTCTGGACCCTTTGTCAACGAGCTCCTAAAGTTGCTTTCTTAATTCTTTCATCTCTGCCGGCGCCATCTGATACAGTGCTATGGAAATCAAAGCCATTCCCAGAAGCAACTCAATAACAAACTCATTCTCTCGATGTGGTGGTAATCGCGGTAACTCGTCAGGGAAAACATCTTCTAATTCATCAATCACTGTATTGCTGCATTCCTTATTGATGCACTGGACTCTCCTTCTAGGTTCATGAGGAAGGCATAGCAAGCTAGATTCTTTCACCCTCTGAGACATGTCTTCATAAGATGCTCACTCATCGTTCGATTATTACCACCCTGGTGAGTGATCGTCGTTCCCCTATCAGACACTAAGGTCAGTCTCCTAAGTTGACAGCCTACAATTGTGTTCTACTTGGACAACTAGTCCATTCCTAGGATTACATCATATGAGCTCATGGGGATTACAATCAAATTACTCTTCAAAGTCTCACCCCCAATCATTATTTTACAAGATTTACATATACAGTTTCCACATACCTGCCCCAAGGGTGAGGTAATAATCAAAGGCTCATCAAGTTCTTCTACCTCTAATCCCAAGACATATACAAAAGAACTTGATATGAGAGAATGAGTGGCACCATTATCGGACAAAACATGTGCTAAAGACTGTGAAACTAAAACCATACCGTCGACGACTGTGTTACTGGTCTGAGCGTCTGAGCTTCCTGAGGTCATGCTGTGAACTTAAGCTAGAGCTCTCCCTTTTCCTCTACTAACACTGCTGGGTCCTGAGTTAGTCAGCCGATACTATTGCGGTGGAGGAGACTGCATGCTAGTAGTACTTGGCGCTCGATACTGTGGGGTATTACGTTGAAAGTTTTGCGGTTGGTATCCTTGCGCTGGGTGTGGCAGTTGCTAAGGAGTGAACTGATGGAACTATAGTTGAGGGCATTGCTGAGGTGGAGGTAAGAATTAAGGTTAAGGCTAACAACTTGCACCTTCTCTGGTCTGAAGTCCTAGGCGAGCATTCCTAATTAGGTAGTTTCTCTTGATGTGACATGGCTACTGGCAATAATGGCAATGGAAGCTGTAGGGGTTGCTGTGCTCACTGCTTGATGAACTGTTGCTCCCATTGGCATTGCCTTACTGATTATTTACCTAAGCTTGGTGATTGCTACCTCTCCTATTGCTCCTCTAAGGTCCTCCTGTTGTCCTTGTTCAGTTCTCGCAGTAGTGTGCATAATTGTTTTCCATAAATATAACCGATGACACAAGCTCACCAAAATTTTGGAGTCGAAGAATGACCACCTGCCATCGAATGGAAGCCTTAAGCCCCTTTTGAAACTTAATACACTTCTAATGCTTCGATGCCATGGCAGATGGAGTAAGCCTAGCCAACTCATTAAACTTTGCCTCGTACTCCCGAATCGACATCTCACCCTATTCTAATCTGTAAAATTTAGTAGCCTTCTGATCTCTATATCCTTGCAAAAAGTAACAGTCGTAGAATAGCTCCTCGAACCTGTCCCAGCTAATGTTCCTGTTGTTCTCTAAACGTTTAGCTTGCTTCCACCAAGTATTGGCACCACCTTCAAGTTTATAAGTTGCAAACTCCACTCGATACTCCATTGGTACACCAAGGGTATCCAAATACTTCACCACCAAGTCTAACAACTATTCAGCCACCTGCGGGTCCCCATTTCTGTCAAAGGTAAGAACAAATGCACACCGAAACTCCTTAAAGTACGCATGCTGATGACTTGCCTTGGAATCTTTTGATCTTGCCTTTGCTGCCATTTGGTAGAAAGCAGCAAGCATCACCCCACATACTTTCCTCATTTCTCGAGTTCGCATTAACAGCAAATGAACGATGACTGGGTGCGATTCTCTCACTTTTGAAAACAAAATTGGACTGTTAATGGTATTTGATTGTCGTATCTATGTGTGCACAATTCCTAAAGTTCATAACCTAGGGCTTTGATGCCATACTATCACGCCTCAAAATCCAAGAGGTGAAGTGGTAAATTAATTAGGTTAATTAAATCAAATTTTAATTAAAATCACAAATTTAGGAATTTAGTTAATTATGAAAAATGTGATAAATCTAAAACTTTTTAAAACAATTATTAAAATAATAAAACAGACAAGAAGAAAATAAAGTAAAATAAAATAAAATAAAATAAATGTTTTGGGCCCTACAGGGCCCACAACTTGTGCACACACATAGTATCGACGATAATTAAATCTACAACTGTAGTCCAATGAGAAAAGAGAAATTAAAATAATACATGCCTTGATTAAATGATACAAATAACCTACTCGGGGTCTTCTACTGCTCACGAGTCTGATCAATGGACTCTCTATCGGTCTTAAGTTGGATTCCACAAAGAGGGGAAGGGTTTTGAAAACAAATAAAAAGTGAGCAAAAGGCTCAGTAAGACTAGGCTATGAAAACATGTAATTTAAATATAAAATTTATTATTCAAGAAAAATATTTAGAAAATAGAATTAAATAAATAAATCCACTAAAATTATCCTTACCAAAACCAATTTGTCCTAAAAATATCTTATTATCTTTCTTGAGCAAACCATAATTATCACCACCATAGTGGCCTAGTTGGGTTTCTGGACCTACTCCTAAGGTTGCATTCTACATGACCCGATCTCTGAGTATGGCATCGTGCCCATCTATGCATTTCTAAAGCTATTAAAATCTCATTTTACCGAGTGTATTTATTTACATTCATTATGCAGTTCATTATGAATATCATTTCGTTCAACAATTTATGAAAACAACTGATAAAAATCTTTTTTAGTTGTTCATTGAAAACATTTTGATAGAAATCATTTTGAGGCCAAAACCATTTAAAAACTTAGCTACCAAGGAAAGGGGTAGAAGTCCTACCTCAATAACCGGTACTATAACTCAGCACCGCAATCCCGTTCCTCTATATGTTAGCTCCACGGAACCTAAATATAGACTAAGTTCATCAATCTCTAACTTAAGATACTCTATGTTGCTAAGCTATCGCATTGTGTTCTAGTGTGCCATTTATGTATATGAAATCGTATTATAAGATTAAAATCTCAATCTAGGTTTAAAATAGGAAAAACGGGTGAAAAAGGACAACTTTTTATAAAGTCTGGTCGGCCTACTGGATTTCCAAGTCTGGCCTACCGAACAGGCCGAACTGTTCAGTTCGGCTTACCGGCAAACTAGGACCGGCCAGTTGAAATGTTTCTAGGCTTGGCCTGCCAAAGGGATGAGTTCGACCTGTTAGAGTCATGAATCTGACCCGCCGAATTGGAAAAATCTAGAAATTTCCAAATTCAGGCTTCGGCCTCCCCGAGCTCAAATCTTCATTTCCAACTTGTTTTCTCAATTTCTAGGCCTACAAAACATTCATAGAAGATAGAAAACATAATAGAACACTTTTAAACAAGTTTAAACAAGTTTTACATAAAAAATTTCAATTAAATCCTAAAATGGGGAAAAATAGAAAAACTTTGTTTAATTCATTTTTCATCAAATCAAGTATAGATTCTAGATGTTTTAAGTTCTACTAACTTAGATTTAAGGTTTTCTAAGCTCATAAAAATCAAATTACTTCTAGGGAAATTTGAGAAATTGAAATAATTTTTGAGAATTTGATAAATAAACAAACTAACCTCAAATCGATGCTTGAAAGAAGTTTGTAGAAGCTCAATCATGCTCCGAGAGTTCCAATTCAGTGGAGGATTGAAGTTTGAACTCAAAAATTTTTGAATCAACAAAGAGGGAAGAGAGAAAGGGAGAGGCAATGAGAGAGAGAGATGAGGGAGAGTCTAAGAGTGAGAGAGAGAGAGAGAGTGAAAGTGAGGAAGAGAGGGAGAGTGAGTGAGATAAATAGGGAAGAGGGAAGGTGGTTATCAATATGAAAACTACGTTCAGCACATAGGTTTCAAATGGGACATGTTTGGTATTTGACCAATTATTTTATTTAAAAATTTAAAATAACAAATAAATTGCAAACCAAAATAACTAATAGTGAAATTAATTTGAAAACATTACAAAATAATTAAATTAAGTTTAAATTACATTCAAGCACACAAAAACACCATGTTGCATATTAATCTTACTTAATAAAAAATATGGGTGTTACACTACCACCCCCTACTCCCCCACTAGCCCCCTCGCTGCCCCACCGTGCCCTACGCCCACCATACCCTCACCTTTGCCCCCCTCGCCCCCCACCCCACCCCCCTTGCCCCCTCGGCCCCTACACCCCACCCACACCCTACCCCGCCCCCTTCCTCCCCCACCTGCCCCCACCGCCCCACCCACGCCCCACCCTGTCCCTTGCCCCCCTTGTCCCCCTAGCCCCACCTGCCGCCCTCGTCCCACCCCACCCCCCCCTCGCCCCACCCCGCCCCTCCTCACCCTACCTTGCCCCTCCCTGTCCTACCCTTGTCCTTGTCACCCCACCCATCCCTCACCCCGCTCTCCCTCGGCCCCCCTCGCCCCACCCGCCCCCCACCTCACCCCCACCCCTCCCCATCACCACCCTACCCTTGCTCTCGTCACCCCATCCTGCCCTACCCATCCCCCACCCTGCCCCACCAATGTGAAATTGTGTAATATCATTGTAAACTTGTAAATATGTGAAGATGAGAATATGCGAAATATGTGAATATTGTGAATACGTGAAATTGTGTAATATTATTGTAAACTTGTGAATATGTGAAGATGTGAATATGTGAAAATGTGAATATTATGAATATGTGAAATATATTCAAGATGTGAATATATGAAATATGTGAATATTGTGAATATGTGAATGTTGTGAATATGTGAAATTGTGTAATTGAAATTGTAAACTTGTGAACATGTGAAGATGTGAATATGTGAAATACGTGAATATTGTGAATATGTGATATTGTGTAATATCATTGTAAACTTTTGAATATGTGAAGATGTGAATATGTGTAATATGTAAACTTATAATATGTGATTTTTAATATGTAATTGTGTAATATATCAATTTAGAATATGTTAATTATTGACTGTAAGATAGTAATTTAATATTACTATGTGTGTGTTAGTTTTTGCTTACTTTGCAGAGGTACAATGTCTCCCGAGGTTGATAGTGACCAGTACGAGGATAAGTACAAAGAGTGCACTCCATCTTCATGGTAATATAGAAAGGGAAAGCAACGCAGTAAGCCATGAAGGCAAACCAAATTCGATCCAAAAGTAGACTTTGAGCGAAGTGCTACATTGATGAAAAAAGTTCATCAGATGAGGAAGAAAGGTTTAAGAATTGAAGTGATATTTGATTCGAAAGGCCAACCAAAAGGTGCACCCGGCCATGAATTAAGTAGTTGGATCGGAGTCCTTAGTCGAGAGCACATTCCTATATGGACAAAAGATTGGAGGTCCAAGGATTTGGATAAAGTAAAAGATGTGATTTGGAGAGAAATTTATGAAGCTTTCACAATCGAGGATTGGTATAGGAAAAGGATTTTGAAGGTTTGTGGCAAATTAGCAAAGGGGTTTAGATCCGACCTCTACATTACCTTCATACAGCCATATGTTTCCATTCCAGAGGAGAATGAAAATGTATATAAATGGCCTCCTACGGTAGTACACTACTACCCCTCCATAAATGATAACAATTAGGAAGCTTTTGTGAGGTATCAACATTCGACCGAATTCCATCTATTATCATCAAACGCAAGAAAATACGAGCAAAAAATGAATACTGCTTTATGGTTGGCCAAGTCGTATATAGAGAGCTAGAGCAATCATTAGTACGCCAATATCTTACTCCTATTACATATATCAATTATTCTATCATTAATATATTACTAACATAGCGTAACACAGTTTGCTAAGATGGGCATGCTATCAACATGGGAGGAGTTGTGGGTAAAATCACGTCAAGGTCCCGATGGCAATTTAAAAATCCAAAAGTAGTTGAAATTGGGAACTTGATTGTAAGTTTTTTGAACATGAATTTGTAATTTAATACCTGTTGAAAGATCTTAAGAATAACATGGTTTTGTTGTTGTTTTACAGGATGAATACACGATGTAACAAAGTCAAGGGAGCTTCCAATCGATCAGTACGATGACATTTTGACGAGGGCACTAGGGAAACTGGAACATTTAGGATGTGTTCATGGTCAATCAAAGTATGTGAAGCAGTCTCAATACTTCGACCACCAATCAGGTACTTCAAAATTGAATTCCCAAATGTCAAAGGGGGCGTTTGGTATGCAGTAATCCTGAGAGGGGAATAGGAATCTGTAAGATTCCCATGTTTGGTATACAGTAATCTAAGTTTTGGATTCCTGGGAAACTAATTCCTGTGGGATTCAGATTACCTCATTTTGGGGTAATATGAAGCCCACCTATAAGGTGATATTCATATTCCTAGGAATCTCAAAACTATAGAAATCTCATTTTTGTTTCCATGATGATGATGATAATAATTATATTATTATTAAATTATAATAATAATAATATTATTATAAATTAATATTTCTATGCAATATAAATATAAAAATTATATTCATATAAAATAATAATTTGATAATAATGATAATAATAACATTAACAATAATAATAAACATATATAACATATTACATATACAATATCTAAATATAACATATATAAATACTATAATAATAAAATAAAATAATGTTGTACTATTATTATAAATCAATATTAATATATGATATACATATAAATATTATATCAATATAAAATTATAATTTAATAATAAGAATAATAATAACAATAATAATAAAAACATAATAATATAACATCAATATGAATAGTATAATATTAATATGCATAGCAATATCAATATTAAACTATATAAATACTATTATAATAATTATAAATATAAAATATAGCTAAATATGTTTAATATTTCTATAACAATATGCTTATTTAATGTTAATATTAATATAAATATTAATATATTATTAAGAATTGTATTTTTATTATTATTTATATTCATATCAATATATTTTATATTATATACAACATTTTAATATTAATATATTGTTAAATAATAATTCTATGATTATTATAAATTAATATTTTAATATAAGATAAAGAAAGTATTATATTAATATAAAATAATAATTATTTAATAATAATGATAATAATAACATTAATATTCATAGTAATATTAATGTTAAATTATATATAATATTATTTTATTATTTATATTTATATTATTATTATTTAATATTAGTTTGAATATATTATATTGATACATTTAATGGTAATACAATAAATTATTTTGTCAATTATATAAGATTCCTATGTATAACTAAACACAGTAATATATTATTCCTAGAAATCTAATAGAAGATTCCTATGTGCAACCAAACGTAATAATCTTAGTTCCTAGGAATCATATTCCCTACAATCATTTTTTTGAAAATATGATTCCTACTGATTACTGCAAACCAAACTCCCCCTAAGATGTAGATGGAGATTGCAGAACTACGAGGTCTTGTGACCGAGCTCATTTTCCAAGGATGTGCCAAGTCGACAGATGATAGCATCTTACAACGCAACAGCTTCAAGGTTAGTTGTAACCCTCCCAATAATGTAGCAAAAGCTCCAAAAGCTCTAGAAGTCCAATTGTCACCTCTTCATCAAGAACCTGAACAAGGTCAAAATGCAGGCTCTTTGTTGAGGATAGAATTAATGGTGGGTGTGCACTTGTTGCGCATGGAAAGGCATGGATGGAGAGTGTTCCAACTGATACAATTCATGGAAGACTATTAGGGGAAGAAAACATGTGCGTTAGATACCATCAAAGTTAAAACAGCTGAATTGCCTGTTCTAACACTTCAAGCAACAACTATGGGTGAAGTCGCTGGAAGCTTTGTCGCATGGCCAACGAGGTTAGTTGAAGTCATCGCATTTATGAAGACGAGTCAAGCACCTAGCCATGTTTCACAAGATCTAAGCGAAAAGAAATGCCAAAAAAAGAAAAGCTCTACAAAAGCAAGACAATCACAACCGAGGTAGTATAAGAACAAGAACAACCCGTTGCCAATGTGCCACTGCCTGCATTTAACTTTGCTCTAATACCTTAAGAATTTATATAGTTGGCTCTATACGCACATCTTTCATGCACGATGGGTCAACGATTTAGTGTCCGATACAGGTAAATGTCACTGGCATTGAATTGCCTATCTATGTGGGGTATGAAGATGTTTACTACTTTATTACCTTTGATAAAATCGAGGCAAACTGTATCCTAGTATACCTGAGGTAATAATTCCATCCTTAATTTATAAATTTTAAAATATAGGTAGAGTTATAAGGTGCTTTCAAATAAATGACTGTATTGTTTTTTATTGTAGTTTTTTGGCAGAATATTGTGAACTTCAAGGCTTGGAGAAAAATTTCAACTTCATATCTCCAACACTTGTTTCAAGTGCTGCAATAGACCTACAGAGTGATCGCAGAGAGCGTGCCACATCACTTCTCCACCTATTAGCTCAAGCACCTAGGGGGAAATTATTCTTCCTGCCATACAATGTTGGAGAACATTGGATGTTGGCACTTATTTCGCCATGAGAGGACCAAATATATTGGTTTGATTCCCTCGGACACCCACCACGTGAGGATTTCATATCAGTCACAAGATTGTAAGTACTAATATTCTCTTTTAAAATTAATTGTTTTGGTCCCACATAATTGTATCGTCTATTAATTCATTTAAACATGACACATTGTTAGGGTGCTTAGCGATTGGAAGCTTCACGTGAGAAGTGGTGTCACAAACTAATGGAACAGAACGCTATATTCCAAACGTAAGTGTCCAAGACAACAAGGAACCATAGAATGTGTTTTTTTTATTCTACCTTTCATGCGAGATATAACGACAAGTGGTATACAAGCCCTAGGAAGAAAAGAATTTTATATACATATGGATATACATGAGGTTAGATTAGAGTGGGTATAATTTGTAAATAGGTATGTAATTTTTAGATAGATAGATAGAGATAGTAGATCCACAATTGCTCAACATAGCTCAAATGTAAATGATCTTGTAAATACCTTGTAATTTCAATACACATCAATTTTTGTATACAATCAGGGCCTTGTTGTAATGGATAACACACGGGACTGGCCATCCCATGAGAACTAAAAAATTTTTAGAAAATTTTTTTTTGGCAAGACCAATTTTCCATGATAGTTTTTCTGGAAACCGTCATGGAAGCTTGATCTGCCATGACGGTTTTCAAAAAAACCGTTGTGGAAGCTTGATCTACCACGACGGTTTCCAAAAGACGATCATGGAAGATAAGCTTCCACAATGATTTCTTGGAAACCATCTTGGAAGCTTGATCTTCCACGATGGTTTTCTTGGAAACCGTCGTGGAAGCTTGATCTTCCACGATAGTTTTTTTGGAAACCGTCGCAGAAGATTATACCCATGACGGCCTCTTCACACCAGTTTTGTTGTTCCACGATGGTAAAAAACCATCATGAAAACTCCATTTTCTTACCACAACTGATGTTATCACGAGGGCTTTTTAACCATCGTGAAATTTTTCCACGATAGTTTTAAACCGTCGTGAAATTTGCCGTCTATAGGAGTGACTTATGTTTGAAGATGGTTACACGAACTACAAAGTTAACTAGTCCTGCACAGTGTTTTAGGGAGTCAGTTAAAATAATTCATGTGTGAGTAGACCAGACCTGCCTATTTGTAGGTGTTTCTAGATAAATGCTAGCCTTGTAACCCTGTCCAATGAAGGATGTCAGATTTGAAGGATGTAAGTGCAATGAGTGCATTTCAGGCTTGTTTGGTTGGAGCACTATGATGACTGAATAGACTCAAGTCTTGATTTAAGTATTGCTAATCAACAAAATTCGTGTTTGGTGCATTGAAATTCCTAATCCCATGAATCACTTTTTCAGCTCTCTTAGTCCAAAAACCCGAGTTAACCCTCCGAGTTGTTTTCTCCGAACTTTAATGTCTATGCTGCAGTAACTTTTCTCCTTTGGGTGTCTTTCAATACCTATTTATTTTCCTTCCAGTTCCACACCTATCGTCACCACAACCGAAACCAAATCGATTAACAAAGAATCAACACCTTCGAAAAGATTCCAGGCATTACAAGGCCATAAAAACCAAGTCCATACAAACAATTAGAGAGGACGAAGAAGAACTAAACATAGAACAAAAAAACTCACGTGGGAAGGAATCCGATTTGCTCTTCTTCTTCTGGAGGAAGTTCTTTTTTTCTCAAAAAATAATAAAGGTGACGAAAATCTCACGTCGATCTTGATCTTCGAATATGGACCGCATGATTAATCGGAGGTCGACGGAAAATCACTATGCCTTATGGCTTCTGATTTATTCCCCTTCTCTTCGATTAATGTAAAACATATATGATATTAACTGGCAAGAGAAATGTCCAAAACAGAGAAGAAAAAAGGGATTCAACCTTTTTTTTAAGGGGAAAATTCAACCATTTATTATTTTTTAGGGGCATTCATTATTTTTGCATTTACCAAAAATAAAAATAAATTATTGGGAAGTTTTCGTGCTTACCCAATAATTCCTAGAGTCAAAATTACCCCCCTTTCATTTGCTTGTATTATTTTCTTTTCTTTTTCTTTTTTTCTTACATAATAACTTAAATCAGAATTCCAAAAACTTACTAAACATATACTTAGATCTTCTACCTAACTCTAATTTAAAAACTCTCACAACTAAACACTAATTCAAATTACAATTCAAATCACAATACTTTAATTAAAAGGATCCAAATCACCATATTTCATTCTTAGGCAAACTTTCGCTCTTTCCTATACATTGTACCAGTACTATAAAGGTGTCATGTTTAAGACCCATGCAACTTGTAATAACATGTTTAAGACCCATGCAACCTGTAATAACAAATTTTTCTCTGTTGGATTTTCATTATTGGTATGAAATGGTGTTCTTCAAGGGTATAGACGTAATGTTTCAACTGTTATTCTTATTTGTAAGGTCAAAATCCTTGTAATAAAATACTGGTTCACATGGAAAAATTCTACAAGTAAATACGACAGTTAACCTCAAAAACAACGATTTGTAAAAGCTAAAATCACAATTTGCAGATCCATCTAAATTACTAACTGATTGTAATTATGATGAGGTTTCTATTATGAGATTATCATTGACCTGCTGTGAACTTATCATCAATTAGGGCAATGTAATCGTAGCATATCAAGCATATATCTCCTATGACAACAGTGTAACCCAAAAAGTACGATAATGTCGTACTCCAATTACAAGCTTGTAATCAATGCCCGTCGGATCCAAAACAGTCCTTGAAAACTTATCCTTGAAATGATGCCACTCTTACACAAGTAGGTGACATTCATGGAAACAACATGATGTACCTATAAGCCTCCACTTGGCAAATGGTTCTCAAATTTTTATTTTAACTCCTCTTTTAGTTGCGTTTAGTTTGGTCAAATTTTATTTACTTTTTTATTGTCACACGTTACAAAATAACTCATCAACCACTAGCAATTATGCTCATATTCTAACCCCCAAGAAATTTGGGGGCACAAATTTCCAAACTCAACGCTTAATCATTATGAATTATAAATAGGTCGTCCCTAGTCCTAAGATGGAAAAAACATTAATGCAACCTAATTCCTTCAGGAAATAATTTTCTAGTTTCAAACTGATAGAAAGACAAAATGTATTGGTCAGTGTTAGATAAAATGATTAGAAAACTGCCTAAAACATAATTCATGCCTCCTATTGTAGGAGTTTTTTCATATACATAATTATGATTTCCAAAAAATATATAAATCAAATTGCATAAAAATTATCTAAATGCGGAAATGTAAATGAAAAGAAATCTAACCTCTAGTCATTGACAAATAGAAGAATTAATAGAGAATATCTTTGCAAGAATTCTTGAAGAAAATTTTGTGGAAAAAAAAGACTCTTTTAAATCTTAAGCAATTAAAAAATGGTGTATTTCTCTATATAACTATTAGGCTTAGGGACTCCTTGTTTTAAACGTAATATTTTTCTTAAAGCTCACACCCACTATTAGAGTATATGTTACCATCAATCTGAAAAAGGGCCCATTTTTTTTCTTTTTTTCTAAAACGTTATAAGAGTTTAGAATAACCTTTGGTTGAGATCCCTTAAAATAGGGATATATTGGACCACTTTAATTTGTTTTATTTATTTATTATCACTTAAAAAACTAAATAAATAATAAATAAAATTAAAATAACATTCTTCCACTTGGTCCACATATATTTTCTAGATATCCAAAATCGACCAATCTCAAACTTAAGAAATAAGCACATGAATCATGGTGATATGTCTTTTTAGAACGAATATTATCTTCCATGTATTACAATGCATTATATCTCTTAAGACTAACTCATAAATAGTAACGTAATTTAATGAATAAACCCTATGTTTATTTAAGGTCCAGCTTAATTGATCTTTCTCATAATAATTGAATATGTGCACAACTAAATGTGAGAAAATATCAAAACTAAATAAGAGTTTCATTAAAATAACAAATGTACATACAATGAAATTCACATCATGGAACTAAGTCCCATTAGTATTGCATGATCCTTAAAATTCTTTGGTGGCATGCCTTTATTTAAAGGATCGGCAATCATTAACTCAGTGCTTACGTGCTTAATCACCACTTTCTTTTCTTTAACACGTTCTCTTATAGCCAAGTACTTAATGTCAATGTGTTTACTCCGGCTACTGCTCTTGTTGTTCTTAGCCATAAAAACCATAACTGAATTGTCATAGTACAATCTCAATGGTCTAAAAATAGGATCCACAGTTATCAGCCTAGATATAAAATTCTTCATACACCATGTGAAGTAGCTTCAAAACAAGAAACAAACTCGGCCTCCATAGTGAAGGTAGTAGTCAAAGTCTGCTTCACAGTTCTCCAAGATATAGCTCCACTAGCGAACATGAAAACATAACCAGATGTTGATTTTTGTGAATTAACATAGCCAGCAAAGTCTAAATTGAAGTATCCAATCACCTCTAGAATGTTAGTCTATCTATATATGAGCATGTAATCCTTAGTCCCTTGAAGGCACCTCATCACCTTCTTTGGAGCTCTCCAATGGTCAACACCTTGTTTACTTTGATATCTGCCTAACATTCCTATAGCAAATACAATGTTAGGTCTTATGCAGACCTAAGCATACATTAGGTTTCCAATGGCTGAAGCATATGGAATGTTTTTCATTTGTTCTCGTTCGAGCTCATTTTTTAGGCACTAGTTCAAATTGAACATGTCACCCATCACAATGGGTGCCATACTTAGTGAACAATCCTTCATCCAAAACCTCTCTAGAGCCTTGTTATATAGGTCTCTTGAGACAAACACAAAATGCCTCGAGATCTGTCCTATGGATGTTAATGCTAATGACATAAGATGCCTCTTCCATATTCTTCATATCAAAGTTCTTTGAGAGAAATTGCTTCGCCTCATATAGCAATCCCTTATCATTAGTTGCAAGTAGTACGTCATCCATATATTGCACAAGAAAATAAGTCCTACTCCCACTAACGTTCTAGTATGTGCATTAATCTATGACATTCTCTTCAAAACCAATTGAAGAGATAATGTCATGGATCTTCAAATACCAATGACTAGAGGCTTGTTTCAATCTATATATGGATTTCTTAAGCTTATAGACTAAATACTCACCATCACTAAAGGAAAATCCTTCTAGTTGTTTCATATAAACCTCTTCCTCTAGATCATCATTGAGAAAGGCCATTTTTACATCCATTTGATACAAATCCAAATCAAAATGGGTGACCAATGCCATAATAACTTGAAGAGAATCCCTTTTAGATACGGGAGAAAAGGTCTCTATGTAGTCAATTCCTTCTCTTTGAGTGAATCTTTTAGCAACGAGTCTTGCTTTATGTCTCTCAATGTTGTCCAATGAGTCTTTCTTTGTTTTAAGGACCCACTTACATCCAATGGCTTTTACACTATCGGGCAACTCAACGAGATCCCAAACTCTGTTAGATGCCATATAATCCATTTCGTCTTTCATGACACTGTACCATAAGTGAAATTCCTTAGAATTCATGGCCTGTGAAAACATTTCAAGATCATTTTTAGCTCCGACATTAGAGTCAAACTCTTGTAGATACACAATATAGTCACTAGGTATCGTCAATCGCTTTTATCTAGTAGATCTCCTTAATGTTGGTTCAACATTCTTTTGAGGAGTATGCTGTTCAATAGGTTATTCAATAGTTTCCTGTATCTATTGTTCAGCTGGATCCACTATTTTTTGATCAACAATTTGTGAAACTCAAACGACTTGTTGTTGTTCATCATGCATTTGAACTCTAGGTGTGTTGTGTACAAAAATCACTCTATTAGATGAAGTGGAAGGTTGAGCATTTGTATGATCTTTCTTTGGAATAGTGTTTTAGGATCAATTGCTCCCACTAATTAAGTCATTGTCAAGAAATTTTGCATTCCTTGATTCTACAAATCTAGTATTGAGAGAGACAATAAAATCTGTG
This sequence comes from Artocarpus heterophyllus, assembly GCA_025403435.1. Taxonomy (NCBI): domain Eukaryota; kingdom Viridiplantae; phylum Streptophyta; class Magnoliopsida; order Rosales; family Moraceae; genus Artocarpus; species Artocarpus heterophyllus. The sequence goes on from CM046353.1 coordinate 23,175,676, forward strand.
TCCCTTAGACTATTCAACATATCCAACAAAATATTCACTTATGGTCCTTGGGTCTAGCTTCTTCTCTTGTGGATTATAAACTCTTAACTCTGACGAGCATCCTTAAATGTGTAAATGTCGTGAACTCAATTTCCAACCTTTGAATAACTCAAAAGGCATCTTTGGAACAGCCTTCTTTGGAACTTAGTTCAATATGTACATTGCTATCTTAAGAGCTTCAATCCACAAGGACTCGAGAAGTTTGGACCTAGCAAGCACACTCCGCACCATGTCCAATAATATTTTGTTTCTTCTTTTAGCTACACCATTCTAGTCTAGAGAACCAGGCGTAGTGTATTAGGCAACAATCTCATGCTCTTCAAGAAACCTTGCAAACGGACCAGCTGCTTGTCCATGCTCAGTGTGTCTACCATCGTACTCTCCACCTCTATCTGATCTCATGATCTTAATTTGGTTTCTGCATTGTTTCTCTACTTCTGCTTTAAAGACCTTAAAAGCATCTAGTGCTTCATTTTTTATTGTTAAGCACGTAAAGATACATGTATCGTGAGTAGTCATCTATAAAAGAGACGAAGTACCTTTGAGAGTACCCGTCCAGATATGGACCACAAATATCTATATGTATGATTTCCAATAAATCAGAACTCCTCTTAGCACCTTCTTTAAATTGTTGGTCTACTTACCCTTAATGCAGTCCACACAAGTATCAAAATCAATAAAATCTAAATTACAAAGCACTCCATCATTTACTAATCTCTTAATTCTCTCAATGAAGATATGTTCTAATCTCCGATGCCACAAAATAAAGGATTATATCATTCATAACATTTTGCTTTCTGCCAACTTTTTGATGAATGTGCATAGTATTATAATTGGCATCATTTTGTAAATTAAGACAAAAAAGACCATCAGATAAAGCACCACATCCGATAAAATCAAATTTATAAAATAAACTGAAGGAAGATTCTGAAAAATTAAAGGAATATCCAATTGATACATGTCTAGAAACAAAATTAAATTTCTAAAAAAGCTAGGAATAAAGAATGTCTTTTTCAAATACAAAATAAAACCACTATTTAAAGCTAGTTTGCATGTTCCTATAGCCTCCACACGTAAGTACATCTTACTTCTAGAGTAGATGCTTTGCTTACTTCCCATTGACTTCTGCGGGTCTTGCAATCCCTGCAAAGAATTGGTAACATGGATTGTAGAACTAGAGTCAATCCATCAAGTATTATAATTAACATCAATCATATTGGATTCATAGTAGACAAGTAAGAGTTGAGTACTTTTCTTGTCAAGCCACTCCTAAAATTTAGAGCAATCCTTCTTTATGTGCCCTTTCTTCTTGCAAAATAAGCACTAGAACTCTTTCTTAATATTCGACTAGGCAGGAACCTTGCCTTTCACCTTTTGTTTGGCTTGAAATTTCTTCTTATTTCCTTAGGTTACTAGATTTACTTTCTCTACCTTTTCCATAATGAGTCTTCCCTCCTCCTAAACATACATGGTCAATAGCTCATTAATTGACTATTTGTCCTTATGTGTGTTATAGGAGATCCTAAATGGAACATACTCCAAAGGTTCAGTGTTTAGAATGTAATGAACTAGGAAGGAATCGGACATCTCAACCTCAAGCGTCTTTAATTAAGATGCAATGTCCCTAATGTGCATGATATGCTCACGTACGCCTCTAATATCGGTAAGCTTCAAGGATGAAAACTGCATGATCAGGTGCTTGCCAATGCCTTATCTAAAGACTCAAATTGTTCATCAATAGTCTTCAGCAATGCTCGGATATTGTCATATTGACCGATCGAACCCCTAATCCAAGCAAAGATCTTGGTCTTTATGAACATAAGTGAGAGCTGATTGGATTGCCCCCACTTTTCATATCAATCAACATCATCTAGAATGTTGGTCTTAGTAATAAGGGCAATTCATCTTTCCTAATGGCATAGTCAATGTCCATCCACCCCAAATGAAGGAGAATCCTTTCCTTCTAGACCTTATAGTTATCACTCTTAAGCTTCAAAATATCGCATTTCATACAGATAAAGTAACATGTTGAATTACTGCAATACATCAAATGTAACGCCCCCTACGATGTCATAGATGTCGTTACATTCATCCTCATTAACAATATTTAAGATAAACCATTCAAATAAAGTAAGGTTTATTAAACATATCCCCAAGATCCATACATATATATATTTTTTATAATATTTATAAATATACATTCATATATTAAAACTACTCATTTATATAATTTTTTTTTAAATAGTTTACCAATTCCAAAACAATGAGACCATAATTCAAATAAAACTTAAAACAAACTTTAATATCTATTCAAACAGTTTAGTTGGCCGAACTTCAGACATCGGCAGGCTAGACATGACCGGCAATCCAAACTTTAACCACCAGCAGGCTGTTTGAGGTACTACAACACAGGGGTTTTAAAACACTTAGTTGGCAGGCCAATACAAGGTAATCGACAGGCTGATCTTCTACAAAATCAATACAATGTAAAAACAAGTCTTTTTACTTAATAGTGCGGAAATTTAACATACAAAGAAATAGAAAAATAGTTTAGAAACCTTTTTTTTTAAATGAAAAATTTCTATCTTGGCGTTCTTCTATTTCAATCTATCATTTCTTGCTCACATGCCTGTCCTTGCCCTCCACCTATTCTATAGTTCTCTTACCTTTATCTGCAACATGATCATAAACTAAGTAAGCAAAAGCTTAGTAAGTACACTTTCCTCTCTCACAGCTTGAAACATTTTATGAAACATCATAATCATAATCATCATTAACATAATAGTGCACTTGGCATAGTTTCATATAGAACATATCTTTCATTATCATTATCCATATTAAAACTTCATTCATTTTATCTTTGGGGGCCTAAGTGTTGCACCATCATCACCATTGTAGGCACGCCGTCATGAGAGGAGAGGGATAGCTAAGCCCAAACCAAATATGACAAGTCCAACTTTGAACATCATAAACATAGACATAAACATAAACATAGGGTGTGCAACACTTAATTAAGTGATAAATATATAGATATACTTTTAACATGCCTCATCATTGAAACATTCGTTCAACCTTCTTGTTGCAACAAGAGTTTTTTTTTTTCATGAGAAAACAAATTTAAAAACAAACTTAAAAATTATCATAAAACATATTCCCAAAACTTTTTCGTGAACTTTTATCACGTTGCAGGTGAGAATGTACTTACTTGACTTGCTTACTTAAACCTTATCTTAGATGACGTCGCTGCGGTCTCGATGGGCTCACTTCTTGGTGTGTTCATGTCATACATCCATATACAAATAAAAAATAAATTTCATTGTCAAGAAATCATCCAAAACCATATGACATTATTCAAACTTCCGTCTCAAGAAATACAAGAGCATAAATACACTTTTCTAACTTATAAATATTCATGCAAAAACTGCAACACTAATGCCTGCATGCCCCTTATGTATTCATAATTTAATATTTCACAATTCATATACAATTAAGGCATGACATTTTGCGGGGACATAATTAACATATATATGAATTACCCTAATTTTTCTTTAGCCATAAAAATTTCATTAGATGATTAAAATAAGTCACACTACACACAACACAGAAACTGCTAGGAACAACAAAACAGTGAGCAGCCCTAACATACGCTTATAAAATAAATTATCTATATCCTAAAATAATTTCATAAAAATCCTGCATATAATAGACACCTAAAACTATAACCTATCCAAAAGTTAACGTCAAATAAATTTTCAACAATTTAAAACATGCATTAGAATTTAGAGACAAAATAAACCATAGACACAAAAGGCGGTGAGCAACACATGATCATCAAATTCAAACAATTAAAATAAAACTACTTTGACCCTAAGTTTTTATGACAGCCTATTGACATATAGATACAGTACCACAAAAAGTTTCATTAACAAATAACTTCGTTTGATGTCTAGAATTCATTGCATAAGCAGCCATAAAACTTAATCTTAATGAAAGTTCAAGAACTCATCAAATATTCATCAAATCACCAAGAAATTTTCCAGATCATAACTTAACATATGTATGAATATTTTTGAAAAATTTCATTCAAATGACAATTCATTTGCCCCTTGAACATAGACTAGATTGTTGTAAAACATTGTCAATCAGCAACAATTACACCATGAGTGGCAGAGAATAATAATTTAATATCTTAACATATAAAATTCTAAAGGGCATGAAATTTTGAGAAATATCATATAACATATACATAAATATCATACTAAAATTTAAGAGCAAAGGGAAATTCATAGACAAAGTTATGGGGATCGGATTAGAGAGAGAATACAATTTTAGGAATAGTTTAGAATAAGTTTCTTACCTCAAAACCATTCTTTTCAGGCTTTCTTTGAATTAGTCTAAGCAAAAACCCAATATTTCATTCAAATATTTGCAAGAATATAAGGGAGAAAAGGGGAACAAAATGTGTAGAGAAGAAAAGAGTGTCTAAGAAAATTTTAGAGAGAGAGGGAGAGAGAAAAACGATTTTAGAGAGAGAAGGAGGGTGATATGTGTGTAAATGGAAAATAGTGTGAAAAGAAAGAAATCTTCTCTATATTTGAAGCAGATTTTCTTTTAAAAAGATGAGGAATGCGTGTAGGGTGGGGTGAGTTAAGGAAAAAGTCCAAGATTTGCTCTAACTATTAAATCTTATCTTTTCAAATTAGGAAACCTTATCACAAAAATCAAATCTTCTCTTTTAAAAAGTCAAACCTTCCCTAATCATGGATAAAAAAGAGATAAAACATATCAATTATTCAAAATTTTTCCAACTAATTAAACTAATCATCAATACCACAAAATTTCAAAATTATTTGCTGATTTCTCGCCAGCCGCATTTGGCTTGCCATTGACTTAATTCGGCCCACCAAAGTTGTAAGTTCGACTTGCTGATTAAATCCTTTGGCATACCATTCTGGAAAATAAATTTGAAAGTGCCACTTTAAAGATACAAAAAATAAAATATTAAATATTTATCATGCATATATTATAAGTGACATGAACACCTTAAGCACATCAATTCTATGTGACTGTCACCTGTCATAATATTCAAATAAATTGTTAGCAACATTATTTCATAAGGAAAAATACTTAACATCGTTAAATGTCTATCATTAACCATTACATGAAAAATGGTGGGTGTTACAATTCTTTCCACCTTATAAGAGTTTCATTCTCGAAACTCAAAATAGTTACAGATATCTGACCCTCATGTTGTCTTCACATTCCCATGTTGCTTCTTCCACTTGGTGATTTCGCTATAACACCTTGACCAAGGGAATCTCTTTATTCCTCTAAAATCTCCACTGGCTTTTCTTCATAACTGAGGTCTTTTTGTATTTCAATTACCTCTGGCTTAACCGCGTGCCTAGGATCTACGACATACTTTTGAGCATTGAAACATGGAACACTTTGTGAATAAATGACATCTCTAATGGCAATCTCAACTGATAAACTACTTGGCCAATCTGCTTCATGATTTCATATGGTTTGATGAATCTTGAGCTCAGCTTGCCTTTCCTTCCAAACCACATAACTCCTTTCATTGGGGCAATCTTTAGGAACACAGAATCGCCTATAGTGAATTCTAAGGGCCTTCTTTTTTCATCAGCATAACACTTTTGATGGCTTTGAGCGCTCTCTATTCTTTTTCATATCAACTTAATCATCTTATAAGTCTTGTTGACAAAGTCAATCTTTTCTTCATCAATGCTTTCCATTACCTTCTTTTAACTGGCTTCATGCCAACATATAGGTGACCTATATTTCCACCCATATAAGGCCTCATAAGGTGCCATTCTAATTGTCGCCTAGTAGCTCTTGTCATAAGCGAGTTCTGTTAATGGTAATATTTTACACCAGTTGGTCTTGTAATTGAGAGTATAGGCCCAAAGCATATCATCTAAGATCAAATTTGTCTCTTTGCTTGGCCGTCTGTCTGAGGATGGAAAGCTATACTAAAGTGTAACTTAGTTCCCATTGTGTTTTGTACGCTTTTTTAGAACTTGGATGTGAACCTACCGTCACGATCAGAAATGATAGACTTATGGATTCCATGAAGTCGTACTATTTCCTTGACATAGAGTTCTACTATCCACTCCATAGTGTATGTGATTTAATAGGGATGAAATGCACCGTCTTCGTCAGTCGATCGACAACAACCCAAATGGCATCAAATCCATTCATAGTCCTAGGCAAACCGGTAACGAAATCCATTACAATCTCTTTCCATTTTGATTCTAGTATCTAAATTGACTGCAAATTGCCGCCACATCTTTGGTGTTTAGCTTTGACTTGCTAACATGTCAAGCATTTCTTCATGTATATTGCAATGTCACGTTTCATTCCAAACCACCAAAACTATCCCTTAGATCATTGTACATCTTTGTTGCACCTGGATGAATTGAATAAGGAGTATTGTGAATTTCTACTAAGATTCTTTCCCTTAAACCATCAACATTGGGAACACACAAGCAGTTCTTGAGATATAGGGTTCCATCATCCGCAATACAAAACTCTTCACATTGTCCTTCCTTGATTTCCTGCTTAATCCTCGCAAGGCTTATATCTTCTTCTTGCTTACTCTGAATCTCATCAAATAGCGATGGAACAAGAGTTAGTACAAAGAGTTGCCCTGTTATGATTTCCAATCCAAAGTCCAGAATTTCCTTCCTTAGAGGCTGAGACATTGCTTGCAAGGACATCAGCATGGGATAAGTCTTCTTACTTAGAGCATCAGCTACTCGATTAGCCTTTCCTGGATGATAAAGGATTTCACAATCATAATCCTTCACCAGCTCTAGCCATCTCTACTATCTCATATTCAAGTCCTTCTAAACAAAAAAGTACTTTAAACTTTGATGATTAGTAAAAATCTTACATTGAACTCCATAAAAGTAATGTCTCTAAATCTTTAGTGTAAAAACTATGGCTGCCAATTCGAGATCATTAGTAGGATAGTTCTTCTCGTAGTCTTTCAATTGTCTCGCTGTGTAGACAATTACTCTATCATTCTGCATTAATATAGCACCAAGGCCCATCTTAGAAGTATCATTGTAAATTACAAACCCATCGTTTCCTTCAGGAATAGCTAAGACAGGAGCTGTAGTCAACCTTTTTTTAGTTCTTGAAAATTCTTCTCACACACATCCGACTATTCAAACTACTTTCCTTTACGAGTTAAGTTTGTGAGAGGTGCTGCTATCTTAGAGAAATCTTCCACAAATTTCTGGTAATAACCAACTAGTCCCAAAAAGCTCCTTATCTCACTTGCATTCTTTGGTTGTTTCTAGTTGAGAACAGCTTCAACTTTCGCAAGATCCACCATTATTCCTTCCTTTGATACAACATGGCCCAAGAAAGATACACTGCCTAGCCATAACTCACACTTTGAGAACTTTGCATACAACTTATTGTTAGACATGTATGCTCTAAGGAGTAAAAATGTAATACGTTTTTGGAGACATTTTTATCAATAAAGAATTTATTCGTTTATATATACCAAATATTGTCCTCTTTACGTTCATATTTGTTGAATGTATGATAAGCAAACAGTAGTCTGAGACTGTCAGTCTAAACCTTAAGAGTTGGGCATATGATGGGATGATTATGCGGTAGACATGACTCTTAAGGTGATGGTCTAAAATATATGATCCGCAATCGAGGGAATAAAGTTGGGCGCTTTATTCATGTAAAGATTGTTATGTTGTCTATATCCCTTTTGGGAGATGGTTTGTCTTGGCCATCGGAGTTGGACTCCGTGAATAGAAACATTGGTGCGTTGTCATAGGTGACGATGTGTTGGATCGGGACATAAAGTGAATTGATTTGGATTAATAATTCTGTCTTGGCAAATCGATTCACTTTAGACAATCATTTGTATTGTATCTTAATCCTGAGATGAATAATGGGCCCGTTGTCTCGACTTGTGTCTTTTGATGTACCAATGGGTGACTCCCACATCTCTATAGTGGCATGCATGCCGGTACGTTGGAGGCATGACTCTTGGTAGCGTAGACTTGTTATTCATAGATATGGAATCCATAGCTCCTCTTTAGGAGTAATGATATCCTCTTATATGCGTTGTCCTGTAATTGGAAAACTGGAGCGCTCAACCATTTGGATACATAGGTGTAACCGAATGGTATACTATCTTTGGATGGTAAGTTTTCTAATGGTGAGACAATGGAACGTAAGATAAAAATAATCGGGAAGGTAAGACAGAACTTGTCCTTAAGCCGATTATGGATGATCATATGGGGATGCGATACACTATGATATGTCATGGAGACTTAGCTACACGAGCTTCGTAATTCTATAAAGTTCGAGAGTGCAGCTCCAAGCTTTTAGTGGAGTAGCGTTGGAGTTGATAATTGTGAAATGTATATCTGGGATATTGGGTTTCATAATTATCATGAGCTTGAACTTTATAGGTCCATTTTGGTCCCCTTTGCTAGCTCACAAAATCCTGTAACGACACGGCGTGCTTTTCCAATAATTGGTGACTTATGTCGGATTTATCAGATTGGTTTAAAATTTATAAGAATCAAATAATTCATGTCTGTTTATCGGTTGAATTAATTATGTAAGAAATTAGTTCAAGATGAACTTGTTGAATTATGGCGTTCGGATAATTCTTGTCTGTTTATCGGTTGTTTTAATTTTGGACAATTAGAACAAGATAAACTTGTAGAATTATTGTGAATTGATTTATTTTCTTAGAGATTATCTTGATAAAGTTTGTTTTGATCAGATATCTTTTCTATTGGGCTATTTGAATCAAAACTGAGACTTTATCCTTTAGAATCTCGGGTGGAAAATAAAAGATTCGCGGAGATTTTTTCTCGACAGTTCAGCCTGCCTATCAGAAAGTTCGGCCTGCCGAACTTGCCAGTTCGGCCTGCCTATCACACAGTTCGGCATGCCGACCGCGACAGTTAAGATTACGCGTTTTTCACGCGTATCTTATCAAATATTGATCCGAACTTGATTCTGTTTCGATTTTTGAGACCTAATCTGATATGGACTGACCCCGAGGACCAATAGGTATAAAAAGGGAGTGAGTCTAACATTTACTAAGATCAATTTGAGAGATTAAGAGTGATACTCTTCTAGTGAGCATCTGAAAACTCCCTGAGAGCTTTTGTTCACAAATCACGAACACTGGCTTTGGGTTCTCTCTATTGGTTGGAAGGAGAGTCACCGGTGGAAGAGCTGTACGTGTGAGCCCACACTCACTCCGGTTGTGGATAGAGAATAGCAAAGAAGACCAGTTGGTTGAGGCTCTTCTAGAACGTTACTTCTCTACACAGGTCGCGGAGGTTCTTCGGCACACTGAGGTTAGTAAGATCTGTTTAATTTATACATATAACATGTCAAACTTGTGTTTTGGAAATTACTCTGATGAAAAATTTTTAAAATTCCACTGCGCACTTTGTTTCCAACAATTGGTATCAGAGCCGAGGTTTTTACATAAATTTGCAAGTTTGTGATCATGTTATATGCATAAATTTTGTGATCTTAATCTCTCCAATGCTTGAATTAAATTTTATAGAGAGATGGCACTCTAGGTTTCTATATAATATATATGTTGTCATGGATTATATGGTGAATGTTTATTAATTAATTATGGTTGATTAAATTGTTGTTTAATTATTTATTAATTAATTAATACCGGTTATGGTTCCTTAGAGGTTAGAATGTGTATCTAGGTTTTTCATGTAATTAGATGGCGGACTATCATCTCCGTCTAGGAATTATTATTTAATTTTTAATTTGTAAGAATTTTGTAATTAAATAATTATTCGGAGAAGACGGAACGAGAAGTCGGAACTTAAAGATTGATGATGGCGCCTCCAGGTATTTCCTGAGTCTCTAATTTTATGTTTTTGAATTGTTGAAAATAAAATTGATGAATTGCATTAAAATTGTATTTTCTGGATTGAGGGTTTTCTGCTCGGTTGGCATGCCGGACCTCACAGTTCGGCAGGCCGAAGGTCACAGATCGGCAGGTCGGACGTACGGTCCGGCAGGCCGACAGTGGGGCAGAAATTTTGGTGCTCTGCCGGCAGGCCGAACCTTCATGTTCGGCAGGCCGAACCTCCATGATCGGTAGGCCGATCACCTAGATCGGCCTGCCGACCGAGAGCTGCCAGGTGTCCAGAAAAGGTGTGATTTTTCCAGTGCAGTTTTAATTTTATTTTTGGGACGATTCTGAGAAACATTAAATTTGGATATGACCGGAAATATGAAGTGTTCGATTCATACGGGATTGAGGACTTGAAGATGGATATTACATGAAGAAGGATACAGCTTGAGGATTCAAGGATGAAGAATCGATAAATGTCTCGATTATTCTCTTGTAATCTTAGTTTTTCTATTCTCTAGGGTGGAACCATAATATTACGGTTATTATTATTATGCTTGTAGCTTTGCTTGATTGCTTTGCTTGTCTGCATTATAATATGATTTACCATGTATATTGATAACATGTCATATAGAATAGGGAGTGCCGCTCATATTAAAATTGTTCATGTATAATTTTAAAATAAAACCTTGACTTCAAAAGATTGAGTGGGAGAAGGTTTTCGAAAAGAGAACCTAAGGCCTCCATCGTTGGTCCATAGGAAGAACATGATGGTCCCAACCCCTAGGAAGGGATTTCTATCATGTACCAGATTGGATCTCTGAAAGGATAAGGTATTTTAGTATGATTTATGGTTGCACACCCCTAGGTGGTGATTATAAATCATGGATAAAATATTAAAACGGTGGTTATACACTCACGTTAATTTTATTATTAACCTCCCCTAGGAGCTCTGTTAATAAAATTAATGGCCAAAGAAACGATTATTAGTATATGCTGGATCATACGGGTCCTAGATGGCATATATTAATCAAGAGGGGATCCGTGTTCCTGATTGAATTTGGCATGACTCCCCTAGGAGCTTGTTGAATTCTGAGTTGGGAATTATCGTTGTAAGGTTGTGATATTTTCAAGGTTTTGACACATAAACACATTTGTATGATTTTACATGATTGTGTTATCTTACTAAATTATTATATATGTTTGCTTATGTTTGGTATATGATTCTTTATTGTAGATTGAAAATGTCTAAAAACGCTTTATCATTGATACTTGACAAAAACCAATTAACCGATGAGAACTATAATGATTGGAAACGGAACCTGGACATTGTCCTTTCCTTTGAGAAACTGAAATATGTTCTGACAACTCCTTGTCCTCCCAAGCCTACGGGAGGCTCAAGTAATGAGCAATTCCAAGCGTACGACCGCTGGAAAGATGCTAATGATCAGGCCCGCTGCTATGTTATGGCTAGCATGAATAACGTGCTGCAGGCTCAACATCAGGATTATGAGACTGCGAAGCAGATCTTGGATAATCTTGAGGACATGTTTGGAGGCCAGGCCATAACAAAGCGGCAAGGGGCGCTTCGGAAACTCTTAAACTGTAGATAGAGACCGGGGACATCTGTAAAGGAGCACATGATGTTGGTCATGGGTTACCTCGCTGAGGCTCAAACCAATGGAGCCGACATCGATGCTGAAACTCAGATGACTATGGTCTTTGAGACTCTGTCTAAGGAATTTATTCCGTTTAGAGCTACTTTTAATCTAAGCAATAGACGGGATATGACCTTGACAGAACTGATGAAACAGTTACAAGAGTTTGAACTGCTGATCAGGGAGTCTCCTGCTGGTGGAGAGGCCAATATGGTAGCTGCTTCTGGTTCCAATCCTAACTCTGGGAATGGAAAGAAGCAACGGGCCAAAAGTGGGAAGTCTTCTATTCCTATTGCTACCAAGAGCAAGAAAAAGAAGAAGAAGAACCCAAAGAAGCTTAAGTACTTCTTTTGTGGTAAGGTCGGGCATATAAAGAAGCATTGCAAGGACTTCCTTTCCAAGGGAGGTAGGTGTGATCTTCTATATTTAGAAACTTGTTTGGTTGAGGAATCCAGTGACATCTAGGTCATAGATTCCGGTGCAACTAATCATGTTTGTGTTTCTCTGCAGGGATTCAAAGAAACGAGAAGTCTACTTCGTGAAGACTTAACGCTTCGGATGGGCGATGGATCCTTGGTCTCAGCGGAAGCAGTGGGAGATGTCCATCTTTATTTTGATAATTATAGGAGTTTAATTTTACGAGATTGTTTTTATGTTCCTAAATTTAAAAGGAATTTAATTTCTGTATCTTCTTTATTTAAAGACTCCTACGTGGTATCTTTTAATGAAAAAGTGTTGATTCGTAAAAACAAATCTTTTATCTGTTCTGGATGGATGCAAAATAATCTATATTTTATCAAACCTAAGATGGACCTATTGCTTAATGCTGAGATAAATGATAATGACTCAAAAAGACTTAAAACTTCTCACTCTAATAAGACTTATCTTTGGCATTTGCGCCTTGGCCATATTAACCTAAATAGGATTCAAAGGTTGGTAAGGGATGGACCTTTAAGTCACTTAAAGGTGGAATCTATACCTCAATGTGAGTCTTGTTTGGAGGGTAAAATGACCAAAAGACCATACGGGTCTAAGGGCAATAGGGCCGAAGGGGTTCTAGAACTTGTGCATAGTGATGTTTGCGGACCGATGAACATCCGGGCACGAGGAGGGTATGAGTACTTCGTTACTTTTATTGACGATTACTCAAGATATGGGTATGTGTACCTAATGCACCACAAAAGCGAAACTTATGATAAGTTCAGGGAGTTTCGGGCTGAAGTGGAAAAGCAATTGGGTAGACCCATAAAGGCACTTCGATCTGATCGAGGAGGGGAATACCTTTCTGATGAGTTCTTGGGACACTTGTTAGAGAATGGGATTTTATCCCATTTGACTGCGCCGGGTACTCCGCAGCAGAATGGCGTAGCAGAGAGAAGGAATAGGACTTTGTTGGACATGATTCGGTCCATGATGAGTTATTTATCATTGCCTTTATCCTTTTGGGGATATGCACTACAAACCGCATGTTATCTTTTGAACAATGTGCCTTCAAAATCGGTCCCTAAAACTCCTCACGAGTTGTGGACAAGACGGAAGACATCCTTAAACCATATTCGCATATGGGGATGTCTAGCTCATGTCCTGTTTAAGGATCCGAATAAGTTGGAAGCACGTTCAGAAGTTTGCGTGTTTGTAGGATATCCAAAAGGGACTAAAGGGGGTTATTTTTATAACCCAAAGGAAAATAAAGTCGTGGTTTCAACTAATGCAACTTTCCTTGAGGAGAGTTACATGAACGACTTTAAACCTCAAAGCAAAGTGGTGCTTGAGGAGTTGAGGGGTAATCCGTTTACTCCGGAGGTTCCGAACGAAACCATTTCGATCGGTGTAGAAAAACCAAACAAACCTGAACAACAACCTCAGGGGCTTCGGCGTAGTGGGAGGATCGGGCGTCAACCTGAGAGGTATATGTTCAATGGGGAGGTCTTTTTGGCTGAACCGGATGAACATGACAGGGATCCTTATACTTATGTAGAAGCTATGGAGGATGTTGATTGAAGACTCTGGACAGAGGCCATGAACATTGAGATGAAGTCTATGGAGACTAATCGGGTCTGGGAGCTTGTGGATCTTCCCGAAGGGGTAAAACCCATAGGGTGTAAGTGGATCTACAAGAGGAAAAGAGGAGTGGATGGAAAGGTCGAAACCTTTATGGCTAGACTGGTAGCTAAGGGTTATACGCAAAAGGAAGGAATCGATTATGAGGAAACCTTTTCGCCTGTAGCCATGCTTAAGTCCATCCGGATTCTCTTGTCCATAGCTGCCGCTCTCGACTACGAGATTTGGCAGATGGATGTCAAGACGGCTTTTCTGAATGGCTATCTTGATGAGTCCATTTATATGGAACAACCAGACGGGTTCAAGGTCACGGGTCAAGAGGGTAAGGTTTGTAAGCTGCTAAAGTCAATTTATGGACTTAAGCAGGCTTCTCGTTCTTGGAACATAAGATTTGATCAAGTGATCAAGACTTATGGGTTCTCACAAAATGTGGATGAACCATGTGTTTACAAACACATTAAGAATGGGAAGGTGGTTTTTCTACTACTCTATGTAGATGACATTCTGCTAATTGGCAATGACGTTGGGGCGTTGTCATCGGTCAAATTATGGTTGACCAAGTAGTTTGACATGAAGGACTTGGGTGAGGCTAATTTTGTTCTCGGTATCCAGATCTTTCGGGATAGGAAGAACAAAATGATAGCTTTGTCACAGGCCAGCTACATAGATAAAATTCTCAGGAGGTTTGCAATGCAGGATTCCAAGAAAGGTGGGCAACCATTTAGGTCTGGAATTACTCTTTCTAAGAAAGACTCTCCAAAGTCTTATGAAGAAAGAGAATACATGAAGAAGGTACCTTATGCTTCGGCAGTGGGTCGTCTCATATATGTCATGCTTTGCACTCGACCAAATATTAGCTATGCGGTCGGGATTGTGAGTCGATTTCAGGCGGATCCAGGACCGAACCATTGGGTTGCGGTAAAGCATATTTTCAAGTACCTGAGAAGGACTCGTGGGCATATGCTTGTGTATTCGGGTGAGGATTTAACTCCTCTAGGATACACTGATTCGGATTTTCAATCCTGCCTGGATTCTAGGAAATCGACTTCAGGGTTTGTGTTTGCTCTGGGTGGCGGTGCCATCAGTTGGAGAAGTGCGAAGCAAGATTGCACTTCGGATTCAACGATGGAGGCCGAGTATGTGGCGGCTAGTGATGCTTCGAAAGAAGCAGTGTGGCTCCGCAAGTTCCTTGGGGATCTTGAGGTAGTTCCTGGTATGGATAAAGCGGTATCACAGTACTATGATAACAGTGCGGCGGTAGCTAATGCTAAGGAACCAAGATTTCACAAGAAGAGTAAGCATATTGATCGAAAGTATCATGTGATAAAGGACTTCGTTGAGAGCGGGTATGTCACGGTATGCAAGATCGCGTCAGAGGACAATTTAGCTGATCCATTCACGAAGACACTTACTGGGAGAGTCTTCGAGAGGCATGTGGAAGCTATGGGGATGCGAAATTTGCAGTATTTACTCACTTAGTGCAAGTGGGAGATTGTTAGACATGTATGCTCTAAGGAGTAAAAATGTAATACGTTTTTGGAGACATTTTTATCAATAAAGAATTTATTCGTTTATATATACCAAATATTGTCCTCTTTACGTTCATATTTGTTGAATGTATGATAAGCAAACAGTAGTCTGAGACTGTCAGTCTAAACCTTAAGAGTTGGGCATATGATGGGATGATTATGCGGTAGACACGACTCTTAAGGTGATGGTCTAAAATATATGATCCGCAATCGAGGGAATAAAGTTGGGCGCTTTATTCATGTATAGATTGTTATGTTGTCTATATCCCTTTTGGGAGATGGTTTGTCTTGGCCATCGGAGTTGGACTCCGTGAATAGAAACATTGGCGCGTTGTCATAGGTGACGATGTGTTGGATCGGGACATAAAGTGAATTGATTTGGATTAATAATTCTGTCTTGGCAAATCGATTCACTTTAGACAATCATTTGTATTGTATCTTAATCCTGAGATGAATAATGGGCCCGTTGTCTCGACTTGTGTCTTTTGATGTACCAATGGGTGACTCCCACATCTCTATAGTGGCATGCATGCCGGTACGTTGGAGGCATGACTCTTGGTAGCGTAGACTTGTTATTCATAGATATGGAATCCATAGCTCCTCTTTAGGAGTAATGATATCCTCTTATATGCGTTGTCCTGTAATTGGAAAACTGGAACGCTCAACCATTTGGATACATAGGTGTAACCGAATGGTATACTATCTTTGGATGGTAAGTTTTCTAATGGTGAGACAATGGAACGTAAGATAAAAATAATCGGGAAGGTAAGACAGAACTTGTCCTTAAGCCGATTATGGATGATCATATGGGGATGCGATACACTATGATATGTCATGGAGACTTAGCTACACGAGCTTCGTAATTCTATAAAGTTCGAGAGTGCAGCTCCAAGCTTTTAGTGGAGTAGCGTTGGAGTTGATAATTGTGAAATGTATATCTAGGATATTGGGTTTCATAATTATCATGAGCTTGAACTTTATAGGTCCATTTTGGTCCCCTTTGCTAGCTCACAAAATCCTGTAACGACACGGCGTGCTTTTCCAATAATTGGTGACTTATGTCGGATTTATCAGATTGGTTTAAAATTTATAAGAATCAAATAATTCATGTCTGTTTATCGGTTGAATTAATTATGTAAGAAATTAGTTCAAGATGAACTTGTTGAATTATGGCGTTCGGATAATTCTTGTCTGTTTATCGGTTGTTTTAATTTGTGACATTTAGAACAAGATAAAGTTGTAGAATTATTGTGAATTGATTTATTTTCTTAGAGATTATCTTGATAAAGTTTGTTTTGATCAGATATCTTTTCTATTGGGCTATTTGAATCAAAACTGAGACTTTATCCTTTAGAATCTCAGGTGGAAAATAAAAGATTCGCGGAGATTTTTTCTCGGCAGTTCGGCCTGCCTATCAGAAAGTTCGGCCTGCCGAACTGGCCAGTTCGGCCTGCCTATCACACAGTTCGGCATGCCGACCGCGACAGTTAAGATTACGCGTTTTTCACGCGTATCTTATCAGATATTGATCCGAACTTGATTCTGTTTCGATTTTTGAGACCTAATCTGATATGGACTGACCCCAAGGACCAATAGGTATAAAAAGGGAGTGAGTCTAATGATTTACTAAGATCAATTTGAGAGATTAAGAGTGATACTCTTCTAGTGAGCATCTGAAAACTCCCTGAGAGCTTTTGTTCACAAATCACAAACACTGGCTTTGGGTTCCCTCTATTGGTTGGAAGGAGAGTCACCGGTGGAAGAGCTGTACGTGTGAGCCCACACTCACTCCGGTTGTGGATAGAGAATAGCAAAGAAGACCAGTTGGTTGAGGCTCTTCTGGAACGTTACTTCTCTACATAGGTCGCGGAGGTTCTTCGGCACATTGAGGTTAGTAAGATCTGTTTAATTTATACATATAACATGTCAAACTTGTGTTTTGGAAATTACTCTGATGAAAAATTTTTAAAATTCCGCTGCGCACTTTGTTTCCAACACTTATGTCTCTTTAGAGTCTCCAACACTATCCTCAGATGTTTGATATGCTCTTCCCAACTCTTCAAATAAACAAGAATATTATCGATAAACACAATGACAAATTTATCAAAGAAACGCTTAGATACCCAATTTATCAAGTCCATGAAGGCTGCAGGTTTATTTGTTATACCAAAAGGCATAACCATAAATTCACAGTGACCATACCTTGATTTAAAGGCTGTCTTAGGGATGTCTCCTTTTTTTTTATCTTCAACTGATGGTATCTTGATCGCAAATCAATCTTTGAAAACATAGATGCACCCTTAAGTGGATCAAACAACTCATCAATTTGGGGCAATGGGTACTTGTTCTTGATTATCACCATGTTTAGCTCCCTATAGTCGATGTAGAGTCTCATAGAACCATCCTTCTTCTTGACAAATAAGACTGGTGCTTCCCATGTTGAGTGGCTAGGTCAGATAAAGCCTTTATGAAGAAGTTCTTTAATTGAGAATGAAGCTCTTTCAATTCTGTTGGAGCCATTTGTTAGACATGTATGCCCTAAGGAGTAAAAATGTAATACGTTTTTGGAGACGTTTTTATGAATAAAGAATTTATTCATTTATATATACCAAATCTTGTCCTCTTTACGTTCGTATTTGTTGAATGTATGATAAGCAAACAGTAATCTGAGACTGTCAGTCTAAACCTTAAGAATTGGGCATATGATGGACTGATTATGCGGAAGACACGATTCTTAAGGTGATGGTCTAAAAACATATGATCCGCAATCGAGGGAATAAAGTTGGGTGCTTTATTCATGTAAAGATTGTTATGTTGTCTATATCCCTTTTGGGAGATGGTTTGTCTGGATCATCAAAGTTGGACTCCGTGAATAGAAACATTGGCGCGTTGTCATAGGTGACGACGTGTTGGATCGGGACATAAAGTGAATTGATTTAGATTAATAATTCTGTCTTGACAAATTGATTCACTTTAGACAGTCATTTGTATTGTATCTTAATCCTGAGATGAATAGTGGGCCGTTGTCTTGACTTGTGTCTTTTGATGTACCAATGGGTGACTCCCACATCTCTATAGTGGTATGCATGCCGGTACGTTGGAGGCATGACTCTTGATAGCGTAGACTTGTTATTCATAGATATGGAATCCATAGCTCCTCTTTAGGAGTAATGATATCCTCTTATATGCGTTGTCCTATAATTGGAAAACTAGAGCGCTCAACCATTTGGATACATAGGTGTAACCGAATGGTATACTGTCTTTGGATGGTAAGTTTTCTAATGGTGAGACAATGGAACGTAAGATAAAAATAATCGGGAAGGTAAGACAGAACTTGTCCTTAAGCCGATTATGGATGATCATATGGGGTTACGATACACTATGATATGTCATGGAGACTTAGCTACATGAGCTTCATAATTCTATAAAGTTCGAGAGTGCAGCTTCAAGCTTTTAGTGGAGTAGCGTTGGAGTTGATAATTGTGAAATGTATATCCAGGATATTGGGTTTCATAATTATCATGAGGTTGAACTTTATAGGTCCATTTTGGTCCCCTTTGCTAGCTCACAAAATCCTGTAACGACACGGTGTGCTTTTCCAATAATTGGTGACTTATGTCAGATTTATCAGATTGGTTTAAAATTTGTAAGAATCAAATAATTCATGTCTGTTTATTGGTTGAATTCATTTTGTAAGAAATTAGTTAAAGATAAACTTGTTGAATTATTACGATCAGATAATTCTTGTCTGTTTATCGGTTATTTTAATTTTGGACAAATTAGAACAAGATAAACTTGTAGAATTATTGTGAATTGATTTATTTTCTTAGAGATTATCTTGATAAAGATTGTTTTGATCAGATAACTTCTCTATTGGGTTATTTGAATCAAAACTGAGACTTTATCCTTTAGAATCTCAGGTGGAAAATAAAAGATTCGCGGAGATTTTTTCTCGGGAGTTCGGCCTGCCGGATGACTTGTTTGGCCTACCAAACTGGCCTGATCGGCCTGCCGATCTGAATGTTCGGTCTGCCGATCTGAATGTTCGGCCTGTCGATTAGCGGGAGATAAGATTACACGTTTTCACGCGGATCTTATCAGATATTGATCCGAACTTGATTCTGTTTCGAGTTTTTGAGGCCTAATCTGATATGGACTGACCCCAGGACCAATAGCTATAAAAAGGGAGTGAGTCTCATGATTTACTCAGATCAATTTGAGAGATTAAGAGTGATACTCTTCTAGTGAGAATCTAAAAACTCCCTGAGAGCTTTTGTTCACAAATCACGAGAATTAGCTTTGGATTCTCTCTATTGGTTGGAACGAGAGTCACCGGTGGAAGAAGCTGTACGTGTGAGCCCACACTCACTCCGGTTGTGGATAGAGAATAGCCAAGAAGACCAGTTGGTTGAGGATCTTCTATAACGTTACTTCTCTACATAGGTTGCGGAGGTTCTTCGGCACACTGAGGTTAGTAAGATCTATCTAATTTATACATATAACATGTCAAACTTGTGTTTTGGAAATTACTCTGATGAAAATTTTAAAAATTTCGCTGCGCACTTTGTTTCCAACACCATTGTGTAAGGTGCCTTGGAAATCAGGTCGGTGCCTTGGAAATCAGGTCGATGCCTGGAGCGAGCTCGATCTCAAATTCAATATCTCTATTTAGAGGTAAGCTTAACAGGTCATCCAGAAATACCTCTGGAAATTCTTGAACTGCCATAACATTGTCAATCTTTGCTTTCTCTTCCTAACTTTTGTCTATAATGTTTACCAAATAACCCATGCAACCGTTTGCTAACAACTTCCTTGCTTTCATGGCTGACAAAAACATGTTTGGCTTCTTTCTGGACTCGCTCATGAACACGAACTTTTGTTCACCTTCTGCATGAACAATCACCTTTCCTTTTTGGCAGTGATGGAAGCATTGTACTTACTCAGAAAATCCATCCCGAGAATCATGTCATAGTCATACATATCGATCATAATAAGATCAATAAAGTGTTCCCATTTAGAAATCCATAGAGGAACTACACGCAAATAATGCATAGACATCATCACTTCCCTAGAGGGTAATGCTGTAGTGAATCCCTATCTCATAGGTTCTAAATGTGCTCCTAAATTCTTAGCAAAAGAGGATGATACAAAAGAATTTGTGGCACCCGTGTCAAAGAGAGCATGTGCATTAAAAGAAAAACTTGAAATCTGACCTGTGACAATATTAGAGCCTTCAGCAGCCACTTATTCTTTCAACATTATATAGATGCGTGCATTCGTAGGTGGGCTTCAAGTTTTCCCTGATTAATCAGCGGTCCTTTCAAGGTAGCTTGCATCTGATAGAGTTGAGCATAAGGAGCTCTCTACTGAGCTTGGATGTTATTCTGGTTAAGGCACACTACAAGAAATTTTGGATTAGACGATCTTTATTTAGCGACCGTTTCCTAAAAACAGTCGTGGTACCACGAGAAAAGCGCGGCAAGTTATGCCCACGAAAACGAAAACCATCGTGGAAGGGGGTGGGAGCTACCATGATGGTTTTTTAAAAAACCGTCGTGAAATAGCAAGGCTTCCACGACAGTTTTGTGAAAAACTGTCGTGGAAGATGCAAAAACCGTCGTGGAATCTTGCATCTTCCACGATGGTTTTTCACAAAACCGTCATGGAAGCCTTGCTATTTCACGATGGTTTTTTAAAAAACCGTCGTGGTAGCTCCCACCCCCTTCCACGACAGTTTTTTAACAAAACTGTCGTAGTATCTTACTTTAAAAGCCTTTTTCTACCTCAACATTCAGACACAATTTAGAAACTCGCTTCTCAAATATAGACACGGACCCGTCTGAATCAACTGCCACTGTCCCTCTCCGCCTCCACACTACTTAATCTCAGCCCAAATTGTAAGTTTTTGTTATAAATTGATAAATTGTTGTTGATTGTGTTGTATAATTAATCCGAAATTGATAAATAGTTGTTGATTTCGTTGTATATTAAGTGAAATTTATATTGTGGATCATGGGTATGATTTCTTTGTTTTATAATGAGTATGTGTAACTTATGACGGAGCGGGTGATGTTTTCATTTTATGATTAATTAATATATATAGGTGGGTATATATATATATATAGATTGTAAAATTAATTTTACTTGAATATTTGCTATTTATTATTTCGATTTAGGTATTGCAAAATGGATAGGAAATGGATATGGGATTTTCGATTGTCTAGAGAGAATGAGAATGGTGTGGAAGAGTTCTTGAATTTTGCCAAAAGTCATGCCAATGGTGATAAAATTCGGTGTCCTTGTGTTCAATGTGGAAACCATAGATTGCATCCAATTCCAATTGTTAGAGGACATTTATTTCGAAATGGAATTATAAGTAGTTATCAAACGTGGCATTTTCATGGCGAGTCCAATTTCAATCCAACTTTACTAAGTAAAGAAAAGCAAGCTATTATGTAGGATAATATGGATGATCAAGACAATATGGTTGACATGGTCAATGATTTAGAAGAACACTTTGTGCACCGTCCGAATTTATTTGAGACAATGATGAATGATGCAGAGACACCCGTGTATGAGGGGTGTACCAATTTCATTAAATTGTCTGCTTTAGTTGGTTTATGGAATTTGAAAGCGTCAGGTGGGTGGTCAAATTCTAGTTTCACAAAGCTGTTGAAATTTTTAGGAAGGCTTCTACTAGAGGGTAATAAATTACCAACTAGTATGTATGATGCTAAGAAGACTTTGAGCACTTTGGGAATAGATTATGAGAAAATTCATGCTTGTGAAAATGATTGTGTTCTCTATGGGCATGAGTATGAGGACAAGAATTATTGTCCAGTTTGTCAACAAGCGAGGTGGAAGAAAGGAAAGGAGCCAAAAGATGGCAAGAATGGAGTGCCCAAAAAAGTGTTATGGTACATTCCACTGGTTCCATGTTTGAGGCGTTTATTCGGAAACCTAGAACATGCCAAGAATTTGATATGGCATCATGACAAATGAGTGGATGATGGTATGCTTAGACACCCGATGGATTCACCACATTGGAAGACTTTTGAAGCCGATCATCCCAACTTTAGTGCATATCCGAGAAACATACATTTTGCTTTGGCGATGGATGGAATGAACCCACATGGTAACATGAGTAGTAGGCATGGCACTTGGCCTGTAATACTTGTTAACTATAATCTCCCTCGGAAGTTGTGCATGAAGCTGCCACGCCCCGGAGTACAGGAGATGACATGGCGGATTATTTAAATTAATTAAAAGAGGAATTTAATTAAAACCAAGAAGCTTAGGGGTTAAATTAAATAATAAAAATGTGGAAGTTTCAAAACTACATTTATAAAAGAATTCATAAACATTAAGCAGGTGAAATCATTAAGCGAATAATAAAACAATAAAGAACTGCGAGTAAGGGTCCCACTGACCCACAACTTGTGCACAAACATAGTACTAACAATATAATAATACAACTATAGTCCAAGCACAAAGAAAGTTAAAATATTACATGCCTTGTTCAGTTAATACACATAACCTACTAATCCTTCTACTGCTCTTGAGTTCTGTCCATAGAGTTCTCTCTAAAACAAATAAAATGTGAGCGAAAGGCTCAATAGGACTATATTTTAAGAAATAGTAATTTAAAAGAAATATCCTTAATCAAGAAATCATTTAAGAGGATACTCGAATAAATAAATTCAAATAGAACAATTCTTACCGAAAATAATTTATTGGTCGACCAGAAATATAATCAATTTCTTTTTCCTAGGCAAACCATAAGGATATCACCACCGTAGTGGCCCAGCTGGGTTTCGGGACCTGCCCCCAAGGTCGATCGCTACACGACCCGATCTCTAATATGGCATCATGCCCTTACATTTATTTCTAACATTATTCAAAGTCCATTTACTACATACTTTCATTATTATGCATTATGAAGTTCATTTGGACCACGGTTCAAAGAAACATAACCAATAAATCTCATTTTCAATCAACTATTGAAAACATTTTTATAGAAACCCTTTTCAAAGCCAAATCATTTTGAAACTGGGTTACCAAAGAAAGGATAGGAGTCCTACCTTGATACTCGTGTCGATGCCCTACATCGAAATCCCGGTCCGCTATATGTTAGCTTCGCGGAACCACAAACGATCCTAGATACACACTAAGTCGATCAATATCTAGTTTGAGACATTCTATGTTACTAAACTATTTCATGGTGTCCTAGTGTGCCATTTGTACCTTTAAAATCATTTTACAAGGTTAGAATTTCAATCAGGTTTCAAAAGAGTGAAAACGGGTGAAAAATCACAAAATTTTCCATGGTATGCCAGATGCCCTGCTTCGGCCGGCCGAAAATCAAGTCCGATCGGCCGGACATTTTCAAGGTTCGGCCTGCCAAACGGATGAGTCCGGCCTGCCGAACTGGAAAAACCCAGAAATTCCAGCCACGGGTTTTGGTTCTCCCAAAATCCAAATCTTGATTTTAACCTGTTTTTCTCAAATCTCAGGCATGGAAAACAATCATAGATGATAGAAAAACATAATAAAATACTTTTGAACTCATTTAAACAAGATTTAAACACAAAAATCCCAAAAATCCAAAAATGGGAGAAAATGAGGAAAAATGAAAAATCTTGAATCTAATCCATTTTTCTTCAATCCAAGCTTAGATTTAGGTGTTCTAAGTTCCTTTAACTCAAATCAAGGGTTTTCTAAGCTTAAACAAACTTAGATTTCAAAAATGTTAACCCGAAGTGAAAATTTAGAAAAAGTTTAGAAATTTCAAAACTAACCTCGAATTGAAGCTTCAATCCACGTTCTTAGTTGCCAAATCACGTCCCCGAGCTTCCTTCTTGCTAACCCGAAGCTTGGATTTGAATTTTGATTCAAAAATTTGAGAGAGAAATGAGAGGGAAAAGAGAGACCGAGAGGAAGAGAGTGAGAGAGACTCACGGGTGAGAGAGAGAGAGATCAAAGAGAGTGGGAGGAAGAAAATGAGAGAGGGAATAAATAGAGAGAAACGATGGGCGGTTTTACTATGCGAAAACCATGTGCCACCCACAGTTTTGTAAAACTGAATATTTTTAACATTTTACAAATAGTTGTGTTTTGAAACTCAAAACAACATTTTAAAATAATAAGGAATCGTTAAAATTTATTAAATTAACAAAACAGCCTAAAATTCAAAATCTAATCAAATGATCAAATTAATGTTGAAACATTAATTATGGCTTACTAATTCATTATTTTACATTACAATAACATTAAATAAATTTTGGGGCGTTACAACTCTCAACCCCTAAAAGAAATTTCACCCTTGAAATTTACACCTCATTTCAGAAACAAAACAAATGCAGATACAATTCCTGTATACTCGACACTAGCTCCCAAGTGGCTTCATCAACCCCGTGATGCTGCCACACGACCTTTACCAACGGTATCTCACGATGACTTAAACTGATCACTTTCCGATCGATGATCTGAATCGGCACCTTCTCGTACGTCGTATCTTCCCGAACCTGCACATCGCGAAATGAAACTACCTTACCCTGCTCAGGCGAACACTTCCTAAGCATCGACACATGAAATACATCATGAACATGAGAGAGTTCGGGCAGAAGATCGAGCCGATAAGCAACCACACCAATATGCTGAGTGATCTCAAACGATCCAATATACCTTGGTGCAAGCTTTCCACTCACTCCGGACCGCATAGTTCCTTTCCGAGGTGATACCTTCAAGAGAACGAAATCTCCTACCGCAAATTCTAAGGGTCTACGTTTTCTATCCGCATAACTCTTCTGTTGACTCTGAGCTGCCCTCAATCGATCTCGAATCACAACGACTTTCTAATTACTATGACAGGATCTCATTCGGCCCAAGAATAACCCAGTCTTCTGGCTCTGCCCAACACACCGATGACCGACACAGTCGCCCATACAACGCCTCAAATGGCACCATACCAATACTCGCCTGATAGCTATTGTTGTACGCGAACTCTGCCAGATGCAAATATTTCTTCCAATTCCCGTCGAAATCTAACGCACAGGCATGCAACATATCCACGAGAATCTGAATAACCCGCTCAGACTGCCCATCAGTCTGAGGATGAAACGTCGTACTGAAGTTCAAATCCATACCTAAAGCCTCCTAAAAACTCCTCCAGTACTTAGCATTCAACCTGGTGTCTCGATCAGAAGTGATGGACAAAGGAACTCCATGCAATCTCACTACGTTCTACAGATACAAATCCCCAAGAATCCTCCTCGAACATGGCGACCTGAACGGAATGAAATGCGTCGATTTCGTCAACCTGTCGACCACGACCCAAACTGCATCATGCCGCTGCTCCGTCCTCGGCAAACCTGTGAGAAAATCCATCGTCACATGCTCCCATTCCACCCTGGAATAGGAGGCTGCTGAAGCTACCCTGCAGGCTTTTGATGCTCGGCTTTCACCTGAAGACACGTCATACACTTTGCCACGGACTCTCGAACATCTTTCTTCATGCCTCTCCACCAATATTGCCTCTTCAAATCATGATACATCTTTGTGCTCCCTGGATAAATGGCGAACTAAGACCTATGGGCTTTGTCCAAAACGGCTTTCATCACCTCGGCGATAGCTGGAACTACAAGACGCTCTTGAAAATACAACGATCCATCTGCTTGAACTCTCCATTCTTCAAACTGCTCTTCGTTCTGAATCCACGTCCAAATCTCCTGCAAATGCTGATCCTGCCACTGACTTTGGTTCACCATCTAAACAAGAGCTGGGGTCACCTCCACATGATATATCGAAACTCGATCACAGTCTTCATGATGCTGTAGCCCATACTCGCTCACTGTCGCATCCCTGCTCCACTCCTTATGAGCCAAACAAGCGAGTTTCCCTGAAGACTTCCTGCTAAGCGCATCCGCGACCACATTAGCTTTCCTGGGATGATACTGCAACGCAAAATCATAATCCTCCATATACTCTATCCATCTTCGCTGCCTCAAATTAAGATCCCTCTGAGTGAACAGATACCTCAAACTCTTGTGATCAGAGAAGACTTGAAATGTCGCCCCATACAAATAACACCTCCAAATCTTCAACGCGTGAATAACTGCCGCGAGCTCCAAGTCATGAGTAGGATAATTCCGCTCGTGAGGTTGTAGCTGTCTCAATCCGTATGCAACCACGCGTCCATGCTGCATCAACACGCATCCAAGTCCACGTCCTGAAGCATCTACGTAAACCTCATACGGTTCGTCACTGCTAGGAATAACTAACACTGGGGCTGAAGTCAACCGGTTCTTTAATTCCTGAAAAGCAAGCTCACATTCTTCATCCCACTCAAACCTGACATTTTTCTTGATCAATCTCGTCAATGGAGCTACAATCTTCGAAAAAATCCTTTACAAATTTCCTGTAATAACCAGTAAGACCCAAGAAGCTGCAAATTTTCGCTACATTCCTTGGTCGTTCCTATTCCACTATGGCTTCAATCTTGGACGGATCCACGAAAATACCATGCTCAGAGTTGACATGACCTAGAAATTTGACCTCAGTCAACCAAAATTCGCACTTTTCCCTCTTGGCATACAATTGGTGCTCCCGCCGAGTCTGAAGCACGATCTGGAGATGCTACTCATGCTCCTCCCAACTCTTAGAATACACTAGAATGTCATTGATGAACACGATCATAAACTGATCCAGATACGGCCTAAATATCCTGTTCATCAAATCCATAAAAGCTGTCGGAGCATTTGTCAACCCAAACGACATAACTAGAAACTCAAAATGCCCATACCGGGTCCTAAAAGCTGTCTTGGGAATATCCTCTTCCTTAATCCTAAGCTGATGGTACCCTAAACGCAGATCAATCTTTGAGAAGTACCGCGAACCTCCCAACTGATCAAACAACTCATCGATCCTGCGCAAGGGATACTTATTCTTCATTGTAAGACGATTCAGTTGCCGATAATCTACACACAACCTGAGAGTCCCATCATGTTTCTTAGCAAACAAAATCTGTGCTCCCCACGGAGATGTGCTATTCTGAATATACCCTTTATCAGCAAGCTCCTGAAGCTGCTTCCTCAATTCTTTCATTTCTACCGGCGCCATCCGATAAGGTGCTATAGAAATCAGTGCTGTCCTTGGAAACAACTCAATACCAAACTCAATTTCCCGATGCAGTGGTAGTCCTGGCAACTCATCGGGGAAGACATCCTCAAACTCATCGACCACCAAAATAGCTACACTTCCTCTCAAAGCATAGGGCTTGCACTCTAGGCTCGTAAGAAAAGCGCAACAAACCAGGTTTCTTCACCCTCCTAGACACGACTTCATGAGACGCTCACTCATTAACCAATCACCACCACCCTGGTAAGTGATCATCGTCCCCCTATCAGACACTAGGGTTACTTTTCTAAGTTGGCAGTCTACAACTGCATTGTACCTGGACAACCAGTCCATCCCTAGAATTACATCATATGAGCTCACGGGGAGTATAATCAAATTACTTTTTAAAATATCATCCCCAATCTTTATTTTACAAGATTTACATATACAATTCATACACACCTGTCCCAAGGGAGAGGTTATGACTAGGGGTTCATTAAACTCTTCTATATCTAATCCCAAGGCATGTACAAAAGAACTCGAAATGAGAGAATGAAAGGCACCTATATCAAATAAAATGCGAGCTAAGGATTGGGAAACTAAGATCGTACCATCGACAACTGCATTACTGGTCTGAGAATCTAAACCTCCAGATGCCATTGTATGAACCTGCACTGGTGCCTTCCCTTTTCCTCTACCAACATTGTTGGGTCTTGGATTATTCTGCCGATACTGCAGAGACGGAGATGACTACACACTGGCTACACTTGGTGCTCGATACTGAGGGACGCTGCACTAGAAATGCTACAACTGCTGCCCTCGTGTCGGAAACAAAAACTATTGAGGAGAGAACTGAGGATACTGCAACTACGGATAATGTTGAGGCAGAGGTAGGGTCTAAAGCTGAGACTGACGACTGGCATCTTCTCCGGTCTGAGATCCAAGACGGGCACTCCTGATTGGGCAATTTCTCTTGATGTGTCCTGGCTGCTGACAGAAATGACAATGGAAGCTGTAGGGATTGCTACGCCCACTACCAGACGAACTACTGCTACCACTGCTTGCATCACTCTGCTTGTTCTTCCCCGAAGTTGGACGGCTATTGGTGCTCTTCCTACCGCTCCTCTGCGACCCTCCTGAAGCCTCTGCTCGATCCTCACAATACTGGGCATAATCATTCTCCACTGATATTGCTGACGACACAAGCTCTCCAAAACTCCTAAGTCACAGAGCAACCACCTAGTCGTCGAATAGGAGCCTTAAGCCCTTCTTGAAACTTAATTCACCTCTCACGTTTTGATACCACAGCTGATGGAGCAAACTTGGCCAACTCATTAAATCTTGCCTCATATTCCCGAACTGACAAATCACCCTGCTGCAACCTGTAGAACTCAGCTTCCTTCTGATCTCTATACCCTTGCAGAAAATATTGGTCATAGAATAGCTCCTCGAATCTGTCCCAACTGATATCACCACCGCGTTTCAAATGCTTAGCTTGTTTCCACCAAGTATTAGCACCACCTTCGAGCTTATATGCAACAAATTCCACTCAGTACTCATCAGGCACACCAAGGGTATCCAAATGCTTCACGATCGAGTCTAGCCAATATTTTACCAACTGCGGATCCCCATTACCATCAAAAGTCAGAATTGACACACGCCAAAATTCCTTAAAATACGTATGCCGATGGCTGACATCCGTATCCTCCGGTCTGGCCCTAGCTGCCATCTGCCAGAAAGCCGCAAACATAGACCTCATCATACCCTCATCATTTTTGAATTCGGCGTCAGCTGTCGAACGACATCTAGGTGCAATTCTCTCACTTCTAAAAACAAAATTTGGACTGTCAAAGGTATTTTATTGTCATATTTATGTGTGCACAATTCCCAAGGTTCATAACCTTGGGCTCTGATTGTTGGAAACAAAGTGCGCAGCGGAATTTTAAAAAATTTTCCATCAGAGTATTTTCCAAAACACAAGTTTGACATGTTATATGTATAAATTAGACAGATCTTACTAACCTTAGTGTGCCGAAGAACCTCCGCGACCTGTGTAGAGAATTATCGTTCAAGAAGAGCCTCAACCAACTGGTCTTCTTTGCTATTCTCTATCCACAACTGGAGTGAGTGTGGGCTCACACGTACAGCTCTTCCACCGGTGACTCTCCTTCCAACCAATAGAGAGAACCCAAAGCTAGTGCTCGTGATTTGTGAACAAAAGCTCTTAGGGAGTTTTCAGATGCTCACTAGAAGAGTATCACTCTTAATCTCTCAAATTGATCTTTTAGTAAATCATTAGACTCACTCCCTTTTTATACCTATTGGTCCTAGGGTCAGTCCATATCAGATTAGGTCTCAAAAAATCGAAACAGAATCAAGTTCGGATCAATATCTGATAAGACACGCGTGAAAAATGCGTAATCTTATGTGCACTGATAGGCAGGCCGAACTGTCTGATAGGCAGGCAGAACTGGCCAGTTCGGCAGGCCGAACACGTCATCCGACAGGCCGAACTGCCGAGAAAAAATCTCCGCGAATCTTTTATTTTCCACCCGAGATTCTAAAGGATAAAGTCTCAGTTTTGATTCAAATAGCCCAATAGAAAAGATATCTGATCAAAACAAACTTTATCAAGATAATCTCTAAGAAAATAAATTAATTCAAAATAATTCTACAAGTTTATCTTGATCCAATTTATCTAAAATTAAATCAACCGATAAACAGACAAGAATTATCTGATCACAATAATTCAACAAGTTTATCTTGAACTAATTTCTTACATAATTAATTCAACCGATAAACAGACATGAATTATTTGATTCTTACAAATTTTAAACCAATCTGATAAATCTGACATAAGTCACCAATTATTGGCAAAGCACGCCGTGTCGTTACAGGATTTTGTGAGCTAGCAAAGGGGACCAAAATGGACCTATAAAGTTCAAGCTCATGATAATTATGAAACCCAATATCCCAGATATACATTTCACAATCATCAACTCCAACGCTACTCCACTAAAAGCTTGGAGCTGCACTCTCGAACTTTATAGAATTACGAAGCTCGTGTAGCCTAGTCTCCATGACATATCATAGTGTATCGTATCCCCATATGATCATCCATAATCGGCTTAAGGACAAGTTCTGTCTTACCTTCCCGATTATTTTTATCTTACGTTCCATTGTCTCACCATTAGAAAACTTACCATCTAAAGATAGTATACCATTCGGTTACACCTATGTATCCAAATGGTTGAGCGCTCTAGTTTTCCAATTACAGGACAACGCATATAAGAGGATATCATTACTCCTAAAGAGGAGCTATGGATTCCATATCTATGAATAACAAGTCTACGCTATCAAGAGTCATGCCTCCAACGTACCGGCATGCATGCCACTATAGAGATGTGGGAGTCACCCATTGGTACATCAAAAGACACAAGTCGAGACAACGGGCCCATTATTCATCTCAGGATTAAGATACAATACAAATGATTGTCTAAAGTGAATCGATTTGCCAAGACAGAATTATTAATCCAAATCAATTCACTTTATGTCCCGATCCAACACATCGTCACCTATGACAACATGCCAATGTTTCTATTCCTGGAGTCCAACTCCGATGGCCAAGACAAACTATCTCCCAAAAGGGATATAGACAACATAACAATCTTTACATGAATAAAGTGCCCAACTTTATTCCCTCGATTGCGGATCATATATTTTAGACCATCACCTTAAGAATCGTGTCTACCGCATAATCATCCCATCATATGCCCAACTCTTAAGGTTTAGACTGATAGTCTCAGACTACTGTTTGCTTATCATACATTCAACGAATATGAATGTAAAGAGGACAATATTTGGTATATATAAATGAATAAATTCTTTATTGATAAAAATGTCTCCAAAAACGTATTACATTTTTACTCCTTAGAGCATACATGTCTAACAATCTCCCACTTGCACTAAGTGAGTAAATACTGCAAATTTCGCATCCCCATAGCTTCCAGATGCCTCTCGAAGACTCTCCTAGTAAGTGTCTTCGTGAATGGATCAGCTAAATTGTCCTCTGACGCGATCTTGCACACCGTGACATGCCCGCTCTCAACGAAGTCCTTTATCACATGATACTTCCGATCAATATGCTTACTCTTCTTGTGAAATCTTGGTTCCTTAGCATTAGCTACCGCCGCATTGCTATCACAGTACAGTGATACCGCCTTATCCATACCAGGAACTACCTCAAGATCCCCAAGGAACTTGTAGAGCCACACTGCTTCTTTCGAAGCATCACTAGCTGCCACATACTCGGCCTCCATCGTTGAATCTGAAGTGCAATCTTGCTTCGCACTTCTCCAACTGATGGCACCGCCACCTAGAGTAAACACAAACCCCGAAGTCGATTTCCTAGAATCCAGGCAGGATTGAAAATCTGAATCAGTGTATCCTAGAGGAGTTAAATCTTCACCCGAATACACAAGCATATACCCTCGAGTCCTTCTCAGGTACTTGAAAATATGCTTTACCGCAACCCAATGGTTCGGTCCTGGATCCACCTGAAATCGACTCACAATCCCGACCGCATAGCTAATATCCGGTCGAGTGCAAAGCATGGCATACATGAGACTACTCACTGCCGAAGCATAAGGCACCTTCTTCATGTATTCTCTTTCCTCATAAGACTTTGGAGAGTCTTTCTTAGAAAGAGTAATTCCAGACCTAGATGGTTGCCCACCTTTCTTGGAATCCTGCATTGCAAACCTCCTGAGAATTTTATCTATGTAGCTGGCCTGTGACAAAGCTATCATTTTGTTCTTCCTATCCCGAAGATCTGGATACCGAGAATAAAATTAGCCTCACCCAAGTCCTTCATGTCAAACTTTTTGGTCAACCATGATTTGACTGATGACAACGCCCCAACGTCATTGCCAATTAGCAGAATGTCATCTACATAGAGTAGTAGAAAAACCACCTTCTCATTCTTAATGTGTTTGTAAACACATGGTTCATCCACATTTTGTGAGAGCCCATAAGTCTTGATCACTTGATCAAATCTTATGTTCCAAGAACGAGAAGCCTGCTAAAGTCCATAAATTGACTTTAGCAGCTTACAAACCTTACCCTCTTGACCCGTGACCTTGAACCCGTCTGGTTGTTCCATATAAATGGACTCATCAAGATAGCCATTCAGAAAAGCCGTCTTGACATCCATCTGCCAAATCTCGTAGTCGAGAGCGGCAGCTATGGTCAAGAGAATCCGGATGGACTTAAGCATGGCTACAGGCGAAAAGGTTTCCTCATAATCGATTCCTTCCTTTTGCGTATAACCCTTAGCTACCAGTCTAGCCTTAAAGGTTTCGACCTTTCCATCCACTCCTCTTTTCCTCTTGTAGATCCACTTACACCCTATGGGTTTTACCCCTTTGGGAAGATCCACAAGCTCCCAGACCCGATTAGTCTCCATAGACTTCATCTCTATGTTCATGGCCTCTGTCCAGAGTCTTGAATCAACATCCTCCACAGCTTCTGTGTAAGTATAAGGATCCCTGTCATGTTCATCCGGTTCAGCCAAAAAGACTTCCCCATTGAACATATACCTCTCAGGTTGACGCCCGATCCTCCCACTATGCCGAAGCCCCTGAGGTTGTTGTTCATGTTTGTTTGGTTTTTCTACACTGATCGGAATGGTTTCATTCGGAACCTCCGAAGTAAACGAATCACCCCTCAACTCCTCAAGCACCACTTTGCTTCGAGGTTTAAAGTCGTTCATGTAACTCTCCTCAAGGAAAGTTGCATTAGTTGAAACCACGACTTTATTTTCCTTTGGGTTATAAAAATAACCCCCTTTAGTTCCTTTTGGATATCCTACAAACACGCAAACTTCTGAACGTGCTTCCAACTTATTCGGATCCTTAAACAGGACATGAGCTGGACATCCCCATATGCGAATATGGTTTAAGGATGTCTTCCGTCTTGTCCACAACTCGTGAGGAGTTTTAGGGACCGATTTTGAAGGCACATTGTTCAAAAGATAACATGCGGTTTGTAGTGCATATCCCCAAAAGGATAAAGGCAATGATGAATAACTCATCATAGACCGAATCATGTCCAACAAAGTCCTATTCCTTCTCTCCGCTACGCCATTCTACTGCGGAGTGCCCGACGCAGTCAAATGGGATAAAATCCCATTCTCTAACAAGTGTCCCAAGAACTCATCAGAAAGGTATTCCCCACCTCGATCTGATCGAAGTGCCTTTATGGGTTTACCCAATTGCTTTTCCACTTCAGCCCGAAACTCCCTGAACTTATCATAAGTTTCGCTTTTGTGGTGCATTAGGTACACATACCCATATCTTGAGTGATCGTCAATGAAAGTGACGAAGTACTCATACCCTCCTCGTGCCCGGATGTTCATCGGTCCGCAAACATCACTATGCACAAGTTCTAGAACCCCTTCGGCCCTATTGCCCTTAGACCCGTATGGTCTTTTGGTCATTTTACCCTCCAAACAAGACTCACATTGAGGTATAGATTCCACCTTTAAGTGACTTAAAGGTCCATCCCTTACCAACCTTTGAATCCTATTCAGGTTAATATGGCCAAGGCGCAAATGCCAAAGATAAGTCTTATTAGAGTGAGAAGTTTTAA
Source organism: Artocarpus heterophyllus (assembly GCA_025403435.1). Taxonomy (NCBI): domain Eukaryota; kingdom Viridiplantae; phylum Streptophyta; class Magnoliopsida; order Rosales; family Moraceae; genus Artocarpus; species Artocarpus heterophyllus. The sequence continues at coordinate 23,209,626 of CM046353.1, forward strand.
GTCTTTTTGAGTCATTATCATTTATCTCAGCATTAAGCAATAAGTCCATCTTAGGTTTGATAAAATATAGATTATTTTGCATCCATCCAGAACAGATAAAAGATTTGTTTTTACGAATCACCACTTTTTCATTAAAAGATACCACGTAGGAGTCTTTAAATAAAGAAGATACAGAAATTAAATTCCTTTTAAATTTAGGAACATAAAAACAATCTTGCAAAATTAAACTCCTATAATTATCAAAATAAAGATGGACATCTCCCACTGCTTCCGCTGAGACCAAGGATCCATCGCCCATCCGAAGCGTTAAGTCTTCACGAAGTAGACTTCTCGTTTCTTTGAATCCCTGCAGAGAAACACAAACATGATTAGTTGCACCAGAATATATGACCCAAATGTCACTGGATTCCTCAACCAAACAAGTTTCTAAATATAGAAGATCACACCTACCTCCCTTGGAAAGGAAGTCCTTGCAATGCTTCTTTATATGCCCGACCTTACCACAGAAGAAGCACTTAAGCTTCTTTGGGTTCTTCTTCTTCTTTTTCTTGCTCTTGGTTGCAGCAGGAATAGAAGACTTGCCACTCTTGGCCCGTTGCTTCTTTCCATTCCCAAAGTTAGGATTGGAACCAGAAACAGCTACCATATTGGCCTCACCACCAGCAGGAGACTCCCTGATCAGCAGTTCAAACTCCTGTAACTGTTTCATCAGTTTTGTCAAGGTCATATCCCGTCTATTGCTCAAATTAAAAGTAGCTCTAAACGGAATAAATTCCTTAGACAGAGTCTCAAAGACCATAGTCATCTGAGTTTCAGCATCGATGTCGGCTCCATTGGTTTGTGCCTCAGCGAGGTAACCCATGACCAACATCATGTGCTCCTTTACAGATGTCCCCGGTCTCTGTCTACAGTTTAAGAGTTTCCGAAGTGCCCCTTGCCGCTTTGTTATGGCCTGGCCTCCAAACATGTCCTCAAGATTATCCAAGATCTGCTTCGCAGTCTCATAATCCTGATGTTGAGCCTGCAGCACGTTGTTCATGCTAGCCATAACATAGCAGCGGGCCTGATCATTAGCATCTTTCCAGCGGTCGTACGCTTGGAATTGCTCATTACTTGAGTCTCCCGCAGGCTCGGGAGGACAAGGAGTTGTCAGTACATATTTCAGTTTCTCAAAGGATAGGACGATGTCCAGGTTCCGTTTCCAATCATTATAGTTCTCACCGGTTAATTGGTTTTTGTCAAGTATCGATGATAAAGCGTTTTTAGACATTTTCAATCTACAATAAAGAATCATATACCAAACATAAGCAAACACATATATTAATTTTGTAAGAAAACACAATCATGTAAAATCATACAAATGTGTTTATGTGTCAAAACCTTGAAAATATCACAACCTTACAACGATAATTCCCAACTCAGAATTCACCAAGCTCCTAGGGGAGTCATGCCAAATTCAATCAGGAACACGGATCCCTTCCTGATTAATATATGCCATCCAGGACCCGTATGATCCAGCATATATTAATAATCATTTCTTTGGCCAATAATTTTATTAACAGAGCTCCTAGGGGAGGTTAATAATAAAATTAACGTGAGTGTATAACCACCGTTTCAATATTTTATCCATGATTTATAATCACCACCTAGGGGTGTGCAACCATAAATCATACTAAAATACCTTATCCTTTCAGAGATCCAATCTGGTACATGATAGAAATCCCTTCCTAGGGGTCAGGACCACCATGTTCTTCCTATGGACTAACGATGGAGGCCTTAGGTTCTCTCTTCGAAAACCTTCTCCCACTCAATCTTTTGAAGTCAAGGTTTTATTTTAAAATTATGCATGAACAATTTTAATATGAGCGGCACTCCCTATTCTATATGGCATATTATCAATATACATGGTAAATCATATTATAATGCAGTCAAGCAAAGCAATCAAGCAAAGCTACAAGCATAATAATAATAATAACCGTAATATTATGGTTCCACCCTAGAGAATAGAAAAATAAGATTACAAGAGAATAATCGAGACATTTATCGATTCTTCATCCTTGAATCCTCAAGCTGTATCCTTCTTCATGTAATATCCATCTTCAAGTTCTCAATCCCGTATGAATCGAACACTTCATATTTCCGGTCATATCCAAATTTAATGTTTCTCAGAATCGTCCCAAAAATAAAATTAAAACTGCACCAAAAATTGCACCTTTTCTGGACATTTGGTAGCTCTCGGTCGGCAGTCCGATCTGGGTGATCGGTCTGCCAATCATGGTTGTTCGGCCTGCCGAACATGAAGGTTCGGCCTACCGGCAGAGCACCAAAATTTCTGCCCCACTGTCGGCTTGCCGGACCGTACGTCCGGCCTGCCAATTTGTGACCTTTGGCCTGCCGAACTGTGAGGTCCGGCATGCTGACCGAGCAAAAAACCCTCAATCCAGAAAATACAATTTCAATGCAATTCATCAATTTTATTTTCAACAATTCAAAAACATAAAATTAGAGACTCAGGAAATACCCGGAGGCGCCATCATCAATCTTTAAGATCCGACTTCTCGTTCCGTCTTCTCTGAATAATTATTTAATTACAAAATTCTTACAAATTACAAATTAAATAACAATTCCTAGACGGAGATGATAGTCCGCCATCTAATTACATGAAAAACCTAGATACACATTCTAACCTGTAAGGAACCATAACCGGTATTAATTAATTAATAAATAATTAAACAACAATTTAATCAACCATAATTAATTAATAAACATTCACCACATAAGCCATGACAACATATATATTATATAGAAACCTAGAGTGCCATCTCTCTATAAAACCTAGATACCCGGAGGCGCCATCATCAATCTTTAAGATCCGACTTCTCGTTCCGTCTTCTCTGAATAATTATTTAATTACAAAATTCTTACAAATTACAAATTAAATAACAATTCCTAGACGGAGATGATAGTCCGCCATCTAATTACATGAAAAACCTAGATACACATTCTAACCTCTAAGGAACCATAACCGGTATTAATTAATTAATAAATAATTAAACAACAATTTAATCAACCATAATTAATTAATAAACATTCACCACATAATCCATGACAACATATATATTATATAGAAACCTAGAGTGCCATCTCTCTATAAAATTTAATTCAAGCATTGGAGAGATTAAGATCACAAAATTTATGCATATAACATGATCACAAACTTGCAAATTTATGTTAAAACCTCGGCTCTGATACCAGTTGTTGGAAACAAAGTGCGTAGCAGAATTTTAAAAAATTTTCCATCAGAGCATTTTCCAAAACACAAGTTTGACATGTTATATGTATAAATTAGACAGATCTTACTAACCTCAGTGTGCCGAAGAAGCTCCGCGACCTGTGTAGAGAAGTAACGTTCTAGAAGAGCCTCAACCAACTGGTCTTCTTTGCTATTCTCTATCCACAACCGGAGTGAGTGTGGGCTCACACGTACAGCTCTTCCACCGGTGACTCTCCTTCCAACCAATAGAGAGAACCCAAAGCTAGTGCTCGTGATTTGTGAACAAAAGCTCTTAGGGAGTTTTTAGATGCTCACTAGAAGAGTATCACTCTTAATCTCTCAAATTGATCTTTTAGTAAATCATTAGACTCACTCCCTTTTTATACCTATTGGTCCTAGGGTCAGTCCATATCCGATTAGGTCTCAAAAAATCGAAACAGAATCAAGTTCGGATCAATATCTGATAAGACACGCGTGAAAAACGCGTAATCTTATGTGCGCTGATAGGCAGGCCAAACTGTCTGATAGGCAGGCCGAACACGTCATCCGGCAGGCCAAACTGTCGAGAAAAAATCTCCACGAATCTTTTATTTTCCACCCAAGATTCTAAAGGATAAAGTCTCAGTTTTGATTCAAATAGCCCAATAGAAAAGATATCTGATCAAAACAAACTTTATCAAGATAATCTCTAAGAAAATAAATTAATTCACAATAATTCTACAAGTTTATCTTGATCCAATTTATCCAAAATTAGATCAACCGATAAACAGACAAGAATTATCTGATCACAATAATTCAACAAGTTTATCTTGAACTAATTCTTACATAATTAATTCAACCGATAAGCAGACATGAATTATTTGATTCTTACAAATTTTAAACCAATATGATAAATCTGACATAAGTCACCAATTATTGGAAAAGCACGCCGTGTCGTTACAGGATTTTGTGAGCTAGCAAAGGGGACCAAAATGGACCTATAAAGTTCAAGCTCATGATAATTATGAAACCCAATATCCCAGATATACATTTTACAATTATCAACTCCAACGCTACTCCACTAAAAGCTTGGAGCTGCACTCTCGAACTTTATAGAATTACGAAGCTCGTGTAGCCTAGTCTCCATGACATATCATAGTGTATCGTATCCCCATATGATCATCCATAATCGGCTTAAGGACAAGTTCTGTCTTACCTTCCCGATTATTTTTATCTTACGTTCCATTGTCTCACCATTAGAAAACTTACCATCTAAAGATAGTATACCATTCGGTTACACCTATGTATCCAAATGGTTGAGCGCTCTAGTTTTCCAATTACAGGACAACGCATATAAGAGGATATCATTACTCCTAAAGAGGAGCTATGGATTCCATATCTATGAATAACAAGTCTACGCTATCAAGAGTCATGCCTCCAATGTACCGGCATGCATGCCACTATAGAGATGTGGGAGTCACCCATTGGTACATCAAAAGACACAAGTCGAGACAACGGGCCCATTATTCATCTCAGGATTAAGATACAATACAAATGATTGTCTAAAGTGAATTGATTTGCCAAGACAGAATTATTAATCCAAATCAATTCACTTTATGTCCCGATCCAACACATCGTCACCTATGACAACATGCCAATGTTTCTATTCCTGGAGTCCAACTCCGATGGCCAAGACAAACCATCTCCCAAAAGGAATATAGACAACATAACAATCTTTACATGAATAAAGCGCCCAACTTTATTCCCTCGATTGCGGATCATATATTTTAGACCATCACCTTAAGAATCGTGTCTACCGCATAATCATCCCATCATATGCCCAACTCTTAAGGTTTAGACTGATAGTCTCAGACTACTGTTTGCTTATCATACATTCAACAAATATGAATGTAAAGAGGACAATATTTGGTATATATAAATGAATAAATTCTTTATTGATAAAAATGTCTCCAAACACGTATTACATTTTTACTCCTTAGAGCATACATGTCTAACACTGATACCATTCTGTCACGCCCCAGAGTACGGGAGGTGACGTGGTGGATTATTTAAATTAATTAAAAGAGGAATTTAATTAAAACCAAGAAGTTTAGGGGTTAAATTAAATAATAAAAACGTGAAAGTTTCAAAACTACATTTATAAAATAATTCATAAACATTAAGCAAGTGAAATCATTAAGCGAATAATAAAATAATAAAGAACCGCGAGTAAGGGTCCCGCTGACCCACAACTTGTGCACACACATAGTACTGACAATATAATAATACAACTACAGTCCAAGCACAAAGAAAGTTAAAAATATTACATGCCTTGTTCAGTTAATACACATAACCTACTAATCCTTCTACTGCTCCTAAGTTCTGTTCGTAGAGTCCTCTCTGAACCTAAATGGGAATCCACCTAGAGGGGGGAAGTTTAAAACAAATAAAATGTGAGCGAAAGGCTCAGTAGGACTATATTTTAAGAAATAGTAATTTAAAAGAAATATCCTTAATCAAGAAATCATTTAAGAGGATACTCGAATAAATAAATTTAAATAGAATAATTCTTACCCAAAACAATTTATTGGTCGACCAGAAATATAATCAATTTCTTTTTCCTAGGCAAACCGTAAGGATATCACCACCATAGTGGCCCAGCTGGGTTTCGGGACCTGCCTCCAAGGTCGATCGCTACACGACCCAATCTCTGATATGGCATCATGCCCTTACATTTATTTCTAACATTATTCAAAGTCCATTTACCAGATACTTTCATTATTATTCATTATGAAGTTCATTTGGACCACGGTTCAAAGAAACATAACCAATAAATATCATTTTCAATCAACCATTGAAAACATTTTTATAGAAACCCTTTTCAAAGCCAAATTATTTAGAAATTGGGTTACCAAAGAAAGGATAGGAGTCCTACCTTGATACTCGTGCCGTTGCCCCACACCGAAATCCCGGTCCACTATACGTTAGCTCCGCGAAACCACGAACGATCCTAGATACACACTAAGTCGATCAATATCTAGTTTGAGACATTCTATGTTACTAAACTATTTCATGATGTCCGAGTGTGCCATTTTTACCTTTAAAATTATTTTACAAGGTTGAAATTTCAATCGGGTTTCAAAACAGTGAAAATGGGTGAAAAATCACAAAATTTTTCATGCTCTGTCGGCCTGCCGGATGCCCTGCTTCGGCCAGCCGAACTGTGCAGTTCGGACTGCCAGAAATCAAGTCCAGTCAACCAGACATTTTCAAGGTTTGGCCTGCCGAACGGATGAGTTTGGCCTACCGATCCTTTGAATTCGGCCTACCAAACACATAGCCAAACTGGAAAAACCCAGAAATTTTAGCCACGGGTTTTGGTTCTCCCAAAATCTAAATCTTGATTTTAACTTGTTTTTCTCAAATCTCAACCATGGAAAACAATCATAGATGATAGAAAAACATAATAGAAGACTTTTGAACTCATTTAAACAAGATTTAAACACAAAAATCCCAAAAATCCAAAAATGGGAGAAAATGAGGAAAAATGAAAAATCTTGAATCTAATCTATTTTTCTTCAATCCAAGCTTAGATTTTAGATGTTCTAAGTTCCTTTAACTCAAATCAAGGGTTTTCTAAGCTTAAACAAACTTAGATTTCAAAAATGCATGAAAATTGAAAATTTAGAAAAAGTTTAGAAATTTCAAAACTAACCTCGAATCAAAGCTTCAATCCACATTCTTGATTTCCAAATCACGTCCCCGAGCTCCCTTCTTGCTAACTCGAAGCTTGGATTTGAATTTTGATTCAAAAATTTGAGAGAGAAATGAGAGAGAAGAGAGAGACCGAGAGGAAGAGAGTGAGAGAGACTCACGGGTGAGAGAGAGAGAGATCAGAGAGAGTGAGAGGAAGAGAGTGAGAGAGGGAATAAATAGAGAAAAATGGTGGGCGGTTTTACTGTTTGTAAACCATGTGCCACCCACGGTTTTATAAAATGGAATATTTTTAACATTTTACAAACAGTTGTGTTTTGAAACTCAAAACAACATTTTAAAATAATAAGGAATCGTTAGAATTTATTAAATTAACAAAACTGCCTAAAATTCAAAATCTAATCAAATGATCAAATTAATGTTGAAACATTAATTATGGCATACTAATTCATCATTTTACATTACAATAACATTAAATAAATTTTGGGGCATTACAGAAGTGAAATTTTTTAATGTTGTCTTTATTGATTGCGAGTCCTCACCAACCAGGCAATGACATTGATGTATACTTGGCACCGTTAATCGATGACTTAAAAAAGTTATGGGACATTGTAGTTGAAGTTAGAGATGCTTACTGAAAAGAGACGTTCACACTCCGTGCAATGTTGATATGGACAATTAACGACTTCCCCGCATATGGTAATTCATCTGGTTATTCGATAAAGAGTTCTATTAGTTGTCCTATTTGCATGACGAAAACATCTCACAAACGGTTGAAGAATGGGAAGAAAACCATTTTTCTTGGTCATAGATGATGATTGCCAAGAGATCATCTCTACCACAAAAAAAAGAAAGCCTTTGATGACAACAACGAAGAAAGAGACCTCCTTCGCCCTTTGACAGGTGAACAAATATTTGAAATGGTAAAAGATATAAGAGTCGTATTTGGAAAGAGAAAGCGAGGTCAGGACGACCAGCCAAATGATGGACCATGGAAAAAAAAGATCAATCTTCCTTGATCTTTCCGACTGGAAGACACTTTTTGTTCGTCATTGCTTGGATGTTATACATATTGAGAAAAACGTATGTGAATCCGTAGTCAGTACGTTGCTTAACATTCCGGGCAAGACTAAGAATGGTGAAAAGGCTCGGTTGGATCTCATGGAAATGGATATTAGGCCTAATTTGTTTCCTGAGAAAAGAGGGAATTGTACTTACTTACCTCTGGCAAAGCACACGTTATCCAGAGCAGAAAAGAGAAAGCTTTGTGAATGGCTTGCTTCATTAAAAGTGCCAGACGGGTATTCTTCAAACCTCAAAAAGTTGGTGTCAGTGAAGGATTTGAAACTTATTGGCATGAAAGCACATGATTGTCATGTGTTGATGCAGCAATTACTACCACTTGCTTTGCGGGGAATTCTAAAAAAGGATGTGAGATTTGCAATTTCCAAGTTGTGCTTGTTCTTCAATTTGATATGGTTGAAGGTCATTGATCCACTTGTGTTAGATTCACTACAATTAGAGTTGCTGCAAACCTTATGTATGCTTGAAAAGTATTTTCCACCGGCATTTTTTGACATCATGATTCATTTAACGGTGCACTTAGTACATGAAATTAAGTTATGCAGGCTGGTGGATTTGAGATGGATGTACCCATTTGAAAGATATATGAAGGTTTTGAAGGGCTATGTGAAGAATCGAAATAGGCTGGAGGGATGTATTGTGGAAAGTTACATAGCTGAGGAATCGGTTGAATTTTGCTCGGAGTGCCTATCTAATGCGGACACAATTGGGGTGCCAAAGACTATAAACATTGAGGCTAGGGGACTATCTATGGGCAATCCTTCATCAGTAAATCGAGAGGAGCCTTTCATTGAGGTGCACATGAATGAATTAAAAAAAGCATACCCAAAAAGAGCAAGAAATGAGAAGTGGTTGTAAGATGAACACAACTGGACCTCCCGGTTATGGATTAGAGCACACATCTATGGTAAGTGCTCCACATCACAAGATGAGAACATGCCACAGCAGTTGAAGAACCTAGCTAGAGGATCGTTGTCGGTAGTTTCAAGGTATATGTCATATTCCATAAAAGGTTACACTTTCTACACTCGCGAAAGAGATGAGAAGCATCCGGTGCAAAATAGTGGTGTGACTCTTCGTGTTGAGGCTATGCATATTGCCTCTTCCAAGGACAAGAATCCGGTATATGGGATCATGAACTACTTTGGCGTTATTGAAGATATTTGGGAACTTGATTATGGGGGATTACGCATAGCACTTTTTAAGTGCAAGTGGGCCGACAATAACTACGTTAAGAACGACGATGACAGCATCACGGTGGTTGACTTTAGAAGATTGGGATACAGGAATGATCCCTTCATTATGGCATCACAAGCAATCCAAGTTTTTTATACTACAGATACCTAAAACATGGAGCTGTCTCTAGTCGTCCCGACAAAGCCAAGAATAGTTATCGACGGTGAAGAAGTTGATGAGGATTGCTCAGACATCCCTTCATTCACAAAGGGATTGCCACTGGTTAAAGAGATAGATAATTTTGAAGATGATGTTTCGCACTTGCTTCGTGAAGATGTGGAATGGATATGTATTTTGGAACCAATGAAAAAAAAGATAAAAATATGAGCATCAATAAACCTTTTTATGTTAATTTACTTTTAAGTTTTTTCTTTAAATTATTTAATTTTTCAATCTTGTTGAACGGCATTTGTATATGTATCTATAGTTACATTTGTGGTGAAAACAGAGACAAAATATTCATGATTTTGGGCGATTGGATGCTTAACACACGGGCTGGCCACCCTGGGTAGCAAAGAATATTATCATGTGTAGGAAATGTTTAAGACAACTTTTTTATGATGGCTTTTGCAAAAACAGTCGTGGAAAACAATCTTCGATGACAGTTTTAACAAAAACCGTCGTGGAATATAAAGATTCCATGACCGTTTTCAAAAATTTTAAAAATTTGAAGAATTAGTGTTCCATAACCTTTTTGTGAGAAACCGTCGTGGAAGAATGGTTTTTTTAAAAAACGGTCGTGGAAGACCCAGTCTTCCATGATGATTTTTTGATAAACGGTTGTGAAAGGTAGATTCTTCAAATTTTTGACATTCGCGCCACCCACCTATATCTATGCACGCCTAAGGTTCCCAATATGCCTCACTCTCCTCTCTCAAATCCCTCTTTCTATGTCTCTAAAATCTCTTTCTCTCTCTAAAATCCCTCATTCTCTCTCTCTAAAATCGCCTCCATCGCCGCCATCACTGTTAGACATGTATGCCCTAAGGAGTAAAAATGTAATATGTTTTTGGAGACATTTTTATCAATAAAGAATTTATTCATTTGATATACCAAATCTTGTTCTCTTTACGTTCATATTTGTTGAATGTATATAAAGCAAACAGTAGTCTGAGACTGTCAGTCTAAACCCTAAGAATTGAGTATATGATGGACTGATTATGCGAAAGACACGATTCTTAAGGTGACGGTCTAAAACATATGATCCGCAATCGAGGGAATAAAGTTAGGTGCTTTATTCATGTAAAGATTGTTATGTTGTCTATATCCCTTTTGGAAGATGGTTTGTCTTGGCCATCGGAGTTGGACTCCGTGAATAGAAATATTGGCACATTGTCATAGGTGACGATGTGTTGGATCGGGACATAAAGTGAATTGATTTGGATTAATAATTTTGTCTTGGCAAATCGATTCACTTTAGACAGTCATTTGTATTGTATCTTGATCCTGAGGTGAATAGTGGGCCCGTTGTCTCGACTTGTGTCTTTTGATGTACCAATGGGTGACACCCACATCTCAATAGTGGTATGCATGTTGGTACGTTAGAGGCATGACTCTTGATAGCGTAGACTTGTTATTCATAGATATGTAATCCATAGCTCCTCTTTAGGAGTAATGATATCCTCTTATATATGTTGTCCTGTAATTGAAAAACAGGAGCGCTCAACCATTTGGATACATAGGTGTAACCGAATTGTATACTATCTTTGGATGGTGAGTTTTCTAATGGTGGGATAAAGGAACGTAAGATAAAAATAATCGGGAAGGTAAGACAGAACTTGTCCTTAAGCCGATTATGGATTATCATATGGGGATACGATACACTATGATATGTAATGGATACTTAGCTACACGGGCTTCGTAATTCTATAAAGTTCGAGAGTGCAGCGCCAAGCTTTTACTGGAGTAGCGTTGGAGTTAATAATTATGAAATGTATATCGGGGATATTGGGTTTCATAATTATCATGAGGTTGAACATTATAGGTCCATTTTGGTCCCCTTTGCTAGCTCACAAAATCCTGGAACGACACGGGGTGTTTTTCCAATAATTGATGACTTATGACGGATTTATCAGATTGGTTTAAAATTTGAAAGAATTGGATAATTCATGTCTGTTTATAGGTTGAATTAATTTTATAAGAAATTAATTTGAGATAAACTTGTTGAATTATTGGGATCAGATAATTCTTGTCTGTTTATCGGTTGACTTAATTTTGGATAAATTAGATCAAGATAAACTTGTAGAATTATTGTGAATTGATTTATTTTCTTAGAGATAATCTTGATAAAGTTTGTTTTGATCCGATAACTTCTCTATTGGGTTATTTGAATCAAAACTGAGACTTTATCCTATAGAATCTCAGGTGGAAAATAAAAGATTCGTACAGATTTTTTTTTTCGTGACAGTTCGGCCTGCCGATGGGCCTGTTCAGCCTGCAGATCAGGATGTTCGGCCTGCCGATCAGCGAACAATAAGATTACGCATTTTCACGCTGATCTTATCAGATATTGATTCGAATTTGATTCTGTTTCGAGTTTTTGAGACCTAATTTGATAAGGACTGACCCCAGGACCAATAGCTATATAAAGAGAGTGAGTCTCATGATTTACTAAGATCAATTGAGAGATTAAGAGTGATACTCTTCTAGTGAGCATCTGAAAACTCCTTGAGGGCTTTTATTCACAAATCACGAACATTAGCTTTGGGTTCTCTTTATTGGTTGGAAGGAGAGTCATCGGTGAAAGAGCTGTACATATGAGCCCACACTCACTCCAGTTGTGGATAGAGAATTGCAAAGAAGACCAGTTGGTTAAGGCTCTTCTGGAACGTCACTTCTCTTCACAGGTTGCGGAGGTTCTTCACACACAAAGGTTAGTAAGATTTAAAAATTTTTCCAACAATTGGTATCAAAGCCAAGTTTTTACATAAATTTACGAGTTTGCGATCATGTTATATGCGTAAATTTTGTAATCTTAATCTGTCCTATGCTTGAATTAAATTTTTATAGAGAGTTGGCACTCTAGGTTTCTATAAATTATATATGTTGTCATGGATTATGTGGTGAATGTTTATTAATTAATTATGGTTGATTAAATTATTGTTTAATTATTTATTAATTAATTAATACCGGTTATGGTTCCTTAGAGGTTAAGAATGTGTACCTAAGTTTTTCATGTAATAGGTGGTGGACTATCATCTCCGTCTAGGAATTATTATTTATTTTAAATTTTATAATTAAATAATTTCCGCAGAGGACGGATCTAGATGAATGATGATGGCGCCCCCAGGTATTTCCTGAGTCTCTAATTTTATGTTTTTGAATTGTTGAAAATAAAATTGATGAATTGCATTAAAATTGTATTTTTTAGAATGAGGGATTTTTGCTCGGTCGGCATGCCGGACATCACAGTTCGGCAGGCCGATGGTCACAGATCGACAGGCCAGACGTGTGGTCCGGCAGGCCGTTAGTGGGGCAAAAATTGGCTGGCTCTGCCGGCAGGCCGAACTTTTAGTTCGACAGGCCGAATCTTCATGGGTCGGCAGGCCGATGAAACATGACCGGTAGGCCGATCACCTAGATCGGCCTGCCGACCAAGAGCTGGAAAATTTTCAGAAAAGGTGCAATTTTTGCAGTGCAATTTTAATTTTATTTTTGAGGCAATTCTAAGAAACATTAAATTTGGATATGACCGGATATATGGAGTATTTGATTCATATGGGATTGAAGACTTGAAGATGAGTATTGCATGAAGAAGGATACAGCTTGAGGATTCAAGGATGAAGAATCGATAAATGTCTCGATTATTCTCTTGTAATCTTAGTTTTCTATTCTCTAGGGTGAAACCATAATATTACAGTTATTATTATTTTGCTTGTAGCATTGGTTGATTGCTTTGCTTGTCTGCATTATAATTTGATTTGCCATGTATATTGATAACATGTCATATAGAATAGGGAGTGCCACTCATATTAAAATTGTTCATGCATATTCTTAAAATATAACCTTGATTTCAAAAGATTGAGTGGGAGAAGGTTTTCGAAGAGAGGACCTAAGGCCTCCATCATTGGTCCATAGGTAGAACATGGTGGTCCCGACCCCTAGGAAGGGATTTCTATCATGTACCAGATTGGATCTCTGAAAGGATAAGATATTTTAGTATGATTTATGGTTGCACACTCCTAGGTGGTGATTATAAATCATGGATAAAATATTAAAACGATGGCTATACACTCACGTTAATTTTATTATTAACCTCCCCTAGGAGCTCTATTAATAAAATTAATAGCCAAAGAAACGATTATTAATATATGCTGGATCATACGGGTCCTGGATGGCATATATTAATTAGGAGGGGATCCGTGTTCCTGATTGAATTTGGCATGACTCCCCTAGTAGAGCTTGTTGAATTCTGAGTTGGGAATTATCGTTGTAAGGATGTGATATTTTCAAGGTTTTGGCACATAAACACATTTGTATGATTTTACATGATTGTGTTATCTTACTAAATTATTATTATATGTTTGCTTATGTTTGGTATATGATTCTTCATTGTAGATTGAAAATGTCTAACAACGCTTTATCATCGATACTTGACAAAAACCAATTAACCGGTGAGAATTATAACAATTGGAAACGGAACTTGGATATCGTCCTATCCTTTGAGAAACTGAAATATGTACTGACAACCCCTTGTCCTCCCGAGCCTACGGGAGACTCAAGTAATGAGCAATTCCAAGCGTACGATCACTGGAAAGATGCTAATGATCGGGCCCGCTGCTATGTTATGGCCAGCATGAATAATGTGCTGCAGGCTCAACATCAGGATTATGAGACTGCGAAGCAGATCTTGGATAATCTTGAAGATATGTTCGGAGGCCATGCCATAACAAAGAAGCAAGGGGCGCTTCAGAAACTCTTAAACTGTAGACAGAGGCAGGGGACATCTGTAAAGGAGCACATGATGTTGGTCATGGGTTACCTCGCTGAAGCTCAAACCAATGGAGCCGACATCGATGCTGAAACTCAAATGACTATGGTCTTTGAGACTCTGTCTAAGGAATTTATTCTGTTTAGAGCTACTTTTAATTTAAGCAATAGACGAGATATGACCTTGACAGAACTGATGAAACAGTTATAGGAGTTTGAACTACTGATCAGGGAGTCTCCTGCTGGTGGTGAGGCCAACATGGTAGCTACTTTTGGTTCCAATCCTAATTCAGGGAATGGACAGATGCAGCGGGCCAAGAACTGGAAGTCTTCTATTCGTGTTGCTACCAAGAGCAAGAAGAAGAAGAAGAAGAACCCAAAGAAGCTTAAGTGCTTCTTCTGTGGAAAGATCGGGCATATCAAGAAGCATTGCAAGGACTTCCTTTCCAAAGGAGGTAGGTGTGATCTTCTATATTTAGAAACTTATTTGGTAGAGGAATCCAATGACATTTGGGTCATAGATTCCGGTGCAACTAATCATGTTTGTGTTTCTCTATAGGGGTTCAAAGAAACGAGAAGTCTGCTACATGAGGACTTCACGCTTTGGATGGGCGATGGATCCTTGGTCTCAATGGAACCAGTGGGAGATGTCCATCTTTACTTTGATAATTATAGGAACTTAATTTTGCAAGATTGTTTTTATGTTCCTAAATTTAAAAGGAATTTAATTTCTGTATCTTGTCTATTTAAAGACTCCTACGTGGTATCTTTTAAGGAAAAAGTAGTGATTCGTAAAAATAAATCTTTTATTTGTTCTGGATGGATGCAAAATAATCTATATTTTATCAAACCTAAGATGGACTTATTGCTTAATGCTGAGATAAATGATAATAACTCTAAAAGACTTAAAACTTCTCACTCTAATAAGACTTATCTTTGGCATTTGCGCCTTGGTCATATTAACTTAAATAGGATTCAAAGGTTGGTAAGGGATGGACCTTTAAGTCACTTAAAGGTAGAATCTATACCTCAGTGTGAATCTTGTTTAGAGGGTAAAATGACCAAAAGACTATACGGGTCTAAGGGCAATAGGGCCAAAGGGGTTTTAGAACTTGTGCATAGTGATGTTTGCGGACCGATGAACATCCGGGCGCGAGGAGGGTATGAGTACTTCATCACTTTTATTGACGATTACTCAAGATATGGGTATGTGTACCTAATGCACCACAAAAGCAAAACTTTTGACAAGTTCAGGGAGTTTCAGGCTGAAGTGGAAAAGCAATTGGGTAGACCCATAAAGGCACTTCAATCTGATCGAGGTGGGGAATACCTTTCTAATGAGTTATTGGAACAGTTGTTAGAGAATGAGATTTTATCCCATTTGACTACGCCGGGCACTTTGTAGCAAAATGGCATAGCAGAGAGAAGAAATAGGACTTTATTGGACATGATTAGGTCCATGATGAGTTATTCATCATTGCCTTTATCCTTTTGGGGATATGCACTACAATCTGCGTGTTATCTTTTGAACAATGTGCCTTCAAAATTGGTCCCTAAAACTCCTCATGAGTTGTGGACAAGTAGGAAGACATCCTTAAACCATATTTGCATATGGGGATGTCTGGCTCATGTCCTGTTTAAGGATCCAAATAAGTTGGAAGCACGTTCGGAAGTTTGCGTGTTTGTAGGATATCCAAACAGGACTAAAGGGGATTATTTTTATAACCCAAAGGAAAATAAAGTCGTGGTTTCAACTAATGCGACTTTCCTTGAGGAGAGTTACATGGACGACTTTAAACCTCGAAGCAAAGTGGTGCTTGAGGAGTTAAGGGGTGATCCATTCACTCTGGAGGTTTCGAACGAAACCATTCCGATCGGTGTAGAAAAACCAAACAAACCTGAACAACAACCTCAGGGGCTTCGGCGTAGTGGGAGGATCGGGCGCCAACTTGAGAGGTATATGTTCAATAGGGAAGTCTTCTTGGCTGAACCAGATGAACATGATAGGGACCTTATACTTACACAGAGGCTATGGAGGATGTTGATTTAAGACTCTGGACAGAGGCCATGAACATAGAGATGAAGTCTATGGAGACTAATCGGGTCTGGGAGCTTGTGGATCTTCCCGAAGGGGTAAAACCCATAGGGTGTAAGTGGATCTACAAGAGGAAAAGAGAAGTGGATGGAAAGGTCGAAACCTTTAAGGCTAGACTAGTAGCTAAGGGTTATACGCAAAAGGAAGGAATCGATTATGAGGAAACCTTTTCGCCTGTAGCCATGCTTAAGTCCATACGGATTCTCTTGTCCATAGCTGTCGCTCTTGACTACGAGATTTGGTAGATGGATGTCAAGACGGCTTTTCTGAATGGCTATCTTGATGAGTCCATTTATATGGAACAACTAGACGGGTTCAAGGTCGCGGGTCAAGAGGGTAAGGTTTGTAAACAGCTGAAGTCAATTTATGGACTTAAGCAGGCTTCCCGTTCTTGGAACATAAGATTTGATCAAGTGATCAAGACTTATGGGTTCTCACAAAATGTGGATGAACCATGTGTTTACAAATACATTAAGAATGAGAAGGTGGTTTTTCTACTGCTCTATGTAGATGACATTCTGCTAATTGGCAATGACGTAGGGGCATTGTCGTCGGTCAAATTATGGTTGACCAAGTAGTTTGACATGAAGGACTTGGGTGAGGCTAATTTTATTCTCGGTATCCAGATTTTTTGGGATAGGAAGAACAAAATGATAGTTTTGTCTCAAGCCGGCTACATAGATAAAATTCTCAGGAGGTTTACAATGCAGGATTCCAAGAAAGGTGGGCAACCATCTAGGTCTGGAATTACTCTTTCTAAGAAAGACTCTCCAAAGTCTTATGAAGAAAGAGAATACATGAAGAAGGTGCCTTATGCTTCGGCAATGGGTAGTCTCTTGTATGCCATGCTTTGCACACGACCAGATATTATCTATGCGGTCGGGATTGTAAGTCGATTTTAGGCGGATCCAGGACCGAACCATTGGGTTGCGATAAAGCATATTTTCAAGTACCTGAGAAGGACTCGAGGGTATATGCTTGTATATTCGGGTGAGGACTTAACTCCTCTAGGATACACTGACTCGGATTTTCAATCCTGTCTGGATTCTAGGAAATCGACTTCGGGGTTTGTGTTTACTCTAGGTGGCGGTGCCATCAGTTGGAGAAGTGCGAAGCAAGATTGCACTTCAGATTCAATGATGGAGGCTGAGTATATGGCGGGTAGTGATGCTTCGAAAGAAGCAGCGTGGCTTTGCAAGTTCCTTGGGGATCTTAAGGTAGTTCCTGGTATGGATAAAGCGGTATCACTGTACTGTGATAACAGTGAGGCGGTAGCTAATGCTAAGGAACCAAGATTTCACAAAAGGATTAAGCATATTGATCGGAAGTATCATGTCATAAAGGACTTCGTTGAGGGCGGGTATGTCACGGTGTGCAAGATCATGTCAGAGGACAATTTAAATCCATTTACGAAGACACTTACTGGGAGAGTCTTCGAGAGGCATGTGGAAGCTATAGGGATGTGAAATTTGCTATATTTACTCACTTAGTGCAAGTGGGAGATTGTTAGACATGTACGCCATAAGGAGTAAAAATGTAATATGTTTTGGGAGACATTTTTATCAATAAAGAATTTATTCATTTAATATACCAAATCTGGTCCTCTTTACGTTTATATTTGTTGAATGTATGTTAAGCAAACAGTAGTCTGAGACTGTCAGTCTAAACCTGAAGAATTGAGCATATGATGGACTGATTATACGAAAGACACGATTCTTAAGGTGACGGTATAAAACATATGATCCGCAATCGAGAGAATAAAGTTAGGCGCTTTATTCATGTAAAGAATGTTACGTTGTCTATATCCCTTTTGGGAGATGGTTTGTCTTGACCAACGGATTTGGACTCTGTGAATAGAAACATTAGCACAATGTCATATGTGACGATGTGTTGGATCGGGACATAAAGTGAATTGATTTGGATTAATAATTCTGCCTTGGCAAATCGATTCACTTTAGATAGTCATTTGTATTGTATCTTAATCCTGAGATGAATAGTGGGCCCGTTGTCTCGACTTGTGTCTTTTGATGTACCAATGGGTGACACCCACATCTCAATAGTGGTATGCATGCCGGTACGTTGGAGGCATGACTCTTGATAGCGTAGACTTGTTATTCATAGATATGGAATCCATAGCTCCTCTTTAGGAGTAATGATATCCTCTTATATGCGTTGTCCTGTAATTGAAAAACTGGAGCGCTCAACCATTTGGATACATAGGTGTAACCGAATGGTATACTATCTTTGGATGGTGAGTTTTCTAATGGTGGGATAATGGAATGTAAGATAAAAATAATCGGGAAGGTAAGACAAAACTTGTCCTTAAGCCAATTATGGATTATCGGATGGGGATACGATACACTATGATATGTCATGGATACTTAGCTACATGGGCTTTGTAATTCTATAAAGTTTGAGAGTGCAGCTCCAAGCTTTTAGTGGGGTAGCGTTGGAGTTGATAACTATGAAATGTATATCCGGGATATTGGGTTTCATAATTATCATGAGCTTGAACATTATAGGTCCATTTTGGTCCCCTTTGCTAGCTCACAAAATCCTGGAATGACACGGCATGCTTTTCCAATAATTGATGACTTATGACGGATTTATCAGATTGGTTTAAAATTTGAAAGAATTGGATAATTCATGTCTGTTTATCGGTTGAATTAATTTTATAAGAAATTAATTTGAGATAAACTTGTTGAATTATTGGGATCAGATAATTCTTGTCTGTTTATCGGTTGATTTAATTTTGGATAAATTAGATCAAGATAAACTTGTAGAATTATTGTGAATTGATTTATTTTCTTAGAGATAATCTTGATAAAGTTTGTTTTGATCAAATAACTTCTCTATTGGGTTATTTGAATCAAAACTGAGACTTTATCCTTAGAATCTTGGGTGGGAAATAAAAGATTCACACAGATTTTTTTTTCGCGACAGTTCGGCCTGCCGAATGGCGTGTTTGGCCTGCCGATGGGCCTGTTCGGCCTACCGATCAGCGACCGATAAGATTACATGTTTTCACGCGGATCTTATCAGATATTGATCCAAATTTGATTCTGTTTTGAGTTTTTGAGACCTAATTTGATAAGGACTGACCCCATGACCAATAGCTATATAAAGGGAGTGAGTCTCATGATTTACTAAGATCAATTGAGAGATTAAGAGTGATAATCTTCTGGTGAGCATCTGAAAACTCCCTGAGGGCTTTTGTTCACAAATCACAAACATTAGCTTTGGGTTCTCTCTGTTGGTTGGAATGAGAGTTATCGGTGGAAGAGCTGTACGTGTGAGCCCACACTCACTCCGGTTGTGGATAGAGAATAGCAAAGAAGACCAGTTGGTTGAGGCTCTTCTGGAACGTTACTTCTCTTCACAGGTTGCGGAGGTTCTTCCCACACAAAGGTTAGTAAGATCTATTTAATTTATACATGTAGCATGTCAAACTTGTGCTTTGGAAATTACTCTGATGAAAAATTTTTTAAATTCCACTGCGCACCATTTTTCTAACAATCACCTCCATCGGGCCGCCATCTCCTCCACTGTCGATAAGCTCCCCCTCCCTTTCTCTCCTCTTCCCCCTCCCTCTCTCTCTCCTCTTCCCCCTCGCCCCCACCCCCACACCCTCCCCCCCGGCCACCCTCGCCCAGCCCCCCCCACCCTCCCACAAGCCACCCCCCCTAGCCCAGCTCACCCCACCCCCGTCGCCCAGCCCTCCCCACCCCCCTCGCCCCTTCGCCCATGCCCCCCCACCCCCCTAGCCCAGCCCCCCCTCCAGCCCCCCCACCCCTGTCGCCCAGCCCCCCCACCCCCGTCACCCAGCCCCCCCCACCCGCCCATCGCCCCACCCCCCTCGCTCAGCCCCCCCTACCCCCATCGCCCAGCCCTCCCACCCCCGTCGTCCAAGCCCCCCACCGCCAATCGCCCAAACCCCCCAGTGCCCTCACCTAGCCCCCCCGCCCCCCTCGCCCAACCCCCCCACCCCCTCGCCCCCCTCGCCCAGCCACCCCAACCCCCCCACCCCCATCGCCTAGCCCCCCCCACCCCTATCGCCCCCCTCGCCCACCCCCCCATAGCCCCACCCCCCTCGCCCAGGCCCCCCACCCCTCCACCCAAGAGGCCCAACCCTAACCCAGTCCCCCCACCCCACACCCGCCCCTCGCCCATCTGTGAAATTGTGTAATTAAAGTTGTAAAGATGTGCATAATGTGTACTATGTGAGGATACATGAATATGTACAATTGGAGTTGAAATTATGTGAATCTGTGTAATTTGTGAAATTATATATGTAATTGAAATTGTGAATTTGTCAATATGTGTAACATGTGAAATGAAATGAATATGTGAAATTGTTATTGAAATTGTAAACTTGTGAATATGTCAAGATTTGAATACGTCAAATTATGTCAATATATGTAAAGTTGTGCATATATGTAATATGTGAGGTTATGTAAATATGTGTAATATGTGAAATTATGTGAATATGTACAATTTGTGAAATTATATATGTAATTGAAATTCTAAATTTGTGAATATGTGCAATATCTGAAATTAAATACATATGTGAAATTGTGTAAAAATGTAAGAAATGGAATATGTGATGATGTGAATATGTATAGGTTGTGATTTAATATTAGTGTTGTTGGAAACAAAGTGCGCAGCGGAATTTTTAAAAATTTTTCATCAGAGTATTTTCCAAAACACAAGTTTGACATGTTATATGTATAAATTAAACAGATCTTACTAACCTCAGTATGCCGAAGAACCTCCGCGACCTGTGTAGAGAAGTAACGTTCCAGAAGAGCCTCAACCAACTGGTCTTCTTTGCTATTCTCTATCCACAACCGGAGTGAGTGTGGGCTCACACGTACAGCTCTTCCACCGGTGACTCTCCTTCCAACCAATAGAGAGAACCCAAAGCTAGTGTTCGTGATTTGTGAACAAAAGCTCTCAGGGAGTTTCAGATGCTCACTAGAAGAGTATCACTCTTAATCTCTCAAATTGATCTGAGTAAATCATTAGACTCACTCCCTTTTTATACCTATTGGTCCTTGGGGTCAGTCCATATCAGATTAGGTCTCAAAAATCGAAATAGAATCAAGTTCGGATCAATATCTGATAAGATACGCGTGAAAAACGCGTAATCTTAGCTGTCGCGGTCGGCATGCCGAACTGTGAGATAGGCAGGCCGAACTGGCCAGTTCGGCAGGCCGAACTTTCTGATCGGCAGGCCGAACTGCCGAGAAAAAATCTCCGCGAATCTTTTATTTTCCACCCGAGATTCTAAAGGATAAAGTCTCAGTTTTGATTCAAATAGCCCAATAGAAAAGATATCTGATCAAAACAAACTTTATCAAGATAATCTCTAAGAAAATAAATCAATTCACAATAATTCTACAAGTTTATCTTGTTCTAATTGTCCAAAATTAAAACAACCGATAAACAGACAAGAATTATCCGAACGCCATAATTCAACAAGTTCATCTTGAACTAATTTC
The DNA here is from genome assembly GCA_025403435.1 of Artocarpus heterophyllus. Classification (NCBI taxonomy): domain Eukaryota; kingdom Viridiplantae; phylum Streptophyta; class Magnoliopsida; order Rosales; family Moraceae; genus Artocarpus; species Artocarpus heterophyllus. The sequence goes on from CM046353.1 coordinate 23,231,437, forward strand.
TTACATAATTAATTCAACCGATAAACAGACATGAATTATTTGATTCTTATAAATTTTAAACCAATCTGATAAATCCGACATAAGTCACCAATTATTGGAAAAGCACGCCGTGTCGTTACAGGATTTTGTGAGCTAGCAAAGGGGACCAAAATGGACCTATAAAGTTCAAGCTCATGATAATTATGAAACCCAATATCCCAGATATACATTTCACAATTATCAACTCCAACGCTACTCCACTAAAAGCTTGGAGCTGCACTCTCGAACTTTATAGAATTACGAAGCTCGTGTAGCTAAGTCTCCATGACATATCATAGTGTATCGCATCCCCATATGATCATCCATAATCGGCTTAAGGACAAGTTCTGTCTTACCTTCCCGATTATTTTTATCTTACGTTCCATTGTCTCACCATTAGAAAACTTACCATCCAAAGATAGTATACCATTCGGTTACACCTATGTATCCAAATGGTTGAGCGCTCCAGTTTTCCAATTACAGGACAACGCATATAAGAGGATATCATTACTCCTAAAGAGGAGCTATGGATTCCATATCTATGAATAACAAGTCTACGCTACCAAGAGTCATGCCTCCAACGTACCGGCATGCATGCCACTATAGAGATGTGGGAGTCACCCATTGGTACATCAAAAGACACAAGTCGAGACAACGGGCCCATTATTCATCTCAGGATTAAGATACAATACAAATGATTGTCTAAAGTGAATCGATTTGACAAGACAGAATTATTAATCCAAATCAATTCACTTTATGTCCCGATCCAACACATCGTCACCTATGACAATGCGCCAATGTTTCTATTCACGGAGTCCAACTCCGATGGCCAAGACAAACCATCTCCCAAAAGGGATATAGACAACATAACAATCTTTACATGAATAAAGCGCCCAACTTTATTCCCTCGATTGCGGATCATATATTTTAGACCATCACCTTAAGAGTCGTGTCTACCGCATAATCATCCCATCATATGCCCAACTCTTAAGGTTTAGACTGACAGTCTCAGACTACTGTTTGCTTATCATACATTCAACAAATATGAACGTAAAGAGGACAATATTTGGTATATATATAAATGAATAAATTCTTTATTGATAAAAATGTCTCCAAAAACGTATTACATTTTTACTCCTTAGAGCATACATGTCTAACAATCTCCCACTTGCACTAAGTGAGTAAATACTGCAAATTTCGCATCCCCATAGCTTCCACATGCCTTTCGAAGACTCTCCCAGAAAGTGTCTTCGTAAATGGATCAGCTAAATTGTCCTCTGACGCGATCTTGCACACCGTGACATGCCCGCTCTCAACGAAGTCCTTTATCACATGATACTTCCGATCAATATGCTTACTCTTCTTGTGAAATCTTGGTTCCTTAGCATTAGCTACCGCCGCACTGTTATCACAGTACAGTGATACCGCTTTATCCATACCAGGAACTACCTCAAGATCCCCAAGGAACTTGCGGAGCCACACTGCTTCTTTCGAAGCATCACTAGCCGCCACATACTCGGCCTCCATCGTTGAATCCGAAGTGCAATCTTGCTTCGCACTTCTCCAACTGATGGCACCGCCACCTAGAGTAAACACAAACCCTGAAGTCGATTTCCTAGAATCCAGGCAGGATTTAAAATCCGAATCAGTGTATCCTAGAGGAGTTAAATCCTCACCCGAATACACAAGCATATACTCACGAGTCCTTCTCAGGTACTTGAAAATATGCTTTACCGCAACCCAATGGTTTGGTCCTGGATCCGCCTGAAATCGACTCACAATCCCGACCGCATAGCTAATATCCGGTCGAGTGCAAAGCATGGCATACATGAGACTACCCACTGCCGAAGCATAAGGTACCTTCTTCATGTATTCTCTTTCTTCATAAGACTTTGGAGAGTCTTTCTTAGAAAGAGTAATTCCAGACCTAGATGGTTGCCCACCTTTCTTGGAATCCTGCATTGCAAACCTCCTGAGAATTTTATCTATGTAGCTGGCCTGTGACAAAGCTATCATTTTGTTCTTCCTATCCCGAAAGATCTGGATACCGAGAACAAAATTAGCCTCACCCAAGTCCTTCATGTCAAACTGCTTGGTCAACCATAATTTGACCGATGACAACGCCCCTACGTCATTGCCAATTAGCAGAATGTCATCTACATAGAGTAGTAGAAAAACCACCTTCCCATTCTTAATGTGTTTGTAAACACATGGTTCATCCACATTTTGTGAGAACCCATAAGTCTTGATCACTTGATCAAATCTTATGTTCCAAGAACGAGAAGCTTGCTTAAGTCCATAAATAGACTTTAGCAACTTACAAACCTTACCCTCTTGACCCGTGACCTTGAACCCGTCTGGTTGTTCCATATAAATGGACTCATCAAGATAGCCATTCAGAAAAGCCGTCTTGACATCCATCTGCCAAATCTCGTAGTCGAGAGCGGCACCTATGGACAAGAGAATCCGGATGGACTTAAGCATGGCTACAGGCGAAAAGGTTTCCTCATAATCGATTCCTTCCTTTTGCGTATAACCCTTAGCTACCAGTCTAGCCTTAAAGGTTTCGACCTTTCCATCCACTCCTCTTTTCCTCTTGTAGATCCACTTACACCCTATGGGTTTTACCCCTTCGGGAAGATCCACAAGCTCCCAGACCCGATTAGTCTCCATAGACTTCATCTCAATGTTCATGGCCTCTGTCCAGAGTCTTGAATCAACATCCTCCATAGCTTCTGCGTAAGTATAAGGATCCCTGTCATGTTCATCCGGTTCAGCCAAAAAGACCTCCCCATTGAACATATACCTCTCAGGTTGACGCCCGATCCTCCCACTACGCCGAAGCCCCTGAGGTTGTTGTTCAGGTTTGTTTGGTTTTTCTACACCGATCGGAATGGTTTCGTTCGGAACCTCCGGAGTAAACGGATTACCCCTCAACTCCTCAAGCACCACTTTGCTTTGAGGTTTAAAGTCGTTCATGTAACTCTCCTCAAGGAAAGTTGCATTAGTTGAAACCATGACTTTATTTTCCTTTGGGTTATAAAAATAACCCCCTTTAGTCCCTTTTGGATATCCTACAAACACGCAAACTTCTGAACGTGCTTCCAACTTATTCGGATCCTTAAACAGGACATGAGCTGGACATCCCCATATGCGAATATGGTTTAAGGATGTCTTCCGTCTTGTCCACAACTCGTGAGGAGTTTTAGGGACCGATTTTGAAGGCACATTGTTCAAAAGATAACATGCGGTTTGTAGTGCATATCCCCAAAAGGATAAAGGCAATGATGAATAACTCATCATGGACCGAATCATGTCCAACAAAGTCCTATTCCTTCTCTCTGCTACGCCATTCTGCTGCGGAGTGCCCGGCGCAGTTAAATGGGATAAAATCCCATTCTCTAACAAGTGTCCCAAGAACTCATCAGAAAGGTATTCCCCACCTCGATCAGATCGAAGTGCCTTTATGGGTCTACCCAATTGCTTTTCCACTTCAGCCCGAAACTCCCTGAATTTATCATAAGTTTCGCTTTTGTGGTGCATTAGGTACACATACCCATATCTAGAGTAATCGTCAATAAAAGTAACGAAGTACTCATACCCTCCTCGTGCCCGGATGTTCATCGGTCCGCAAACATCACTATGCACAAGTTCTAGAACCCCTTCGGCCCTATTGCCCTTAGACCCGTATGGTCTTTTGGTCATTTTTCCCTCCAAACAAGACTCACATTGAGGTATAGATTCCACCTTTAAGTGACTTAAAGGTCCATCCCTTACCAACCTTTGAATCCTATTTAGGTTAATATGGCCAAGGCGCAAATGCCAAAGATAAGTCTTATTAGAGTGAGAAGTTTTAAGTCTTTTTGAGTTATTATCATTTATCTCAGCATTAAGCAACAAGTCCATCTTAGGTTTGATAAAATATAGATTATTTTGCATCCATCCAGAACAGATAAAAGATTTGTTTTTACGAATCACCACTTTTTCATTAAAAGATACCACGTAGGAGTCTTTAAATAAAGAAGATACAGAAATTAAATTCCTTTTAAATTTAGGAACATAAAAACAATCTCGCAAAATCAAACTCCTATAATTATCAAAATAAAGATGGACATCTCCCACTGCTTCCGCTGAGACCAAGGATCCATCGCCCATCCGAAGCGTTAAGTCTTCACGAAGTAGACTTCTCGTTTCTTTGAATCCCTGCAGAGAAACACAAACATGATTAGTTGCACCAGAATCTATGACCCAAATGTCACTGGATTCCTCAACCAAACAAGTTTCTAAATATAGAAGATCACACCTACCTCCCTTGGAAAGGAAGTCCTTGCAATGCTTCTTTATATGCCCGACCTTACCACAAAAGAAGCACTTAAGCTTCTTTGGGTTCTTCTTCTTCTTCTTCTTGCTCTTGGTAGCAATAGGAATAGAAGACTTCCCACTCTTGGCCCGTTGTTTCTTTCCATTCCCAGAGTTAGGATTGGAACCAGAAGCAGCTACCATATTGGCCTCTCCACCAGCAGGAGACTCCCTGATCAGCAGTTCAAACTCTTGTAACTGTTTCATCAGTTCTGTCAAGGTCATATCCCGTCTATTGCTTAGATTAAAAGTAGCTCTAAACGGAATAAATTCCTTAGACAGAGTCTCAAAGACCATAGTCATCTGAGTTTCAGCATCGATGTCGGCTCCATTGGTTTGAGCCTCAGCGAGGTAACCCATGACCAACATCATGTGCTCCTTTACAGATGTCCCCGGTCTCTGTCTACAGTTTAAGAGTTTCCGAAGCGCCCCTTGCCGCTTTGTTATGGCCTGGCCTCCAAACATGTCCTCAAGATTATCCAAGATCTGCTTCGCAGTCTCATAATCCTGATGTTGAGCCTGCAGCACGTTATTCATGCTAGCCATAACATAGCAGCGGGCCTGATCATTAGCATCTTTCCAGCGTTCGTACGCTTGGAATTGCTCATTACTTGAGTCTCCCGTAGGCTCGGGAGGACAAGGAGTTGTCAGAACATATTTCAGTTTCTCAAAGGAAAGGACGATGTCCAGGTTCCGTTTCCAATCATTATAGTTCTCACCGGTTAATTGGTTTTTGTCAAGTATCGATGATAAAGCGTTTTTAGACATTTTCAATCTACAATAAAGAATCATATACCAAACATAAGCAAACATATATAATAATTTAGTAAGATAACACAATCATGTAAAATCATACAAATGTGTTTATGTGTCAAAACCTTGAAAATATCACAACCTTACAACGATAATTCCCAACTCAGAATTCAACAAGCTCCTAGGGGAGTCATGCCAAATTCAATCAGGAACACGGATCCCCTCCTGATTAATATATGCCATCCAGGACCCGTATGATCCAGCATATACTAATAATCGTTTCTTTGGCCATTAATTTTATTAACAGAGCTCCTAGGGGAGGTTAATAATAAAATTAACGTGAGTGTATAACCACCGTTTTAATATTTTATCCATGATTTATAATCACCACCTAGGGGTGTGCAACCATAAATCATACTAAAATACCTTATCCTTTCAGAGATCCAATCTGGTACATGATAGAAATCCCTTCCTAGGGGTTGGGACCATCATGTTCTTCCTATGGACCAACGATGGAGGCCTTAGGTTCTCTCTTTGAAAACCTTCTCCCACTCAATCTTTTGAAGTCAAGGTTTTATTTTAAAATTATGCATGAACAATTTTAATATGAGCGGCACTCCCTATTCTATATGACATGTTATCAATATACATGGTAAATCATATTATAATGCAGACAAGCAAAGCAATCAAGCAAAGCTACAAGCATAATAATAATAACCGTAATATTATGGTTCCACCCTAGAGAATAGAAAAAATAAGATTACAAGAGAATAATCGAGACATTTATCGATTCTTCATCCTTGAATCCTTAAGCTGTATCCTTCTTCATGTAATATCCATCTTCAAGTCCTCAATCCCGTATGAATCGAATACTTCATATTTCCGGTCATATCCAAATTTAATGTTTCTCAGAATCGTCCCAAAAATAAAATTAAAACTGCACTGAAAAAATCGCACCTTTTCTGGACACCTGGCAGCTCTCGGTCGGCAGGCCGATCTGGGTGATCGGTCTGCCGATCATGGTGGTTCGGCCTGCCGAACATGAAGGTTCGGCCTGCCGGCAGAGCACCAAAATTTCTGCCCCACTGTCGGCCTGCCGGACCGTACGTCCGGCCTGCCGATCTGTGACCTTCGGCCTGCCGAACTGTGAGGTCCGGCATGCCGAACGAGCAGAAAACCCTCAATCCAGAAAATACAATTTTAATGCAATTCATCAATTTTATTTTCAACAATTCAAAAACATAAAATTAGAGACTCAGGAAATACCTGGAGACGCCATCATCTATCTTCAAGATCCGACTTCTCGTTCCGTCTTCTCCGAATAATTATTTAATTACAAAATTCTTACAAATTAAAAATTAAATAATAAATCCTAGACGGAGATGATAGTCCGCCATCTAATTACATGAAAAACCTAGATACACATTCTAACCTCTAAGGAACCATAAACGGTATTAATTAATTAATAAATAATTAAACAACAATTTAATCAACCATAATTAATTAATAAACATTCACCATATAATCCATGACAACATATATATTATATAGAAACCTAGAGTGCCATCTCTCTATAAAATTTAATTCAAGCATTGGAGAGATTAAGATCACAAAATTTATGCATACAACATGATCACAAACTTGCAAATTTATGTAAAAACCTCGTCTCTGATACCAATTGTTGGAAACAAAGTGCGCAGCGGAATTTTTAAAAATTTTTCATCAGAGTATTTTCCAAAACACAAGTTTGACATGTTATATGTATAAATTAAACAGATCTTACTAACCTCAGTATGCCGAAGAACCTCCGCGACCTGTGTAGAGAAGTAACGTTCCAGAAGAGCCTCAACCAACTGGTCTTCTTTGCTATTCTCTATCCACAACCGGAGTGAGTGTGGGCTCACACGTACAGCTCTTCCACCGGTGACTCTCCTTCCAACCAATAGAGAGAACCCAAAGCTAGTGTTCGTGATTTGTGAACAAAAGCTCTCAGGGAGTTTCAGATGCTCACTAGAAGAGTATCACTCTTAATCTCTCAAATTGATCTGAGTAAATCATTAGACTCACTCCCTTTTTATACCTATTGGTCCTTGGGGTCAGTCCATATCAGATTAGGTCTCAAAAATCGAAATAGAATCAAGTTCGGATCAATATCTGATAAGATACGCGTGAAAAACGCGTAATCTTAGCTGTCGCGGTCGGCATGCCGAACTGTGAGATAGGCAGGCCGAACTGGCCAGTTCGGCAGGCCGAACTTTCTGATCGGCAGGCCGAACTGCCGAGAAAAAATCTCCGCGAATCTTTTATTTTCCACCCGAGATTCTAAAGGATAAAGTCTCAGTTTTGATTCAAATAGCCCAATAGAAAAGATATCTGATCAAAACAAACTTTATCAAGATAATCTCTAAGAAAATAAATCAATTCACAATAATTCTACAAGTTTATCTTGTTCTAATTGTCCAAAATTAAAACAACCGATAAACAGACAAGAATTATCCGAACGCCATAATTCAACAAGTTCATCTTGAACTAATTTCTTACATAATTAATTCAACCGATAAACAGACATGAATTATTTGATTCTTATAAATTTTAAACCAATCTGATAAATCCGACATAAGTCACCAATTATTGGAAAAGCACGCCGTGTCGTTACAGGATTTTGTGAGCTAGCAAAGGGGACCAAAATGGACCTATAAAGTTCAAGCTCATGATAATTATGAAACCCAATATCCCAGATATACATTTCACAATTATCAACTCCAACGCTACTCCACTAAAAGCTTGGAGCTGCACTCTCGAACTTTATAGAATTACGAAGCTCGTGTAGCTAAGTCTCCATGACATATCATAGTGTATCGCATCCCCATATGATCATCCATAATCGGCTTAAGGACAAGTTCTGTCTTACCTTCCCGATTATTTTTATCTTACGTTCCATTGTCTCACCATTAGAAAACTTACCATCCAAAGATAGTATACCATTCGGTTACACCTATGTATCCAAATGGTTGAGCGCTCCAGTTTTCCAATTACAGGACAACGCATATAAGAGGATATCATTACTCCTAAAGAGGAGCTATGGATTCCATATCTATGAATAACAAGTCTACGCTACCAAGAGTCATGCCTCCAACGTACCGGCATGCATGCCACTATAGAGATGTGGGAGTCACCCATTGGTACATCAAAAGACACAAGTCGAGACAACGGGCCCATTATTCATCTCAGGATTAAGATACAATACAAATGATTGTCTAAAGTGAATCGATTTGACAAGACAGAATTATTAATCCAAATCAATTCACTTTATGTCCCGATCCAACACATCGTCACCTATGACAATGCGCCAATGTTTCTATTCACGGAGTCCAACTCCGATGGCCAAGACAAACCATCTCCCAAAAGGGATATAGACAACATAACAATCTTTACATGAATAAAGCGCCCAACTTTATTCCCTCGATTGCGGATCATATATTTTAGACCATCACCTTAAGAGTCGTGTCTACCGCATAATCATCCCATCATATGCCCAACTCTTAAGGTTTAGACTGACAGTCTCAGACTACTGTTTGCTTATCATACATTCAACAAATATGAACGTAAAGAGGACAATATTTGGTATATATATAAATGAATAAATTCTTTATTGATAAAAATGTCTCCAAAAACGTATTACATTTTTACTCCTTAGAGCATACATGTCTAACAAGTGTGTATGTGTTAGTTTTGGAATACTTTGCACAGGTACAATGTCTCGCCCCATTGATAGTGACGAGTACGAGGACGAGTACGAAGACTGCACTCCATCTTCATCGCAATATAGCAAGGGAAACCAACGCAGTAAGCCACGAAGGCAAATCAAATTTGATCCGAAAGTAGACTTTGAGCGAAGGGGAACATTAATGAAAGAAATTCATCAGATGAGAAAGAAAGGTTTAAGAATTGAAATGACTTTTGATTCAAAAGGCCAACTGAAAGGCGCACCCGGCCATGAATTAAGCAGTTGGATCGGAGTCCTCAGTCGAGAGCATGTTTTGATATGGACAAAAGATTGGAGGTTTAAGGATTTAGATAAAGTAAAAGATGTGATTTGGAGAGAGATATACGCAGCTTTCACAGTTGAGGATTGGTATAGGAAAAGGGCTTTGAAGGTTTGCGGCGAATTAGCAAAGAGGTTCAGATCCAACCTCTATGTTACCTTCGTACAGCCATGCCTTTCCATTCCGGAGGAGGATGAGAATGTATATAAACGGCCTCCTACGGTAGTACACTGCTACCCCTCAATAAATGATGACGATTGGGAAGCTTTTGTGAAGTATCGATGCTCCACCGAATTTCAACTGCTATCATCAAACGCAAGAAAAATAAGAGTGGAAAATGAATATTGCTCTATGGTTGGCCGAGTCGGATATAGAGAGCTTGAGCAATCCTTGGTACATTAATATTTTACTCGTATTACATATATCAATTATTCTATCATTACTATGTTACTAACATATAGCATAACACAGTTTGTAAAGACGGGCGTGCTACCAACACGGGAGGAGTTGTGGGTCAAATCACGTCAAGGTTCCGATGGCCAGTTCAAAAATCTAAAAGTAACAAAAATTGGAAACTTGATTGTAAGTTTACTGACCACGAACAATTAATTTGTAATTTAATACCAGATGAAGGATTGCTTAAATTGCATGGTTTTGTTGTTTTACAGGATGAATATACAATGCAACAAAGTCAAGGGAGCTTCCAATCGGTCGGTAATGATGACATTTTGATGAGGGCACTAGGGAAATCGGAACATTCAGGACATGTTCGCAGTCAATCGAAGTATGTGAAGCAGTCTCAATACTTCGACCTCCAATCAGGTACTTCAAAATTTAATTCCCAAATGTCGAAGATGCAGATGAAGATTGCAGAACTGTAGGGTCTTGTGACGGAGCTCATTTCCCAAGGACGTGCCAAGTCGATGGATGATAGCATCTCACAACGTAACAGCGTCAAAGCTAGTTGTAACCCTCCTAATAATGTAGCAGAAGGTCCAGAAGCTCCAAAAGTCCAATTATCACCTCCTCATCAAGAGCCCGAACAATATAAGCTCTTCGTTGAGGATAGAGTTAATGGTGGGTGTGCACTTGTTGCGCTTGGAAAAGTGTGGATGGAGAGTCTTCCAACTGATACAGTTCATGGACGACTATTAGGGGAACAGAACGTGTGCGTTAGCATCACTACCATCAGATTTAGAATAGCTGAATTGCTTGTTCCAACACTTGAAGCAACAACTGTGGGTGAAGCAGCCAGAAGCTTCGTCGCATGGCCAAAGAGGCTAGTTGAAGTCATCGCATTGACGAAGACGAGTCGAGCGCCTAGCCATGTTCCACAAGATCTAAGCAGAAAGAAACGCCAAAAAAAGAAAAGCTCTACAAAAGCAAGAGAATCACAACCTGAGGTAGAACAAGAACAAGAGCAAACCGTTGCTAAAGAGCAACTGCAAGCATTTAACTTCGCTTCAATACCTCAAGAATTTATGTAGTTGGCTCTATACACACATTCTTTCATGTGCGATGGGTCGACGATTCAATGCCCGATACCAGTAAATGTCACTGGCAATGAATTGCCTATCTATGTGGGGTATGAAGGCATTTACTACTTCATCAACTTTGATAAAATTGGGGCAAATTGTATCCTGGTATACCTCAGGTAATAACTTCATCCTTATTTCATATTTTTAAAATATAGGTAGAGTTGTAAGGTGCTTTCAAATAATTGACTGTATTTTTTTCTATTGTAGCTTTTTGGCAGAATATTGTGAACTTCAAGGCTTGGTGCAAAATTTTAGCTTCATATCTCTGGCCATTGTTTCAATTGCTGCAAGAGACCTACAGAGTGATCGTAGAGAGCGCGCCACATTACTCCTCCACCTATTAGCTTAAGCACCGAGGGGGAAATTATTCTTCCTGCCATACAATGTTTGAGAACATTGGATGTTGGGACTTATTTCGCCATGGGAGGACCAAATATATTGGTTTGACCCCCTCGGACACCCACCATGTGAGGATTTTGTATCACTCACAAGATTGTAAGTATTAATATTCTCTTCTAAATTTAAATTAAATGTTTTTTGTCCCACATATTTGCATCGTCTATTAATTCATTTAAAAATGACATATTGTTAGGGCACTTAATGATTGGAAGCTTTAAGCGAAAAGTAGTGTTGCAAACCGACCGAACGAAATGCTATATTCTAAACGTAAGTGTCCAAGACAACAAGGAAACGTAGAATGTGATTTTTTTATTCTATGTTTCATGCGAGATATAATTACAAGTGGTATACAAGCCTTAGGAAAAAAGGATTTTTATATACATATGGATATACATGAAGTTAGATTAGAGTGGGTACAATTTGTAAATAGGTATGTGCTCTTTAGATAGATAGATGGAGATAGTAGATAAACAATTGCTCAAAATAGCTCAAATGTAAATAATCTTGTAAATACCTAGAAATTTCAATATACTCTAATTTTTGTATGCAATCAGGGCCTTGTTGTAATGGATAACACATGGGACTAGCCATCTCGTGGGAAAACAAAAATTTTTGTTGAATTTTTTTTGGGGGGAATACCAGTTTTCCAGGATAGTTTCATGAAAAACCGTTGTGGAATCGGGTTTCATGAAAAACCGTCGTGGAATCCACCGGTTTCCAAGACGGTTTTTAATGAAACCGTCGTGGAATCCATCAATTTTTACAATGATTTTTCAAAAAACTGTTGTAAAAACCGGTGGATTCCACGACCGTTTTTCATGAAACCGTCATGGAATCTTTATGTTCCAAGAAGGTTTTTCACGAAACCGTCGTGAAATCCCTATTAGACATGTATGCCCTAAGGAGTAAAAATGTAATATGTTTTTGGAGACATTTTTATCAATAAAGAATATATTCATTTAATATACCAAATCTTGTCCTCTTTACGTTCATATTTGTTGAATGTATGTTAAGCAAGCAGTAGTCTGAGACTGTCAGTCTAAACCTTAAGAATTGGGCATATGATGGGCTGATTATGCGGAAGACACGATTCTTAAGGTGACGGTCTAAAACATATGATCCGCAATCGAGGGAATAAAATTGGGCACTTTATTCATGTAAAGATTGTTATGTTGTCTATATCTCTTTTGGGAGATGGTTTGTCTTGGCCATCGGAGTTGGACTCCGTGAATAGAAACATTGGCACGTTGTCATAGGTGACGATTTGTTGGATCAGGACATAAAGTGAATTGATTTGGATTAATAATTCTGTCTCAGCAAATCGATTCACTTTAGATAGTCATTTGTATTGTATCTTAATCCTGAGATGAATAGTGGGCCCGTTGTCTCGACTTGTGTCTTTTCATATACCAAAGGGTGACACCCACATCTTTGTAGTGGTATATATGCCGGTACGTTGGAGACATGACTCTTGATAGCGTAGACTTGTTATTCATAGATATAGAATCCATAGCTCCTTTTTAGGAGTAATGATATCCTCTTATATGCATTGTCCTGTAATTGGAAAACTGGAGTGCTCAACCATTTGGATACATAGGTGTAACCGAATAGTATACTATCTCTGGATGGTAAGTTTTCTAATGGTGAGATAATGGAACGTAAGATAAAAATAATCAGGAAGGTAAGACAGAACTTGTCATTAAGCTGATTATAGATTTTCACATGGGGATACGATACACTTTGATATGTCATGGAGACTTAGCTTTACGGGCTTCGTAATTCTATAAAGTTCGAGACTGCAGCTCCAAGCTTTTAGTGGAGTAGCGTTGGAGTTGATAATTGTGAAATGTATATATGGGATATTGGTTTTCATAATTATCATGAGCTTGAACTTTATAGGTCCATTTTGGTCCCCTTTGCTAGCTCACAAAATCCTATAACGACACAACGTGCTTTTCCAATAATTGGAGACTTATGTCAGATTTATCAGATTGGTTTAAAATTTGAAAGAATCAAATAATTCATGTATGTTTATCAGTTAAATTAATTTTGTAAGAAATTAATTTAAGATAAACTTGCTGAATTATTGGGATCAGATAATTCTTGTCTTTTTATCAGTTGATTTAATTTTGGATAAATTAGATCAAGATAAACTTGTAGAATTATTGTGAATTGATTTATTTTCTTAGAGATTATCTTGATAAAGTTTGTTTTGATCAGATAACTTTTCTATTGGGTTATTTGAATCAAAACTAAGACTTTATCCTATAGATTCTCGAGTGAAAAATAAAAGATTCACGGAGATATTTACGCGGGAGTTCGGCCTGCCGAATGACGTGTTCGGCCTGCCGATGGGGCCTGATCGGCCTGCCGATCAGGCTGTTCGGCCTACCGGTAAGCGAGTGATAAGATTACTCGTTTTCACACGGATCTTATCAGATATTGATCCAAACTTGATTCTGTTTCGAGTTTTTGAGACCTAATCTGATAAGGACTGACCCCAAGACCAATCGCTATATAAATGGAGTGAGTCTCATGATTTACTCAGATCAATTGAGAGATTAAGAGTGGTACTCTTCTAGTGAGCATCTGAAAAACTCCCTGAGAGCTTTTGTTCACAAATCACGAACACTAGCTTTGGGTTCTCTTGATTGGTTGGAAGGAGAATTACTGGTGGAAGAGCTGTACTTGTGAGCTCACACTCACTCTGGTTGTGGATAGAGAATAGAAAAGAAGACCAGCTGGTTGAGGCTCTTCTGGAACGTTGCTTCTCTACATAGGTAGCGGAGGTTCTTCGGCGCACAAAGGTTAGTAAGATCTGTCTAATTTATACATATAGCATGTCGAACTTGTGTTTTGAAAATTACTCTGATAGATAAAAATTTTAAAATTCTGCTGCGCAATGTTTTTCCATCGATCCCACCCTATTTTACCTCTCCATGCACCAATTTTCCTATTACACGATAGTAAAAAACTGTCATGAAAACTCCACGTTGTACCACGACTGAAGATTTCAGGACTGTTTTTTAACTGTCGTGGAATCCACAGTTTGTAGTAGTGGCAGTTCTTGGCAAAGTGGTCTTCACGTCCACAGATAAAACACTGGTTTGTCCCCAAATGACATTCACCTAGATGTTTACTCCCACATTTGGCACATGGTTGAATCTGCCTATTATTGTTGTTGTACTATCCACCATTCTACTTCTTATTACCTTGGCCCTGCTGGTTCTAGAAGTTTCTCTTCCTCTTGTTGTTCCTCCAGTTCTGCCCTGAGGTCAGTTTTGAGCGTTTGCATTATTCACCAATTGACTTGGTTGAGGTTGGTTTCTTCTTAGCTTTTACAGATAGAATTCTGCTCATTGCGCCCTCAAGAGAACCTATCCCTAGTTTCCGGGTGGACTTGCCCCATCAACTATTGCTGCAATCTCTAGCCTAAGGACTTTGATCAATCTTCTAACCTTTTCACTATCATTGCTAACCATCCATAGGCAAAGACGTGCCAACTGGTCAAATTTAGCTATCATAACGATAACTGACATGTCTCCTTGGCGTAAGTTCTCAAACTCATCATAATGCTTACGGGTAAAGTTCATGTGGAAGAACTTTGTGTTGAATTCATGAACGAAAGCAGCACATGTCATCTCGTCTACATTCTTGCTTTGTTCGATTCTATCCCACCAGATTTTGGCCTCCATAGTGAGGCAGTACGAAGCACAGAGGACTTTCTCATTATCAGTGAAACCCATGAGCTTTAAAGTGGCTTCAATTGTCTTTAGCAATCCTTGAGCAACCAGAGGATCCTTTGAACCTTCAAAGTCTACTGGCTCAAACCTCTTCCATCTAACTAGCAACGGTTCTTGGTAGGCGGGTCTTGGTTTTGTTGCAGGAGCTGGGGCATCTTCTCTTCGGAGCTGAGGAGGAGGAGGTGGCATGTCATTTCCTAGTCTTTCACCTCTTTGACCATTAGCTCTTAGTTCCTTGATCTCCCTCCTTTGCTCTTCAAGTTGCCTTTGCAATTCAGCAATAACTATCTGTTAGACATGTATGCTCTAAGGAGTAAAAATGTAATACGTTTTTGGAGACATTTTTATCAATAAAGAATTTATTCATTTATATATATACCAAATATTGTCCTCTTTACGTTCATATTTGTTGAATGTATGATAAGCAAACAGTAGTCTGAGACTGTCAGTCTAAACCTTAAGAGTTGGGCATATGATGGGATGATTATGCGGTAGACACGACTCTTAAGGTGATGGTCTAAAATATATGATCCGCAATCGAGGGAATAAAGTTGGGCGCTTTATTCATGTAAAGATTGTTATGTTGTCTATATCCCTTTTGGGAGATGGTTTGTCTTGGCCATCGGAGTTGGACTCCGTGAATAGAAACATTGGCGCATTGTCATAGGTGACGATGTGTTGGATCGGGACATAAAGTGAATTGATTTGGATTAATAATTCTGTCTTGTCAAATCGATTCACTTTAGACAATCATTTGTATTGTATCTTAATCCTGAGATGAATAATGGGCCCGTTGTCTCGACTTGTGTCTTTTGATGTACCAATGGGTGACTCCCACATCTCTATAGTGGCATGCATGCCGGTACGTTGGAGGCATGACTCTTGGTAGCGTAGACTTGTTATTCATAGATATGGAATCCATAGCTCCTCTTTAGGAGTAATGATATCCTCTTATATGCGTTGTCCTGTAATTGGAAAACTGGAGCGCTCAACCATTTGGATACATAGGTGTAACCGAATGGTATACTATCTTTGGATGGTAAGTTTTCTAATGGTGAGACAATGGAACGTAAGATAAAAATAATCGGGAAGGTAAGACAGAACTTGTCCTTAAGCCGATTATGGATGATCATATGGGGATGCGATACACTATGATATGTCATGGAGACTTAGCTACACGAGCTTCGTAATTCTATAAAGTTCGAGAGTGCAGCTCCAAGCTTTTAGTGGAGTAGCGTTGGAGTTGATAATTGTGAAATGTATATCTGGGATATTGGGTTTCATAATTATCATGAGCTTGAACTTTATAGGTCCATTTTGGTCCCCTTTGCTAGCTCACAAAATCCTGTAACGACACGGCGTGCTTTTCCAATAATTGGTGACTTATGTCGGATTTATCAGATTGGTTTAAAATTTATAAGAATCAAATAATTCATGTCTGTTTATCGGTTGAATTAATTATGTAAGAAATTAGTTCAAGATGAACTTGTTGAATTATGGCGTTCGGATAATTCTTGTCTGTTTATCGGTTGTTTTAATTTTGGACAATTAGAACAAGATAAACTTGTAGAATTATTGTGAATTGATTTATTTTCTTAGAGATTATCTTGATAAAGTTTGTTTTGATCAGATATCTTTTCTATTGGGCTATTTGAATCAAAACTGAGACTTTATCCTTTAGAATCTCGGGTGGAAAATAAAAGATTCGCGGAGATTTTTTCTCGGCAGTTCGGCCTGCCGATCAGAAAGTTCGGCCTGCCGAACTGGCCAGTTCGGCCTGCCTATCTCACAGTTCGGCATGCCGACCGCGACAGCTAAGATTACGCGTTTTTCACGCGTATCTTATCAGATATTGATCCGAACTTGATTCTATTTCGATTTTTGAGACCTAATCTGATATGGACTGACCCCAAGGACCAATAGGTATAAAAAGGGAGTGAGTCTAATGATTTACTCAGATCAATTTGAGAGATTAAGAGTGATACTCTTCTAGTGAGCATCTGAAACTCCCTGAGAGCTTTTGTTCACAAATCACGAACACTAGCTTTGGGTTCTCTCTATTGGTTGGAAGGAGAGTCACCGGTGGAAGAGCTGTACGTGTGAGCCCACACTCACTCCGGTTGTGGATAGAGAATAGCAAAGAAGACCAGTTGGTTGAGGCTCTTCTGGAACGTTACTTCTCTACACAGGTCGCGGAGGTTCTTCGGCATACTGAGGTTAGTAAGATCTGTTTAATTTATACATATAACATGTCAAACTTGTGTTTTGGAAAATACTCTGATGAAAAATTTTTAAAAATTCCGCTGCGCACTTTGTTTCCAACACTATCACCAATCTTTCATTGGTCTGAGCACAAGTTTGCATTCTTTCACGGTCGTTCATCTTGATTTCCTAAAAGAATTATGAGCTTAGGAATAAGCTTCCAATTAATGAGACAGGATTTCATGACTAAGTTATGCACAATGACATTTATCATTGTAGAACTAAATCTTATACTTATCATCAAACTTACATTGATAATAATTAACTTAAAATATACTTACTTGGAGGACTTGGACGGACGTGTGGTGATATGAATTGAAATGAAAATTCGCTCTGATACTAAAGCCTGTAACGCCCCCTTGCGAACATCACAGATGTCGTTACATTCGTCCTTGTTAACAATATTTAAGATAAACCATTCAAATAAAGTAAGGTTTATTGAACATATCCCCAGGATCCATACATATATATATATTTTATAATATTTATAAATAGACAATCATATGTTAAAACTACTCATATATATATATTTTTTAAATAGTTTACCAATTCCAAAACAATGAGACCATAATTCAAATAAAATTTAAAACAAACTTTAAAATCTGTTCAAACAATTCAGTAGGCCGAACTTCAGACATCGGCAGGGCAAACATGCCCGCAATTCAAACTTTAACCACCAGCAGGCCGTCCGAGAATCTACAACACAGGGGTTTTAAAAAACTTAAATCGATAGGCCAATACAAAATAATCGGTAGGTCAATCTTTTTCAATATCAATACAATGTAAAAACAAGTCTTTTTACTTAATAGTGCAGAAATTTAACATACAAAGAAATAGAGACTTAGTTTAGAAACCTTTTTTTTAAATGAAAATTTTCTATCTTGGGGTTCTTTCGTTTCAATCCATCGTTCCTTGCCCACACGCCTGTCCTTGCCCTCCACCTATTCTATGTCCTCTAACCTTTATCTACAACATGATCATAAACTAAGTAAGCAAAAGCTTAGTAAGTACACTTTCCTATCTCACAGCTTATAACATTTTATGAACACCTTTACGAAGCATCATAATCATAATCATCATTAACATAATAGTGCATTTAGCACAGTTTCATATGGAACATATCTTTCATTATTATTATCCATATTAAAACTTCATTCATTTTATCTTTAGGGGCCCAAGTGTTGCACCTTCATCATCATCGTAGGCGCGTCGTCATGAGAGGAGAGGGGTGGCTAATCTCAAACCAAACATGACAAGTCCAAATTTGGACATTATAAACATAGGGTGTGCGACTCTTAATTAAGTGATACATATATAGATATACTTTTAACATAGCTCATCATTGAAACATTCGTTAAACCTTCTTGTTGCAACAAGAGTTTTTTTTTCATGAGAAAACCATATGTAAAAACAAACTTAAAAATTATCATAAAACATATTCTCAAAACTTTTTCGTAAACTTTTATCATGCTGCAGTGAGAATGTACTTACTTGACTTGCTTACTTAAACCTTACCTTAGATGACGTCACTGCGGTCTTAATGTGCTCATTTCTTGATGTGTTCATCTCGTACATCCATATACAAATAAAAAATAAATTTCATTCTCATGAAATCATCCAAAATCATATGACATTATTCATACTTCCATCTCAAGAAATACAAGAGCATAAATACACTTTACTAACTTATAAATATTCATGCAAAAACTGCAATGCTAATACCTACCCACCCCTTATGTATTCATAATTTAATAACTCACAATTCATATACAATTAAGGCACGAGATTTTGCAAGGACATTATTAACATATATATGAATTACCCTAATCATTCTTTAGGCATAAAAATTTTATTAGACAATTAAAATAAGTCATACTACACACAACACAAAAACTGCCAACAATAATAAAATAGTGAGCAGCCCTAACAAACGCTCATAAAATAAATTATCTATATCCTAAAATAATTTCATAAAATTCCTACATGTAATAGACACCTAAAACTATAACATATCCAAAATTTAACTTCAAATAAATTTACAACAATTCAAAACATGCATTAGAATTCAGAGATAAAATAAACCTTAAACACATAAGGTAGTGAGCAACACATGATCATTATATTCAAACAATTAAAATAAAATAACTTTAACCCTAAAATTTTTATGACAACCTATTAACATATAAATAAGTACCACAAAAAGTTTCATCAACACATAAATTCGTTTGATGTCTAGAATTCATTTCATAGGTAGCCATAAAACTTAATCTTAAAGAAAGTTCAAGAACTCATCAAATATTCATACAATCACCACGAAATTTTCTAGATCATAACCTAACATATGCATGAATATTTTTGCAAATTTTTATTCAAATCACAGTTTGTTTGCCCTTTGAACATAGTTGCCTTTTGTGAAACATTACTAATCAGCAACATATGCAATTTCGAGAGCAAACGGAATATCATTTAACATAAATATACATAAACGTAGAAAATTTTGAATGGTGTGAAATTTTGAGGAATATCATATAACATATACATAAATATCATACTAAAATTTCAGAGCAAACGGAAATTCGTAGACAAAGTTATGCGAGTCAGATTAGAGAGAGAATACAATTTCAAGAATAGTCTAGAATAAGTTTCTTACCTCAAAACAATTCTTCTCAAGTTTTCTTTGAATTAGTCTAAGCAAACACCCAACATTTCATTCAAATATTTGCAAGAATATATGGGAGAAAAGAGGAAGAAAATGTGTAGAGAGGAGGAGAGTGTCTAAGAAAATTTTAGAGAGAGAAGGAGAGAGAAGGAGGGTGATATGCATGTAAATGGAGAATGGTGTGAAAAGAAAGTAATCTTCTCTATATTTGAAGCAGATTTTCTTTTAAAAAGATGAGGTATGCGTATAGGGTGGGGTGTGCTAAGGAAAAAGTCCAAGATTTGCTCTAGCTACCAAATCTCATCTTTCCAAATTAGGAAACCTTATCACAAAAATCAAGTCTTCTCTTTAAAAAGTCAAACCTTCCCTAATCATGGATAAGAAAAGAGATAAAATATATCAATTATTCAAAATTTTCCCAACTAATTAAATTAATCATCAATGCCACAAAATGTTGGTATTATTTGTTGATTTCTCGTCAGTCGCATTTGGCCTGCCGATGACTTTATTCAGCTTACCGAAGTTGTAATTTTGGCCTGCTGATTAAATCCTTCAACATGCCATTCTGGAAAATAAATTCAAAAGTGCCACTTTAAAGATGTTGGAAAAAGAGTGCGCAGCGAAATTTTAAAAATTTAACATCAGAGTATTTTCCAAAAAACAAGTTTGACATGCTATATACATAAATTAACCAGATCTTACTAACCTTTGTATGCCAAAGAACTCTCGCAAAACGTGAAGAGAAGTAACGTTCTAAAAGAGCCTCAACCAACTGGTCTTCTTTGCCATTCTCTATCCACGACCGGGTGAGTGTGGGCTCACACGTATAGCTCTTCCACTAGGTGACTCTCCTTCCAACCAATCGAGAGAACCCAAAGCAAGTGTTCGTGATTTATGAACAAAAACTCTCAGGGAGTTTTCAGATTCTCATTAGCAGAGTATAACTCTTAATCTTTCAATTGATCTGAGTAACTCTTAAGACTTACTTCCTTTATATAGAGATTAATCCTAGGGTAAGTCCTTATCAGATTAGGTCTCAAAAACTCAAAATAGAATCAAGTTTGGATCAATATCTGATAAGATCTGCATGGAAACACGTGATCTTATCCTTCGCTGATTGGCAGGCCGAACAGGCCCCATCGGCAAGCCGAACACGTCCATTGGCAGGCTAAACTGTCAAATAAAAATCTCACAAATTTTTTATTTTCCACCCAAGATTCTATAGGATAAAGTCTCAATTTTAATTCAAATAACCCAATAGAGGAGTTATCTAATCAAAACAACTTTATTTAGATAATCTCTAAGAAAATAAATCAATTCCCAATAATTCTACAAGTTTATCTTGATCTAATTTATCTAAACTTAAATCAACCGATAAACAAACAAGAATTATCCGATCCTTATAATTCAACAAGTTTATATTGAATTAATTTTTATCACAAAATTAATTCAACCGATAAATAGACATGAATTATTTGATTCTTCCAAATTTCAACCAATCTAATAAATCCGACATAAGTTACCAATTATTGGAAAAGCACGCCGTGTCATTACAGGATGTTGTGAGCTAGCAAAGGGGACCAAATGGACCTATATAGTTCAAGCTCCCGATAATAATGAAAACCCATATCCCAGATATACATTTCATAATTATCAACTCCAACGCTACTCCACTAAAAGCTTGGAGCTGCACTCTAGAACTACATAGAATTACGAGGCTCGTATAGCTAAGTCTCCATGACATATCATAGTGTATCGTATCCCCATATGATAATCCATAATCGGCTTAAGGACAAGTTCTATCTTACCTTCCTAATGATTTTTATCTTACATTCCATTATCTCACCATCAGAAAACATACTATCTAATGACAGTATACCATTCGGTTACACCTATGTATCCAAATGGTTAAGCGCTTCAGTTGTCCAATTATAGGATAATGCATATAAGAGGTATCATTACTCCTAAAGAGGAGCTATGGATTCCGCATCTATGAATAACAGGTCTATGCTATCAAGAGTCATGCCTTCAACGTACCGGCGTGTATACCACTATTAAGATGTGGGTGTCACCCTTTGGTACATCAAAAGACACAAGCCAAGACAACGGGCCCACTATTCATCTCATGATTAAGATACAACACAAATGATTGTCTAAAATGAATCGATTTGCCGAGACAAAATTATTAATCCAAATCATTCACTTTATGTCCCGATCCAACACATCATCACCTATGACAACATGCCATTGTTTCTATTCAAGGAGTCCACCTCCGATGGTCAAGACAAACCATCTCCCAAAAGGAATATAGACAACATAACAATCTTTGCATGAATAAAGCGCCCAACTTTATTCCCTCGATTGCAGATCGTATGATTTAGACCATCACCCTAAGAATCATGTCTTCCGCATAATCCGTCCATCATATGCCCAACTCTTAAGGTTTAGACCGACTATCTCAGACTATTGTTTGCTTAACATACATTCAACAAATATGAACGTAAAGAGGACAAGATTTGGTATATAAATAATAAATAAATTCTTTATTGATAAAAATGTCTCCAAAAACTTATTACACTTTTACTCCTTAGGGCATACATGTCTAACAATCTCCCACTTGCACTAAGTGAGTAAATACGACAAATCTCGCATCCCCATAGCTTCCACATATCTCTCGAAGACTCTCCTAGTAAGTGTCTTCGTAAATGGATCAGCTAAATTGTCCTCTGACGTGATTTTGCTCACTGTGACATGCCCGCCCTCAATGAAGTACTTTATCACATGATACTTTTGATCAATATGCTTACTCTTCTTGTGAAATCTTGGTTCCTTAGCATTAGCTACCGCTGCACTGTTATCACAATATAGTGATACTGCCTTATCCATACCATGAACTACCACAAGATCCCCAAGGAACTTGCGGAGCCACACTGCTTCTTTCGAAGCATAACTAGCTACCACATACTTGGCCTCCATCGTTGAATCTGAAGTGCAATCTTGCTTAGCACTTCTCCAACTGATGGCACCGCCGCCTACAGTAAACACAAAACCCGAAGTCGATTTCCTAGAATCCAGACACGATTGAAAATCTGAGTCAGTATATCCTAGAGGAGTCAGGTCCTCACCTGAATATACAAGCATATACCCTCGAGTCCTTCTTAGGTACTTGAAAATATGCTTTACCATAAACCAATGGTTCGGTCCTGGATCTGCCTGAAATCGACATACAATCCCGACCGCATAACTAATATCCGACCGTGTGCACAGCATGGCATACATGAGACTACCCACTACCGAAGCATAAGGCACCTTCTTCATGTATTCTCTTTCTTCATAAGACTTTGGTGAGTCTTTCTTAGAAAGAGTAATTTCAGACCTAGATGGTTGGCCACCTTTCTTGGAATCCTGCATTGCAAACCTCCTAAGAATTTTATCTATGTAGCCGGCCTAGGACAAAGCTATCATTTTGTTCTTCCTATCCCAAAAGATCTGGATACTGAGAACAAAATTAGCCTCTCCCAAGTCCTTCATACCAAATTGCTTAGTCAACCATAATTTGACCGATGAGAACGCCCCAACGTCATTGCCAATTAGCAAAATGTCATTTACGTAGAGCGGTAGAAAAACCACCTTCTTATCCTTAATGTGTTTGTAAACACATGGCTCATCCACATTTTTGTGAGAACCCATTAGTCTTGATCACTTGATCAAATCTTATGTTCCAAGAACGAGAAGCCTGCTTAAGTCCATAAATTGACTTCAGCAGCTTACAAACCTTACCCTCTTGACCCGTGACCTTGAACCTGTCTGGTTGTTCCATATAAATGGACTCATTAAGATAGCCATTCAGAAAAGCCATCTTGAAATCCATCTGTCAAATCTCATAGTCGAAAGTGGCAGCTATGGACAAGAGAATCCGGATGGACTTAAGCATGGCCACAGGGGAAAAGGTTTCCGCATAATCGATTCCTTCCTTTTGCGTATAACCCTTAGCTACCAATCTAGCCTTAAAGGTTTCAACCTTTCCATCCAATCCTCTTTTCCTCTTGTAGATCCATTTACACCCTATGGGTTTTACCCCTTCAGGAAGATCCACAAGCTCCCAGACCTGATTAGTCTCCATAGACTTCATCTTTGTGTTCATGGCCTCTGTCTAGAGTTTTGAATCAACATCCTCCATAGCTTCTGCGTAAGTATAAGGATCCCTGTCTTGTTCATCCGGTTCAGCCATAAAGACCTCCCCATTGAACATATACCTCTTAGGTTGACACCCAATCCTCCCACTGCGCCGAAGCCCCTAAGGTTGTTATTCAGGTTTGTTTGGTTTTTCTACACTGATCGGAACAGTTTCATTCAGAACCTCCGGAGTGATCGAATCACTCCTTAACTCCTCAAGCACCACTTCGCTTTAAGGTTTAAAGTCGTCCATGTAATTCTCCTCAAGGAAAGTTGCATTAGTTGAAACCATGACTTTATTATCATTTGGGTTATAGAAATAAACCCCTTTAGTCCCTTTTGGATATCTTACAAACACGCAAACTTCCGAACGTGCTTCCAACTTATTCGGATCCTTAAACAAGACATGAGCCAGATATCCCCATATGTGAATATGGTTTAAGGATGTCTTCCTACCCGTCCACAACTCGTGAGGAGTTTTAGGGACCGATTTTAAAGGCACATTGTTCAAAAGATAACAAGCGGTTTGTAGTGCATATCCCCAAAAGGATAAGGCAATGATGAATAACTCATCATGGACCTAATCATGTCCAACAAAGTCCTATTTCTTCTCTCCGCTACATGATTCTGTTGCAGAGTACCCGGCGCAGTCAAATGGGATAAAATCCCATTTTCAAATAAGTGTTCCATGAACTCATCAGAAAGGTATTTCCCACCTCGATCTGATCGAAGTGCCTTTATGGGTCTACCCAATTGCTTTTCCAATTCAGCCCGAAACTCCCTGAACTTGTCAAAAGTTTCGCTTTTATGGTGCATTAGGTACACATACCCATATCTTGAGTAATCGTGAATAAAAGTGACGAAGTACTCAAACCCTCCTCGTGCCCGAATGTTCATCGGTCCACAAACATCACTATGCACAAGTTCTAGAACCCCTTTGGCCCTATTTCCCTTAGACCCGAATGGTCTTTTGGTCATTTTACCCTCCAAACAAGATTCACATTGAGGTATAGATTCCACCTTTAAGTGACTTAAAGGTCCATCCCTTACCAGCCTTTGAATCCTGTTCAGGTTAATATGACCAAGGCGCAAATGCCAAAGATAAGTCTTATTAGAGTGAGAAGTTTTAAGTCTTTTAGAGTTATTATCATTCATCTCAGCATTAAGCAATAAGTCCATCTTAGGTTTGATAAAATATAGATTATTTTGCATCCATCTAGAACAGATAAAAGATTTGTTTTTACGAATCACCACTTTATCATGAAAAGAAACCAAGTAGGAGTCTTTAAATAAACAAGATACAAAAATTAAATTCCTTTTAAATTTAGAAACATAAAAATAATCTTGCAAAAATAAATTCCTCTAATTATCAAAATAAAGATGGACGTCTCCCACTGCTTTCACTGCGACCAAGGATCCATCGCCCATCCGAAGCATGAAGTCCTCATGCAGTAGACTTCTCGTTTCTTTGAACCCCTGCAGAGAAACACAAACATGATTAGTTGCACTGGAATCTATGACCTAAATGTCACTGGATTCCTCAACCAAACAAGTTTCTAAATACAGAAGATCACACCTACCTCATTTGGAAAGGAAGTCATTGCAATGCTTCTTGATATGCCCGACCTTCCCACAGAAGAAGCACTTAAGCTTCTTTGGGTTCTTCTTCTTCTTCTTGCTCTTGGTAGCAGTAGGAATAGAAGACTTCCCGTTCTTGGCCCGTTGCTTCTTTCCATTCCCAGAGTTAGGATTGGAACCAGAAGCAGCTACCATATTGGCCTCACCACCTGCAGGAGACTCCCTAATCAGCAGTTCGAACTCCTGTAACTGTTTTATGAATTTCGTCAAGGTCATATCCCGTCTATTGCTTAAATTAAATGTAGCTCTAAATGGAATAAATTCCTTAGACAAAGTCTCAAAGACCATAGTCATCTGAGTTTCAGCATCGATGTCGGCTCCATTGGTTTGAACCTCAGCGAGGTAACCCATGACCAACATCATATGCTCCTTTACAGATGTCCCCGGCCTCTGTCTACAGTTTAGAACTTTTTGAAGCGCCCCTTGCCACTTTGTTATGGCCTGACCTCCAAACATATCCTCAAGATTATCCAAGATCTGCTTCACAGTCTCATAATCCTAATGTTGAGCCTGCAGCACGTTATTCATGCTAGCCATAACATAGTAGCAGGCCTAATCATTAGCATCTTCCCAGCGATCATACGCTTGGAATTGCTCAATAGTCGAGTCTCCCGTAGGCTCGGGAGGACAAGGGGTTGTCATTACATATTTTAGTTTCTCAAAGGACAGGACAATATCCAGGTTCCGTTTCCAATCATTATAATTCTCACTGGCTAATAGGTTTTTGTCAAGTATCGATGATAAAGCATTTTTAGACATTTTTAATCTATAATAAAGAATCATATACCAAAAATAAGCAAACATATAATAATAATTTAGTAAGATAACACAATCATATTAAAATACAAGCGTGCTTATGTGTCAAAACCTTGAAAATATCACAACCTTACAACGATAATTCCCAACTCAGAATTCAACAAGCTCCTAGGGAAGTTATGTCAAATTCAATTAGGAACACGGATCCCCTCATGATTAATATATGCCATCCAGGACTCGTATGATCCAACGTATATTAATTTTTTTAACAGAGCTCTTAGGGGAGGTTAATAATAAAATTAACGTGAGTGTATAACCATTGTTTCAACATTTTATCCATGATTTATAATCACCACATTAGGGTGCGCAACCATAAATCATGTTAAAATATCTTATCCTCTCAGAGATCCAATTTACTACATGATAGAATCCCATCCTAGGGGTCAGGACCACCATGTTCTGCCTATAGACCAATGATGGAGGCCTTAGGTTCTCTCTTCAAAAACCTTCTCCCACTCAATCTTTTGAAATCAAGGTTTTATTTTAAGAATATGCATGAACAATTTTAATATGAGCGACACTCCCTATTCTATATGACATGCTATCAATATACATGGCAAATCATATTATAATGTAGACAAGCAAAGCAATTAAGCAAAGCTACAAGCAAAATAATAAATAACCGTAATATTATAGCTCCACCCTAGAGAATAGAAAACTAAGATTACAAGAGAATAATCCAGACATATTTTTTATTCTTCATCCTTGAATCCTCAAGTTGTATCCTTCTTCATGTAATTCTATCTTCAAGTCTTCAATCCCATTTGAATCGAATACTTCATATTTTCAGTCATATCCAAATTTAATGTTTCTTAGAATTGTCCCAAAAATAAAATTAAAACTGCATTGGAAAAACTGCATCTTTTTTAGAAATTTTTCAACTCTCGGTCGGCAGGCTGATCTGGGTGATCGGCCTGTCAGTCATGCTCCATCGGCTTGTCGATTTGGAAGATCGGCCTACCGACTCATGATAGTTTAGCCTGCCAAACTGGAAGTTCGGCCTGCCGCCAAAGCCGCTTGATTTCTACCCCACTAACGGCCTGCCGAACCACAAGTCTGGCCTGCCGAATCTAAGACCATCGGCCTGCCGAACTGTGAGGTTCGACATGCCGATAGAGCAGAAATCTCCTTTCCAAAAAATACAATTTTGAATGCAATTCATAAATTTTATTTTCAACAATTCAAAAACATAAACTTAGAGAGTCAGGAAATACCTAGGAGCATCATCATCAATCTTCTAGATCCATCTTCTACATTCGTCTTCTCTGAATGATTATTTAATTACAAAATTCTAAAAATTAAATAACAATTCCTAGACGGAGATGATAGTCCATCATCTAATTACATGAAAAACCTAGATACACATTCTAACCTCTAAGGAACCATAACCAGTATAAATTAGTTAATTAATTAATAATTAAAAAAGAATTTAATCAACCATAATTAATTAATAAATATTCACCACATAATCCATGACAACATATATAATATATAAAAACCTAGAGTGCCCAACTCTCTATAAAATTCAATTCAAGCATAGGAGAGATTAAGATCACAAAATTTATACATATAACATGATCACAAACTCGTAAATTTGTGTAAAAACCATGGTTCTGATACCAATTGTTGTAAAAAGAGTGCGTAGCAGAATTTAAAAATTTAACATTGGAGTATTTTTCAAAACACAAGTTTGACATGCAATATGCATAAATAAACCAGATCTTACTATCCTTTGTATGCCAAAGAACTCTCGCAAAACGTGAAGAGAAGTAACGTTCCAGAAGAGCCTCAACCAACTAGTTTTCTTTGCTATTCTCTATCCACGACTGGAGTGAGTATGGGCTCACACGTACAGCTCTTCTACTAGGTGACTCTCCTTTCAACCAATCGAGAGAACCCAAAGCAAGTGTTCGTGATTTGTGAACAGAAGCTCTTAGGGAGTTTTCAGATTCTCACTTGTAGAGTATCACTCTTAATCTCTCAATTGATCTTAGCAACTCTTAAGACTTACTCCCTTTATATAGAGATTGGTCCTGGGGTCAATCCTTATCAGATTAGGTCTCAAAAACTTGAAATAGAATCAAGTTCGGATCAATATCTAATAAGATCCACGTGGAAACACGTGATCTTATCCTTTGCTAATCGGCAAGCCGAACTACCTGATCGGTAGGTCGAACAGGCCCTATCGACAGGCCAAACACGTCCATCAACAAGCCAAACTGTTGAATAAAAATCTTGCGAATTTTTTATTTTCCACCCGAGATTCTATAGGATAAAGTCTCAGTTTTAATTTAAATAACCCAATAGAGAAGTTATTTGATCAAAACAACTTTATTTAGATAATCTCTAAGAAAATAAATCAATTCCCAATAATTCTACAAATTTATCTTGATCTAATTTATCTAAAATTAAATTAACCGATAAATAGACAAGAATTATCCGATCCTTATAATTCAACAAGTTTGTCTTGAATTAATTTTTATCACAAAATTAATTCAACCGATAAATAGACATGAATTATTTGATTCTTCCAAATTTCAACCAATCTAATAAATCCGACATAAGTTACCAATTATTGGAAAAGCACGCCGTGTTGTTACAGGATGTCGTGGGCTAGCAAAGGGGACCAAATGACCTATATAGTTCAAGCTCCTGATAATTATGAAACCCAATATCCCAGATATACATTTCATAATTATCAACTCCAACGCTACTCCACTAAAAGTTTGGAGCTGCACTCTCAAACTACATAGAATTACGAAGCTCGTATAGCTAAGTCTCCATGATAATCCCCATATGATAATCCATAATTGGCTTAAAGACAAATTCTGTCTTACCTTCCCGATTATTTTTATCTTACGTTCCATTATCTCACCATCAAAAAACTTACTATCCAATGATAGTATACCATTTGGTGACACTTATGTATCCAAATGGTTGAGCGCTCCAGTTTTCCAATTTTGGGATAACACATATAAGAGGATATCATTACTCCTAAAGAGGAGCTATGGATTCCATATCTATGAATAACAGGTCTACGCTATCAAGAGTCATGCCTCCAACGTACCGGCATGCATACCACTATTAAGATGTAGGTGTCACCCTTTGGTACATCAAAAGACACAAGCCAAGACAACGGGCCCACTATTCATCTCAAGATTAAGATACAATACAAATGATTGTCTAAAGTGAATCGATTTGTTGAGATAGAATTATTAATCCAAATCAATTCACTTTATGTCCTGATCCAACACATCGTCACCTATGACAACTTGTCAATGTTTCTATTCATGGAGTCCACCTCCGATGGTCAAGACAAACCATCTCCTAAAAGGGATATAGACAACATAACAATCTTTGCATGAATAAAGTGCCCAACTTTATTCCTTCGATTGCGGATCGTATGATTTAGACCATCACCTTAAGAATCATGTCTTTCGCATAATGTGTCCATCATATGCCCAATTCTTAAGGTTTAGACCGACAGTCTCAGACTATTGTTTGCTTAACATACATTCAACAAATATGAATGTAAAGAAGACAAGATTTGGTATATAAATAATAAATAAATTCTTTATTGATAAAAATGTCTTCAAAAACTTCTAACATTTTTACTCCTAATGTCTAACTAAAGATACCAAAAATAAAATATTAAATATTTGTCATGCATACATTATAAGTGGCTTGAACTCCTTGAGCACATCAATTCCATGTGACTATTACCTATCATAATACTCAAATAAATGGTCTGTAATATTATTTCATAAGGAAAAATACTTAACATTATTAAATGTCTATCATTAACCGTTACTTGAAAAATGGCGGGTGTTACATCAAACATATATGCTCGTGTGACAAAATTTGAATCTAATAACTATATGTCATGTTTTACCAATGTAAATTATGCTACAAAAATTATGAATCAAATGACATATAAAAACTGTTTGTGGGCAAAGTTTCTAATTCACATAGATTCACATATAATCTTCTGATAAAGCTATTAAACTATATTCCATTTCTTAATCCTGTTAGACATGTATGGCCTAAGGAGTAAAAATGTAATAAGTTTTTGGAGACATTTTTATCAATAAAGAATTTATTATTTACCAAATCTTGTCCTCTTTACGTTCATATTAGTTGAATGTATGTTAAGCAAAAAATTAGTCTGAGACTGTCGATCTAAACCTTAAGAATTGGGCATATAATGGACAGATTATGCGGAAGACACGATTCTTAAGGTTACAATCTAAAACATATGATCTGCAATCGAGGGAATAAAGTTGGGCACTTTATTCATGTAAAGATTGTTATGTTGTCTATATCCCTATTGGGAGATGGTTTGTCTTGACTATCGGAGGTGGACTCCGTGAATAGAAACATTGGCATATTGTCAAATGTGACGATGTATTGGATCGAGACATAAAGTGAATTGATTTGGATTAATAATTCTATCTCGGCAAATCGATTCACTCTAGACATTCATTTGCATTGTATCTTAATCCTGAGATGAATAGTGGGCCCGTTGTCTTAACTTGTGTCTTTTGATGTACCAAAAAATGACACCCACATCTCTATAGTGGTATGCATGCCGGTACGTTGGAGGCATGACTCTTGATAGCGTAGACTTGTTATTCATAGATATGGAATCCATAGCTCCTCTTTAGGAGTAATGATATCCTCTTATATGTGTTATCCTATAATTGGAAAACTAGAGCGCTCAACCATTTGGATACATAGGTGTAACCGAATGGTATACTGTTTTTGGATGGTAAGTTTTCTAATGGTGAGATAATGGAACGTAAGATAAAAATAATCAGAAAGGTAGGACAGAACTTGCCCTTAAGCTGATTATGGATTATCATATGGGGGTACGATACACTATGATATGTCATGGAGACTTAGCTATACGAGCTTCATAATTCTATATAGTTTGATAGTGCAGCTCCAAGCATTTAGTGGAGTAGCGTTGGAGTTGATAATTATGAAATGTATATCTAGGATATTGGGTTTCATAATTATCGAGAGCTTGAACTTTATAGGTCCATTTGGTCGCCTTTGCTAGCTCACAACATCCTGTAACGACACGGAGTGCTTTTTCAATAATTGGTGACTTGTGTCGGATTTATCGAATTGGTTTAAAATTTGAAAGAATCAAATAATTAATGTCTGTTTATTGGTTGAATTAATTTTGTAATAAAATTAATTTAAGATAACTTGTTGAATTATTAGGATCGGATAATTCTTGTCTGTTTATCGGTTGACTTAATTGAATAAATTAGATCAAGATAAACTTGTAGAATTATTGTGAATCGATTTATTTTCTTAGAGATTATCTTGATAAAGTTGTTTTGATCAGATAACTTCTCTATTAGGTTATTTAAATTAAAACTGAGACTTTATCTTATAGAATCTCGGGTGGAAAATAAAAGATTTGTGGAGATATTTATGCAGGAGATCGGCTTGCTGATCTACGTGTTTGGCCTACCGATGGGGCCTGTTCGTTCTGCCGATTAATGAGCGATAAGATTACGTGTTTCTATGCGGATCTTATTAGATATTGATCCGAACTTGATTTTGTTTCAAACTTTTGCGACTTAATCTGATAAGGACTGACCCTAGGACCAATCGCTACATAAAGGGAGTAAGTCTTATGAGTTACTCAGATCAATTGAGAGATTAAGAGTGATACTCTGCTATTGAAAATCTGTAAACTCCCTGAGAGCTTTTGTTCACAAATCACGAACACTTGCTTTGGGCTCTCTCGATTGGTTGGAAGGAGAGTCACCGGTGGAAGAGCTGTACGTGTGAGCCCACACTTACTCCAATCGTGGATAGAGAATAGCAAAGAAGACCAGTTGGTTGAGGCACTTCTAGAACATTATTTCTTTTCACAGATTGCGGAGGTTCTTCATCATACAAAGGTTAGTAAGATCTGGTTAATTTATGCATATAGCATGTCAAACTTGTGTTTTAGAAATTACTCTGATATAAAATTTTTAAAATTCCACTGCGCACTATTTTTCTAACAATTGGTATCAGAGACATAGTTTTAACATAAATTGACAAGTTTGTGATCATGTTATATGTGTAAATTTTGTGATCTTAATCTCTCCTATGCTTGAATTTAATTTTATAGAGAGTTGGCACTCTAGGTTTCTATATATAATATATATTGTCATGGATTATGTGGTAAATGTTCATTAATTAATTATGGTTGATTAAATTGTTATTTAATTAATTATTAATTAATTAATTTATGCCGGTTATAGTTCCTTAGAGGTTAGAATGTGTATCTAAGTTTTTCATGTAATTTGATGGCGGACTATCATCTCCGTCTAGGAATTGTTATTTAATTTTAAATTTGTAAGAATTTTGTAATTAAATAATTATTCGGAGAAGACGGATCTAGAAAGCGGATCTAGAAGATGGATGATGGCGTACCTAGGTATTTCTTGAGTCTCTAATTTTATGTTTTTGAATTGTTAAAAATAAAATTGATGAATTGCATTAAAATTGTATTTTCTGGAATGAGAGATTTCTGCTCGGTCGCATGCCGAACCCTAAGTTCAACAGGCCGATGGTTACAGATAGGTAGGCCAGATATATGATTCGGTAGGCCGTTAGTGGGGCAAAAATTGGCTGGCTCTGGTGGCAGGCCGATCTTCTAGTTCGACTTGTCAAACTTTCATGGGTCGGCAGGCCGATGAAGCATGACTGGCAGGCCAATCACCCAGATCGGCCTACCGACCAAGAGCTGAAAATTTTCTAGAAAAGGTGCAGTTTTTGGGACAATTTTGAAAAACATTAAATTTGGATATGACCGAAAATATGAAGTGTTCAATTCATACGGGATTGAAGACTTGAAGATGGAATTACATAAAGAAGGATACAACTTGAGGATTCAAGGATGAAGAATTGATAATATGTCTCGATTATTCTCTTGTAATCTTAGTTTTCTATTCTCTAGGGTGGAGCCATAATATTACGGTTATTATTATTATTTTGCTTGTAGCTTTACTTGTCTGCATTATAATATAATTTGCCATGTATATTGATAACATGTCATATAGAATAGGGAGTGTCGCTCATATTAAAATTGTTCATGCATATCCTTAAAAAAAAACCTTGATTTCAAAAGATTGAGTGGGAGAAGGTTTTCGAAGAGAGAACCTAAGGCCTCCATCGTTGGTCCATAGGCAGAACATGGTGGTCCTAACCCCTAGGAAGGGATTTCTATCATGTACCAGATTGGATCTTTGAGAGGATAAGGTATTTTAGTATGATTTATGGTTGCACACCCCAAGGTGGTGATTATAAATCATGGATAAAATATTGAAATGATGGTTATACACTCACGTTAATTTTATTATTAACCTCCCCTAGGAGCTCTGTTAATAAAATTAATGGCCAAAGAAACGATTATTAATATATGATGGATCATACGGGTCCTGGATGGCATATATTAATCAGGGGGGGATCCGTGTTCCTGATTGAACTTGGCATGACTCCTCTAGGAGCTTGTTGAATTCTGAGTTGGGAATTATCGTTGTATGGTTGTGATTTTTTCAAGGTTTTGACACATAAACACATTTGTATGATTTTACATGATTGCGTAATCTTACTAAATTATTATGATATGTTTGCTTATATTTGGTATATGATTCTTTATTGTAGATTAAAAATGTCTAAAAACGCTTTATCATCGATACTTGACAAAAACCTGTTACCCAGTGAGAACTATAACGATTGGGAACGGAACCTAGATATCGTCATGTCCTTTGAGAAACTGAAATATGTACTGACAACCCCTTGTCCTCTCGAGCCTATGGGAGACTCAAGTAATGAGCAATTCAAAGCGTATGATCGCTGGAAAGATGCTAATGATCAGGCCCGCTGCTATGTTATGGCTAGCATGAACAACGTGCTGCAGGCTCAACATCAGGATTATGAGACTGCGAAGCAGATCTTGAATAATCTTGAGGATATGTTTGGAGGCCAAGCCATAACAAAGCGGCAAGGGGCACTTCAGAAACTTCTAAACTATAGACAGAGGCCAGGGACATCTGTAAAGGAGCACATGATGTTGGTCAAGGGTTACCTCACTGAGGCTCAAACTAATGGAGCCGACATCGATGCTGAAACTCAGATGACTATGGTCTTTGAGACTCTGTCTAAGGAATTTATTCCATTTAGAGCTACTTTTAATTTAAGCAATAGACGGGATATGACCTTAATAGAACTGATGAAATAGTTATAGGAGTTCGAACTGCTGATCAGGAAGTCTCCTGCTGGTGGTGAGGCCAACATGGTAGCTGCTTCTGGTTCCAATCCTAACTCTGGGAATGGAAAGAAGCAACGGGCCAAAAACGAGAAGTCTTCTATTCCTGCTGCTACTAAGAGCAAGAAGAAGAAGAAGAAGAACCCGAAGAAGCTTAAGTGCTTCTTTTGTGGAAAGGTTGGGCATATCAAGAAGCATTGCAAGGACTTCCTTTCCAAAGGAGGTAGGTGTGATCTTCTATATTTAGAAACTTGTTTGGTTGAGGAATCCAATGACATTTGGGTCATAGATTCTGGTGCAACTAATCATGTTTGTGTTTCTCTACAGGGGGTTCAAACAAACGAGAAGTTTGCTACATGAAGACTTCACGCTTCGGATGAGCGATGGATCCTTGGTCTCAGCGGAAGCATTGGGAGACGTCCATCTTTATTTTGATAATTATAGGAATTTATTTTTGCAAGATTGTTTTTATGTTCCTAAATTTAAAAGGAATTTAATTTCTGTAGCTTGTTTATTTAAAGACTCCTACTTGGTTTCTTTTAATGATAAAGTGGTGATTCGTAAAAACAAATCTTTTATTTGTTTTGGATGGATGCAAAATAATCTATATTTTATCAAACCTAAGATGGACTTATTGCTTAATGCTGAGATGAATGATAATAACTCTAAAAGACTTAAAACTTCTCACTCTAATAGGACTTATCTTTGGCATTTGTGCCTTGGTCATATTAACCTGAACAGGATTCAAAGGTTGGTAAGGGATGGACCTTTAAGTCACTTAAAGGTGGAATCCATACCTCAATGTGAATCTTGTTTGGAGGGTAAAATGACCAAAAGGTCATTCGGGTCTAAGGGCAATAGGGCCAAAGGGGTTCTAGAACCTGTGCATAGTGATGTTTGCGGACCCATGAACATCCAGGCACGAGGAGGGTATGAGTACTTCGTCACTTTTATTGACGATTACTCAAGATATGGGTATGTGTACCTAATGCACCACAAAGTGAAACTTTTGACAAGTTCAGGGAGTTTCGGGCTGAAGTGGAAAATCAATTGAGTAGACCCATAAAGGCACTTTGATCCGATCGAGGTGGGGAATACCTTTTTGATGAGTTCTTGGAGCACTTATTAGAGAATGGGATTTTATCCCATTTGACTGCGTCGGGCACTCTACAGCAGAATGGCGTAGCGGAGAGAAGGAATAGGACTTTATTGGACATAATCAGGTCCATGATGACTTATTCATCATTGCCTTTATCCTTTTGGGGATATGCACTACAAACCACATGTTATCTTTTGAACAATGCGCCTTCAAAATCGGTCCCTAAAACTCCTCACGAGTTGCGAACGGGTAGGAAGACATCCTTAAACCATATTCGCATATGGGGATGTCTGGCTCATGTCCTGTTTAAGGATCCGAATAAGTTGGAAGCATGTTTGGAAAGTTTACGTGTTTGTAGGATATCCAAAAGGGACTAAAGGGGGTTATTTTTATAACCGAAAGGAAAATAAAGTAGTGGTTTCAACCAAAAGTTACATGGACGACTTTAAACCTCGAAGCAAAGTGGTGCTTAAGGAGTTTCCGAATGAAACCATTCCGATCGGTGTAGAAAAACCAAACAAACCTGAACAACAACCTCAGGGGCTTCGGCGTAGTGGGAGGATCGGGCATCAACCTGAGAGGTATATGTTCAATGGGGAGGTCTTCTTGGCTGAACTAGATGAACATGACAGAGATCCTTATACTTATGCAGAAGCTATAGAGGATGTTGATTCAAAACTCTAGACAGAGGCCATGAACGTAGAAATGAAGTCTATGGAGACTAATCATGTCTGGGAGCTTGTGGATCTTCCCGAAGGGGTAAAACCCATAGGGTGTAAGTGGATCTACAAGAGGAAAAGAGGAGTTGATGGAAAGGTCGAAACCTTTAAGGCTAGACTAGTAGCTAAGGGTTATATGCAAAAGGAAGGAATCGATTATGAGGAAACTTTTTCGCCTGTAGCCATGCTTAAGTCCATCCGAATTCTCTTATCCATAGCTGCCGCTCTCGACTACGAGATTTGACAGATGGATGTCAAGACAGATTTTCTAAATGGCTATCTTGATGAGTCCATTTATGTAGAACAGCCAAACGGGTTCAAGGTCATGGGTCAAGAAGGTAAGGTTTGTAAGCTGCTAAAGTCAATTTATGGACTTAAGCAGGCTTCTCGTTCTTGGAACATAAGATTTGATCAGGTGATGAGGACTTATGGGTTCTCACAAAATGTGGATGAACCATGTGTTTACAAACACATTAAGGATGAAAAGGTGGTTTTTCTACTGCTCGATGTAGATGACATTCTGCTAATTGGCAATGACGTAGGGGCGTTGTCATCGGTCAAATTATGGTTGACCAAGCAGTTTGACATGAAGGACTTAAGTGAGGCTAATTTTGTTCTCGATATCCAGATCTTTCAGGATAGGAAGAACAAAATGATAGCTTTGTCTCAGACTGGCTACATAAAAAAATTCTCAGGAGGTTTGCAATGTAGGATTCCAAGAAAGGTGAGCAACCATCTAGGTCTGGAATTACTCTTTCTAAGAAAGACTCTCCAAATTCTTATGAAGAAAGATAATACATGAAGAAGGTGCCTTATGCTTCGGCAGTGGGTAGTCTCATGTATGCCATGCTTTGCACATGACTGGATATTAGCTATGCGGTCGGGATTGTAAGTCGATTTTAGGCGGATCCAGGACTAAACCATTGGGTTACTGGTAAAGCATATTTTCAAGTACCTGAGAAGGACTCGAGGGTATATGCTTGTATATTTGGGTGAGGACTTGACTCCTCTAGGATATACTGATTCGAATTTTCAATCCCATTTGGATTCTAGGAAATCGACTTTGGGTTTTGTGTTTACTCTGTGCGGTGGTGCCATTAGTTGGAGAAGTGCTAAGCAAGATTGCACTTCAGATTCAACGATGGAGGCCGAGTATGTGGCAGCTAGTGATGCTTTGAAAGAAGCAGTATGGCTCTGTAAGTTCCTTGGGGATCTTGAGGTTGTTCTTGGCATGGATAAGGCGGTATCACTATACTGTGATAACAGTGCGGCGGTAGCTAATGTTAAGGAACCAAGATTTCACAAGAAGAGTAAGCTTATTGATCGAAAGTATTATGTGATAAAGGACTTCGTTGAGGGCGGGCATGTCACGGTGTGGAAGATCGCATCAGAGGACAATTTAGCTGATCCATTTACCAAGACACTTACTGGGAGAGTCTTTGAGAGGCATGTGGAAGCTATGGGGATGCGAGATTTGTTATATTTACTCACTTAGTGCAAGTGGGAGATTGTTAGATATGTATACCCTAAGGAGTAAAAATGTAATAAGTTTTTGGAGACATTTTTATCAATAAAGAATTTATTATTTACCAAATCTTGTCCTCTTTACGTTCATATTTGTTGAATGTATGTTAAGCAAAAAATTAGTCTTAGACTGTCGGTCTAAACCTTAAGAATTGGGCATATGATGGACAAATTATGCGAAAGACATGATTCTTAAGGTGACAGTCTAAAACATATGATCCGCAATCGAGGGAATAAAGTTGGGCACTTTATTTATCTAAAGATTGTTATGTTGTCTATATCCCTATTGGGAGATGGTTTGTCTTGACCATCGGAGGTGGACTCCGTGAATAAAAACATTGGCATGTTGTCAAACGTGACGATGTGTTGGATCGGGACATAAAGTGAATTGATTTGGATTAATAATTCTATCTCGACAAATCGATTCACTTTAGACAGTCATTTGCATTGTATCTTAATCCTGAGATGAATAGTGGGCCCGCTGTCTTGACTTGTGTCTTTTAATGTACCAAAGGATGACACCCACATCTCTATAGTGGTATGCATGCCGGTACGTTGGAGGCATGACTCTTGATAGCGTAGACTTGTTATTCATAGATATAGAATCTATAGCTCCTCTTTAGGAGTAATGATATTCTCTTATATGTGTTATCCTGTAATTGGAAAACTGGAGCACTCAACCATTTGGATACATAGGTGTAACCGAATGGTATACTGTCTTTGGATGGTAAGTTTTCTAATGGTGAGATAATGGAACGTAAGATAAAATAATCGGGAAGGTAGGACAGAACTTGTCCTTAAGCCGATTATGGATTATCATAGGGGGTACGATACACTATGATATGTCATGGAGACTTAGCTATACGAGCTTCGTAATTCTATATATTTTGAGAGTACAGCTCCAAGCTTTTAGTGGAGTAGCGTTAGAGTTGATAATTATGAAA
This sequence comes from Artocarpus heterophyllus, assembly GCA_025403435.1. Lineage (NCBI taxonomy): Eukaryota > Viridiplantae > Streptophyta > Magnoliopsida > Rosales > Moraceae > Artocarpus > Artocarpus heterophyllus. The sequence continues at coordinate 23,270,408 of CM046353.1, forward strand.
TGTATATCTGGGATATTGGGTTTCATAATTATCGGGAGCTTGAACTTTATAGGTCCATTTGGTCCCCTTTGCTAGCTCACAACATCCTGTAACGACACGGCGTGCTTTTCAATAATTGGTGACTTGTGTCGGATTTATCATATTGGTTTAAAATTTGAAAGAATCAAATAATTCGTGTCTGTTTATTGGTTGAATTAATTTTGTAATAAAATTAATTTAAAATAAACTTGTTGAATTATTAGGATCGGATAATTCTTGTCTGTTTATTGATTGATTTAATTGGATAAATTAGATCAAGATGAACTTATAGAATTATTGTGAATCGATTTATTTTCTTAGAGATTATCTTGATAAAGTTGTTTTGATTAGATAACTTCTCTATTGGGTTATTTGAATTAAAACTGAGACTTTATCCTACAGAATCTTGGGTGGAAAATAAAAGATTAGCGTAGATATTTATGCGGGAGATCGGCCTGCCAATCTACGTATTCGGCCTGCCAATGCGGCCTGTTCGGCCTACCAATCAGCAGGTGATAAGATTACGTGTTTCTACGCGGATGTTATCAGATATTGATCCAAACTTGATTCTATTTCGAATTTTTGAGACCTAATCTGATAAGGACTGACCCTAGGACCAATCGCTATATAAAGGGAGTAAGTCTTAAGAGTTACGCAGATCAATTGAGAGATTAAGAGTGATACTCTGCTATTGAGAATCTGCAAACTCCCTGCGAGCTTTTGTTTACAAATCACGAACACTTGCTTTGGGTTCTCTCGATTGGTTGGAAGGAGAGTCACCGGTGGAAGAGCTGTACAAGTGAGCCCACACTTACTCTGGTCGTGGATAGAGAATAGCAAAGAAGACCTGTTGGCTGAGGCTCTTCTAGAATGTTATTTCTCTTCACAGATTGCGAAAGTTCTTCAGCATACAAAGGTTAGTAAGATCTGGTTAATTTTTGCATATAGCATGTCAAACTTGTGTTTTGAAAATTACTCTGATATAAAATTTTTAAAATTCCTCTGCGCACTATTTTTTCAACAAATCCCTGTGAGCAAATTAAGAAAATAATTAATATTTCATCCAAATCTATCATGTTTAATATAATAAAATTCATATGGGATAAATTTCGTTGTACCAAACATAATTAGTTATAATTAATGTTTGTTTAACTATATGTGATTTAAAAAACTTAACGTATAATTTCAATATAATCAAAGATGCTATAGTTACTCTCAAATCAATTAAAATTATACAAATCACTCAAGATATTTAATTTTTGTGCGTAAAATATTCATGACATTGCATGTATCAAAATATAACAACTAAAGAATACATACAAAATAAATTATGTATAAATTGATAACCATATGTAAAATAAATTTTCAAAATTTTATTTAAACATAAATAATAAAATCTTGGATTTCATTAAATTCTTTTTAGATTCATCAAAAATTAATTTTCCAAAATTCCCAAATCAAAAATTTTGTAAAAAAAATATTCAAATAGAATTAATTTTAATTTTTTTTGTCAAATAGGCCCCCATGAAAATGACATGTCAATTTCAACTACTAAATCGAAATGACGTGTCATTTTTAGCCAACGACTAGTGCCCCCTTGAATAAAACGACATGTCATTTTTCACTATAAAAAACAACATGTTGTTTTTAGACGAGAACAACACACCTTGGGGACAAAATGACATGTCGTTTTGGACCCTAGATTTTGTCTCCTTCCTTAAAATAGGTCTTCTTGACCCGAAAAAGACCTAGATGGGTTCAATTGTAGACCCAATCTTTTCTTGATCTTACAGGTAGCAAAATGGACGTTTTAAAAACCTAGAAATGTTAGAAAATCAATTTCCTAATGATTTCTAGCATTAGTTTTCATTAAAAATCATCAAAAAATGTTTTCATGTATAACAAAGTTTCAGCTATTTTTAAAAACTTCAATAAACTTTAAGAATACATTCATAAAAATGAAGGCAGAGGTAAAACAAGGCTCTCATACCAAATGTAATTGTTTTTTCAGATACGTAATTATGATTTTTAAAATACGCATAAGCCAAATTACATAAATATCATCTAAATGCAGAAACGTAAAGGAAAGAAAATTTAACCTCCAGCCTTTGACAAACAGAAGAATGAACAGAGAATATCTCTGCAAGAATTCTTGAAGAAAATTTTATGAAAGAAGAGACTCTTCTAAACCTTAAGCAATTAAAAAGATTATGTATTCCTCTGTATAACTACTAGGCTCAAGGACCCTCTGTTTAAACATAATATATTTTTTAAAAAAAAACTTACGCCCACCATCAGGGTGTGCATTACCATCATTATGAAAAAAGGCCATTTTTATGAAACATAAATAAATCAATTCAAGATAAACTTGTTGAATTATCAGGAATATTTATTTTCCTAGAGATTATCTAGCTATGATTGTTTTAATCAGATAACTTCTCTATTGGGTTATTTGAATTAAAACTGAGGCTCTATCCTAAGAATCTCAAGTGGGAAATAAAAGATTTACAGGTATCATTTATTGTAAGTTTGGCAGGCCAATCTTTAAGTTCGGCTTACCGATAGAGTAAGTTCGGCAGGCCAATCTTACTAGTTCAGCCTATCGACCAAACGATTTCTAATCACGCATTTTTTGACGCAATCTCTTGTCTAATATTGATTCTGATTCAAATTTTCAAGGCCTTATCTGATAAGGACTGACCCTAGGCCCAACCTCTATAAAAGAGGAGTGAGACTCATTGTTATTTAGATCAATTGAGAAATCTAGAATGAGTACTCTGCAAGTGAGACTCTGAAACTCCCTAGAATGCTGTTGTTTACAAATCACAAACTATAGCTTTAGGTATTTCTTAATTGGCTGGAAGTAGAGCCATATGTGGAAGAGCTGTACGAGTGTGCCCATACACATACCGATTGTGGATAGAAGATAACAAAGAAGACCAGTTGGTTAAGGCTCTTTTGGAATGTTATACTCTTCACAGATTACGGAGCCTTTTAGCAAACAAGATTAGTAAGATCTGGTTAATTTATGCATACAACATGTCAAACTTGTGTTTTGAAAAATACTCTGGTATAAAAAATTTCTAAATTCCACTGCGTACTATTTTTCCAATAGTGTATCTCTATGTTTCCATTAAATCTTGTGTTTTGTTTGGAAACGTAAACCATCCCTAAGTTTTCTTAACAAAGTTTTCTAAAACTTTTTTCTTTCTAAACATGCATTACATAGCCTATACTTGGAGCAAATACATACAAGACTTCATTAAAAAAAAACCAACAAACTTTAAAGTAAGGAGGATTTAGAAGAAACAAAAGATATCAGATATTTGAAGAATGAACCTCCCACGCTTTGATGGCTTAACAAATATAGCCTCTTTATTCTCTTCAGAAACAAGGATGCATTGGTAAAAATATTTGTTAAGGAAAGGTGGCCTTATTTGAAAGATTTATGTCATTTAAAAATCACAAAGCGTGGCATAGCATGGACTTACAGTACGTCCACTGCTAATCAATGCCTTGACAAAAACTTCATTTGAAAGCACTTCCAATTTCTTTTGTTCTTCACCCTGAAAGTGAACAAGTTTGCGGCTACGAATTTTGTATACACGATTGCTTTGCATGGTCAATTTATTAAGTAAGTCGATGAACATGCAAAAAGCTCACCTGAACATTGGAGTTGCCTGCAAGGCCAATGAGTTTTGCAAACCCTGCCTGCAAAGTTGAAAACAGGAAGGCAAAAATGCCTGTTCTGTAAAGTGTAATTTAGCAAGGATTAATTAGAACTTGCTTGATTAGTTGATTCTATCCCAAAAAAAAGGAGTGATGCTAAAATAAGCTATATTATAGTTGTATGATACTCAGCTGCCAAGCACCAATTAACTTCCCATTGTTGTAGAGAAAGACTTTGTAGCATGTTTAAATCACAGGTTTAGACAAAAATTTTAATTTTTATAAGAGAAAATACTATAGCAGAAAAGTTTGAATTTTGGTTTAAACCTGAGAAACAAACGGGGGTGCTAACCTGTTGTACATTACAGGTGATTGCTACCGTGTAACAAGGCTGTTAGAAATGCCCAATTGACTTTTTATTCATTTATATTTTAGTGAATGTGACAAGGCTATTAAAGTTGTCCTCCTTTTGAGATATCGTGTGCAAAAATATTCACTCAACTTATTTGATAAATGTTGAAGTGTCAATAGTCTTTTGTCTATAAAGCTTTCCAAAATGCAAAGAATTAATAGTGGCATTAGAAAGAGAAAGAGAAGTAAAATGAAGAAAAGACCTTGTTGACAGCAGAGCAGACATACTTGCAACCAAGAACAATGTGGCTAAGCAAGATGGTGAAATCGCTGCGAGCCTCAGGATGCTTAGACTGCTCATTTAGAATGTGGCGAGAGATGGCTATCAAATCAGTTCTATAAAAAGCTTCCTTTGAGTGATCCATTTGATCGCCACAGGTATTACGCAACACACAATCTAAAAACTCGTTCCCTTGGACGATAATGAATTAGAATAACCTTTGGTTAAGATCCTTTAAAAATAGGAATATATTGGACCACTTTAATTTATTTTATTTACTTATTATCATTAAAAAAACTAAATAAATAATAACAAATAAAATTAAAATAACACTTGCAAATCACAATGCTAATAAGATAAAAAAAGAGATAAATGTCATAAAAATGTAAGATTTACATTTAAATTTTCATGCCAAGAGTTGTTAAATGGAAATTTAAAATTGATAGGGTTATTGTAGAAAAAAAAAAGCAACTAGTCTAATTGAGCTATAATATGGACAAAACAAAACTTAATCGGGGAGACTAATTATCTATGAGTTTGCATGTTAGCTTGATACATTACATGGTATGGTTGTTAGACATGCATGCCCTAAGGAGTAAAAAATAATAATTTTTTGGAGATATTTTTGTCAATAAAGAATTTATTGTTAATATACCAAATCTTGTCCTCTTTACATTCATATTTGTTGAATGTATGTTAAGCAAACAGTAGTCTAAGACTGTCGATCTAAACCTTTAAGAATTGGGCATATGATGGACAGATTATGCAGAAGACACGATTCTTAAGGTGACGGTCTAAATCATGAGATCCACAATCAAGGGAATAAAGTTGGGCACTTTATTCATGAAAATATTGTTATGTTGTCTATATCCCTAATGGGAGATGGTTTGTCTTGACCATCGGAGGTGGACTCCGTGAATAGAAACATTGTCTCGTTGTCATAGGTGACGATGTGTTGGATCGGGACATAAAGTGAATTGATTTGGATTAATAATTCTGTCTCAGCAAATCGATTCACTTTAGACAATTATTTGTATTGTATCTTAATCCTGAGATGAATAGTGAAATCGTTGTCTTGACTTGTGTCTTTTGATGTACCAAAGGGTGACACACACATCTTAATAGCGGCATGCATGCTGGTACGTTGGAGGCATGACTCTTTATAGCGTTGACTTGTTATTCATAGATATGGAATCCATAGCTCCTCTTAAGGAGTAATGATATCCTCTTATATGCATTATCCTATAATTGGAAAAACTAGAGCGCTCAACCATTTGGATACACAGGTGTAACCGAATGGTATACTGTCTTTAGATGGTAAGTTTTCTAATGGTGAGATAATGGAACGTAAGATAAAAATAATCGGGAAGGTAAGACGGAACTTACCCTTGAGCCGATTATGGATAATCATATGGGGATACGATACAATATGATTTGTCATGGAGACTTAGCTATACGAGCTTCGTAATTCTATGCAGTTCGAGAGTGCAACTCCAAGCTTTTAGTGGAGTAGCTGTTGGAGTTGATAATTATGAAATGTATATCTAGGATATTGGGTTTCATAATTATCAAGAGCTTTAACTATATAGGTCCATTTAGTCTCATTTGCTAGCTCACAATATCCTGTAACGGCACGGCGTGCTTTTTCAATAATTGGTAACTTATGTCGGATTTATCAGATTGGTTGAAATTTAGAAAAATCAAATAATTTATGTCTGTTTATCGGTTGAATTAATTTTGTAATAAAATTAATTCAAGATAAACTTGTTGAATTATTATGATTGGATAATTCTTGTCTGTTTATTGGTTGATTTAATTTTGGATAAATTAGATCAAGATAAGCTTGTAGAATTATTGGGAATTGATTTATTTTCTTATAGATTCTTAGGGAATTGATAAGCTTGTAGAATTCAAATAATATAAGTTGTTTTGATTCGATAACTTTTCTATTGGGTTATTTGAATTAAAACTAAAACTTTATCCTATAGATTCTTAGGTGGAAAATAAAAGATTCGCGGAGATTTTTTGTCGGCAGTTCGGCATGTCGATCCAGGTGTTCGGCCTGCCGATGGGGACTCTTCGGCCTGCCGATGGGGACTCTTCGGCCTGCCGATGAGCGAAGGATAAGATTACGCGTTTCCATGCAGATCTTATCAGATATTGATCCAAACTTGATTCTATTTCGAGTTTTTGAGACCTAATCTGATAAGGACTGACCCTAGGCCCAACCTCTATATAAAGGGGTAAGTCTTAAGAGTTACTCAGATCAATTGAGAGATTAAGAGTTATACTCTGCTAGTGAGAATCTGAAAACTCCCTGAGAGCTTTTGTTCACAAATCATGAACACTTGCTTTGGGTTCTCTCGATTGGTTGGAAGGAGAGTCACCTAGAGGAAGAGCTATACGTGTGAGCCCACACTCACTCTGGTCGTGGATAGAGAACAGCAAAGAAGACCAGTTGGTTGAGACTCTTCTAGAATATTACTTCTCTTCACGTTTGCAAAGAAGACCAGTTGGTTGAGACTCTTCTAGAACATTGCTTCTCTTCACGTTTTGCAAGGGTTCTTCAGCACACAAAGGTTAGTAAGATCTGGTTAATTTATGCATATAGCATATCAAACTTGTGTTTTAGAAAATACTCTGATGTAAAATTTTTAAAAATTCTGCTGCGTACTATTTTTCCAACAATGGTGTCAACATAATCTATGTAACTCTAGGTCCCCACCCTAGTTCTTCACCCTTTGTAGGCATGGCAGCACTTTTGGCCTTAACATGACCAATTTTTTAGTTTAAGATAAGTAGTGGGTATAGCTTACACATTGGTCCTTTAAAGTTAACCTCAGGATATGCTTAGAGTTACATATCTAACAAGAAGATTTGATGACTACTTACTTTCTAACATGTAAACACATAAGCCTACATTAGTTAAAAGTTGCCCTCTAGATTTACTTGTTCTTATTTGCCTTAAGTTGTGTATAAAGTTAAGCCATACTTGTTTTGCCTCGTAAGTTGTAAGTTTGAAACTATGGTTGTATAAATTATCGATTGCACCTTTGTCTCGTGTTTTTGTATTGATCATGTCACTTTGTATTATCTATTTTGAATATTAAAAAGGGTCCTAGCTTACAATTTATATACCTCCTATAGCAAAGTGCCAAATGTATAAATTATGTCTGAAGGAAACAAAAAATAAGCATTTCATATAGGATATCTTTTTTAAAGTATGTCCAGTATGAAAATGTAATGCCAAATATTAATTAAGTATAATTAGCAGGTAAGTTGGTGAATTAGTGTGCCTAATTTCAAATTATTTATAATTTAATCATTTTGTAATATTTTCTTAATTAATTTCAACTTTAACTATTTTGTTAGTTATCTTAAATTTTGAAAGTTGTTAAAATTACCATAAATGAATTTTAGCATTTTGTTGACTTATTGGGAACAATTTGATATTTACTTTTAGATTTTTTTCATTTTTCCCAAAATCAGATTTAATAAAAAAAATGGAATAGATGAATCTCTAAAATACCAAACAGGTTCCAACCTTACTCTCTCTCTCATCTTTTTTCTTCCCTTCCAGCATCAACCGTTCTCTTGAATACCACTTTGAAAATAGTTTCATTAAACTGTGTACAACATATTGTTTCATCCACAAAGTAGTGCATAATAAAATGCACTCGCACTCACTCTCACTCTCACTTTCCCTCTCTCATTCACGTTTCTTTCCCTCTCTCTTTTTCTCTACAAGAGAACACACACCCACTTTGTTTTAAAAAGCTCAAGATTAGACCAAAATTTCCAACTTCATGTCTAGCAGTGTAGGAGCTAAGGGATTGATTTCAAGTTACCAAGCTCTTTTCAAAGAGAACATTTCACTTAAGGTTAGTTTTCCCTTCAAAGTTTCTAATTTTTACTTCCAAAATTTTGTCTAAATCTTCATGCATGTTGTAATCCGAGCATCCTTAAGCTTAAACAACTTTCAATTTGATTTGGTGGAACTCGAACTAACACGAATCCAAGCTTTGTTTGAATACAAATTGAATTAAACTAAGATTTTCATTTTTTTTCAAATTTTTGGAATAAACTATGAATTTACATGAAAATTTGTAGGAAAAGTGTTTAAAAATGTCTTAGGATGTTAACATGTCATTTTTGAGCATCAGCTATGTTCTGATAAGTGTAAAAACAGATAAAATGAGATTTTGAGCTCGGATAAGCCGAGACTCGAAATCTGGAATTTTCCATATTTTCACAGTTCGGCAAGTCGAACTCATTTTTTGACAATCAGATTCAAACAGTTCGATAGGCCAAACTTAGGTGGTCGATAGGCTGAACACATCAGTTTAGCAGGCTAGACCTAAATGGTCGATAGGCCGACCGAGCTGCATGAAAATGGTAGTTTTTCACTGGTTTTCAATGTTTAATGATATAAAGATTTTGATTCTATGACATGAATATTTGGACTTTAAAGGCACACTAAGGCACCATGGACTAAAATACTAATGTAGAATATTCTAAATTAGATATTACTGAATCTAGTCCATGTCTAAGGTGGTTTGCGGATCCGAGGAGCTGATGTGTAGCAGACTGGGATAGTGGAGTTAGTGCTATTGTGCTAAATAACAAGGTAAGACTTTAGACCCTCTCCCTTGTTAGCCATGACTTTAAAAGGATTTTGGCCACAAAATATTTTCTTGAAAATGTTTCTAAGGATTGATTGTGATGTATTTTCTTAATTTTCTCAGTAGCTGTTGATGTAATGAAATAATCATAATGAATTGAATAATGAATGTAAATGATAAAACTTGGTAATATGAGACTCAAATAATGATATTAATTTCACAGATATTTAATACCGAACGTGATAAGAACTCCATTCGAAATAAGACATTAGTGCATGATGCCACGTACAGAAATCGGGTTATGTAGAGGGTAACCTTAGGAGCAAACCCGAAACCCAATTGGGCCACTACGATGGTGAATTAGTTGGCTTTGCACAAGAAAAAAATAAACTTGATTACATAAGACCTTTGGACTGGAATGGTAAGCATGTAAATAGCTGAATTTCTTTATTGTCTTTTACTACTTTTGCTTAAATGAAAATTTTATTTATTTAAGTTAATGTTTTCAAAATCTAAGTCCTATTGAGCCTTTTGCTCACGGTTTTATTGTTTTAAAATTTTTCCCCTTCTAGGTGGTCCACAGCATACCGCCGACTAGGACGATGCTGATTGTATGCGTAGACCGTAGGAGCCTTAATTCGTTTATCTGATTATTTAATTAGGGCATGTAATATTTAGATATTTATTTTGGTTGGACTATGGTTTGTATTTTTTTTATGTCAATATTATGTGTGTGCACAATGTAGGTCCGAAGCGGCCTTAATAAACGAAAGTTATCTAAAAGCTTTTAAATTTTTAATTTAAAGGAATTTCATTAAATTATTTATCAGGACTTAATAAACGAAAATTATCTAAAAAGTTTTAAATTTACCACATTTTTATAAATAATCCAAATTACATTTCATAAATTTGGCAAATAATTAATTGCCATGTTTATTTAAAATTTGTTTAATTAATTTAATTAAACCATCACTTCGCTACCTGGGTATGGGTTCATGATAGATTTTGGTACTACAGCCCTAGGTTTTGAACCTTGGAAATCGTGCATACATAGATATGATAGTTAAAAACCATTAATAGTCAAATTTTATTTCCAAAATTGAAAGAATGGCACCTACGCACCGTTCAGCTGCTGATGATGCAAATCCCATGAACAACGAAGGCATGATGGGAGCTATGTTTACTGTTTTCTAGCAGATGGCGACAAGGGCACAGTGTGAGGACCTTGAGAAGGATCATTGGCATGATTATTTTAAGGAGTTTCGGCGTGTGGCTGTCTAACTTTCGATGACAAAGGAGACCCATAGGCAGCCAAATATTGGTTCGATTCAATGGTGAAGCACCTAGATACTCTTGGAATACCAGCAGAATATAGAGGTTAAATTCATGGTTTACAAACTAGAAAGAAGTACAAACACCTGGTGGAAGTAGGCCAAATGCATGGAAAACAACATGAACATTGACTAGGATATATTCAAAAAGTTATTCTATGAGCACTATTTTCTGCAGGGGTATAGAGACTAGAAGATCGCTAAGTTCTACTAATTGGAATAAGGCGACATGACAGCCCTGGAATACGAGACAAAGTTTACTAAATTGGCTAGATTCACTCCATCTACCGTAGCTTATGAGTAGGACAAGAGTATCAAATTCTAAGAGGGACTTAAAGGATCTATCTGATGAAAACTAGTTGCCTTGCGAATACGGGATTTTGGTGAGTTGGTATCGTCAACTTTGTTAGTGGAAAGCAATAATGCTACTTAATATAAGAACAGAGCAAGGACCTCAGGCGGGCCCCAAAGGAAGAGTAGGAGAGACAACAAAAACAGTCAAGATCAAGTGAAGAATCGATACGGTAATGCCAACAGTGGAACTAGCAATTCTTCAAGTGGCAGATGAAGCAATCCTTTTAACTTCTAGTGCCACTGCTGCCAATAACTAGGGGAAATTGTCTGATAAGGAATTCTTAGAAAGGATCTCAAACTAAGGAGAGTGCAACCCGTTAGTCCTAGGTCCAATCTTTTGCTCAGCCTTAGTAAGTTCCTCAGCCATAGTTTCACTAGTTCACCTCTCAACAGATGCACTATCCAGCACAATCTTATCAGCCACCGAGTTTCTAGATGAACGTTCCACAGTACAGAGCACCTAGTCTAGTTAGTGTGCAATCACCTCCACCATAGTAGTATCGGCCGACAAATCTTGGACCTAGTAATGCTAATAAGGGAAAAGAAAAAGCTCTAGTTCAAGTTCACACTATGAATGCAGGAAGTTCTGACGCTCAAGCCAATAATGCGGTGATTGACGGTACGATTCTTGTTTCTCAATCCTTTGCTCATGTCTTATTTAATACTGGTGCCAGACATTCCCTTATTTTGAATTTATTTGTAGATACCTTAGGATTAGAAATAAAGGAATTTAATGAACTCTTGATAGTTACCACACCCTTGGGGTGAGTGTATGTAAATAGCATGTGTAAATCCTATTAAATAATGATTGGGGGTGAGATTTTGAAGAGCAATTTGATTGCAATCCCCATGAATACCTATGATGTAATCCTAGGAATGGATTGTTTATCTAAGTATAATGCCATTGTTGATTAACATCTTAGAAAAGTGACCTTAGTGACCGATAGGGGAACAATGATCACCTACCAAGGCACTGATGACTAAATGATGAGTAAACGATTCATGAAAGCATGTTTTAGAGGACAGGAAAACTTAGCTTGTTATGCGCTTCTGTTGAACCTAAAAGAAGGACCTAGCATAATAGGAAGGAACATAGTAATACCGGTGGTTAACGAGTTTGGTGATGTTCTCCTCGACCAGCTACCCAGATTGCTTTAGACATGTATGCCCTAAGGAGTAAAAATATAATATGTTTTTGGAGACATTTTTTATCAATAAAGAATTTATTTATTATTCATATACCAAATTGTTATCCTCTTTATGTTCGAATTTGATGAATGTATGATAAGCAAACAAAGGTTTGAAACTGTCAGTCTAAACCTTTAAAATCAGGCATATGATGGATAGATTATGCGGAAGACATGATTCCAAAGGTGACAGTCTAAATTATAAGATCCGCAATCAAGAGAATAAAGTTGGGCGCTTTATTCATGCAAAGATTGTTATGTTGTCTATATCCCTAATAGGAGATGGTTTGTCTTGGCCATCGGAGGTGGACTCTATGAATAGAAACATTGGTGCATGGTCATAGGTGACGATGCATTAGATCGAGACATAAAGTGTGTTGGAAACAAAGTGCGCAACAGAATTTTAAAAATTTTTTCATCAGAGTAATTTTCAAAACACAAGTTTGACATGTTATATGTATAAATTAGACAGATCTAACTAACCTCAGTGTGCCGAAGAACCTCCGCAACCTGTGTAGAGAAGTAACGTTCCAAAAGAGCCTCAACCAACTGGTCTTCTTTGCTATTCTCTATCCACAACCGGAGTGAGTGTGGGCTCACACGTACAGCTCTTCCACCGGTGACTCTCCTTCTGACCAATAGAGAGAACCCAAAGCTAGTGCTCGTGATTTGTGAACAAAAGCTCTCAGGGAGTTTTAGGATGCTCACTAGAAGAGTATCACTCTTAATCTCTCAAATTGATCTCTATTGATCTGAGTAAATCATGAGACTCACTCCCTTTATAGAGCTATTGGTCCTGGGGTCAGTCCATATCAGATTAAGTCTCAAAAACTCGAAACAGAATCAAATTCGGATCAGTATCTGATAAGATCTGTGTGAAAACGCGTAATCTTATCTCTCGCTGATCGGCAGGTCCGAACATTTTGATCGGCAGGCCAATCAGGCCAGTTCGGTAGGCCAAACACGTCATCCGACAGGCCGAACTCCCGAGAAAAAACCTCCGTGAATCTTTTATTTTCCACCCGAGATTCTAAAGGATAAAGTCTCAGTTTTGATTCAAATAACCTAATGGAGAAGTTATCTGAACAAAAAAAAACTTTATCAAGATAATCTCTAAGAAAATAAATCAATTCACAATAATTCTACAAGTTTATCTTGTTCTAATTTGTCCAAATTTAAAACAACCGATAAACAAACAAGAATTATCTGATCGCAATAATTCAACAAGTTTATCCTGAACTAATTTCTTACAAAATTAATTCAACCGATAAATAGACATGAATTATTTGATTCTTACAAATTTTAAACCAATCTGATAAATCCGACATAAGTCACCAATTATTGGAAAAGCACGACGTGTCGTTACAGGATTTTGTGAGCTAATAAAAGGGACCAAAATGGACCTATAAAGTTCAAGCTCATGATAATTATGAAACCCAATATCCCATATACATATTTCACAATTATCAACTCCAACGCTACTCCACTAAAAGCTTAGAGCTGCACTCTCGAACTTTATAGAATTACGAAGCTCGTGTAGCTAAGTCTCCATGACAATCCATAATCCATAGTGCATCGTATCCCCATATGATAATCCATAATCGGCTTAAGGACAAGTTCTGTCTTACCTTCCCAATTATATTTATCTTACGTTCCATTGTCTCACCATTAGAAAACTTACCATCCAAAGATAGTATACCATTCGGTTACACCTATGTATCCAAATGATTGAGCGCTCCAGTTTTCCAATTACAGGACAACGCATATAAGAGGATATCATTACTCCTAAAGAGGAGCTATGGATTCCATATCTATGAATAACAAGTCTACGCTATCAAGAGTCATGCCTCCAACGTACCGGCATGCATACCACTATAGAGATGTAGGAGTCACCCATTGGTACATCAAAAGACACAAGTCGAGACAATAGGCCCACTATTCATCTCAGGATTAAGATACAATACAAATGACTGTCTAAAGTGAATCGATTTACCGAGACAGAATTATTAATCCAAATCAATTCACTTTATGTCCTGATCCAACACATCATCACCTATGACAACGTGCCAATGTTTCTATTCACGGAGTCTAACTCCAATGGCCCAAGACAAACCATCTCCCAAAAGGGATATAGACAACATAACAATCTTTACATGAATAAAGCGCCCAACTTTATTCCCTCGATTACGGATCATATGTTTTAGACCGTCACCTTAAGAATCGTGTCTTTCGCATAATCAGTCCATCATATGCCCAATTCTTAAGGTTTAGACTGACAGTCTCAGACTACTGTTTGCTTATCATACATTCAACAAATATGAACGTAAAGAGGACAAGATTTGGTATATATAAATGAATAAATTCTTTATTGATAAAAATGTCTCCAAAAACGTATTACATTTTTACTCCTTAGGGCATACATGTCTAACAAAGTGTAATTGAATTAGATTAATAATTCTTTCTCGATAAATTAATTCACTTTAGACAATCATATATGTTGTATCTTAATCCTGCGATGAATAGTGGGCTCGTTGTCTTGACTTTTGTCTTTCGATGTACTATAGGGTGACATCTACATTTTTTGTTGGTCTGCATGCCAGTACGTTGGAGACATGACTTAGATAGCGTAGACTTGTTATTAATAGATACGGAATCCATAGCTCCTCTTTAGGAGTCAATGATATCCTCTTATATACTTTATCCTATAACTGGAAGACTAGAGTGCTCAACCATTTGGATACATAGGTGTAACTAAATAATATACAGACTTTGGATGGTAAGTTTTCCAATGGTGAGATAATGAAACGTAAAAGGAAAATAATTGAGAAGGTAAGACAGAATTTATCATTAAGCCAATTATGAATATCCTATGGGATACGATGCATCATGATATGTCATGGATACTTACCTATTCAGGCTTCGTAATTTTATATAGTTTGAGAGTGTAGCTTTAAGCTTTTAGTGAAGTAGCATTAGAGTTGATAATTATCAAAAACATATATGGGATATTAGGTTTTATAATTATCATGAGCTTGAATTATATAGGTCCACTATGTTCCCTTTGCTAGCTCATAATAAATCCTGTAACAATACGGCTTGCTTTTTCAATAAATTAGTGACTTATGTTAAATTATTAGATTGGCTGAAATTCGATAGGATCGAATAATTCATGTCTGTCTATTGGTTGAATTAATTTTGGTGTAAATTTATTCAAGTTGAACTTGTTGAATTATCCAGAATATTTATTTTTCTAGAAATTATCTACATCTGGTTGTTTTAATTAGATAACTTCTCTATTGGGTTATTTGACTTAAAAACAAGGCCTTACCCAAAGAATCTTGGATGGAAAATAAAAAATTTCTAGGGATCACTTATCAAAAGTTTGGTAGGTCAATCTTCAAGTTCAGTCTGCCGATGGAGTAAGTTAAACAAATTGATCTGCTAGTTTGGCCTGCCGACCGAACGATAATCTAATTTCGCATTTTTACGCAATTTTATCATATATTGATCCATATCCAAATTTTTAGGCCTTATCTAATAAGGACTAACCCCTGGGTCCAACCTCTATAAATAGAGAGTGAGACTTCAATGTTATAGAGATTAGTTGAGAGATCAAGAGTGAGCACTCTAGTATGTGAGTCTCTAAAACTCCCCTAAGAGCTATTATTTAGAAATCACGAATCTTAGTTCTGGGTATTTCTTAATTGATTAGAAGGAGAGTCACTGGGGAAAGGTTGTACGAGGTGTGCCCACCATACTCTGATTGTAGATAAAGAATAGCAAAGAAGACCAGTTGGTTGAGGCTCTTTTGAAACTTTCTTCTCTTCACAGATTGCAGGAACTTTTTAGTGTACAAGGTTCGTAGATCCAGTTAATTTATGCATATAGCGTGTCAAACTTGTGTTTTAGAAAATACTCTAGTTTAAAATTTTAAAATTTTTATTGTGTATTATTTTTCCAACAATTACTATCCCATTAAGAAATTGCGTTTAGTATCGAGTTACTCCCTAGGACCGCTCCGATTTTCATAGCACCATATCGAATGGCACCAGTGGAGATGAAGGAATTGACGAAGCAACTTCAAGACTTTGTAGATAAAGGATACATCCAAAGCAATATGTCACTGTGGGGTGCACCAGTTCTATTTGCCAAGAAACATGACAAAACTCTCAGGTTGTGTATTGACTATCGACAGTTGAATCGAGTCACAGTGAAGAACAAGTATCCACTGCCAAGAATCGATGAGCTATTCAATCAGTTAGGAGGTTCTCAGTATTTCTCAAAGATAGACTTGCATTCGGGATAACATCAGCTTAGAATCAAGGAAGAGGTATCCTAAAGACAGCCTTTAGGACCTGGAATGGACACTTTCAGTTTTTGGTGATGCCGTTTGGACTGACAAATGCCCCTATAGCTTTCATAGATTTGATGAATTGGATTTTTAACCTTATTTAGATCAGTTTGTGATTGTGTTCATCAATGACATACTGATCTATTCTAAGAATTAGGAGGAGCATGAGTAGCACCTAAGGATTATACTTCAGATGCTACAGGAACATTAGCTATATGCTAAAAAGGAGAAGTGCAAGTTTTGGTTGACAAAAGTCAAGTTTCTAGGACACATCATATCCGATCAGGGTATTTCAATTGATCCTTCTAAGATAGAAACAATGGTGAAATGGGAATAACCAAGAAAAATGACTGAAATCCATAGCTTCCTAGGACTTACAAGATGCTACAGAAAATTCATGCAAGACTTCTCAAAGATAGCAACTTCATTGACATGATTTATCAAGAAGGATGTCTAGTTTGAATGGGATGAAGAATATACGTATGCCTTCAAATAGTTGAAGAACTGGTTGACCACCGCTCCAGTGCTGATCATACCAAGTAACGACGAGCCTTATGAAGTTTACACTGATGTGTCAAGATGCGGACTAGATGTATATTAATGCAACATGGACGGGTTGTGGCATATGGATCATGACAGGTAAAACCTCACGAGTAGAACTATCCCGCTCATGATTTGGAACTCACAACAGTAATTCATGTACTAAAGATTTAGAGATGCTATTTGTACGGAGCGACATTTCAGATTTTCTTAGATCACAAAAGTATAAAGTATTTGTTCACTCAAAAGGATCTGAATTTAAGGCAGTGGATATGGATGGAATTTATGGAAGACTATGATTTCACACTATAGTATCATCTGGGAAAGGCCAATGTAGTTGCAGATACGTTCAGTAAAAAATCTTCCAGAATCCTCAATTGTTTTGCCTTTGAGGATTATAAAAGGAATGCTATAATTGTTAGAAAACAAGTACGTAGTAGAATTTTAAAAATTTTTAAATCAGAGTATTTTCCAAAACATAAGTTTGACATGCTACATACATAAATTAATCACAAATCTTACTAACCTTTGTATACTGAAGAGCTCCTACAATCAATGAAGAAAAGAATGTTCTAGAAAGGCCTCAACCAATTGGCCTTCTTTGCTATTCTCTATCCACGATTAGAATCTGTGTGGACACATATTGTACAGCTTTTCCACCAGGTGATTTTCCCTCCAACCAACTGAGAAGACCTAGAACCAAGGTTTGTGATTGTGAACAATAGCTCTTAAGGAGTTTCAAAGTATCTAACACTAGAGTACTCACTCTTAACTTCTCAACTGATCTCAATAACTAAGAAAACTCACCTCCTATTTATAGTAGTCGGACCCATGGTTGGTTATTATGAGATAAGGCTAGAAAAATTTGGATTTATATCAATTTCTAATAAAATCGCATCTGAAACATGCTATTAGATATTCGTTAGATCGGCAGGCTGAAATAATGGATCCACCTTGCCAAACTTACCCCATCAGCAAGCCAAACTAACGGATCTACTTGCCAAACTTACATTAATATGATCCCTAAGAATCTTTTATTTTTCACCCAAGATTCTTTGGATAAAGCCTCATTTTTAATTCAAATAACCCAATAGAGAAGTTATCTAATTAAAACAGTCATATTTGGATAATCTCAAGGAAAATAAATATTCTCAATAATTCAACAAGTTTATGGTGAATTAATTTACAAAATTAATTCCACCAATAAATAGATATGAATTATCTGATCCTATTGAATTTCAGCCAATCTAATAATTTAATATAAATCATCAATTTATTAGAACAGTACGCCGTATCGTTATAGGATTTATTATGGGATAGCAAAGAGGACGTGATGGACCTATATAGTCCAAGCTCCCGATAATTATAAAATAACTATGCCAGATACGTATTTTATAATTATCAACTATAATGCTACTCCACTAAAAGGTTAGAGTTGTACTCTTGAACCATATAAAATTATGAAGCTCCAAATAAGCTAAGTGTCATTGACATATTATGATGTGTCGTATCCTCATAGGATATTCATAATCGGCTTAAGGATAAATTTCATCTTACTTTTCTTATTATTTTTATCTTATGTTCTATTATCTCACCATTGGAAAACTTACTATCTAAAGACAATATACTATTCAGTCACATTTATGCATGCAAATGGTTGAATAACGCATATAGGAGAATATCATTAACTCCACCAATGGATAACGCATATAGGAGAATATCATTAACTCCACCAATGGAGCTTTAGATTCCATATCTATGAATAACATGTCTATGCTACCAAGGGTCATGTCTTGAAGGTACCAATATGCGTACCATCACAAAGTCAAGATATCACCCCTTAGTATATCAAAAGAGGTAAGACAAGATAACGGCCTATTACTCATTTCAGGATTAAGATATAACATATATGATTGTCTAAAGTGAATTGATTTACACAGATGGAACTCTTAATCCAAATCAATTTAACTTTATGTTCCGAGCCAATACATTGTCACCTATGACAATGCACTAATGCTTCTACTCATGGAGTCCAACTTCGATGGCTAATACAGGCCATCTCCCATTAGGGATAGAGACAACATAATAATTTTAGCATGAATAAGGCGTCCCCAACTTTATTCCCTCAATTACAGTTCTTATGATCTAGACCATCACCTTTAGAATTATGTCTTCTGCATAATCTGTCCATCATATGTCTGATTCTTAAAAGTTTAGATTGACAGTCTCATACTTTTGTTTGCTTAACATACATTCAACAAATATGAACATAAAGAGGACAACATTTGGTATATGAACAATAAATAAATTCTTTAGTGATAAAATGCCTCCAAAAATATATTACGACATTTTTCTCCTTAGGGCATATATGTCTAACAATCTCTCACTTGCACTAAGTAAGTAAATATGAGATATCATGCATCCCCATAGCTTCCACGTGTCTCTCAAAAACCCTCGCAATTAGTGTCTTCATGAATGGATCAACTACATTGTCCTCAGATGCGATTTTGCATATAGCAACATACCTGCCTTTAACGAAGTCCTTTATCACATGATACTTTCGATGAATATACTTACTCTTCTTACGAAATCTTGGTTCATTAGTATGAGCTATACTAATGAGTGACTAAGAAAACGAAAGTGCATAATTGAGTGCAGTTGAGGGTGATGGAGTAAGTTTGGGGATAGGGTCTAAATTGATCAGAAGTTGGATGGCTTGAAGAGAAGGGTAAATGTTGATTGTACAGTAGAAGTGGTTTAAGGGTATACAACCAAGACGGATTCTAATTGGAGTCTAGAAATCAACATGGGAGGGGTGAATTGAGCCTAAAATTTACTTTTATCTTACCTCTAGCCCAGCCTGACGTTACAAGCTTAATAAAGCCCTAATGATTTTTAGTTGGATGACTAGCCTACATTAGTGGAGAAAGAAATGAAAGGTGAACCTATGAAACATGTTTCTGTGCACAACTCATCAAAGCTTCTCAGAGTAATGTGGATGTTACTGAACTGCATACAATTTGAAAAGAATGGATAACACACACACACGGGTCATGAAATTAGAATTAGTCTTAACCAGCAAATCGATCTCACTGTTTGGATGGAATTTGTTCTTTTCTGTGAATTGTAAGATGGAAAAATTTTGGAGGACATCTTGAAGGATTTGTTTGGTCCATGTTTGTGTTACTTCTTGATTTTGCTCGAGGACTAGCAAAAGTTAGTTTGGGGGGTTTTGATAACTCTAGTTTATAGAGTTATTTGGCCACTTTTAATTAACGAATATTACTATGTTTTTGAGAAAAATTACATGAAACATCCAACTCTTTCATAGAAGCATGATTTTATTGATGCAGGTTGAAGAAAGAAAGAAAACAAAACAAAAGGGAGCAAGAGCACAAGAAATCCGAGACCAACTTTGTTGGCAGATTTAAAGCGCCGCGGCGCCCAAAGAGCAGCGTCGTGGCGCCCAAGGAAAGTGCAAGAACTTCGTTGGCAGAAACTCAGCGCCGCGGCGCTACGGCGGAAAAGAAGAGAAAAACAGAGGAGCAGCGCCGCAGCGCTGGAAAAGAAGGGCCGCGGCGCCAGAGTGATGCTGAACCACGATTTTTGGACGCAAAACAAGGGATTTGTTAACTTAAGAGTAGTATAAATAGAATAGTATGGGGTAGCTAGGTTATCAGTTAATTTTGGAGAGCGTATTTTATTTTTCTTAGGAGCCGTCAAGCATTCCGGAGTAAGAAGTGAAGAATTGGTGACAGAATTTCTTGCTCTCTTAACTCTTGATGTTTGATTCAATTAAATTTTCAGATTTTATTTCTTTTTCAATTATGTTCTAATTTTCTTAGTTAGGGCTATGATGTAACCTAATCATGACGATGTGAATTTCATATTTATGCACCATAATTGATTTTATTCATGTGAGTTATGTGTTATTATGTTTAATGCTTTTAAATGATTAGCTACCATTTAAATGATCTGATGTGCATGTTCAAAACTGAGAAGGGAGAATTATGCAAATGCTTCATCTAACATATAACCATGAATTAAATATGGATAGAGATATACCATATTATTTGTGTGGCTTCATTTGGAAAGTTCATGAATCCTAATGCATTCTGATTTATTTAAATTCACATAGAGATATAGTGAGTTAATAAACTGAGTAGGTTTGCTATACCTAGAGATAGGATAGTAAATAATTTAGGAATTTCCGTCATCACATGTGTATTATTGATTGGGTTGCGTAATTTTATGAAATTCATATCTAGTGATTATGGTGAAATCAAATGCCTTAACGCCTTGTCTTATCGAAGTATCTTTTGAGATTGATTGCAATTTTTATTCTTAATTTAGTACTTTAGTTCAGTAATTTATTCAATCACAACCTCATATGATCAACTAGATAAACCTTAGAGTTAATCCAATTTTAGTACTTAGTTAGATTATTATACAATAGTCCCTGTGAGACGATACTCTTACTCACTATTGTATTACTTGATCGATAACGTGCACTTGCGTTAGTGGATTTTACCGAACAAGTTTTTGGCGCCGTTGCCGGGGACTATTTGTTTAATACTAATTAATATTAATACCGGATAACCCTTGATTTAATCTAGTTTCTTTTATTTTGTTCATTTTTTTTAGGAGTGCGTTGGTGTATGAGAAGAACTAAACAAGGGGAACTTGTTAAGTTTGATTCAGAAATCGAGCGTACTTTCAAAAGACTGTTAAGAGAACAGAGAAATCGCACTGAGAAAATGGCGGATGCAGGTGAAGCTGAAAACCCTCGCCGACTTTTGAGAGATTATGCAGCACCAACTGTTCAAGGTGCCACTTCAAGCATTAGGAGGCCAGCTATTCAAGCAAACAACTTTGAGATCAAGCCATCTCTCATCCAAATGATTCAACAATTGGTGCAATTTAGTGGGCTACCTTGTGATGATCCAAACGCCCACATTGATGCATTTCTCGAAATCTGTGACACTATTAAATTTAATGGAGTGTCAGATGATGCAGTTAGACTGAGATTGTTCCCATTCTCGCTGAGGGATAAAGCCAAGAATTGGCTCACATCTCTTCCTGCAGGATCAATCACCACCTGGGATACTATGGCCCAAAAATTCCTCGGTAAGTTTTTCCCTCCAGCAAAATCTGCAAAAATGCGTAACGATATCACTAATTTCTTGCAGATGGATAATGAGTCGTTATACGAAGCATGGGAAAGATTCAAGGAGCTGCTAAGGAGGTGCCCACATCATGGATTACCAGTCTGGATGCAGGTACAAACTTTTTATAATGGGTCTAGTGCAAGTATCCGGGCTACTATTGATGCAGCTGCAGGTGGGACATTAAATAATAAAACACCTGAGGAGGCTTTTGATCTAATAGAAGAGATGGCATCAAACAACTATCAGTGGCCTACTGAAAGGCTACAAACTAGGAGAACGGCAGGAGTTCATGAAGTGGATGCATTATCTGCACTCACAGCTCAATTTGAAGCACTTAACAGAAAGATAGACCATATGAGTGCTTCAGCTATGAAAATTCAGAATGCCGTATGTGAATTTTGTGGTGGAGGACATGCCAGCAATGAATGCCAGGTAGGTAACAATTTTGCTCAACCTTCTGAAAATGCTAATTTTGTTGGAAATTTTAACAGGTCACAAAATAATCCTTATTCCAACACTTACAACCCGGGGTGGCAAAATCATCCGAATTTTTCATGGGGCAATCAAAATGCGATGAGACCACCACCAGGATTCAAGCAACAGGAGGAGAAAAAGCCGAATCTGGAAGATATTGTTGCTAAGCTGGCGACCTCTACTCAAGATTTCATGAAGAGTACAGATGCAAGACTCCAGAATCAAGAGTCATCTATCAGAAATCTAGAAATGCAAATAGGACAGATGGCTAATATGATCTCAGGTAGACCACAGGGTTCTTTGCCAAGCAACACAGAAAAGAATCCTATTGAGAACATAAAGGCAATTACTTTGAGAAGTGGCAAACAATTGGGACAAGAGGATGCTAAACAGGAGGTCAACATTGAACAAGAAGAAGAGAGTAATGAGCAATCCAAGGAAACATGCAAGAGCAAGCTTTTTCCTGATGATCCCAAGCCCTATGTGCCTCCCATTCCATTCCCTCAACGACTCCAGCAGCACAAATTAGATAAGCAATTTTCTAAATTTCTTGAGGTGTTTAAAAAATTGCATATTAACATTCCTTTTGCAGATGCCTTAGCCCAGATGCCTAGCTATGCAAAATTCTTGAAGGAGATTTTGGCCAACAAAAGGAAGCTGGAGGATTATGAAACAGTAAAATTGAATGAGGAATGTTCAGTCATTCTGCAGAATAAGCTGCCACCTAAACTAAAAGATCCAGGGAGTTTTACTATTCCTTGTACTATTGGTGACTCTTATTTCGAAAAAGCATTATGTGATTTAGGGGCTAGTATCAATTTAATGCCTTTTTCTGTCTTTAAGAAATTAGGTTTGGGAGAGGTTAAAGCAACCACAGTGTCACTTCAACTTGCAGACCGAACAATTAAGCACCCAAGAGGTATTGTGGAAGATGTACTAGTAAAAGTTGACAAGTTTATTTTTCCTGCAGATTTCATTGTTCTAGAAATGGAGGAAGATCATGAGGTTCCGCTCATTTTAGGTCGTCCTTTTCTAGCGACTGGAAGAACCTTGATAGATGTGCAACAAGGAAAATTAATTCTCAGGGTTCAAGATGATCATGTCACCTTTAATGTGTTTGAAGCAATGAAATATCCCTCAACTGATGATTCTTGCTTTAGAATTGACACCATTGATAAACTGGTATCTAAGATTTTTCAGGAAGATGTTTTCAAGGATCCGCTTGAAGCTTGTCTAACCCAATCTACTGGTGCGGATGTTGAGAATGAGGAAATAAGGGAATATGTAGAATTTATGGAGGCAAATCCACCAATTCCGAGGCATAAGGCATTGCAACTTGAAGAAGTGGGACAGTCCATCACAAGGCCTAAGCCATCAATTGAAGAGCCTCCTATTCTTGAACTTAAACCCTTACCTTCTCATTTAAAATATGCATATTTAGATGGCAATTCCTCACTACCTGTAATTATTTCTTCTTCTTTGACAGATCTTATGGAGGAAAAACTGCTTAGGGTGTTAAGAGAGCACAAAGGCGCAATTGGATGGAAGATTGCAGACATCAAGGGAATAAGCCCCTCCATTTGCATGCACAAAATTCTTATGGAGGAGAAATACAAGCCCACCATTCAACCCCAAAGGCGTCTGAATCCAAAAATGCAAGAAGTGGTGAAAGCTGAGGTTATCAAACTATTAGATGCCGGGATCATCTATCCTATATCTGATAGTTCATGGGTAAGTCCTGTGCAAGTTGTGCCGAAGAAAGGAGGTATGACTGTTCAAAAGAATGACAATAATGAGTTAATTCCAACTAGAACAGTTACTGGGTGGCGTGTTTGTATGGATTATAGGAAATTAAATGACGCCACTAGAAAAGATCATTTTCCTTTACCATTTATTGATCAAATGTTGGAAAGACTTGCAGGACATCAATTCTATTGTTTTCTAGATGGATATTCAGGGTATAATCAAATCCCTATTGCACCCGAGGATCAAGAAAAGACCACGTTCACTTGTCCCTATGGCACTTTTGCATATAGAAGGATGCCATTTGGTCTTTGTAATGCACCGGCAACTTTTCAGCGTTGTATGATGGCCATTTTTTCTGATATGGTTGAGAAATTCATTGAAATTTTCATGGATGATTTTTCTGTTTTTGGCACATCATTCGATTTATGCTTACATAATTTGGCATTGGTGTTACAAAGATGTGAGGAAACTAACCTTGTTTTGAATTGGGAAAAATGTCATTTTATGGTGCAGGAAGGGATTGTGCTTGGACACAAAATCTCCAAAGACGGTATAGAAGTTGATAGAGCCAAAGTGGAGGTTATTGCAAAATTGCCTCCACCCACATCTATCAAACTCGTTCACGGATTCTTGGGGCATGCTGGATTTTATAGGCGATTTATAAAAGATTTTTCAAAAATTGCTAGACCTTTGTCTAACTTGTTGGTTAAAGATGCCCCGTTTGTGTTTTTCTGATGAATGCTTGCAGGCCTTTAACACTTTGAAAGAAAAGCTTGTGTCAGCACCTATCATGGCAGCGCCTGATTGGGATTTACCTTTTGAGCTCATGTGTGATGCAAGTGATTCAGCAGTTGGAGCAGTGCTGGGCCAACGAAAGAACAAAATTTTTCAAACTATATATTACGCTAGTCGAACCTTGTCGGGAGCACAACTGAATTACACAACTACAGAAAAGGAACTTCTGGCGGTAGTTTTTGCTTTTGATAAATTTCGTTCGTATTTGATTGGTTCAAAAGTAGTTGTTTACTCTGATCATTCTGCTCTGAAATACTTACTTGAAAAGAAGGAATCCAAGCCCAGGTTAATCAGGTGGATATTGTTGCTTCAAGAGTTTGATTTGGAGATCAAGGATAAAAAGGGAACTGAGAACCTAGTTGCAGATCACTTATCCAGAATTCCCAATCATGATGAAGTGGGCAGCCCAATTCTGGAGGAATTCCCTATGAACAGGTATTCTCTATCAAATCCCCACGAGTCCCCTGGTATGCTGATTTGGTAAATTTTTTAGCAAGTAATGTTCTACCCCCTAATTTGTCATATCAACAAAAGAAAAAATTCTTTTCTGATGTTAAACACTATTTTTGGGAAGACCCTTTCTTGTTTAAAATTTGCGCAGATCAGGTGATAAGAAGATGTGTTTCTGAGGACGAAATGGTAAGCATTTTACAACTTTGTCATGATGGGGAGGCTGGTGGTCATTTTAGTGGTTCTAAAACTGCTGCTAAAGTATTACAATCAGGTTTCTATTGGCCCACACTTTTTAAAGATGCACATTTCTATGTAGCCTCATGTGATCGATGTCAAAGAATGGGAAATATTTCTAGGAAAAATGAGATGCCTTTAAACAACATTCTTGTGTGTGAACTATTTGATGTTTGGGGTATTGATTTCATGGGACCATTTCCACCTTCATTTGGTAATGAATACATTTTAGTAGCCGTTGAGTACGTATCTAAGTGGGTAGAAGCAGCTGTTGTACCAACAAATGACACTAAGGTCGTGGTCAAATTTCTGAAAAGGAACATTTTTTCCCGATTTGGCACCCCTAGGGCAATCATAAGTGATCAAGGGTCGCATTTCAGTAGTAAGCAATTTGAGGCACTCTTGGGAAAATATGGGGTTACACATAAGGTGGCACTAGCATATCATCCTCAGACTAGTGGTCAAGTGGAAATTTCAAATAGGGAAATCAAGAGGATTTTGGAGAAGACAGTAAATGCCTCTAGGAAGGATTGGTCTATTAAGTTAGATGATGCACTTTGGGCATATAGGACTGCATTCAAAACTCCCATCGGGATGTCCCCTTTCAGGCTAGTTTTTGGAAAAGCATGTCACCTGCCAGTGGAACTAGAACATAAGGCTTATTGGGCAACTAAATGTTTGAATTTTGATGCGCAGTTGACAGGTGAGGCTAGGTTGCTACAACTAAATGAGCTGGATGAATTTCGGCTCGATGCTTATGAAAATGCAAAGCTTTACAAGGAGAAAACAAAAAGATGGCATGATAAGCACATTCTCAGGAAAGAATTTGCAGTTGGTCAACAGGTCTTGCTCTATAACTCTCGTCTTAAATTGTTTCCAGGTAAGCTGAAATCTAGGTGGTCAGGACCATTTACAGTAACACAAGTCTTTCCATCTGGAGCAATAGAGGTGGCACATGATAGCAAAGGCAAATTTAAGGTCAATGGTCAGCGCTTGAAGCCCTACTTTGGAGGTGGAGTTAACAGGAATAAAACCACCATCGAATTACAAGCTCCTACCAAGTGACATTGAGACAGTCTGGCTGAAGACAATAAAGCAAGAGCTTCTTGGGAGGCAACCCAAGCATTTTCTTATTTATCATGTTCAAAATAAAAATAAAAATAATAATAATAATAATAATAAATAAATAATTTAGGTTATTTTTGTTTAACATTATCATTTTGTTTTGCAGGAGTCAAAGTCAATAAGGGAGCATCAAAACAAAAATCGCTGGTGAACTGTTTGTTTTGGCAGAGTCCAAGCGCCGCAGCCCTCAATTGAGAGCGCCGCGGCGCTGTTTTGGAGAATGAAAAACTCGTTGGCAGAAGGAAAGCGCCGCGGCGCTATAACATCAGCGCCGCGGCGCTATAACATCAGCGCCGCGGCGCCATGAAAAAAAAAAAAAAAAAAGGCAGAACGACAGCGCCGCAGCGCTGTAATTCAAGCGCCGCGGCGCTGTGTTCGTGATTCCGAAAAAAAAAAAAAAAAAAGGGTGGCTTTAAACCGAACAATCCCTCTTTCTTTCCCTCATTCCCACCATTTACTTTCTCTCTCTACAACAAAACTCTTCTCTCCCACTTCTTCTTCTCCTCCTTCTCTCTAGAAAATTTTGCCATCCTCATCCTCCAACGTTGTGGCTGCCATCTCCTTTCAGTTCGTCTTTCTCTTCAAGTAAGTTGCCTCTTTGTCATATCTTTGAGTATTTTTATTTAATTTT
The DNA here is from genome assembly GCA_025403435.1 of Artocarpus heterophyllus. NCBI lineage: Eukaryota > Viridiplantae > Streptophyta > Magnoliopsida > Rosales > Moraceae > Artocarpus > Artocarpus heterophyllus. Next base: position 23,297,737 of record CM046353.1, read on the forward strand.
TGTTATTTTTATTTTGTTTATTATTTCATATTTGTGTGATTATTTTTTTTTTCTTTTCTTTAATTTGCACTTGTTAGGTTTTCTTTCATGATTCTAGTTAGATTTTGATATAGGTGGTTTTTGGTAAGTGAAATTTTGACGGTGTTAGGTTCTACTCTTTAACGTGTGTGCCATACAAAAAAAAAAAATATATGGCTTCTAAGCGCACACGAACTGTAGCTTCATCATCCACCCCATATACTCGGTTTGTGAGTGAGGCCGCGAGAAAAAGACATAATAGTGCCATTGTTAAGAAAACTGTAGTACCGGAGCGGGGTTTAGACTTTAGCGATGGTTTTTCTACCGTTTTTTTTAATATGGTTATGCAAAGAGGATGGAGCAAATTTCTCGAGCAACCCGAGGCGGCTGTAGTTCCACTTGTCCGGGAATTTTATGCCAATGTTCTAGAGCACACTAACCTCCAGGTAAGTGTCCGAGGTAAGATGGTTCGTTTTGATAAAACAACCATCAACAGGTATTATGGGCTTTGAAATATTGATAATGATGATTATTATGAATACCTCAATGAACATTTGGATTTTGAGGAAGTTCTTGGCACCATAGCCACTGCAGGCACCACATGGAAATTAACACGGGGAGGCGAAGCGGTGTCGTTTCCCTCCTCCTCGTTAAACAGGGAGTACAAAGCGTGGTTGTATTTTATTGCGTCGAAATTAATGCCTGTCATGCATTTTTCTGATGTTACCAAGGACAGAGCTACCTTGTTATTTGCTATTGTTACAGGTAAAACTATTGATGTGGGAAACGTAATCCAAGACAGTATTCTGAGAACTGCTATGGGTTCCACGACTGGTGGTTTGGGTCACTCTTCCCTCATCACATGCCTATGCCTCGACGCCGGAGTCCCATTCGACCAAGAGGAAGAATTATTGCAACCCATGAAAATCATTAACAGAAAGGTCGTGGGAAGCTTCAGAGACCAAGAAGTACGCCCTCCGATTCGGCAAGACACTGGTGCCTCCGCCTCAAGCCAACCCCCTCAGCCCGAACAAGTCACTCCCATAGCTCAACCGCCTGTTGTACCTGCCCCTGAGTTACCAATCAGTGATCGCTTGCGTCGTTTGGAATTGGGCCTAGAATATAATATTGCCATGACGCGGGCAATTGCTCGACACTTGGGCATGGATGAATCTCAACTTCCACCTCCACCGCATTTTCCTGATCACTCTGAGCCTTAATTTCACTTGCCATTTTTATTTCATTATTTCGGTTTTCTTTTCATTCTCAATTTCTTAAGGTTTTTGTTTTGTTTGTTTTCCTTGTTGTCCAGATCACTTCTCGGAGTTCCCATGGCTGCACAAGTCTAATTGGCCTCATTTGTTACTCAGGGGGTTTCCTTACCTTTTCTTCTTTATTTATACATTGAGGACAATGCTCTATTTAGTTTGGGGGGGGAAACAAAAATTTTTGTTTGTTAAAACTTGTGTTCACCCTTTTTGAAACTTGAAGTGATACATTCCTGCATTGATGAATCTGGATATGATTGAATCCTTTATTTGGATGTCTTAAAATTTGTAGGAGGTATGAATTTTGTCTAAACTTGTGATGGATTTGTTGTTTAATTCTAATTCTGAATTTATGATCTATTTCTTGAGCACAAAAATCCTGAATTTTTGAATTGTGTGTATGTCCATTAATGTTCACCCATGTTTTAGAATTCATCTGATTTTCTCTCGAGGCGAAATCCTAGGCTACATCTGACTGAAAACATGATTTAGGCCATTTTTGGATCGTTTGAGCCGTTCAAGCCAACCTTGGTTAAATATCCTTAGTCACCTTGTTGAGCCTTGATGCATTAACCGTTCTTTCTTTGTCACCCACATTTGTTAAACCAGCCAATCATTTATATCTTGTCCCACATCCCGTAAACATGTTGATTTCTGAAGAAGGTAAACGTATTTTGGGAAGTAGAATGGAGCAAGGGAGTTGTTTCGTTGTTTCTTGAAGCATAGAAGTTTTTGAGCCTCACGTGGTATTAATTTTGCTATTTAAGGATCTTATTAGTTTTCATATGATTTGATTCAAAAAAAAAAAAAAAAAAAAACACAAAACCAGAAAAAAAAAAAAGAAAGAAAAGAAAAGAAAAAAAAAAAGATGAAACGACAACAATGAGTGACTAAGAAAACGAAAGTGCATAATTGAGTGCAGTTGAGGGTGATGGAGTAAGTTTGGGGATAGGGTCTAAATTGATCAGAAGTTGGATGGCTTGAAGAGAAGGGTAAATGTTGATTGTACAGTAGAAGTGGTTTAAGGGTATACAACCAAGACGGATTCTAATTGGAGTCTAGAAATCAACATGGGAGGGGTGAATTGAGCCTAAAATTTACTTTTATCTTACCTCTAGCCCAGCCTGACGTTACAAGCTTAATAAAGCCCTAATGATTTTTAGTTGGATGACTAGCCTACATTAGTGGAGAAAGAAATGAAAGGTGAACCTATGAAACATGTTTCTGTGCACAACTCATCAAAGCTTCTCAGAGTAATGTGGATGTTACTGAACTGCATACAATTTGAAAAGAATGGATAACACACACACACGGGTCATGAAATTAGAATTAGTCTTAACCAGCAAATCGATCTCACTGTTTGGATGGAATTTGTTCTTTTCTGTGAATTGTAAGATGGAAAAATTTTGGAGGACATCTTGAAGGATTTGTTTGGTCCATGTTTGTGTTACTTCTTGATTTTGCTCGAGGACTAGCAAAAGTTAGTTTGGGGGGTTTTGATAACTCTAGTTTATAGAGTTATTTGGCCACTTTTAATTAACGAATATTACTATGTTTTTGAGAAAAATTACATGAAACATCCAACTCTTTCATAAAAGCATGATTTTATTGATGCAGGTTGAAGAAAGAAAGAAAACAAAACAAAAGGGAGCAAGAGCACAAGAAATCCGAGACCAACTTTGCTGGCAGATTTAAAGCGCCACGGCGCCCAAAGAGCAGCGCCGCGGCGCCCAAGGAAAGTGCAAGAACTTCATTGGCAGAAACTCAGCGCCGCGGCGCTGGGGAAGGAGCGCCGCGGCGCTACGGCGGAAAAGAAGAGAAAAACAGAGGAGCAGCGCCGCAGCGCTGGAAAAGAAGGGCCGCGGCGCCAGAGTGATGCTGAACCACGATTTTTGGACGCAAAACAAGGGATTTGTTAACTTAAGAGTAGTATAAATAGAATAGTATGGGGTAGCTAGGTTATCAGTTAATTTTGGAGAGCGTATTTTATTTTTCTTAGGAGCCGTCAAGCATTCCGGAGTAAGAAGTGAAGAATTGGTGACAGAATTTCTTGCTCTCTTAACTCTTGATGTTTGATTCAATTAAATTTTCAGATTTTATTTCTTTTTCAATTATGTTCTAATTTTCTTAGTTAGGGCTATGATGTAACCTAATCATGACGATGTGAATTTCATATTTATGCACCATAATTGATTTTATTCATGTGAGTTATGTGTTATTATGTTTAATGCTTTTAAATGATTAGCTACCATTTAAATGATCTGATGTGCATGTTCAAAACTGAGAAGGGAGAATTATGCAAATGCTTCATCTAACATATAACCATGAATTAAATATGGATAGAGATATACCATATTATTTGTGTGGCTTCATTTGGAAAGTTCATGAATCCTAATGCATTCTGATTTATTTAAATTCACATAGAGATATAGTGAGTTAATAAACTGAGTAGGTTTGCTATACCTAGAGATAGGATAGTAAATAATTTAGGAATTTCCGTCATCACATGTGTATTATTGATTGGGTTGCGTAATTTTATGAAATTCATATCTAGTGATTATGGTGAAATCAAATGCCTTAACGCCTTGTCTTATCGAAGTATCTTTTGAGATTGATTGCAATTTTTATTCTTAATTTAGTACTTTAGTTCAGTAATTTATTCAATCACAACCTCATATGATCAACTAGATAAACCTTAGAGTTAATCCAATTTTAGTACTTAGTTAGATTATTATACAATAGTCCCTGTGAGACGATACTCTTACTCACTATTGTATTACTTGATCGATAACGTGCACTTGCGTTAGTGGATTTTACCGAACATTAAGCAGTAAGCCCATCTTAGGTTTGATAAAATATAGATTATTTTGCATCCATCCATTATAGATAAAAGATTTATTTTTACAAATCACCACTTTATTATTAAAAGAAACTACACACTACAACAAATTTTTGATTATATGACCTTTATTTAATGATTGTTTCCCAAAACCGTTGTAATAAGGAAAAAAACACGACAAGTTACACCTGCAAACACAAAAACCATCATGGTAAGTGCCGGAGCTACCATAACGGTTTTTAAAAAACAGTCATGGTAGCTATAACTTACCATGATGGCTTTTTAAAAAACCATCGTGGTAGCTCAGCACTTACCACGATGGTTTTTTAAAAAAACCGTCATGATATCTCACTTAAAAACCCCTTTCCACTTCAAAAATTAGACACAAATCAGAAACTCACCTCTCAAAAACGAACACGAAGCCCTCCAAAATAGCTACCGCTGTCCCTTTCCACCTCCACACTTCTTAATCTCGTTCGAAATCGTAAGTATTTTTTAAGAAATTGTTAAATTGTTATTGATTTTGTTGTTTAATTAATCCAAAAAATTGAAAAATTGTCATTAATTTTGTTGTTTATTTCGTGATTATTGTGTTGTGGATCATGGTATGATTTATTTATTTTATAATGGGTCTACGTAATTTGTTTTATGATGGGTGATGTTTTTATTTTACGATTAGAATATATATAGGTGGGTATGTATATAATTTGTGAAATTAATTTTAATTGAATATTTGCTATTTATTATTTCAATTTAGGACTTGCAAAATGGATAGGAAATGGATGTGAGATTTTCAATTGTCTAGGGAGTATATGAACGGTGTGGAATAGTTCTTGGATTTTGCCAAAGTCATGCCAATGGTGATAAAATTCGGTGTCTTTGTGTTCAATGCAGAAACCATATATTGCATCCAATTCCAATTTTTAGAGGACATTTATTTCGAAATGGAATTATAAGTAGTTGTCAAATGTGGCATTTTCATGGCGAGTCTAATTTCAATCCAACTTTAGTAAGTAAAGAAAATGAAGCTATTGTGGGGGATAATATGGATGATCATGACAATATGGTTGACATGGTCAATGATTTAGAAGAATACTTCTTGCACCACCCAACTTTATTTGAAACAATGATGAATGATGTCGAGACACCCATGTATGAGGCGTGTACCAATTTCACTAAATTGTCTACCTTAGTTGGATTATGGAATTTGAAAGCATCAGGTGGGTGGTCAAATTCTAGTTTCACAAAGCTTTTGGAATTTTTAGAAAGGCTTTTACTAGAGGGTAATAAATTACCAACTAGTATGTATGACGCTAAGAATACTTTGAGCACTTTGAGAATGGATTATAAGAAAATTCATGCTTGTGAAAATGATTGTGTTCTCCATAGGAATGAGTATGAGGACAAGAATTATTATCCGGTTTGTCAACAAGTAAGATGGAAAAAAGGAAAGGAGCCAAAAGATGATAAGAATGGAGTACCAAAGAAAGTGTTATGGTATATTTCACCAGTACCATGTTTGAGGTGTTTATTTGGAAACCCAAAACATGCCTAAAAATTTGACATGGCATCATGACAAATGGGTGGACGATGGTATGCTTAGACACTCGACGAATTCACCACAATGGAAGACTTTTGAAGCCGATCATCTAGACTTTAGTTCGGATCCAAGAAATATACATTTCACTTTGGCGACGGATGGAATGAACCCACATGGTAACACGAGTAGTAGGCATAGCACTTGGCCCGTAATACTTGTTAACTACAATCTCCCTCTAAAGATGTGCATGAAGCAGAAGTTTTTAATGTTGTCTTCAGTGATTTCGAGTCCTCACCAACTAGGCAATGACATTGATGTATACTTGGCACCATTAATCGATGACCTTAAAAAACTTGTGGGAAAATGGAGTCGAAGTTAGAGATGCTTATCGAGAAGAGACGTTCACACTCCGTGCAATGTTAATATTGACAATTAACGACTTCCCTGCATATGCAATTTTTCTAGTTATTCGGTGAAGAATTCTATTAGTTGTCTTATTTGCATGACAGGAAACATCTTACAAACGGTTGAAGAATGGTAAGAAAACAGTTTTTCTTGGTCATAGAAGATGGTTGTCAAGAGATCATTGTTACCATAAACAAAAGCAAGCCTTTGATGACAACAGCGAAGAAAGAGACCCTCTGCGTCCTTTGACGGGTGAACAAATATTTGAAATGGTAAAAGATATAAGAGTCATATTCAGGAACTGTAAGCGAGGTAAGGACGAGCCACCGATTAATGGACCACAAAAAAAAAGATCAATCTTTTTTTATCTTCCACACTAGAAGACACTTTTTTTCGTCATTGCTTGAACGTTATGCATATTGAGAAAAACGTTTGTGAATCCATAGTTTGCACATTGCTTGACATTCCAAGCAAGACTAAGGATGTTGAAAAAGCTCAGTTGGATCTCGTGGAAATAGAGATTAGGCCTAATTTGTTTCCCAAAAAAAGAGGGAACCATACCTATTTTCTTCCAATGAAGCACATGTTATCAAGAGCAGAAAAGAGAAAGCTTTGTGAATGGCTTGCTTCATTAAAAGTGCCAAACAGGTATTCTTTGTTTGAACTTTAAAAAGTTGGTGTCAGTGAAAGATTTAAAACTTATTGGCATGAAAACACACAATCGTCATGTGTTGATGCAGCAATTGCTACCACTTGCTTTGCAGGAAATTCTAATAAAGGATGTGAGATTTGCAATTACCGAGTTGTGCTCGTTCTTCAATCAATATACTCCAAGGTAATTGATCCACTTATGCTAGATTCACTGCAATCGAAGTTGGAGCAAACCTTATGCATGCTTGATAAGTATTTTCCACTAGCATTTTTTGACATCATGATTCATTTAACGGTGCACTTAGTATGTGAAGTTAAGTTGGACCGGTGTATTTGAGATGGATGTACCCATTTGAAAGATATATGAAGGTTTTGGATGGCTATGTGAAGAATCGAAATAGGCTGGAGGGATGTATTGTAGAAAGTTATATAGCTGAGGAATCGGTTGAATTTTGCTTCAAGTACCTATCTAATGTAGATGCAATTGGGGTGCCAAAGACTATAAGTATTGAGGCTAGGGGACTATCTACTGGCAATCCTTCATTAGTAAATCGAAAGGAGTGGGAGCAAGCTTGTCTTTATGTCTTGCACAATGCTAATGAAGTGGAGCCTTTCATTGAGGTGCACATAAACGAATTAAAAATTGCAAACCCAAAAAGAGCAAGAAATGAGAAGTGGTTGAAGATGAACACAATCAGACCTTTCGGTTGTGAATTAGAGCACACATCTATGGCAAGTGCTCCACACCACAAGATGGAGGCATGTCACAGGACTTGAAGAACCTAGGTAGAGAACTGTCATTGGTAGTTACAAGGTATACGTCATATTCCATAAATGGTTACACTTTCTACACTAGTGAAAGAGATGAGAAGCATCATGTCCAAAATAACGGTGCGACTCTCTGTGCTGAGACTATGCATATTGCCTCTGCCAAGGACAAGAATCCGGTATATAGGACCATGAACTACTTTGGTTTCATTAAAGACATTCGGGAACTTGATTATCAGGGATTGCGCATAGCACTTTTTAAGTGCAAGTGGGCCAATAGTAACTATGTTTAGAACGATAATGACGGCATCACGGTGGTTGACTTTAGAAGATTAGGATACATAAATGATCCCTTCATTATGGCATCATAAGCAATCCAAGTTTTTTATACTACGGATCCCCAAGACATGGAGTTGTCTCTAGTCATCCTGATGAAGCCGAGAATAGGTACAACAGTGAAGAAGTTGCCGAGGATTACATAGACATCCCTTCATTCACAAAGGGATTGCCACCGGTTGAAGGGATAGATGATTTTGAAGATGATGCTTCGCACTTGCTTCGTGAAAATGTGGAATGGATATATACTGAGGAATCAATGAAAAAAAAAGATAAAAAAATGAGCATCTATAAACCAATTTATGTTAATTTATTTAAAAATATTTCTTTAATAATGTCTTTCATTTTTCATCTTTGTTTCTTTCATTCTGGGCCATTGGATGCTTAACACATGGGCCGGCCACCCTAGGCAGACAAGAAAACCATCTGTAAGTGGTTATTATACCATTTTTTTATGACAATTTTTTTATAACAGCTTACACGATAGTTTTATGCATAAACCGTCATGTAATGTTAGCTTCCACGACGATTTACAAATAAACCGTCGTGGAAGGCACCATCTTTTTTGCAACATTTACAAGATTATAAAAGCTATAAAATATCTTCCACGACGGTTTATTTATAAACCGTCGTGGAAGGCTGCTGTCTTTATAATAGCAGTTGTTATGTTATAAAGCAGCTTCCATGACAGTTTATCAATAAACCATCGTGGAAGGCTGCTGCCTTTTTTACAGCATTTTTAATGCTGTAAAATAGCTTCCATGGAAGGTTGTTGTCTTTCTGACAACATTTTTAATGTTGTAAAAGAGCTTCCATGATGGTTTATTTATAAACCGTCGTGGAAGGCTGTTGTTTTTCTGACAGCATTTTTGATGTTGCAAAATAGCTTCCACGACGGTTTGTAACTAAACCTTTATGGATGGCTGCTGCTTAAAAATGCTATAAAAAAGCTTCCACGATGGTTTATAAATAAACCGTCGTGGAAGCTTCATATTTCCCCCTAAAAATTTTGAAACGCGCCCCCACCTCCCCATTTTGAATCCACCTCCCTCTCTGTCTAAAAGCGCTCCCTCTCTCTCTCTCCTCTTCCCAACTCCCCCACCCCTTTCCTCTCTCTTTCCTTTTCCCCCTCCCACCGCCCCCCTCCTCCCCCACCCGCCCCACCCTCACCCCCTACCCGGCACCACCCACCCCCCACCTTGCCCCACCGCCCTAGCCCGCCTCACCCGCCCCCCACCCTGCCCCACCCTCTCCCCATCGCCCCACCCCCACCCTCACCCCGTTGCCCTACCCGCCCCCCATCCTTGCCCCACCTACCCCCCTCGGCCCCACCCTCACCCCCCCTCGCCCACTTGCCACACTGGCCCCCTACCTCGCCCCACCCACCCTCTCCCCCTAGTCCCATCCACCCCCCACTCCACCCCACCCTTGCCCCCTTCCCCCACCGCCCCCCACCACCCCCCACCCACCCTCTTACCGTCGCCCCACCCTGCCCACCCTTGCCACCTCACCCCACCCTTACTCCCTCGCCCTACCCACCCCACAAATTTTATTTGTTTTGTGAATATGTGAAATTGTGTATATGTGAATATGTGTAATATGTGAAATTGTGTAATTGAAATTGTGAATATGTGAAATTATGTGAAATATGTGAAATTATGTGAATATGTGTAATATGTGCCATTATGTGAATATGTAAAATTGTGTAATTGAAATTGTAAACTTGTGAATATGTGAAGATGTGAATATGCAAAATATGTGAATATTGTGAATATGTGAAATTGTGTAATTGATATTGTGAGCTTGTGAATATGTGAATATGTGAAGATGTGAATGTGTGAAATATGTGAAATTATGTGAATATGCGAAATTGTGTTCGTGAAATTGTAAACTTGTGAATATGTGAAATAAGTGAATATTGTGATAATGTGAAATTGTGTAATTGAAATTGTAAACTTGTGAATATGTAAAATATGTGAAATTATGTGAATATGCGAAATTGTGTAATTGAAATTGTAAACTTGTGAAGATGTGAATATGTGTAATATGTGAATATGTGTTATATCTCAACTTATAATATTTTATTCTTAATATGTAATTGTGTAATATGTCAACTTAGAATATATCAATTTTTGACTGTAAGAGAGTAATTTAATATTACTATGTGTGTGTTAGTTTTTGCTTACTTTGCACAGGTGTAATGTCTCGCGGGATCGATAGTGACTAGGACGAGGACGAGTACGAAGAGTGCACTCCATCTTCATTGCAACATAGCAAGGGAAACCAATGCCGTAAGCCATGGAGGTGAACCGAATTTGATCCGAAGGCAAACTTTGAGCGAAGGGCTACATGGTGAAAAAAGTTCATTGCATGAGAAAGAAAGGTTTAAGAATTGAAGTGAGTTTTGATTCGAAAGGTCAACCAAAAGGTGCACCTAGCCATGAATTAAGTAGTTGGATTGAAGTCCTTAATCGAGAACACATTCCTATCTAGATAAAAGATTGGAGGACTAAGGATTTGAAACAAGTAAAAGATGTGATTTGGAGAGAGATTTACGACGCTTTCACAGTCGATGATTGGTATAGGAAAAAGGCTTTGAAGGTTTGTGGCAAATTAGCAAAGAGGTTTAGATCTGACCTCTATGTTACCTTCATACAGCCATACCTTTGCATTCCGAAGGATGATGAAAATGTATATAAATGGCCTCCTATGGTAGTACACTACTACCCCTTCATAAACGATGACGATTGGGAAGCTTTTGTGAGGTATCGACGTTCTACCGAATTCCAACTGCTATCATCAAATGCAAGAAGAATAAAAGCGAAAAATGAATACTGCTCTATGGTTGGCCGAGTTGAATATAGAGCGCTCAAGCAATCATTGGTACGTTAATATCTTACACATATTACATATATCAATTATTCTATCATTAATATGTTACCAACATAGCATAACACAGTTAGCTAAGACAGGCGTGCTACCAACATGGGAGGAGTTATGGGTAAAATCACGTCAAGATCCTAATGGATAGTTTAAAAATCGAAAAGTAGCAGAAATTGGGAACTTGATTGTAAGTTTATTGAACACGAACCATTAATTTGTAATTTAATACCTGTTGAAGGATCTTAAGAATAACATGGTTTTGTTGTTATTTTACAGGATGAATACATGACGTAACAAAGTCAAGGGAGTTTCCAATCGGTTGGTAACAATGACATTTTGATGAGGGCACTAGGGAAACCGGAACATTCAGGATGAGTTCATGGTCAATCGAAGTATGTGAAGCAGTCTCAATACTTCGACTTCCAATCAGATACTTCAAAATTGAATTCCCAAATGTCGAAGATGTAGATGGAGATTTTAGAACTACTAGGTCTTATGACCAAGCTCATTTCCCAAGGATGTGCCAAGTCGACAGATGATAACATCTCACAACGCAACAACTTCAAGGCTAGTTGTAACCCTCCCAATGATGTAGCAAAAGCTCCAAAAGCTCCTTAAGTCCAATTGTCACCTCCTCGTCAAGAGCCCAAACAAGATCAAGAATGCAGGCTCTTTGTTAAGGATAGAATTTGTTAGAAAAATAGTGCGCAGCGGAATTTTAAACTTTTTTCATCAGAGTAATTTCCAAAACACAAGTGTGACATGCTATATGCATAAATTAACCAGATCTTACTAACCTTTGTATGCTGAAGAACCTCCGCAATCTATGAAGAGAAATAACGTTCCAGAAGAGCGTCAACCAACTGGTCTTCTTTGCTATTCTCTATCCACGACCGGAGTGCGTGTGGGCTCACACGTACAGCTCTTCCACTTGTGACTCTCCTCCCAACCAATCGAGAGAACCCAAAATAAGTGTTCGTGATTTGTGAACAAAAGCTCTCAGGGAGTTCTCAGATTCTCACTTAGCAGAGTATCACTCTTAATCTCTCAATTGATCTAAGTAACTTGTGAGAATCACTCCCTATTTATAGAGGTTGGTCCTAGGGTTAGTCCTCATCAGATTAGGTCTCAAAATTCAGATCAATATCTGATAAGATCCGCGTGGATACACGTGATCTTATCCTTCGCTGATCGGCAGGCTGAACCACCTGATCAGCAGGTCGAACAGGTCTCATCGGCAGGCCGAACACGTCCATCGGCAGGCCGAACTGCCAAATAAAAAATCTCGCGAATCTTTTATTTTCCACCCAAGATTCTATAGGATAAAGTCTTAGCTTTAATTCAAATAACCCAATATAGAAGTTATCTGATTAAAACAACTTTATCTAGATAATCTCTAAGAAAATAAATCAATTCTCAATAATTCTACAAGTTTATCTAGATCTAATTTATCCAAAATTAAATCAACCGATAAACAGACAGGAATTATCTGATCCCAATAATTCAACAAGTTTATCTTGAATTAATTTATTACCTAATTAATTCAACCGATAAACAGACATGACTTATTTAATTCTTCCAAATTTTAACCAATCTAATAAATCCGACATAAGTCATCAATTATTATAAAAACACGTTGTATCGTTACAGGATGTTGTGAGCTAGCAAAGGGGACCATATGGACCTATATAGTTCAAGCTCCTGATAATTATGAAACCCAATATCCCAGATATACATTTCATAATTATCAACTCCAACGCTACTCCACTAAAAGCTTGGAGCTACACTCTCGAACTATATAGAATTACGAAGCTCGTATAGCTAAGTCTCCATGACATATCATAGTGTATCGTATCCCTATATGATAATCCATAATCGGCTTAAGGACAAGTTTTGTCTTACCTTTCCGATTATTTTTATCTTTCGTTCCATTATCGTACCATTAGAAAACTTACCATCCAAAGACAGTATACCATTCGGTTTCACCTATGTATCCAAATGGTTGAGCGCTCCAGTTTTCCAATTACAGGATAATGCATATAAGAGGATATCATTACTCCTAAAGAGGAGCTATGGATTCCATATCTATGAATAACAAGTCTACGCCGTCAAGAGTCATGCCTCCAACGTACCGACATGCATTCCACTATTAAGATGTGGGTGTCACCCTTTGGTACATTAAAAGACATAAGTCAAGACAACGGGCCCATTATTCATCTCAGGATTAAGATACAACACAAATGATTGTCCAAATCAATTCACTTTCAGTCCCGATCCAACACATTGTCACTTATGACAACATGCCAATGTTTCTATTCATAGAGTCCTCCTTTGATGTCAAGACAAACCATCTCCCAAAAGGGATATAGACAACATAACAATCTTTGCATGAATAAAGCGCCTAACTTTATTCCTTCGATTGTGGGTCATATGATTTAGACCATCACCTTAAGAATCGTGTCTTCTGCATAATCTGTCCATCATATGCCCAATTCTTAAGGTTTAGATCGACAGTCTCAAACTATTGTTTGCTTAACATACATTCAACAAATATGAACATAAAGAGGACAATATTTGGTATATAAATAATGAATAAATTCTTTATTGATAAAAATGTCTTAAAAAACTTATTACATTTTACTCCTTAGGGCATACATGTCTAACAGAATTAATAGTGGGTGTGCACTTGTTGCGCTTAGGAAGGCGTGGATGGAGAGTCTTCCAACTGATACAGTTCATGGAAGACCATTAGGGGAAGAAAATGTGTGTGTTAGCATCACTACCATCAGAGTTAGAATAGCTTAATTGCTTGTTCCACCACTTGAAGTAACAACTATTAGTGAAGCCGTCGGAAGCTTCATCGTATGGCCGAAGAGATTAGTTGAAGTCATCGCATTGATGAAGACGAGTCGAGCGTCTAGTCACATTCCACAAGATCTAAGTAGAAAGAAATGCCAAAAAAAGAAAAGCTCTACAAAACCAAGACAATCACAAGTTGAGGTAGGATAAGAACAAGAATAACCCGTTGCAAATGAGCCATAGCCTGCATTTAACTTCACTTTAGTACCTTACGAATTCAAGCAGTTGGCTCTATACACATATTTTTTCATGCAGGATGGGTCAATAATTCAGTGCCTGATACCGATAAATGTCACTGATAATGAATTGCCTATCTATCTGGGGTATGAAGACGTTTACTACTTCATCAACTTTGATAAAATCGGGGCGGACTGTATCTTGATATACCTCAGGTAATAACTCCATCCTTAATTCATAAATTTTAAAATATAGTTAGAGATGTAAGGTTCTTTCAAATAATTGACTATATTGTTTTTTATTGTAGTTTTTTGGCAGAATATTGTGACATAAGAGTCTTTAAATAAACAAGCTACATAAATTCAAATCCTTTTAAGTTTAGGAACATAAAAACAATCTCGCAAAATTAAACTTCTATAATTATTAAAATAAAGATGGATGTCTCCCATTGCTTCAGCCAACACTAAGGATCCATCGCCTATCCAAAGCATAAAGTCTTCATGCAGCAGACTTCTCGTTTCTTTGAACCCCCATAGAGAAACACAAACATGATTAGTTGCCTCGGAATCTATGACCCAAGTGTCATTGGATTCCTCAACTAAACAAGTTTCAATAACTAGAAGATCACACCTACCTCCTTGGGAAAGGAAGTCCTTACAATTCTTCTTGATGTGCCCAACCCTCCCACAGAAAAAGCACTTGAGATTCTTCTAGTTCTTCTTTTTCTCCTTCTTGTCCTTGCCATTTGCAGGATAGAAGACTCCCCGTTCTTAGCCTGTTGCTTCTTTCCATTCCTAGAGTTAGGATTAGAACTATAGGCAGCTGCCAAGTTGGCCTCTCCACCGGCAAGAGTTTCCTCGATCAGAAGTTTAAACTTCTATAACTGCTTCATCAATTCAATCAAGGTCATATCCCATCTATTGCTTAAATTAAATGTAGCTCTAAACAGAATAAACTCCTTATATAAAGTCTCAAAGACTATAGTCATCTATGTTTCAGCATCAATGTCAGCTCCATTGGTTTGAGCCTCAGTGAGGTAACCCATAACCAACATCATATGCTCCTTCACAGGAATCCCAGTCTTTGTTTGTAGTTTAGAAGTTTCCGCTGTACCCCCTGCCATTTTGTTAAGGCCTGGCCTCCAAACATGTCTTCAAGATTATCCAAAGTCTGCTTCATAGTCTCATAATCTTCATATTAAGCCTGCAGCATATTATTCATGTTGGCCATAACATAATAGCGGGCCTGATAGTTAGCATCCTTCCAACAATCATACCCTTGGATTTGCTCATTATTGGAATCTCCCATAGGCTCGGGAGGACACGATGTTCTCAGCACAAATTTTAGTTTCTCAAAGGACAAGGCGATATTCAGGTTCTGCTTCCAATCATTAAACTTCTCACCAATTAATTGGTTATTGTCAAGTATCGATGATAAAGCGTTTATAGACATATTTAATATTCAATAAAGAACCATATACCAAACATAAGCAAACAAACCATAATAATTTTGTAAGATAACACAATCAAGTAAACATACAAGTGTGTTTATATGTGAAAACCTTGAATATATCATAACCTTACAATAATAATTCCCAACTCAGAATTCAACAAGTCGCCTAGGGGAGGCCTGCTAATTTCAATTAGGAACACAGATCTCCTCCTGATTAATATATGCCATCCAGGACCCTATGAGCCACTATATATTAATAATCGTTTCTTTAGTCATTAATTATATTAACGGAGGTCCTAGGAGAGGTTAATAATAAAATTAACATGAATGTATAACTATCATTTTAATATTTTATCCATGATTTATAATCACCACCCAGGGGTGTACAATGATAAATCATGCTAAAATATCTTGTCCTCTTAGAGATCCAGCTCGGTACATGATGAAGCCCTCTCCTAGGGGTTAGAACCACCATGTGCTACCTATGGACTAATGATGGAGGCCTAGGTCCTCTCTTCAAAAACCTTCTCCCACTCAATCTTTTGAAATCAAGGTTCTATTTTAAAAAACATGCATGAAAAATTTTTAATAAGCGGCACTTCCAATTTTATATGACATGTTATTAACAAAAATGGCAAATCATATTATAATGCAGGCAAACAAAGCAATCATGCAAAGCTACAAGAAAAATAATAATAAATAACCTAATAATATGGTTCCACTCTAGAGAAAAGAAATCAAAAATTACAAGAGATCAATCGAAACATATTATCAATTCTTCATTCTTGAATCCTCAAATTGTGTCCTTCTTCGTATATTATCCATTTTCAAGTCTTCAATCCCACATAGATCAAATACTCAATATTTTCGGTCATATCCAAATTTAATGTTTCTCAGAATTGTCTAAAAATAAAATCAAAACTACACTGAAAAACGTACCATTTTTTAAAATTCATAGCTCTCTATTGGCATGCCAATCTGTGTAATCTATCTATTGATCATGACCCTTCGGCTTGTCGAACCTCACAGTTTGGCCTACCGGTTATGACAGATCGGCCTGTTGAACCTAAAAGTTTGGTCTGCAGCTAGAGCCATCAGAATTCTACCCCACAAACAAGCTATCAAACCTCACAGTCTGGCATGCCGTTCTACGACCATCGGCCCTTCAAACATGAGGGTTTGGCCTGTCGACCGAGCAAAAATCATATTTTCCATAACATACAGTTTTTATGCAGCTTTTCAATATTGTTTTCAACAATTCAAAAATATAAAATTAGAGACTTAAGAAATACCTGTAGTTAGCTATGGTCGATCTTCTAGATCTGTCTTGTCCGAATGATTATTTAATTACAAAATTCTTACAAATTTAAAATTAAATAATAATTCCTAGGCAGTGATAATAGACCACCATCTAATTATACGAAAAACCTCGATAAACATTCTAACCTCTAAGGAACCATAATCGACACAAATTAATTAATTTAATAAATAATTAAATAATAATTTAATCAACCATAATTAATTAATAAACATTCACCACATAATTCCATGACAACGTATAAATATATAGAAACCTTAGAGTGCCAACTCTCTAAAAATTAAATTCAAACATAGGAGAGATCAAGATCACATAATTTATTCATATAACATGATCTCACTGTCGTAATTTATGTAAAAACCATAGCTCTGATACCAATTGTAGGAAAAACAGTACGCAATAGAAATTTAAAAATTTTTCATCAGAGTATTTTCCAAAACAAAGTTTGACATGCTACATGCATAAATTAACCAGATCATACTAACCTTGTATGTCGAAGAGCTCTAGCAATCTGTGAAAAGAAGAATGTTCTAGAAGAGCCTCAATCAATTGGTCTTCTTTGCTATTATCTATCCACGATCAGAGTATGTGTAGGTACACCTCGTATAGCTCTTCCTCGGTGACTCTCCTTCTAACCAATTGAGAAATACCGAGAACTACCATTCGTGAATTGTGAACAATAGCACTTTAAGGGAGTTTTAGAGACTCACAAAATAGAGTGCTCACTCTTTATCTCTCAACTGATCTAAACAACTATAAAGTCTCACTCCCTATTTAGAGAAGTTGGACCCAAGAATGAGAAGCCTGCTTAAGTCCATAAATTGACTTTAGCAGCTTATAAACCTTACCCTCTTGACCCGCGACCTTAAACCCGTCTGGTTGTTCCATATAAATGGACTCATCAAGATAGCCATTCAGAAAAGCCGTCTTGACATCCATCTGCCAAATCTCGTAGTCGAGAGCGGTAGCTATGGACAAGAGAATCCGGATGGACTTAAGCATGGCTACAGGCGAAAAGGTTTCCTCATAATCGATTCCTTCCTTTTGCGTATAACCCTTAGCTGCCAATCTAGCCTTAAAGGTTTTGACCTTTTCATCCACTCCTTTTTTCCTCTTGTAGATTCACTTACACCCTATGGGTTTTACCCCTTCGGGAAGATCCACAAGCTCCTAGACCCGATTAGTCTCCATAGACTTCATCTCTATATTCATGGCCTCTATCCAGAGTCTTGAATCAACATCCTCCATGGCTTCTACGTAAGTATAAGGATCCCTGTCATGTTCATCTGGTTCAGCCAAAAAGACCTCCCCATTGAACATATACCTCTCAGGTTGACGCCCGATCCTCCCACTACGCCGAAGCCCCTAAGGTTGTTGTTTAAGTTTGTTTGGTTTTTCTACACCGATAAGAATGGTTTCGTTCGGAACCTCCGGAGTGAACGGATCACCCCTTAACTCCTCAAGCACCACTTTGCTTTGAGGTTTAAAGTCGTCCATGTAACTCTCCTCAAGGAAAGTAGCATTAGTTGAAACCACGACTTTATTTTCCTTTGGGTTATAAAAATAACCCCCTTTAGTCCCTTTTGGATATCCTACAAACACGCAAACTTTTGAACGTGCTTCCAACTTATTCGGATCCTTAAACAGGACATGAGCCGGACATCCCCATATGCGAATATGGTTTAAGGATGTCTTCCGTCTTGTCCACAACTCGTGAGGAGTTTTAGGGACCAATTTTGAAGGCACATTGTTCAAAAGATAACATGCGGTTTGTAGTGCATATCCCCAAAAGGATAAAGGCAATGATGAATAACTCATCATGGATCTTATCATGTCCAACAAAGTCCTATTCCTTCTCTCTGCTACACCATTCTGCTGTGGAGTGCCCGGCGCAGTCAAATAGGATAAAATCCCATTCTTTAACAAGTGTCCCAAGAACTCATCAAAAAGGTATTCCCCACCTCGATCAGATCGAAGTGCCTTTATGGGTCTACCCAATTGCTTTTCCACTTCAACCCGAAACTCCCTGAACTTATCATAAGTTTCACTTTTGTGGTGCATCAGGTACACATACCCATATCTTGAGTAATCGTCAATAAAAGTGACGAAGTACTCATACCCTCCTCGTGCCCGGATGTTCATTAGCCCGCAAACATCACTATGCACAAGTTCTAGAACCCCTTCGGCCCTATTGCCCTTAGGCCCGTATGGTCTTTTGGTCATTTTACCCTCCAAACAAGATTCACATTGAGGTATAGATTCCACCTTTAAGTTACTGAAAGGTCCATCCCTTACCAACCTTTGAATCCTATTCAGGTTAATATGGCCAAGGCGCAAATACCAAAGATAAGTCATATTAGAGTGAGAAGTTTTAAGTCTTTTTGAGTCGTTATCATTTATCTCAACATTAATCAATAAGTCCATCTTAAGTTTGATAAAATATAGATTATTTTGCATCCATCCAGAACATTTAAAAGATTTGTTTTTACGAATCACCACTTTCTCATTAAAAGATACCACGTAGGAGTCTTTAAATAAAAAAGATACAGAAATTAAATTCCTTTTAAATTTAAGAACATAAAAACAATCTCGTAAAATTAAATTCCTATAATTATCAAAATAAAGATGGACATTTCCCACTACTTACGCTAAGACCAAGGATCCATCGCCCATCCAAAGCGTTAAGTCTTCACGTAGTAGACTTCTCGTTTCTTTGAATCCTTGTAGAGAAACACAAACATGATTAGTTGCACCGGAATCTATGACCCAGATGCCACTAGATTCCTCAACCAAACAAGTTTCTAGATATAGAAGATCACACCTACCTCCCTTGGAAAGGAAATCCTTGCAATGCTTCTTTATATGCCCGACTTTACCACAAAAGAAGCACTTAAGCTTCTTTGGGTTCTTCTTCTTCTTCTTCTTGCTCTTAGTAGCAGTAGGAATAGAAGACTTCCCGTTCTTGGCCCGTTGCTTCTTTCCATTTCCTGAGTTAGGATTAGAACCAGAAGCAGCTACCATGTTGGCCTCACCACCAGCAGGAGACTCCCTGATCAGCAGTTCGAACTCCTGAACTGTTTCATCAGTTCTGTCAAGGTCATATCCCGTCTATTGCTTAAATTAAAAGTAGCTCTAAATGGAATGAATTCCTTAGACAGAGTCTCAAAGACCATAGTCATCTGAGTTTTAGCATCGATGTCGGCTCCATTGGTTTGAGCCTCAACGAGGTAACCCATGACCAACATCATGTGCTCCTTTACAGATGTCCCCGGTCTCTGTCTACAGTTTAAGAGTTTTTGAAGTGCCCCTTGCCGCTTCGTTATGGCTTGGCCTCCTGAACATATCCTCAAGATTATCCAAGATCTGCTTCGCAGTCTCATAATCCTTGTTGAGCCTGCAGCACATTGTTCATGCTAGCCATACATAGTAGCGGGCCTGATCATTAGCATCTTTCCAGCGGTCATACGATTGGAATTGCTCATTACTTGAGTCTCCCGTAGGCTCGGGAGGACAAGGGGTTGTCAGTACATATTTTAGTTTCTCAAAGGATAGGACGATGTCCAAATTCCGTTTCCAATCGTTATAATTCTCACCGGTTAATTGGTTTTTGTCAAGTATTGATGATAAAGCGTTTTTAGACATTTTCAATCTACAATAAAGAATCATATACCAAACATAAGCAAACATATAATAATAGTTTAGTAAGATAACACAATCATGTAAAAACATACAAATGTGTTTATGTGTCAGAACCTTGAAAATATCACAACCTTACAACGATAATTCCCAACTCAAAATTCAACAAGCTCCTAAGGGAGTCATGCCAAATTCAATCAGGAACAGAGATCTCCTCCTGATTAATATATGCCATCCAGGACCCGTATGATCCAGCATATACTAATAATCGTTTCTTTGGCCATTAATTTTATTAACAGAGCTCCTAGGGGAGGTTAATAATAAAATTAACGTGAGTGTATAACCACTGTTTCAATAGTTTATCCATGATATATAATCACCACCTAGGGGTGTGCAACCATAATCATACTAAAATACCTTATCCTTTCAGAGATCCAATCTGGTACATGATAGAAATCCCTTCCTAGGGGTCGGGACCACCATGTTCTTCCTATGGACCAACGATGGAGGCCTTAGGTCCTCTCTTCGAAAACCTTCTCCCACTCAATCTTTTGAAGTCAAGGTTTTATTTTAAAATTATGCATAACAATTTTAATATGAGCGGCACTCTCTATTCTATATGACATGTTATCAATATACATGGTAAATCATATTATAATGCAGACAAGCAAAGCAATCAAGCAAAGCTACAAGCAAAATAATAATAACCGTAATATTATGGTTCCACCCTAGAGAATAGAAAAACAAAGATTACAAGAGAATAATCGAGACATTTATCGATTCTTCATCCTTGAATCCCCAAGCTGTATCCTTATTCATGCAATACCCATCTTCAAGTCTTCAATCCTGTATGAATCAAATACTTCATATTTCTGGTCATATCCAAATTTAATGTTTCTCAGAATTGTCTCAAAAATAAAATTAAATGTACACTGAAAAAATTGCACCTTTTTCTGGACACTTGGCAGCTCTCTATCGGCAGGCCGATCTAGGTGATCGGCCTACCGATCATGAAGGTTCGCCCTGCCGAACTGAAAGTTTGACTTGCCAGCAGAGCACCCCAATTTTTGCCCCACTGTCGGCCTACCGGACCACACGTCCGGCCTGCCGATCTGTGACCTTCGGCCTGCCGAACTGTGACGTCCGGCATGCCGACCGAGCAAGAAAAATATTCCAGAAAATACAATTTTAATGCAATTTATCAATTTTATTTTCAACAATTCAAAAACATAAAATTAGAGACTCAGGAAATACCTGGGGGCGCCATCATCAATCTTCTAGATCCGTCTTCTAGATCTGTCGTCTCTGAATAATTATTTAATTACAAAATTCTTACAAATTAAAAATTAAATAACAATTCCTAGACGGAGATGATAGTCCGCCATCTAATTACATGAAAAACCTAGATACACATTCTAACCTCTAAGGAACCATAACTGGTATTAATTAATTAATAAATAAATAAACAACAATTTAATCAACCATAATTAATTAATAAACATTCACCACATAATCCATGACAACATATATATTATATAGAAACCTACAGTGCCATCTCTCTATAAAATTCAATTCAAGCATAGGAGAGATAAAGATCACAAAATTTATGCATATAACATGATCACAAACTTGTACATTTATGTAAAAACCATGTCTCTGATACCAATTGTTGGAAACAAAGTGCGCAGCGGAATTTTAAAAATTTTTCGTCAGAGTAATTTCTAAAACACAAGTTTGACATGTTATATGTATAAATTAGACAGATCTTACTAACCTTAGTGTGCCGAAGAACCTCTACAACCAGTGTAGAGAAGTAACATTCCAGAAGAGCCTCAACCAACTGGTCTTCTTTGCTATTCTCTATCCACAACCGGAGTGAGTGTGGGCTCACACATACAGCTCTTCCACCGGTGACTCTCCTTCCAACCAATAGAGAGAACCCAAAGCTGGTGTTCGTGATTTGTGAACAAAAGCTCTCAGGGAGTTTTTCAGATGCTCACTAGAAGAGTATCACTCTTAATCTCTCAATTGATCTAAGTAAATCCTGAGACTCACTCCCTTAATATAGCCATTGGTCCTAGGGTCAGTCCTTATCAGATTAGGTCTCAAAAACTCGAAACAGAATCAAGTTCGGATCAATATCTGATAAGATCTACATGAAAATGCGTAATCCTTTTTCTCGCTAGTCGGTAGGCCGAACATCCTGATCGGCAGGCCGAACATGCTCCATCGGCAGGCCGAACTCCCGAGAAAAAAAAGCTCCGCGAATCTTTTATTTTCCACCCGAGATTCTAAAGGGTAAAGTCTTAGTTTTGATTCAAATAACCCAATAGAAAAGATATCTGATCAAAACAAACTTTATCAAGATAATCTCTAAGAAAATAAATCAATTCACAATAATTCTACAAGTTTATCTTGGTCTAATTTATCCAAAATTAAATCAACCGATAAACAAACAAGAATTATCCGATCCCAATAATTCAACCGATAAACAGACATGAATTATTTGATTCTTACAAATTTTAAACCAATTTGATAATTTTGACATAAGTCACCAATTATTGGAAAAGCATGCCGTGTCGTTACAGGATTTTGTGAGCTAGCAAAGGGGACCAAAATGGACCTATAAAGTTCAAGCTCATGATAATTATAAAACCCAATATTCCAGATATACATTTCACAATTATCAACTCCAACGCTACTCCACTAAAAGCTTGGAGCTGCACTCTCGAACTTTATAGAATTACGAAGCTCGTGTAGCTAAGTCTCCATGACATATCAAAGTGTATCGTATCCCCATATGAAAACCCATAATCGGCTTAAGGACAAGTTCTGTCTTAACTTCTCGATTATTTTTATCTTACGTTCCATTGTCTCACCATTAGAAAACTTACCATCCAAAGATAGTATACCATTCAGTTACACCTATGTATCCAAATGGTTGAGCGCTCTAGTTTTCCAATTACAGGACAACGCATATAAGAGGATATCATTACTCCTAAAGAGGAACTATGGATTCCATATCTATGAATAACAAGTCTACGCTATCAAGAGTCATGCCTCCAACGTACCGGCATGCATACCACTATTGAGGTGTGGAAGTCACCCATTGGTACATCAAAAGACACAAGTCGAGACAACGGGCCCACTATTCATCTCAGGAATAAGATACAATACAAATGATTGTTTAACGTGAATCAATTTGCCAAGACAGAATTATTAATCTAAATCAATTCACTTTATGTCCTGATCCAACACATCGTCACCTATGACAACGTGCCAATGTTTCTATTCACGGAGTCCAACTCCGATGGCCAAGACAAACCATCTCCCAAAGGGATATAGACAACATAATAATCTTTACATGAATAAAGCGCCCAACTTTATTCCCTCGATTGCGGATCATATGTTTTAGACCGTTACCTTAAGAACCGTGTCTTCCGCATAATCATCCCATCATATGCCCAATTCTTAAGGTTTAGACTGACAGTCTCATACTACTGTTTGCGTATCATACATTCAACGAATATGAACGTAAAGAGGACAAGATTTGGTATATATAAATGAATAAATTATTTATTGATAAAAATGTCTTCAAAAACGTATTACATTTTTACTCCTTAGGGCATACATGTCTAACAATAAGTTTTATTATTTCAGTGGATTTTCTCATTTTAGACACTCAAACTGAGGTGGATATAGAATCAAAAATTCTTATCATCCTCAGAAGACCTTTCTTAGCTACGGCTAATGCTCTCATCAATTGTCGAAATGGTCTCATGAAAATCTCTTTTGGAAATATGACTCTTGAAGTGAATGTTTTCCATGTTGGGAAGCAATTTCAAAGCAATAATGAGTGTTCTTACACTGAAATCATTGATGAAGCTGTTCATGAAGAATTTCAAAAGCGAACCGATGTGCTTGAAAAAATCTTCCAAAGTCCTGATATTGAAAATCCTGATCCCATTTCTGATATTCCTTAACATTCACTGGACAAAGAAACAAAGTTTTGGCAACCACATTTTGAAAAGCTATTCCCAAAAGGAGAAAAGCCAAAACCATCCACTGAAGAAATTCCCAAAGTTAAGTTAGCCCAACTTCCTAAAGGACTAAAACATGCATTCTTAGGAGCTGATGAATCTTTTCCTGTTATCATTTCATCCAAACTCGATGAATCACAAGAGCGACGGTTAATTAACATTGTTGCGTGATCATAAAAATGCATTGGGTTGGACAATAGCTGATATCAAGGGTATTAGTCCCTTGATTTGCTCCCATCATATTCAATTGGAAGAAGGTGTTAATCCAAAAAGAGATCCCCAAAGAAGACTGAACCCAATAATGAAAGAAGTTGTGAGGAATGAAGTTTTAAAACTGTTAAACGCTGGTATCATTTACCCCATTGCAAACAGTAAATGGGTCAATCTAACTCAAGTTGTTCCTAAGAAATCTGGTGTAACTATGATAAAGAATGAAAAAGGATATTTTGTCCCTACAAGAGTTGTCACTGGATGGCGAATGTGCATTGATTATCGAAAATTAAATGCCGCCACTCAAAAAGACCATTTTCCACTCCCATTCATCGATCAAATCTTAGAACATGTAGCTAGTCATCCTTTCTATTGCTTTCTAGATGGATATTTAGGATATTATCATATAAAGATAGCATTAGAAGATCAGAAAAAGACCACATTTACATATCCTTTTGGTACTTTTGCTTTCCGACAAATGTCATTCGGACTTTGTAATGCTCCAGCTATATTTCAAAGATGCATGATGAGCATTTTTAGTAACATGGTTGAGAAGATTATGGAAGTTTTCATGGATGATTTAACTATTTTTGGTAATTCATTTGATACTTGTCTGTTTAACTTGGAAGCTGTTTTGAAAAGATGTGAAGAAAAAGGCCTTGTGTTAAATTGGGGAAAATTCCATTTTATGGTTCCATCTGGCATAGTTCTTGGACACATTGTCTCTGAAAGAGGAATTGAAGTTGATCCAGCTAAGATTGAGCTTATTTCAAACTTGGCCACTCCAAAGACTGTTAGAGATGTTCGATCTTTTCTTGGACACGCTGGATTTTATAGGAGGTTCATTCAAAATTTTTCAACCATATCAAGACCATTGTGTAATCTCCTATTGAAAGATGTTGTGTTTGAATGGACAAAAGAATATGAAGAATCTTTCCAAGCACTGATATCTAAGTTAACTTTTGCACCTATCATGCAATCCCCTGATTGGAGTTTACCATTTGAAGTCATGTGTGATGCAAGCAATTACACTGTAGGAGCCGTCTTAGGTCAACGAAGGGAAGGAAAACCTTTTGTAGTGTACTATGCTAGCAAAACCTTGAACAATGCTCAAATAAATTACTCAACCACTGAAAAGGAATTACTTGTTGTAGTATTTGCACTTGATAAGTTTCGTTCATACCTAATCGGTTCACCTATCACTGTTTTCACTGATCATTCTGCCCTTAAGTATCTCTTTTCTAAAAAGGATGCTAAAGCCTGATTTATTAGGTGGATCCTTCTTCTGCAAGAGTTTGATTTGACTATCAAAGACAAGAAAGGAGTTGAGAACGTGGTAGCTGACCACTTATCTCGTTTAGAAGTCAATGATTCTGTCGATGGTTCACCAATTCATGATGAATTTCCTGATGAACATCTGTTCTCTATTACCAAGTTACCTTGGTATGCACACATTGTCAATTATTTGGCAACTGGAGAAATTCCATCTGCTTGGAGTTTGCAAGACAAAAGAAAGTTTTTGATTGAAGTGCGTAACTTTTACTGGGATGATCCGTACCTTTTCAAATACTATCGTGATCAAATCATGAGACGTTGCATTCTTGAAGATGAAGTGAATAGTGTCTTAAAATTTTGTCACACTGATGCATGTGGTGGTCATTTTTCTACGAAGAAAACTGCTACAAAGATCCTCCAATGTGGTCTTTATTGGCCCACTTTGTTCAAAGATACTTATCATTATTGTCGTTCCTGTGAAAATTGTCAAAAGTTAGGTACTCTGTCTCGTCGTCATATGATGCCTCTAAACCCGATTATAGCAATTGAAATATTTGATTGCTGGAGAATAGACTTTATGGGACCTTTTTCACCTTCTTCTGGGTACCTATGCATCCTTCTTGCTGTGGAATATGTTTCAAAATGGGTTGAAGCCGTTGCATGCCGTACTAATGATAATACAACTGTTATAAAGTTCTTGAAAGAAAACGTGTTATCTAGGTATGGTACGCCACGTGCTATAATCAGTGATCAAGGCACACATTTTTACAACCGTTCTTTTGAAGCTTTGATGCAAAAGTACGGTGTAATTCATAAAATTTCGACTGCCTATCATCCACAGACAAATGGACAAGCTAAGTTAGAAAATAGAGAGATCAAACAAATTTTGGAAAAATAGTGAATCCTGATCGAAAAGATTGGTCCTCACGTCTTCAAGATGCACTTTGGGCATTTCGCACAGCTTACAAAGCTCCTTTAGGAATGTCTCCCTATAGGCTCGTCTTTGGAAAAGACTGTCATTTACCTGTAAAACTTGAACATAAAGCTTATTGGGCTATTAAAGCTCTCAACTTTGATCTTAGTGCTGCAGGTATTGAACGGAAGCTTCAACTCTCTGAACTTGAGGAATTAAGGAATGATGCTTACGACAATTCACGGATTTACAAAGCAAAAATGAAAGCATTTTATGATAAACATATTCTGAGAAAGAACTTTGAGCCAAATCAACGGGTTCATCTTTATGAATCTCGTCTTCACCTTCATCCTGGTAAGTTAAAATCACGATGGACAGGTCCATATATTGTGAAACAGGTTTTCCCTAATGGTGTTGTTGAAATTGAAGATCCATCCGATGGAAGGATACTCAAAGTAAATGGCCAGAGATTGAAAAGCTACATAGAACGGATAACTGAACCCGAAGAAGTCATTCTTATGGCTCCAGTTTATCAACCCTGTGTAGTTTTTTATTTATTCTCTTTTAAATATTTTTTTTTGTTGTTTGTTTTCTTATTTTGTTTTTCATATTAAAAAAAAACTTTGAAAATTGAAAATAAATCTCAAAATTAATTCTTGCAGAATAGCTAAGATTAAGGAGGCTATAATCAATTGTGATTAGTAAATACTTTATATTTGCGGCCTCTTGAGACGAATTCTAAAGAATTTGTGTAAAAATATGATTTTTGACTTTCGAAACAAAAAAAATAAAGTCTAGGGAATCTGACTTTAAAAGACCCAATTTGTAATATGTTGTTGTGTGTTTTGTTAGTTTTTAGTTTGTTAAGTTTACCATAGATCATCTCTACAACTGTACTGATTCAGGTAATATTTTTGCTGCTCTCACTATTCTTTTATACATTTAGGATAATGTACATTCTAAGTTGGGGGGAGAGGGTTGTGCTTAAAAATTGTGCTCCAATGTTGTGCTGTGCCAAAAAATTTCGATTTTGCCCAAATTTTTTTATTTTGCTCCAGATTCTTGTACATTTTTCATTTTTGTGTGTTAATTTTTTTGGTCATAAAATTAAAAGAAAATTTAAAAAAATGTCTTGTAAATATTAGTTTCTTAATAATTAATGTCTTATTATTTTGTTTTGATTTTGAATTTCATATTAATGTTATATCATTTTTCTATTCTTTGAATTATCTAATTTTATGCACTCTCAAAACTTTAGTTTTATTTAACATTTTTATGTGTTTATTTTTCAAAGTGTTTGTAAGCCATTCTTTTCACACACACACTGTAATGTTTAATTGTGGTGGTAAGTCAAAGCTATGAATATTTGAGTTTTGTTATTTTGTGAAGATGAACAAATGAAGGCAACAATATTTTCAAAATTAATAAACTAATTAAAATAAAAAAAAAGAAGAAAAAAAAGAATAAAAAAATAAATTGTAAATAAATAAAGTGTGTAATTATATAAATTAATGAATAAATTTGGATAAGTTTGGTTTTGTAGCCTCTTTAACTCGAGTAAGTAAGTTCTAAGGGGTGTTTCAACATCTAGTACCTTAGACCAACTGGTCTAAGAGTGACTAACCCAAAGCTCGTTAAATGGGTTATGGAGAAAGCTTAAGGGAACTAAGCATTACACTATCCATAATTATAAAGTCTGTAAATATTTCTATGTTCCTACTCTTTAATTGTTCCAAATCAACAATTTGAAGTGTTGCTGCCTACAAGAGTGAATTAAAGCAAAATATCAAAATAATTTTATTCTTAGTTTTGAAACTTCATAATTATTCATTATCCCTTTCTGCACTAAGTCTGGTTTGTATACATTTTGTTAAATAGCATATAAATTGTTCAAATAAAATTTTGGTTTTGTTAGTCTATTTAGTTAGATTACTCAAATTATAGTTAAATGATTTTTCATTGTATAGATATTTAATAATTCATTTCAAAATTTTATCGCTTTAATTGCTAGGGACTTGCAATAAGCTGGTTGGGGGGTGTGATGAGACTGTAAAAGTGTACATTTTCTAAGGCTTAAATCATTTATTTATGCTTTTATTTCTCATTAAATCCTCAATTAATAGCAATTTTGTATTAAATAATGTTTTTGTGTCTTAGTATGTAAATATGTTTAAAAATGTGTTTTTAGTGTGTTTTTATGTTTAATAGAATTTTTAGTAATTTTTAGAGTCATTTCGTTGTGTTAAATAAGTATCTAGTCTGTAAATAGTCAAAACCATAAAAGTAATGTGGTTATTTTATTTTGAGTTTTAGAGTGTTTGATAGTGTGTTTTAAGTTGGTAAATATGTTTTATTATATTTTTAGTAATTTTTAAAAATATTTCCAAGTCATAAAAATTATATATGTGCTAAACTGTAAGGGACTGTAAATTTTAGGAGTTTTTATTTATTTTTGTGTGTTTTAATATAAAATAAATATTTTAAATATTTTTGTAAATATTATGTTTGTAAAATAATTAATTTTAGTATGTTTGTGAATTTTAGATTTAAAATCTGGAGGAAAAACGGAGCAAAACGACACCAAAACGAACAAAATCGGATATCAAATGCATCGAAAAGATAAAGAAAATTTAAAATTCATCTAGGTGGACACATGGCATAATTGTAACCATCGAATGCATTGCCAATTCAATCGTGACTGTTGGATGTCTGCGCACGTCACGCCACGCGTCAGCCGCGCAGCATGTGTCAGCGCTGACGGGTGTCAATGGGGCCCGCGAATCTCAGGCTGTCTAATCGGGTGCTGCAGTTTCACATGTAACCGTTCTCTCGACCATTGGATTGGATTACCAAGACTGATCTGACGGTTTTGTCTCTTGGTCCCACTGGTCCCATCCGGACCCATTTTCGCGCGTGTCTCTAGACCGTCGGATCATGTCTTCAAAGGCCTAGATCGTCCCATTGCCGTGCTCCCAGCTGCCGAGAAGTAGATAATCTCAGCAAGATTCTCACGCATTGATGAATGCCCAGCGCGAAGAAAAAGAGAGGGAAATTTGGATATTATGATCCGTTTTTCAACGCTTGAATAGTGTAAATAATTGAAAGAATCTCTCAATAGTAATTCTCAAGGCCTATAAACTACCGAGGCATTTGCCTCAGTTCAGCATCCCTTCGGGCCTTTGGTCCTCTTTCCCTTTCTTTTCCTTTCTGTTGAGTTAGACTCAGCAGTATCTTCTTAGATAATAAAATAATGCTTAAATTAGTGTAAAGAGTCTGGTGAGGCAGAAAGATGATCTTGTATGTACAGTATTTTGGTATGGATTTTGACTCTATATTTGTGTGGTAATGCTTATATTTTTGGAATAAATTATATCTTTTTGTTTTCAATAATTATTGTTAATGTTGTTATGCTACCAATTTGTACATAAATTCAGTCATGCTTTCTTTATGTAATTTAATTGTGTTGCATAGTTAATATTAATAATAATGAAATGATGCTTAATTTTATGGAATGTCTTTTACTATAGTATGACTTGTTATATTGTCGATTCTAGATATTTCATAAGACGAAGTGTAGCCGGAGTGAATGTAAAAATTTATTCCACTAAAATATATTAACTTTGATTCGTTATTATCTTTTCTATCCTATAATTATGTTAATTATAATTGAGTGATAGCTGTTATAATTTTCATAATTAGTGAACCAATAATTATTTTGCTAGTTTTTATAGGAAGACCCTTACTTCATTATGGCTTGCTATATTGTCGATTTAGGTTGACCTATATAATTAGTAAAATGTGCTTGCAATTAATGAGATAAGATATAATAAATCAAATGCTTTAGATAATTATTAATTAGAGTTAAAATTCCATATCAATTGCAAAACATACAAGGAATTCTCAAAGCTTCATCATTTTAATTTTATGCTTTAAATTTTGAATTAAATAAAATAAAAACCACAAAAATATTTATCTCATTTTACACTTTGATTTGAAAAAGTGCTTGCCTTTTTGAATATTTATTTTTATCAATTTGTCAAGGTACAAATTTTCACATCCCTGTAGATACGAAAACTTTTCTATACTACAAACGTCTGCTGTTTAAAAAGATAAATATTTTGGGCATTACCAAGGCTGAATATGGGGCGGCTAGTGATACTTCGAAAGAAACTGTGTGGCTCTATAAGTGCTTTGGGGATCTTGAGGTAGTTCCTGGTATGGATAAGGCGGTATCGCTATATTGTCACAACTCTATAGTGATGGCTAATGCTAAGAACCAATATTTCACAAGAAGAGTAAGCATATTCATTGGAAGTATCATGTGATAAAGGACTTCATTGAGGCTAGGCATGTTGCAGTATACAAGATCACATCTAAGGATAATTTAGTTGATCTTTTCATGACGACACTAACTACGAGAGTTTTCAAGAAGCATGTAAAGGCTATGGGGATGTGAGATATGTCATATTTGCTTATTTAGTGCAAATAGGAGATTGTTAGACATAGTGCCCTAAAGAGTAAAATGTTGTAATAAGTTTTTGGAGACATTTTATCAATAAAGAGTTAATTTATTATTCATATACCAAATGTTGTCCTCTTTATGTTCATTTCTATTGAATGTATAATAAGCAAACAAAAGTTTGAAACTATCGGACTAAACCTTTAAGAATCATGCATATGATGGATAGATTATGCGAAAAACATGAATCTTAAAGGTGATGGTATAAATCACAAGATCCACAATCAAGGAAATAAAGTTGGGTGCTTTATTCATGCTAAGATTACTATGTTGTCTATATACCTAACGGGAGATGGCTTGTCTTGTTCATCAGAGTAGGACTCTATAATTAGAAACATTGGTGCATTGTCATAGGTGACGATGTATTGAATCAAGACAAACAGTTAAATTGATGTGGTTAATAATTTTGTTTTTTCAAATCAATTCACTTTAGACAATCATACATGTTGTGTTTTAATCCTGAAATGACTAATGGGCTCATATTATTAACTTATGTCTTTTGATGTACCAACAGGTGACATTCTAATTTAATATGGTACGTATATCAGTATGTTGGAGATTCATTATTCATAGATATGGAATCCGTAGCTCTTTCTGTAGAGTTAATGGTATTCTTTTATATACATTATCCTATAGTTGGAAGACTGAAACGCTCAGCCTTTTGGATACATAGGTGTAACAGCATGGTGTACTATCTATGGATAGTAAGTATTCCAATAGTGTGATAATGGAATGCAAGATAAAAGTAATTGGGAAGGTAAAATAAAATTTATCCTTAAACCGATTATGAATATCCTATCGAGATGTAACACATTATGTTATGTCATGGACAGTCAGCTCATTGGAGCTTTGTAATTTTATATAGTTCGAGAGTATAGCTCTAAACTTTTAGTGGAGTAGCGTTAGAGTTGATAATTATAAAATATATATCTAGGATATTATAATTTATAATTATAGAAGCATAATCTATATACGTCCATTGGGCCCCTTTTGTTACCTCATAATAATCCTATAACGATACGGAGTGTTTTTCTTATATATTGGTGACTCATGTTAAATTATTAGATTGGCTAAAATTTGATAATATTGGATTTAATAATTCATATTATTTTATTTGTTGAGTTAATTTTGTGAATTAATTTAAGATAAACATGTTGAATTATTTGAACAATATTTTATTTACTATAGGATTATTTGTATATGATTGTTTTAATCAGATAACTTCTCTATTGAGTTATTTGAATTAAAATTGAGGCTCTGTTTAAGATTCCCATGTGAAAATAAGATATTATGAGGATTCCAAGTTATCGCAAGGTCAGCAGGTAAGCCGATGGAGTAATTTTGGCATGCCTATCACCTAGATCAATATGCCTAACATGCAATAATCAGTATATGCGCTTTGACGTGTTTTTCAACAAAAGTTGATCCAAACATGAATTTTGAGGCCTAATTTGCTAAGGTTTAGCCACAAATTTGACCACTATAAATAGGGGTTAAGTTTTCTTAGTTATTCAGATCACTTGATAAGCATAGAGTGTGTGCTCTAGCAAGAGAAACTTTGAAACTCCCTAAGAGCTATTGTTCAACATCAAGAACTTTAGCTCTAGGTCTTCTCAAGTGGTTGAAAAGAGAGTCACCAGAGGAAAAGCTGTATGGCGTGTAACCATCCATACTCCGATCGTGGATAGAGAATAACCAAGAAGACTAGTTAGTTGAGGCTCTTCTGGAACATTCTTCCATTGTTAAGCTAAAGTCCATTCAGATACTCTTATCCATTATTGTGTATTATGATTACAAAATTTGGCACATGAATGTCAAGACAACGCTTTTGAATGGCTATCTTGAAGAAAGAATCTACATAGTGCAACTAGAAGGTTTCTTAGTTGAAGGCTAAAAGGAGAAAGTCTACAAGCTGTAAAGGTCCATATATGAACTTAAGCAGGCTTGTTAATCATGGATTATCAAGTTTGATGAGGTTATTAAGTCTCATGGTTTTTAACAGAACTAGGATGAACCATGTGTCTATAAGTTCGTAAATGAAAAGAAAGTAATCTTTTTTGTACTTTACATTGATGACATCCTGTTCATTGGGAATAACAAGGAATTAATGTCATAAGTAAAGGAATGATTAACCGAACCAATTTCAAATAAAAGATTTAGGAGAGGCAAGCTATGTTCTTAGGATCCAACTCATCCAGGATCACATAAAGAAATTTTAGCATTATCTCAACATGCATATATTTCTAAGATGCTTATCAAATATAGGATGCATTACTCTAAGAAAGAGAATTTGCTTTCTAGGCATGGCATCCATCTTTCTATAGAGCATTGCCCTAAAACTCCACAGGAGGAAGAGGACATGCATCATTTCCCTTATGCATTGGTAGTCAGAAACCTAACGTATGTTATATAGTATACCAAGCTTGACATCTCTTATGTTGTAGGGATAGTCAGTATGTTTTAGTCAAATCTAAGATTTGGTCAATAGATGGCTGTGAAGTGTATTCTTAAGTATCTTTAGACAATGAGAAACTATATGCTTGTGTATTCTGGTGGACATTTGTCTCTCGGCAGTTGCATTAATTTTTATTTTCAATCAGATAAGGATGATTGAAGGTCGATCTCAAGATGCATGTTCACTCTTGGTGGTGGAGCTGTTATCTAGAGGAGTGTGAAACAATGTGTGTTTCCAACTCGATACTAGAGGCTGAATATGTGGCTGCTTGTGAAGCATCCAAGAAAACAGTTGCCTTCAAAAATTCTTGATGGATCTAGAAGTTGTTCTAGATATGGATAAGCCGATTAGACTGTACTGTGATAACAGTGTAGTGATTGCAAATATTAAAGAATCAAGAAACCACAAAGGCAAAAGGCATGTAGAAAGGACGTATTCTCTTATACAAGATATATACCATAGAGTTGAAGTAATAGTGTTGAAAATCGCATCAGAAGACAACCTAGCAGATCCATGCACAAAGACCTTGCCAACTAAAGTTTTTGAAAAGCATCTAGAAGATTATAGATTAAGAGATATGTCTAATCTGCTTTAGGACAAGTGGGTGATTGTTAAGATAGATCTCCATAAAGCATAAGATGTTTTGTAAATAACATATTTATAAAAACAAAATAAAGTGAAGTTATTTATTATATTTACATGTATGTATTTTAAATACTCTTTGGTTATAATTAAAATTCCATAATTATTTATATGGCCTTAAAGATCATATATAAGTGTTATATACAAGATAATAATATTTAAAAATAATAATTAAAATGGTCAGTAGCATATAATTAATTATTTAATTAAAGTATGGAATCTTTAATTAAACATTACTAGAGCAGTTCATTTCTATTGAGAATGAATAGTCTTATTTAAATCATTAATGTAATGAGTTCTTGAATAAGTGTACTGTATATAATAAGATTATATAGGACCAAGAAATGATGTGATATGAACAACTAATAATTTTCATTAAATATTACAAGTTCTAAACACATTGATTGATGTTATATATAAGATGATCTTAATATTGAGTTATTAGCAAACTCGTATTTGTAGATTTATGTCTTTTAAATTACTCAGTACGAATTTAAGAATTTAATCTTATTCCTTGTATCTTGGAGGCATAATAAAGTAAGTAGCTAGGAATGTTAACTTTAAAAGATGGAATCTATTCCTTTTTTAGAAGTACAGAAATAATTCTCTTGAGTATTGATTTGGGGTTTGAATAATAAAAGCACTCAATTCGTGATTAAGTTCATAAATTTCTTATTTATTAGAGAATCAATGGCACTCAAGGATAAAGAAGCAATTAGAGAGGTTAACGGATATTGCTTATCTCTAATTATAAAATTACTTATGTAGGATCGACTAATAGGAAATGGCTATATCAAATAGACAGCACTAAGAAATGAGTAATTAAATATCTATAATTTCAAAAGTACAATTCTAAGTAAGTAGTGGAGTTACATTGGAATTAATAAAAGAGTAATATATTAATTAAAGAGTTTAATTAATATATTAGTTTTATTGGAACTTAAAATTATGGGTCCATTAGTCCCCCGCCATACTTAAAAACACTGTTTGGACAAGAAAAATTATTATTTTAAAAGTTAATTTAGAATTATGGAATTCTAAAATAAGTCTCACCCAAAATAAATGAATTATGAATTAATTTATATTTATTAAATAATTAGATCATTTGATAAATAAAAAATTAATTTTGAAAGACACACAATACATAGGTCCCATAACCTATAGCACAAAAGGAAAATCCTTTTATGCACATTAAAGCTTGTTTACAAAATTTCCATATTTGATATTTCTAATTTTGAATAAATATGATTTAATTCAACTATTGAAAGTTTAAAGAGGAAACAATTGAGATTGGGCAACAAGCAGTATTCTCTATTGCACTGTTATAAGCATGGCGCCACATGCATAGGGAATCTCTCTTGTGTTTTTAATTTTAATATTATTTTAATTAAATATTTAATATTAAAATTAAACTAAGAAGATTTTTCAAAATTAATAAGCTCTCTTATTCTCAATAAATAGAGGTCCCCATTATTCATTAGAGATACACTTGTGAGCTTTGAAGAGAATGAGAATACTCTACCAAATTCCTCTCTCTAGTAGGAGTGTAGAAAAAAAAAAGAGTGTGAAGAAAAGTTCTTTACACCGAGACCTGTTCTGCTTATATGTTAAGATTTAGAGGGTGTTTGGTACGGTGGTGGGAACCATTAGTTAGAACTATTTTTACTGTAACATGTGAGAGCTTTATACTATAGCAACTTTTTACTTTTTATTGTAGCATGTGAGAACTTTACACTGTTCATAACTGAGATAGTAGTTAAAACCACCCCTTGTCAAACAACAAGTTAGGGTGACTTAAATAAGTTGAGTAATCATTTAGAAACCATATTTCTTCTACGCCTACATGTACATCCATCTTGATGTCGAGGACTAGGCTTTGAAGATGGTGGTTTCATCTCAAAGTGAATGTCGTTTGCAATTCCCTTGTATTCTATTTATCTTCATTTATTTAGGTAAGCAAAATTTGATATATATTTATTTATGTGTAAAATTAATAAAATCTATAGCATTATACAAATGTTTTGAGAAAATTTTTGTTATACACGATCTGCACCACATCCATGTTTTCGCTATATTTTTGTGAAAAATATTTTCCAAAACCAACAAATCCTCCTTTGTCTGCTTCTAGAGTGGTATTCATTTTTGTCTTTTCATCTTGTAGTCTCTTTGTCTTTTTTCCTTTTGTATTGTTTCAAAAGTCTTCTCCTTGTCATCATTCTAGTATTTATTTAATGTATATTTGATGAAATGATTTGCTCTAAAAATCCTCCAAAATGCACTCTCTCTCTTCCAAATTTCTCAAGCCGTAGATTTAATCATATCATAATCCTAACCCTATGTTCAAATAGGTCACTGTTCATATTTTCTTTTTATGTGTACCTTCAGTCCTAATATTCAACATTTAAAATGTAGATCACAACTTAGTAATTTTCTTACTAATTAAACTGACTATTAAATAGTCAATTATTATTTTTTTTTTTTTGAAGTTGACGTGATTTATATCTTTATAAGTGTTTTTTTTTCATTTTATATACATCATTAACTTTGGGTTGTCACTCTTATGAATTAAATTCATATTTGGTGATACTAAATTGTTGTTAAGTCACTAAATTTTCAAGCTTTTAAATCATTTATTTGAACATAATATGCACAAAACAAATACATAATCATGAATTTTTCATTCAAATGCATATTGAACTTATAATCACATAAATTATAAAAAGGGTAATTTAATAGGTGGAAATTCCTTGTCTAATCCTTGATTTAATTGAAGATTAATCCAATGATTTCTTCAGACATCACATTTAGGGGGGAGAATTTTTTGAGAGCAAAAGACTACGAGGAGGCTTGATTTTAGTTAGAACCAAGAGATTTTGGCTTCAAGAAAGCTTGGTAAGGAGGATGCAAATGAGGAAATTATTTTCTCATCTTCAAGTATTTGCACATCACTCATTAATGGGAGTGAAGTAAAATTTTTAGAGTCTTCGAAGGGGGTGTGGGGTTTGGCCTTAATAGGTGGAAGGGCTTGCTGTTAGGATAGATACACATAAAGCACTTGAAGTTTTTGTTAGACATGTATGCCCTAAGTAGTAAAATGTTGTAATATGTTTTTGAAGACATTTTATCAATAAAAAAATTATTTATTGTTCATATACCAAATGTTGTCCTCTTTCACGTTCATATTTGTTGAATGTATGTTTTGTTAGATGTGTATGCCCTAAAGAGTAAAAATATAATATGTTTTTGGAGACATTTTTATCAATAAAGAATTTATTTACTATTTATATATCAAATTTGTCCTCTTTACGTTTATATTTGTTCAATGTATGTTAAGCAAACAATAGTTTGAGACTGTCGGTCTAAACATTTAAGAATTAGACATATGATGGACAGATTATACAGAAAACACAATTCTTAAGGTGACGGTCTAAATTAAAAGATCTGCAATCAAGGGAATAAAGTTAGGCGCTTTATTCATGTAAAGATTGTTATGTTTTCTATATCCCTGATGGGAAATGGTTTGTCTTGATCATTGGAGGTGGACTCCGCGAATAGAAACAATGGCATATTGTCATAGGTGACGATGTATTGGATCGAGACATAAAGTAAATTGATTTGGATTAATAATTCTATCTCAGCAAATCGATTCACTTTAGACAATCATTTGTATTGTATCTTAATCTTAAGATGAATAGTGGGCCCGTTGTTTTGACTTATATCTTTTGATGTACCAAAGGGTGACGTCCATATTTTAATAGTGGTATGCATGCCGATACATTAGAGGCATGACTTTTGATAACGTAGACCTATTCTTCATAGATATAGAATCCATATCTCCTCTTTAGGAGTAGTGATATTCTCTTATATGCATTATCCTGTAATTGGAAAGCCAGAGCACTCAACCAGTTGGATACACAGGTGCAACCAAATGGTATACTGTCTTTGAATGGTAAGTTTTCCTAATCAAGAAGGTAAAATAGAACTTGTCGTTAAGCCGATTATGGATAAT
Organism: Artocarpus heterophyllus; assembly: GCA_025403435.1. Taxonomy (NCBI): domain Eukaryota; kingdom Viridiplantae; phylum Streptophyta; class Magnoliopsida; order Rosales; family Moraceae; genus Artocarpus; species Artocarpus heterophyllus. The sequence goes on from CM046353.1 coordinate 23,335,950, forward strand.
CCTATGGGGATACGATACATTATGATATGTCATGGAGACTTGGCTATACAGGCCTCGTAATTCTATATAGTTCGAAAGTGCAGCTCTAAGCTTTTAGTTGAGTAGCGTTAGAGTTAATAATTTTGAAATGTATATCTAGGATATTGGGTTTCATAATTATCAGGAGCTTGAACTATATTGGTCCATTTGGTCCCCTTTGCTAGCTTACAAAAATCCTATAACGATACAGTGTGCTTTTCTAAAAATTGGTAACTTATGTCAAATTTATCAGATCGGCTGAAATTCGATAAAATCAGACAATTCATGTTTGTTTATTGGTTGAATTAATTTTGTGATAAAAGTAATTCAAGATAAACTTGTTGAATTATCAAGATTAGATAATTCATGTCTGTTTATCAGTTGGATTAATTTTGAATTAATTCAAGATAAACTTGTTAAATTATCAGGAATATTTATTGTCCTAGAGATTATCTAGATATGAATGTTTTAATTAGATAACTTCTCTATTGGGTTATTTGAATTAAAACCGAGGCTCTATCCTAAGAATCTTGGATAGGAAATAAAGATTTGTAGGAATCTTTTATCAAAGGTTCGGCAGGCCGATCTTTAAGTTTAGCCTGTCGATTGAGGAGGTTTGGCATGTCAATCTGACAGTTTAGCCTACTGACCGGGTGATAAAAGGATCATGCGTTTTCACATAGATTTTATCAGATATTGATTCTGATTTTATTTTGATTAGAATTTGTGAGGCCTTATTTGATAAGGACTGACTCCAGGGCCCAACCTCTATAAAAAGGGAGTGAGTCTCTTTATTGTTAAGATCAGTTGAGAAATCTAGAGTGAGACTCTGTCAATGAGACTCTTAAACTTCCCAAAGAGTTATTGTTCATAAATCACGAATTATAGCTTTGGGTATTTCTCAATTGGTTGGAAGGAGAGCCACCTAGGGAAAAGCTGAACGATATGAGCCCACACTCATTCCGATCGAGGATAGAGAATATCAAAGAAGGCCAGTTGGTTGAGGTCTTTCTAAAATGTTACTTCTCTTCACTGATTACGATAGCTTTTTGGCATATACAAGGTTAGTAAGATTTGGTTAATTTATGCATATAGTGTGTCAAACTTATGTTTGAGGAAATACTCTGATATAAAAAATTTTAAAATTCCAATGCGTACTATTTTTCCAACAATTGGCATCAGAGCCATGGTTTTTATATAAATTTGCAAGTTTGTGATCGTACAATATGAATAAATTATGTGATCTTTATTTTTCCTATACTTGAATTTAATTTTTTAGAGAGTTGGCACTCTAGGTTTCTATATATTCTTATGTTGTCATGGATTATATGGTGAATATTTATTAGTTAATCATGGTTAATTAAATTATTATTTAATTATTTATTAATTAATTAATTTATACCGGTTATGGTTCCTTAGAGGTTAGAATGTGTATCTAGGTTTTTCTTGTAATTAGATGGCTGTTGATGCTTACCGTAATCCGGCGTCGGATCAACACCCATGTGCGGCTGTGCAAGGTCTGACCTCTCCTTGGGCTCGCCTCTGCCTGGAAGTGCACACCTGCAAGAGGAGGGATGCTTCGGAGAAGATAGTAGGGTCAGTCCATAGACAAGGGCTCTCCGTTGCTCAAGGCAGGTATTGCTCGGCAGAGGTCGGCAACTAGTTAGGTGTGTAGAAGAAGTCTCTCCCTAGAATGCCATAAATGCATCCTATTTATAGGCCACCACTTGAATCGGGTGTAAGGTGGGTTATACCCACGACCCGGGTGTCACATCAAGGTGTGTCAGGCAGTAGGTAACAAGTGTCGCACCCATCGCCCAATGGATTAGACGCTATCGAACGGCAATGTATCTGCCTTGTGTTGGCCTGTAATGGCGAGTAGCAGCTTGCCTGCGAGTAATGTCAGTCCGACTCGAGCTACTGTACATTCTGAGGTGGCAGCCTTCTTGGGGCGTAGCCTTGGATGCCTGAGAGGCACCTCGGGAAGAAGTATAAAGCGTTGAGGGCCGATAGCGAGATTCCTGGTGTCTACCGAGCTATTAGCCGACCACCAAAGTTAGGGTTCTCGATGGCGGCGTCGAGCTTACCCCCAACATTAGCCCCCCAGTTCACCTGGTCAGTGTCCGGTCGGGTGGACTATGCCGAGTGGGTGAGGTCGGCTCAAAGGAGGAAGGCCAAACGACACTTCGAAGCGGGGTGAGGCGAAAAGACGCACGGATCAGACGGGGGACGCGTGTCGCATTGTGGCCGTCTACGCCGCCTGACAGGTGTAATGATCGCGCGTCTTATTTTTTGCGCTCCAGTTTCCCGCCTGAAATGGCTATAAATAGGGCCACCCCCTCTGTCATTCACACTTCATTTTTAGAAATTTTACACCCGAAGAGTTTTAGCTGCCGAGCTCAAGTTATATAGCCGAGGATTGTATCTCCTGAGCTACCGAGAACCCTAGCAGGTAACCTCCCTTGAGTGAAGATGAGTGATTTGTTCAATTCCCAGAATGTAGAGGTCTCCTGGTCCGACAATAGCGCGGAGAGTAGTAGTTCTTCTACCACCCAGTCCGACGCCGAGGTAGCGTCCCCGAGACGGGACTGGGCTAGCTGGTTGGAGCAAATCCTGAGGGTTGACTCCCAGACGGCACCTGAACAGGAATTTTTAAACATGCTGGATGGACGAAGGCTCATTAGGTCGTCTAGGGAGCAAGACCCCTATGTCAGGTCGGCTATAGCGGGCTCGTCTCGAGTTATTCCAAGGGAGAGGGCCGAGCTTTAGACTCGCGAGGATGCTCCGAGCGCTTCCGACCAGAATGTGGGGGCCGCAGTCCAAGTAGCAGGAGTGATCACAGTCGACGTGTCCGATGAGGAGCATGTAGCCGAAGAGGTGGAGGCAGAGCAGCAGGATATGGAGCAGGAGATCTAGGTCACCCGCGTCTGAGGAGTGACGACATTCGGGTAACCCAGCCTAGGCAAACCTCAGCGGCGGGCTACACAAGCGCCATCACCGAGTCACGACTGGAGAACCTACGCGTCGAGTGTGGCATCCCAGACGACGTGATTCTCATCCTCCTCGGCGAGGGAGATTCACCTTTAAACGCGCCGGAGGGATGCATCACGCTTTATGTCGAGTTCTTTAGGGCTGGGCTACGTCTGTCGTTGCACCCCTTCTCCATCGGGCACTCAATGACTTCAACATGTGCCCGGCCTAACTGAACCCGAATAGCTATAGGTCGTTGATCGGAATGTACATTCTATGGAAGTACCACCGGAGCACCGAGATGCCGCTGGAGGCCTTCAAGCAAGCGTTCAAAATGAAGAAGCTTCCCCGATAGTCTGGCTGGTACTATGTCACCAGCTTCTGGAAGGATTTCATCCTGGGCAACCCCGACTCGGACAAATTATGGAAGTACGAGTGGTTCTACGTCTGGGGGAACTTTCTAGCCCGAGCCGGTGAGGCCGTCCCTAAAAATCAGCAAGTGTCGAGGTCGTTCGAACAGGGGCATGTTTGGACCAAGCGCCCCTGGGCCCCGAGCTGTGTCATCAGGGCTGTTGATGAGCTGTTCGACAAGCCGGAGTTGACCAGGCAGTAGTCCTTCCTCCTCAGGAAGGACACTTTATCCGGTTACGGCTGGTTCAGGCAGTCCAGCAGTCTTCCCCAAGCTGTTTGTCCTGTCCGGGTGACCGGGCAGGTTACAATTGCTCGTCCGAGTGCCGCAGACGTTCCGGGGCCAAGCACTTCCTGGTCCGGGTGGCCGACAAGGGAGCCTTCTACTTCTAGTTCCGAGGACTCGTCTAGTGGCTCCTTCGATGCAGGGCCACCTGTAGCCGACAAGGACCTCGAGGACATGATTAGGTTCATATACCCGTCTCGCCAGCTCCGGATCGGAGGTCAGCCCAGAACTTTATTTTTAACGTCATCTTTTTCTTATCCTGACCTCGCTTTGACTTCGCATTTCCTTGTGCAAAAATTACGACACCGACCTCCCACGCCGATAGACGCGCCCAGATGGCAACACCGGGAGAAAGCGCAAGCGGACGTCGAGGCCCGAGCTTCTAACCCGTAGCCGACCAGAGCCTCGCCAGAGGTCACTCCAGTAGACGAGGCCGCCAGAGGCTCGTCCGAGGACGTGTAGAGAAGGCGTCCAAACTACCGTGGCATCGTTCTTGAGTGCCTCAGAGATGCGGTTCCTCAGGATGACTTCTTCATGAACATCCGAGGGGAGGACTTCCAGAGTCTCTGCAACACGGCCTTCCGAGCTGTCGCCTCTGTGAGTATTCGAGCTTAACGATAGTTAGATTCTTTTTATCATATTGCCGAGGACTGACGCCTTTTCTTGCAGGTGAACGCCGTTCTGCACATGGTGCACTCCATCGGGATAAGGGAGATCCACAAGGAGAAGGAGATGCACAAGAAGACCTTCCTGAGGAAGGTGGATTCCAACAAAAAGCTCAATGAGAAGAACATTGAGCTATACCAAGCCAAGGAGTCTCTCTCACGAGCCTAGGAGGAAGCTTGAAAGGCTAAGGCCAAGGCCGAGGAGGCAGTGAGGCAGCTAAGGGAGGCGACGGATAGGGCTGCACAGCTTGAGGGGCAGCTGACGACCCTGCAGGCGGAGCACCATCACTTCGTCGTCGAGCTCCCTGGTCGCCTGGCAAGTGCGGTTGAGGAATTCAAAACATCCCCGGAGTATGCCGATCTCTACTACTTCGGCATGACAGACCTCCGTAAGCACCTGATCGAGAAGCACCCCGAGGCAGTGGGATTCGACTGGTCGGTGATTGTCGAGCCCGACCAGGACGATGCCGAGCAACAGCGGGGTAAAAAGGACGAGGTCGTCGTGGTAGACGGCAATGACGACGAGGATGGGCAGAGCACCGCAGGAGGCGGAGGCGAGGACGCGGCTGGGGCCAAGACCCAGGCCGATTGACGTCTGTATTTTGCCCTTTCTTTCCCCCCTTTTTTTATTTTGTTCGGGCTCGGGAGGTGCCTAGTTTACTTGTACCTCCCCGATGAATAAAGACCCTTTTCTCTTCTCGAATTCTTGTGAATAGTTTTATTTTGCCTTACTTTCCACATTATTGTCCTCGGGTTAACAGTCTTAGCTTTAGGTGCACCTCGATGTGAGGTATTCCTCGAACATCCGGTTATTGTCATCTAGTGTTAGGTAACCGTTATTGTCCAAGCTAGATGCTCCTCGGGGAGGATCCTAGGCTGGGAACCAACCATCTCGACATCCATGGGGTTGGCTCGAGTTCCCCTGTCCGTTCGGTTAATCCGAACGAGTAGGTTCTAACCTCGGCTAGGTTGTCGAGTTGTCCGAGCAGAGGTGAGTAGCGCTTCTGTTCTCAGTTAATATGAGTAGTTGTCCTTCTCTGCTTGGTTAAATAATCCAAGCAGGTCTAGGTTTCTAATCTCGTTCGGGTAGAGCATAGACGGCGTATGACTACCCTTACCCTGTTGCCCCCTAGACTTGCTTAAGTTTTAAAGAAGCTTTACAAGTGTAGGACTCGTCGGGCACAGGACTGTGCCAAGCAACTTAAAGGGTTTTCTGTACGGCGACAGACATATGGTCGGTATACCGACCAGCCCCCCAGCCCGGTTTAATAAGGATGACTCTCCCTTGGCGGGAGTTATTGTCTTGTCCTCCCAGCTAGAGTTGCGGCCTTTTGGATTTACTTTTCCTTTGAACACATTACTCGGGTGGAATGGTATAGGAAAGTTGTGCTCCATTAATGTGATATGCACATGGATTTTTCTAGCCCTATTTGGTAGGTCTAGTTACAAAAGAATTGTGGCCATAAGTCAAAAAAGGAGTCTTTGGCTCTGAATTTTAACAAAAGAATCTTTTTAAGAGCTCGGCATTCCATGGATGACCTAGCTGATTCCCCTCCATGTTAGTTAATCTGTATGTGCCCGGTCGTACGATGTCTTCGACTCTAAATGGACCTTTCTATTTTGGACCAAAGGACCCGAGGCCGGGCTGTTGAACCGTGACCTTCTTCAGTACCAAGTCACCAACCTTAAAGCTTCTGGGTTGGACTCTTTTGTTGTAATACCGAGCTACCACCTGATTCCAAGCAGCGTTACGAATCGCCGCTTGGTTTCTCTTTTCTTTGAGTAGGTCGAGCTCGGCCATCATCAGCTCCGCGTTTGGGGTCTCCTCGTAGTGTTCAACTCTAAAGCTCGGCAAACCTACTTCGGCTGGGATGACAGCCTCAGCCCCGTAAACTAGGGAAAACAGTGTTTCGCCTGTCGCTGTTCGGGTAGTTGTTCGGTATGCCCAGAGCACCTAAGGGAGTTCGTCAATCCATGCACCCTTAAGCCCCTTGAGTTTTTTTTTCAGGTTGTCTTTGATTGTTTTGTTCACGGCCTCCACCTGGCCGTTACTCTACGGATAGCTCGGAGAGAAAAAGACCTTCTTAATACCGAGCTTCTCGCATAGACGCCGTAGACCCGATGATTCAAACTGTTTGGCGTTATCGGTCACAATGGTGTGCGGGATCCCAAACCGGCAAATGATGTTCTTCCATGGAAGTTGGTGCACTTGGCTTCGGTCATGTTGGTACAAGGTTCAACTTCGATACACTTCGTAAGATAGTCAATTGCCACGATGCAGTATCTGAATTGCGATCAGGCCGTTGGGAGAGGTCCGATCAAGTCGATGGCCCACTTTATGAATGGCCATGCCGAGGTCACTGGATTGAGGGGCTCGGCATGGGAGCCGAAAATTCTAGCATACTGTTGGCATTTGAGGCATTTCCGAGCAAAGTTCCCGCAATCTTGTTGCATGGTAGGCCAGTAGTATCCCTATCGGAGGCACTTTTGGGCCAAAGAGCGTCCTTCAGAATGATTGCCGCAGAGGCCTTTGTGGATCTCGCTCATCAGATACTCGGCCTCCTTGGGGTCCAAGCATCTCAAGCATGGTGTAGTGTAGCCTCGCCGGTATAACTTTCCATCGATCATCGAATACCAGGCCGAGCCATTACGTACCCGACGTGCTTCCCCTCGGTCGTCGGCCAACTCGGCCGTGGTCAGGTATCGGATGATCGGGTCCATCCAGGTACTTCTTGGCTGCTCGGCCAGGATCATGACCTCCTTAACTATGCTCGATTCGGACAGTCTTTTGATGGGGACCGACGTTAGGTCACTTCCCCCCAAGCCAGAGGCTAGTCGCGCAAGGACATCGGCTTCACGTTCTCCGACCGGGGGATCTGCTTGAAAGCGTAGGATTTAAATTGCCCGAGAAGTTGTTTCGCTTCTTTTAAATATGCTGCCATAGAGTCCGCTCGTGCTTGAAATCCTCCATTGACCTGCTGCACCACCAGCATTGAGTCACTGTAGATGGTGAGGCGGTTGACGCTGAGATCTCGGGCGATTTGGAGTCCGGCCAGCAGAGCTTCATACTTTGCCTCATTGTTAGAGGCCTTGAAATAGAATCGGAGGGCATAGATGACCTTGTACCCGTCCGGGCTCGTTAAAATCAGCCCTGCCCCCGATCCGTCAACGCAGGTAGAGCTGTCAACGTGCAGTTTCCAGTCCGGCTCCAGGGAGAGGCTGTCTTCGCTACAACTTGGTGTATTGGGCTCTTCAATGGGTGACTTCTCAAGTTATGGAGTCGCCTTGCCGGCGTTCGTGAATTCGGTAATGAAATCCGCCAGGACTTGAGCTTTTATTGCCGTTCTCGGCACGAAATGCACATCATATTGGCCTAGCTCAACCAACTACTTGGCCATTCGGCACGATATCTTCGGACTTTGGAGAACCTACCGAAGAGGGAACTTGGTCGGGACCTTAATGGTATGGCCTTGGTAATATGGTCGCAGCTTCTGGACTGATGTTATTAAGGTGAAAGCCAGCTTCTCCAGTGGTGGGTACCGCTCCTTGACACCTTGGAATGCGTGGCTAGTATAATAAACGGGTCGGATGAAGTCCGAGTTGACAGCTTTCTCTGACACGGCTAAATAGGCGGTTAAAGCTTCGCCGGGCAAAGGTTTGGACAGGAGCGGGGCCGTAGCCAGGTAAGCCTTTAAGCTTTGAAAAGCTTCTTCACACTTCCTGCTCCACTCAAACCTCCCCTTAAGTGCCTTGAAAAAAGGGTGGCACTTGTCGGTAGCCTGGGAGACAAACCTTGACAAGGCTGCCACCATGCCAGTGAGCCGTTGTACGTCCTTTGTTGTCCGAGGAGAATGCATGTCAATAATCGCCTGGGCCTTCGTTGGGTTGACCTCTATTCCTCTTTGATTGACCAAAAATCCGAGGAATTTGCCAGAGCTGACATTGAAGGCGCATTTCATCAGGTTGAGTTTCATCCCATATTCCTAGAGAATGTCGAAGCTAGCTCGAATGTTGGCCATGTGGTCTTTTGCTTGGACAGATTTTACTAGCATGTCGTCCACGTAGACCTCCATAGTTTTTTCGATCAACCGAGCAAACATCTTGTTGACGAGGCGTTGGTACGTAGCTCTGGCGTTCTTGAGGCCGAATGGCATCACGACGTAGCAATACAAACCCTGGTCGGTAACGAAGGCGGTTCTGACTTGGTCTTCCTCTGCCATCCTTATCTGATTGTACCCGAAATACGCATCCATAAAGCTTAGAAGCTCGTGGCCGGTAGTGGCATCGACGAGCTGGTCTATCCGAGGAAGTAGGAAGTAGTCTTTCGGGTAGGCCTTGTTGAGATCGGTGTAGTCAATGTAGACCCGCCATTTGCCGTTCGCCTTCTTGACGAGGACAACATTCACTAACCATTTTGGGTATTTGACCTCTCTGATGAATCTAGCCTTGAGGAGTTTCTGGACTTCATCGTTGATTGCAGCATACCTCTCCGGGTTAAAGGCCCTTCGTTCTTGTATCACCGGCCTGTGGCCAGGTTGGACGTTGAGCCGATGGCTGATAATGCTCGGATCAATGCCGGGTATGTCCTTATAGGACCACACGAAAACATCACGATATTCAGAAAGAAGGCATTCCAGGTCGGCCCAGATCTCAGGTCTCAGCTGTGATCCGAGTTGGACTGTGCGTTCAGGCCTTTCAGGGTCTAGGGCGAACGACAGTAAGTCTTCGACCGGAGTGGCCCTTACCTCTTCCTTGAGCAGCCTAGGGTCCAGGTCTGCCAACATCTTAGGCACCGGGTCGGCAGGGAGATCGGCCTCGTCGATCGAGAAGACGACCAGGACGCCATTGTACAGGGCTGAGGCTGCTCGTACAGCACTGGCGTAACAAGTCCGGGAGTCTACCTGGGACCATCGTATCGCTCCAACGCCGTCGTCGATCGGGAATTTCATGGCCAGGTCGTATGTTGACACAATGGCCTTCAAGCCGTTCAGTGTTGGCCAACCGATGATGATATTGTACTAGGAGGGTTTGTCGACAACTAAAAAGTCGACTACCCGAGTGATCCTAGCGGCTCCTTCTCCAAAAGTCATCGGCAAACTAACTTTCCCGGTTGCTCGGACACATTCCCCCGTGGAGCCATAAAGCAGGGTCTTGTCTGGGACCAAGGGGGCGTTGCTTATCTTCAGTTTGTCAAAAGCCTGTTTGAAGAGGATGTCGGCTGAACTGCCGTTGTCGATTAAGACACACCGCACTACATTGTTGGCGATGGGCAGTTCACATACCAGGGCATCATTGTGGGGGTGCATCAGGTATGTTATTGAATATCGTGTGGACGATATTCAGGGGATCCGAGGTGTTCCCATCGTCGGTCCTGGGTCGGTTCTATACGTCTCGGCCCAACGAATCGTTCCTTCTTGGGTGGGCCTTGGGGCTATAACCTGCTCCATAAATTCTTGCAAATGACCTTCTCAGGACCAGTCTTTCTATCTAGTCCTTCAACTGAATGCATTCCTTAGTACTATGCCCCACATCCTTATGGAACTCGCAAAACTTTGACTGATTTCGCTTCACCTTACTCCCTCGGAGCTTGGGTGGTGGTGTTAGTAAATTTTTGCCACTAACCTGGGCGAGCACCTCATCGATGGTCGCCACTAATGGTGTGTAGCTTTGAAACTTACTGGTCGGCCCTTGTGGCTTCTCAGATTTCTCTTTCTTCTGCTTCTTACTATGCTCGACGCTGCTCTGTTCCGGCGCCTTATTCTGCTTCTTATCCTTCTTTGTTCCGCTCGGGCCAGCCTCTTCCCGGTAGCTTTTCATGTACTCCACAGCGTCAGCGTGTCTCTGAGCATACCCGAGCATTTGAGAAAACGTGCTCGGTTGTTCAAAGGCTAGGGACCAGGTCAGCTTCTCGTCTCGGAGACCCCCCACAAAAATGTGTTTGAGGGTCTCGTCTTCGACGTACTTGACCTCAAGAGCTACCTGGGTAAATCGGTTAATATAATCCCTGATGTTGCTGTCTCCCTGCTTAACGGCATACAGGTATGTTATTTCTTTCCTCCGCGTTTTGGTTGTGGAGAATGCGGAGGAGAAGGCGTCGGCCAGCTGCCGAAAAGAAGAAATTGAGCCAGGTTTGAGTCGTCGAAACCACTACCGAGCAGGGCCCGTAAGAGTGAGTGAAAAGGCTTTGCACATCGCCGCGTCACTGGCGTTCTGCAGTAGCATGTGCCCCCGGAAGAGTTCAACATGCTCATCAGCATCTATGGTCCCATCGTAGGACTTAATCTACGGCACCTTAAATTTCGGCGGCATAGGCGCCCGCATTATGTTGTCCGAGAAAGGTGGGTCCTGAGCTCCTGTGTCATCTAGGCCAAATCTGTAATTTCGGATCTCGTCGATTTGGCGCTGTAGTGCCCAAAACTGGCGGCTGTTGGTGTCTTCGGGCAGTTCGACCCTGTAGGGTACTCCGCCCTCGACATAGCCTCCAGCTCCAGGCTGGCGGTTCCTGTTTGCTCCCTGAGCCCCGAGCCGGTCAAACATTGAGGCTCGGGAAGCTTGTGGCGATGGAACACGAGCTGCTTGGCGTCCAAGACGGCATTCCTAAACCAACCTATTATTAGCTGAGACCCCTCGGGAGGAGCCCGCAGACTGCTCGGATTGGTCTTCTTCAAGGTTGGCCACACTTCGCTCTACCCGACCTTCGACCTGGTCAACCTGGGCCGGGGGTGATAGAGCTGGTGCAGCCTGACCCTGAGCTTGCTGCGCCAGCTGTTGAGTTAGGATCCGGACCTCGTTTGTAAGTTCTCAGGATTAGATCTTGGGCTGCCGGGGCATCCACCGGCTCGGCCCTGGCTGTGCTCCCTTGCCCCCTGGACCGGGACCACGTGGTCCGGGGATGGCCCCTAGGCCGGCCTGTGTTTGGTTGCCTATTTCTCGTGTCGCTGGGCCCCTCCTGTCGAGCTGGCTCGTCTCTGGCGTTGCCTTGAGCCGTCATCTCGGGCGCTAGAGATAATGTAGCTTGATTTTGGATGAAGGCGTAGGTGCCCTCCTTCTAGCGCCAAAATGTTGATGCTTACTGTGGTCCGGTGTCGGATCAACACCCACGTACGGTTGTGCACGGTCTGACCTCTCCTTGGGCTCGCCTCTGCCCGGAAGTGAACACCTGCAAGAGGAGGGATGCTTCGGAGAAGATAGTAGGGTCAGTCCATAGACAAGGGCTCTCCGATGCTCAAGGCAGGTATTGCTCGGCAGAGGTCGGCAGCTAGTTAGGTGTGTAGAAGCAGTCTCTCTCTAGAATGCCATAAATGCATCCTATTTATAGGCCACCACTTGGATCGGGTGTAAGGTGGGTTATACCCACGACCCGAGTGTCACATCAAGGTGTGTCAGGCAGTAGGTAACAAGTGTCGCGCCCATCGCCCAATGGATTGGACTCTATCGGACGGTAATGTATCTGCCTTGTGTTGGCCTATAATGGCGAGTAGCAGCTTGCCTGCGAGTAATGTCAGTCCGACCCGAGCTATTGTACATTCCGAGGTGGCAGCCTTCTTGGGGCGCAGCCTTGGATGCTTGAGAGGCACCTCGGGAAAAAGTATAAAGCGTCGGGGGCCAATAGCGAGCTTCCCGGTGTCTGCCGAGCTATTAGCTGACCACCAAAGTTAGGGTCCTTGGTGGCGGCGCCGAGCTTACCCCCAACAATGGCAGACTATCATCTCCGTCTAGGAATTATTATTTAATTTTAAATTTGTAAGAATTTTATAATTAAATAATCGTTCAGAGAAGATGGATCTAGAAGGCGAATCTAAAAGATAGATGATGGCGTTCCTAGGTATTTCCTGTGTCTTTAATTTTATGTTTTTGAATTGTTGAAAATAAGATTGATAAATTGCATCAAAATTGTATTTTCTAGAAAAGGGTGATCTCTGCTCGGTCGGCATGCCGAACCCTCCAGTTTGATAGGCTGATAGTCGCAGATCAGTAGGCTAGACGTGAGGTTCGACAGGCTATCTGTGGGGCAGAAATCAGGTGGCTCTAGTGGCAGGCTAAACTTTCCAGTTTGGCCTACTAAACTGTCATGATCAACAAGCCGACTGAAAAGATTGACAGGCCAGAGGGTCATGACCGATAGGCCAATCATACAGATTGGCTTGTCGACAAAAGCTGAAATTTTTTTCTAGAAAAGGAGCTGTTTTTCATATAGTTTTAATTTTATTTTTGGGACAATTCTAAGAAACATTAAAATTTGGATATGATCAGAAATATGGAGTATTCGATCTATGCGGGATTGAAGACTTGAAGATAGGCATTACATGAAGAAGGCTACAGCTTGAGGATTCAAGGATGAAGAATCAATAATATGTTTCAATTATTCTCTTTTAATCTTTGTTTTCTATTCTCTAGGGTGGAACCATAATATTACGGTTATTTATTATTATTATTTTGCTTGATTGCTTTGCTTGTCTGCATTATAATATGATTTGCATATATATTAATAACATGTCATATAAAATAAGGAGTGCCACTCATTTAAAATTGTTCATGCATGTTTTTAAAATAAAAACCTTGATTTCAAAAGATTGAGTAGGAGAAGGTTTTTAAAGAGAGGACCTAAGGCATCCGTCATTGATCCATAGGTAACACATGGTGGTTTTGACCCTTAGGAAGAGACTTCATCATATACCGAGTTGGATCTCTGAGAGGATAAGGTATTTTAGCATGATTTATGGTTGCACACCCCCAGGTGATGATTGTAAATCATGGATAAAATATTAAAACGATGGTTATACACTCATGTTAATTTTATTATTAACTACCCCTAGGAGCTCTGTTAATAAAATTAATGGCCAAAAAAACAATTATTAATATATGCTGGATCATACAGGTCCTAGATGGCATATATTAATCAGGAAGGGATCCGTGTTCTTGATTGAATTTGGCATGACTCTCCTAGGAGCTGTTAAATTCTGAGTTGGGAATTATCATTGTAAGGTTGTGATATTTTTAAGGTTTTGACTCATAAACACATTTGTATGTTTTTACATGATTGTGATATCTTACTAAATTATTATGCTATGTTTGCTCATGTATAGTATATGATTATTTATTGTAGATTAAAAAAGTCTAAAAACACTTTATCATCAATACTTGACAAAAACCAATTAACCGAAGAGAATTATAATGAATGGAAATGGAGCCTAAATATCGTCCTCTCTTTTGAAAAACTAAAATTTGTGCTGACAACTCCTTGTCCTCCTAAGCCTACTGTAGATTCCACCAACGATCATATCTAAGCGTATGATCATTGGAAAGATGCTAATGATCACGCCTGCTGCTATGTTATGGCCAGCATGAACAACGTGCTGCAGGCTCAATATGAAGATTATGAGACTGCTAAGCAGATCTTGGATAATCTGGAAGACATGTTGGGAGGCCAGGCCTTAACTAAGTGGCAATGGATGCTTTGGAAACTCTTAAGCTATAAGCAGAGACTTAGGACACCTATAAAGGAGCACATGATATTGGTCATGGGTTACCTCGCTAAGGCACAAACCAATGGAGTTGACATCGATGCTGAAACTCTGATGACTATGGTCTTTGAGACTCTATCTAAGGAGTTTATCCCATTTAGAGCTACTTTTAATTTAAGCAATAGGCGGGATATGACCTTAACAGAGTTGATGAAATAGTTGTAGGAGTTTGAACTGTTGATCAAGGAATCTCCTATAGGTGGTGAGGCCAATTTAGCAGCTGCCTCTATTTCCAATCCCAACCTTGGGAATGGAAAGAAACAACGGGCCAAGAACGGAAAATCTTCTATTCCTACTAACAACAAGAGCAAGAAGAAGAAGAAGAAGAACCCAAAGAAGCTTAAGTGCTTCTTCTGCAGAAAGGTTGGGCACATTAAGAAGAATTGCAAGGACTTCCTTTCCCGTGGAGGTAGGTGTGATCTTCTGTATTTAGAAACTTATTTGGTTGAGGAATCTAGTGACATTTGGGTCATAGATTCTGGTGCAACTATTCATGTTTATGTTTCTCTGTAGGGATTCAAAGAAACGAGAAGTCTGCTTCATGAAGACTTCACGCTTCGAATGGGCGATGTATCCTTGGTCTTAGCTGAAGCAGTGGAAGACATCTATCTTCATTTTGATACTTATAGGAATTTAATTTTGCGAGATTGCTGCTATGTTCCTAAATTTAAGCGGAATTTAATTTTTGTAGCTTGGTTATTTAAAGACTCCTATTTGATTTCTTTTAATAATAAAGTGATGATTCATAAAACAAATCTTTTATCTGTTATGGATGGTTGCAAAGTAATCTATATTTTATCAAACCTAAGATGGACTTACTTCTTAATGCTGAGATGAATGATAATAACTCTAAAAGACTTAAAACTTCTCACTCTAATAAGACTTATTTTTCACATTTGCACCTTGGCCATATTAATCTAAATAGGATTCAAAGATTGATAAGACATGGACCTTTAAGTCACTTAAAGGTGGAATCTATGCCTCAATATAAATCTTGTTTGGAGGGTAAAATAACCAAAAGACCATTCGGGTCTAAGAGCAATAGGGCCGAAGGGGTTCTAGAACTTGTGCATTGTCACGCCCTGGGGTACGGGAGGTGACATGGCGGTTGATTTAATTTAACTAAATAAAAATTTAGTTAAAAACATGAGTTTAAGGGTTAAATTAAATATAAAAGTATGAAAGATTTAAAAACCATTTTGTAAAAGAATTCATAATCATTAAACAGATAAAATCATTAAGCAATCATTAAGCAAGAAATAATAAAATAATAAATATAGCAAGTATTGGTCCCATTGACCCACAACTTGTGCACACATATTGTACTTATAATATAATAATACAACCACAGTCCAAGCACAAAGAAAGTTAAAACATTACATGCCTTGTTCAATTATTACAAATAATCTACTAGCCCTTCTACTGCTCCTGAGTTCTATCAGTTGAGTCCTCTCTGAACCTAAGAGGAAATCCACCTAGAGGGGAGAAGTTTGAAAACAAGTAAAATGTGAGCGAAAGGCTCAGTAGGACTATATTTTAGAAAATCATTTAAATTAAAAAAAAAGAAATATCGTTATCCAAGAGATTATTTAAAAGAAAACTTGAATAAATAAATTTACGTGAAACCGTTCTTATCCAAAATAGTTTATTTGGTCGACCAAAATTATCATCACTTTCTTTTCCTAGGCAAACCATATGAATAACACCACCGTAGTGGCCCAGCTGGGTTTAGGGACCTACCCCTAAGGTCGATCCCTATACGACCTGATCTCTAATATGGCATCATGTCCTTATGTTCATTTTCATCATTATTCAAAACCCAGTTACCGAGTATTATCATTTACATTCATTATGGGGTTCATTATAAAATTCATCTTAATCCACGATTCATAAAACAAACCACAAAATTCCCTTTTAATTCATCCTTCAAAACATTTTGATAAAAATCCCTTTCAAGGCCAAATCACTTAGAATTAGGCTACCAAAGAAGGGGGTAGAAATCCTACGTCGATACTTGTGCTGGTGCCCTACACCGTAATCTCGGTCCGCTATATGTTAGCTCCACGAAACAATGAACAATCCTAAATACAAACTAAGTCGATCAATATCTAGTTTGAGACATTCTATGTTACTAAACAATTTCATGATGTCCCAGTGTGTCATTTGTAACTTTAAAATCATTTTATAAAGTTGAAATTTCAATCGGGGTTCAAAACAGTGAAACGAATGAAAATCACAAAATTTGCCCTAGTTTGGTCGGCCTGTTGATCCCCTGGTTCGGCCGGCTGAACTGCACAGTTTGGCCTACCGAATGACCATGTCCGGTCTGCCGAACATTCCCAGGTTCGGCCAACCGAACACGAAGTTTGGCCTGTCCAACTAAAAAATTTCCAAAAATCTCAAGCATAGGATTTAGGTCTCCCAAAACTCAAATCTTCGTTTTAACCTGTTTTTCTCAAATCTTAGGCATAGAAAACAATCATAGATGATAGAAAAATATAATATAATAGTTTTGAACTCATTTAAATAAGATTTGAACACAAAATCTCAAGAAATCTGAAAATAGAGAAAAATGAGGAAAAATGAAAAATCTTGAATCGAATATGTTTTTCTTCAAACAAAGCTTAGATCCTGGGTGTTCTAAGTTCCTTTAACTCAAATCAAGGGTTTTCTAAGCTCAAACAAACTTAAATTTCAAAAATGCATGAAAAATTGAAAATTTGAAAAAGTTTCGAAATTTCAAAACTAACCTCAAATCCAAGCTTCAAATCACGTTTTTGGTTGCCAAATCACGTTCTCGAGCTTCCTTCATGCAAACCTGAAGCTTGCTTTGAAATTTTCTTTCAAAATTTTGAGGAAAACTTGAGAGAAAAAGAGGGAGACCGAGAGAGAGATGAGCGTGAGAGGGAGAGTGAGTGAGAGAGAGAGTGAGCGAGTGAATGAGAGAGGAAGAGAGTGAGAGATTTAAATAGAGAGAAATAATTGGCGGTTTTACTGTGCAAAACTATGTGCCGCCCACGGTTTTATAAAACTGAATATATTTAACATTTTTCAAATTTTTTTGTGTCCCAAAGATTCAAAATGACATTTAAAATAATTAAAAACAATTAGAAGTCATTAAGATAACCAAAACAACTTTACACCCAAAATTTTATTAAATGATCAAATTAATTTTTTAAAACATTAGTTATGGTACACTAATTTATCATTTTACATTATAATAACATTAAATTAATTTTGGGGCGTTACAACTCTCCACCCCTAAAAGAAATTTCGCCCTCGAAATTTACAAATCAATCTAGAAACAAAACAGATGCGGATACAACTCCCATATGCTGAACTCTAATTCCCAAGTGGCTTCATCAACCCCGTGATGCTACCACACGACCTTTACCAATGGTATCTCACAATGACACAAACTGATCACTAACCTATACATCGCAAAATGAAACTATCTTGCCCTGCTCAGGCGGACACTTCCTGAGCATCGACTTATGAAACACATCATGAACATAAGAAAGTTTGGGCGGAAGGTCGAGCTGATAAGCGACCACATCAACACACTGAGTGATCTCGAACGGTCCAATATATCTCGGTGCAAGCTTTCCACTCACTCCGAACTGCATAATACCTTTACGAGGCGATACTTTCAAGAGAACAAAGTCCCCTACCGTGAATTCTAGGGGCCGACGTCTTCTATCCGCATAACTCTTCTGTCGACTCTGAGCTGCCCTCAATTGATCTCGAATTACAGTGACTTTTTTGGTGCTATCACGAATCTTATCCAGCCCAAGAACAACCCTATCTTCTAGCTCTGCCCAACACACCGGTGACCTACACGGTCGCCCATACAATGCCTCAAATGGTGCCATACCAATGCTTGCCTGATAGCTGTTGTTGTACGCGAATTTTGCCAGATGCAAATATCTCTTCCAATTCCCGCCGAAGTCTAACGCACAAGCACGCAACATGTCCTCGAGAACCTGAATAACCCACTCAAATTGCCCATCAGTCTTAGGATGAAATGTCGTGCTAAAGTTCAAATCTGTACCTAAAGCCTCCTAAAAACTCCTCCAGTACTAAGCATTAAACCTGGTGTCTCAATCAGAAGTGATGGACAAAGGAACTCTGTGCAATCTAACTATGTTCTGTAGATACAACTCCCCAAGAATCCTCCTCGAACATGTCGACCTGAATGGAATGAAATGCGTCGATTTTGTCAACCTGTTGACCACAACTCAAACTGCATCATGCCGCTGCTCCGTCCTTGGCAAACCTGTGAGAAAATCCATCGTCACATGCTCCTATTGTTAGACATGTATGCTCTAAGGAGTAAAAATGTAATACGTTTTTGGAGACATTTTTATCAATAAAGAATTTATTCATTTATATATACCAAATATTATCCTCTTTACGTTCATATTTGTTGAATGTATAAGAAGCAAACAGTAGTCTGAGACTATCAGTCTAAACCTTAAGAGTTGGGCATATGATGGGATGATTATGCGGTAGACACGACTCTTAAGGTGATGGTCTAAAATATATGATCCGCAATCGAGGGAATAAAGTTGGGCGCTTTATTCATGTAAAGATTGTTATGTTGTCTATATCCCTTTTGGGAGATGGTTTGTCTTGGCCATCGGAGTTGGACTCCGTGAATAGAAACATTGGCGCGTTGTCATAGGTGACGATGTGTTGGATCGGGACATAAAGTGAATTGATTTGGATTAATAATTCTGTCTTGGCAAATCGATTCACTTTAGACAATCATTTGTATTGTATCTTAATCCTGAGATGAATAATGGGCCCGTTGTCTCGACTTGTATCTTTTGATGTACCAATGGGTGACTCCCACATCTCTATAGTGGCATGCATGCCGGTACGTTGGAGGCATGACTCTTGGTAGCGTAGACTTGTTATTCATAGATATGGAATCCATAGCTCCTCTTTAGGAGTAATGATATCCTCTTATATGCGTTGTCCTGTAATTGGAAAACTGGAGCGCTCAACCATTTGGATACATAGGTGTAACCGAATGGTATACTATCTTTGGATGGTAAGTTTTCTAATGGTGAGACAATGGAACGTAAGATAAAAATAATCGGGAAGGTAAGACAGAACTTGTCCTTAAGCCGATTATGGATGATCATATGGGGATGCGATACACTATGATATGTCATGGAGACTTAGCTACACGAGCTTCGTAATTCTATAAAGTTCGAGAGTGCAGCTCCAAGCTTTTAGTGGAGTAGCGTTGGAGTTGATAATTGTGAAATGTATATCTGGGATATTGGGTTTCATAATTATCATGAGCTTGAACTTTATAGGTCCATTTTGGTCCCCTTTGCTAGCTCACAAAATCCTGTAACGACACGGCGTGCTTTTCCAATAATTGGTGACTTATGTCGGATTTATCAGATTGGTTTAAAATTTATAAGAATCAAATAATTCATGTCTGTTTATCGGTTGAATTAATTATGTAAGAAATTAGTTCAAGATGAACTTGTTGAATTATGGCGTTCGGATAATTCTTGTCTGTTTATCGGTTGTTTTAATTTTGGACAATTAGAACAAGATAAACTTGTAGAATTATTGTGAATTGATTTATTTTCTTAGAGATTATCTTGATAAAGTTTGTTTTGATCAGATATCTTTTCTATTGGGCTATTTGAATCAAAACTGAGACTTTATCCTCTAGAATCTCGGGTGGAAAATAAAAGATTTGCGGAGATTTTTTCTCGGCAGTTCGGCATGCCGGATGACGTGTTCGGCCTGCCGAACTGGCCAGTTCGGCCTGCCTATCTCACAGTTCGGCATGCCGACCGCGACAGTTAAGATTACGCGTTTTTCACGCGTATCTTATCAGATATTGATCCGAACTTGATTCTGTTTCGATTTTTGAGACCTAATCTGATATGGACTGACCCCAAGGACCAATAGGTATAAAAAGGGAGTGAGTCTAATGATTTACTCAGATCAATTTGAGAGATTAAGAGTGATACTCTTCTAGTGAGCATCTAAAAACTCCCTGAGAGCTTTTGTTCACAAATTACGAACACTAGCTTTGGGTTCTCTCTATTGATTGGAAGGAGAGTCACCGGTGGAAGAGCTGTATGTGTGAGCCCACACTCACTCTGGTTGTGGATAGAGAATAGCAAAGAAGACCAGTTGGTTGAGGCTCTTCTGGAACGTTACTTCTCTACACAGGTCGCGGAGGTTCTTCGGCATACTGAGGTTAGTAAGATCTGTTTAATTTATACATATAACATGTCAAACTTGTGTTTTGGAAAATACTCTGATGAAAAATTCTAAAAATTTCGCTGCGCACTTTGTTTCCAACACCTATTTCCACCCTGGAATAGGAAGCGGCTGAAACTGACCTGTAGGTTTCTGATGCTCAGCTTTCACCTGGAGACACGTCGTACACTTGGCCACGTACTCTTGAACATCTTTCTTCATACCTCTCCACCAATATTGCCTCTTCAAATCACAATACATCTTCGTGCTCCCCAGATGAATAGCGAACTGAGACCTATGAGCTTCATCCATAACGGCTTTCGTCACCTCTGCGATGGCTAGAACTGCAAGACGCTCCCAGAAGTACAGCGATCTATCTGCATGCACTCTCTATTCTTCAAACTACTCTCCGTTTTGAATCCGTGTCCAAATCCCTCGAACTTGCTAGTCCTGCCACTGATTCTGCTTCACCATCTGAACAAAAACTGGGGTCACTTCCATATGATACATTGAAACACAATCATAGTCTTCATGATACTGTAGTCCATACTCGCTTACTGTGGCATCCCTGTTCCAGTCCTCAAGAGCCAAACAAACGAGAATCCTTGAAGACTTCCTACTAAATGCATTCGCGACCACATTAGCTTTCCCAAGATGGTACTGCAATGCGAAATCGTAATCCTCTATGTACTCCATCCATCTCCGCTGCCTCAAGTTAAGATCCCTTTGAGTGAACAGATACCTCAAACTCTTATGATCGAAAAAGACCTGAAATGTCACCCCATACAAATAATATCTCTAAATCTTCAGCGCGTGAATCACCGCCGCGAGCTCCTAGTTGTGAGTGGGATAATTCCGCTCATGAGGTCGTAGCTCTCTCGATCCTTATGCAACCACACGTCCATGCTGCATCAACACGCATCCAAGTCTGCGTCCTGAAGCATCTATATAAACCTCATATGGCTCGTCACTACTAGGAATAATCAATACTGGGGCTGAAGTCAACCGATTCTTCAATTCTTGAAAAGCAAGCTCACATTCTTCATCCCACTGTAACCTAACATTTTTCCTGATCAACCTCATCAACGGAGCTACAATCTTCGAGAAATCTTTTACAAATTTCCTGTAATAACCTGCAAGACCCAAAAAGCTACGGATTTCTGCTATATTCCTTGGTTGTTCCCATTCCACTATGGCTTCAATCTTGCATGGATCCACAGAAATACCATGCTCGGAGATGACATGACCCAGAGCCTGAAGCACGATCTTGAGATGCTGCTCATGCTCCTCCCGAGTCTTAGAATACACTAGAATATCATCTATGAACACGATCACGAACTGATCCAGATACAGCCTGAATATCCTGTTCATTAAATCCATAAAAGCTATCAGAGCATTTGTCAACCCAAACGGCATCACCAGAAAATCAAAATGTCCATATTGTGTCCTGAAAGCTGTCTTGGGAATATCCTCTTCCTTTATCCTGAGCTGATGGTACCCCGAACGTAAATCAATCTTTGAAAAATGTCGTAAACCTCTCAACTGATCAAATAACTCATCAATCCTGGGCAAAGGATACTTATTCTTCACCGTGACATGATTCAACTGTCGATAATCTATACACAACCTAAGAGTCCCATCATATTTCTTAGCAAACAAAACCGGTGCTCCCCACGGAGATGTGCTATTCCAAATACCCCTTATTAGCAAGCTCCTAAAGTTGCTTTCTCAATTCTTTCACTTCCACCGGCTCCATCCGATAAGGTGCTACTGAAATCAGTGTTGTTCCTGGAAGCAACTCAATACCAAACTCAATCTCCCGATGCAGTGGCAACCCTGGCAACTCGTCGGGGAAGACATCCTCATACTCATCAACCACTGAAATCGCTACATCTCCTCTCAAGGCATAGGGCTCATCTTCTAGACTTGCAAGAAAAGCATGACAAACCAGATTTCTTCGCCCTCCAAGACATGACTTAATGAGACGCTCACTCATTAACCGATCAAAACCACCTTGGTAAGTGATCATCGTCCCCCTATCAGACACTAGGGTCACTTTTTGAAGCTAGCAGTCTACAACTGCATTGTACCTGGACAACCAGTCCATCCCTAGGATTACATCATATGAGCTCATGGGGAGTACAATCAAATCACTTTTCAAAATCTCATCCCCAATCTTTATTTTACAAGCTTTACATATACAATTTACACACACCTGCCCCAAGGAAGAAGCTATAACTAGGGGTTTATTAAACTTTTCTATCTCTAGTCCCAAGGCATGTACAAAACGACTTTTATTAAGAGAATGAGTGGCACCTGTATCAAATAAAACGTGAGCTAAGGATTGGGAAACTAAGATCATACCATTGACTACCGCATTACTAGTCTAAACATCTGAACCTCCTGATGCCATCGCATGAACCTGCACTGGTGCCTTTCCTTTCCTTCTACCTATGTTGCTAGGTCCTGGATTATTCTGTCGATACTACTACGACGAAGGCAACTGCACACTAGTTGCATTCGATGCTCGATACTGAGGAACACTACGTTGGAAATGCTATGGCTGCTGCCCTTACGCTGGATATGACAGTTGCTGAGGAGAGAACTGAGGAAACTCTAACTGTGAAAACTGTTGAGGCGGAGGTAGGGTCTGAGGCTGAGGCTGACGACTGGCACCTTCCCCGGTCTGAGATCCAAGACGGGCACTCTTGATTGGGCAATTCCTCTTGATGTGTCCTGGCTGCTGGCACTAATGACAATGAAAGCTGTAGGGATTGCTGCGCCCACTACTAGATGAACTACTGCTACCACTGTTCGCGCCACCCTGCTTGTTCTTTCCTGGAGCTGGACGACACTGGTGCTCTTCCTACCGCTCCTCTTTGGTCCTCTTGAAGACTTTGTCCGGTCTCACAATACTACGCATAGTCACTTTCCACTAATATCGCTGACGACACAAGCTCTCTGAAACTTCTGAGTCGTAGAGCAACCACCTGTCGCCAAATAGGATCCTTAAGTCCTTCCTGAAACTTTATACATTTCGCACATTCCGATGCCACAATCGATGGAGAAAACCTGGCCAACTCATAAAACCTTGCCTCATACTCACGAACAGATAGTTCACCCTACTGCAGCCTATAGAACTCAGGTACCTTCTGGTCTCTATACCCCTGCGAAAAATACCGGTCATAGAACAGCTCCTCGAACCTGTCCCAACTGATATTACTACTGCGTTCCAAACACTTAGCTTATTTCCACCAAGTATTAGCATCACCCTCGAACTTATATGCAACAAATTTCACACGATACTCATCAAGCACACCAAGGGTATCCAAATGCTTCACAATCAAATCTAGCCAATATTCTGCTAATTGCGGATCTCTATTTCTATCAAAGTTGGAATAGACGCACGTCGAAATTCCTTAAAATATGTATGTCGACGACTAGCATCAGAATCCTCCGGTCTAGCCCTAGCTGCCATCTGCTGGAATGCCGCAAACATAGACCTCATCATACCCTCATCATTTTTGAACTCGACGTCAGCTGTCGAACGACGTCTAGGTGCCATTCTCTCACTTCTGAAAACAAAATTTGGACTGTCAGAGGTATTTCATTGTCATACATATGTGTGCACAATTCCCAAGGTTTGTAACCTTGAGCTTTGATATCATTCTGTCACGCTCCGGGGTACGGAAGGTGACGTGGCGGTTGATTTAATTTAATTAAATAAAAATTTAGTTAAAAACATGAGTTTAAGGGTTAAATTAAATATAAAAGTATGAAAGATTTAAAAACCATTTTGTAAAAGAATTCATAATCATTAAACAGATAAAATCATTAAGCAATCATTAAGCAAGAAAAAATAAAATAATACATATAGCGAGTATGGGTCCAATTGACCCACAGCTTGTGCACACATATTGTACTGACAATATAATAATACAACCATAGTCCAAGCACAAAGAAAGTTAAAACATTACATGCCTTGTTCAATTATTACAAATAATCTAGTAGCCCTTCTACTACTCCTAAGTTCTGTCCGTTGAATCCTCTCTGAACCTAAGAGGAAATCCACCTAGAGGGGAGAAGTTTGAAAACAAGTAAAATGTGAGCGAAAGGCTCAATAGGACTATATTTTAAGAAATCATTTAAATTAAAAAAAAAAGAAATATCGCTATCCAACAGATTATTTAAAAGAAAACTTGAATAAATAAATTTAAGTGAAACCGTTCTTACCCAAAACAGTTTATTTGGTCGACCAGAATTATTATCATTTTCTTTTCCTAGGCAAACCATATGAATAACACTACCGTAGTGGCCCAGTTGGGTTTACGTACCTGCCCTAAGGTCGATCGCTACACAACCCAATCTCTGATATGGCATAATGCCCTTATGTTCATTTTCATCATTATTCAAAACCCAGTTATCGAGTATTATCATTTACATTCATCATAAGGTTCATTATAAAATTCATCTCAATCCACGGTTCATAAAACAACTGATAAAATTCCCTTTTAATTCATCATTGAAAACATTTTGATAAAAATCCTTTTCAAGGCCAAATCACTTAAAATTAGGCTACCAAAAGAAGGGGGTAGAAATCCTACCTCGATGCTTGTGCCGGTGCCCTACACTGTAATCCCGGTCCGCTATACGTTAGCTCCACGGAACCACGAATGATCCTAAATACAAACTAAGTCGATCAATATCTAGTTTGAGACATTCTATGTTACTAAACCATTTCATGATGTCCTAGTGTGCCATTTGTATCTTTAAAATCATTTTATAAAGTTAAAATTTCAATCGGGGTTCAAAACAGTGAAAACAGATGAAAATCACAAAATTTGCCCTAGTTTAGTCGGCCTGTCCGTCCCCTGGTTCGGCCAGCCGAAGTGCACAGTTCGGCCTGCCAGAGGACCATGTCCGGTCAGCCGAACATTTTCATGTTTGGCCTGCCGAACGGATGAATCTGACCTGTCGATCCTTTGAATCCGGCCTGCCGAACTAGAAAATATCCAAAAATCTCATGCACGGGTTTTGAGTCTCCCAAAACTCAAATCTTCGTTTTAACCTATTTTTCTCAAATCCCAGGCATAGAAAACAATCATAGATGATAGAAAACATAATAGAATAGTTTTGAACTCATTTAAGCAAGATTTGAACACAAAATCTCAAGAAATTCGAAAATAGAGAAAAATGAGAAAAAATGAAAAATCGTGAATCGAATCTGTTTTTCTTCAAACAAAGCTTAGATCCTGGGTGTTCTAAGCTCCTTTAACTCAAATCAAGGGTTTTCTAAGCTCAAACAAACTTAGATTTTAAAAATGCATGAAAAAATGAAAATTTGAAAAAGTTTAGAAATTTCAAAACTAACCTTAAATCCAAGCTTCAAATCACGTTTTTGGTTGCCAAATCACGCTCCCGAGCTTCCTTCTTGCAAACCCGAAGCTTGCTTTCAAAATTTTGAGGAAAAATTGAGAGATAAAGAGGGAGACCGAGAGAGAGATGAGCATGAGAGTGAGAGTGAGAGTAAGAGAGAGAGTGAGCGAGTGAATGAGAGAGGAAGAGAGTGAAAGATTTAAATAGAGAGATATAATGGGTGGTTTTATTGTGCGAAAACCATGTGCTGCCCACGATTTTATAAAACTGAATACATTTTTCAAATTTTTTTGTGTCCCAAAGATTCAAAATGACATTTAAAATAATTAAAAACAATTAAAAGTCATTAAGATAACCAAAACAACTTTACACCTAAAATTTTATTAAATAATCAAATTAATTTTTTAAAACATTAGTTATGGCACACTAATTTATCATTTTATATTATAATAACATTAAATTAATTTTAGGGCGTTGCATGCATAGTGATGTTTACGGACCGATGAACATTCGGGCACTAGGAGGGTATGAATATTTCGTCACTTTATTGATGATTACTTAAGGTATGGGTATGTGTACCTGATGCTCCACAAAAGCAAAACTTTTGAAAAGTTCAAGGAGTTTTGGGTTGAAGTGAAAAAGCAATAGGTAGACCCATAAAGGCACTTCAATTTGATCAAGGTAGAGAATACCTTTCTGATGAGTTCTTGGGACACTTATTAGAGAATGAGATTTTATCCTAGTTGATTGCATTAGGCACTCTGAGCAGAATGGTATAACGGAGAGAAGAAATAGGACTTTATTAGAAATGGTTAGGTCCATGATGAATTATTCATCATTGCCTCTATCCTTTTAGGCACTCTGAGCAGGTCCATGATGGTCAGGTCCAAATGGTATACTGTCTTTGAATGGTAAGTTTTCCTAATCGAGAAGGTAAAACAGAACTTGTCGTTAAGCCGATTATGGATAATCCTATGGAGATACGATACATTATGATATGTCATGGAGACTTGGCTATACAGGCCTCGTAATTCTATATAGTTCGAAAGTGCAGCTCTAAGCTTTTAGTGGAGTAGCGTTGGAGTTAATAATTTTGAAATGTATATCTGGGATATTGGGTTTCATAATTATCGGGAGCTTGAACTATATAGGTCCATTTGGTCCCCTTTGCTAGCTTACAAAAATCCTATAACGATACGGTGTGCTTTTCTAAAATTGGTAACTTATGTCGAATTTATCAGATCGGCTAAAATTCGATAAAATCAGACAATTCATGTTTGTTTATTGGTTAAATTAAATTTTTGACAAAAGTAATTCAAGATAAACTTGTTGAATTATCAGGATTAGATAATTCATGTCTATTTATCAGTTGGATTAATTTTGAATTAATTCAAGATAAACTTGTTAAATTATCAGGAATATTTATTTTCCTAGAGATTATCTAGATATGAATGTTTTAATTAGATAACTTCTCTATTGGGTTATTTGAATTAAAACCGAGGCTCTATCCCAAGAATCTCAGATAGGAAATAAAGATTCGTAGGAATCTTTTATCAAAGGTTCAGCAGGCCGATCTTTAAGTTTAGCATGTCGATTGAGGAGGTTTGGCATATCAATCTGACAGTTTAGCCTACTGATCGGGTGATAAAAGAATCATGCGTTTTCACATAGATTTTATCAGATATTGATTCTGATTTGATTTTGATTAGAATTTGTGAGGCCTCATTTGATAAGGACTGACTCCTAGTCCCAACCTCTATAAAAGGGGAGTGAGTCTCTTTATTGTTAAGATCAGTTAAGAAATCTAGAGTGAGACTCTGAAACTTCCCAAAGAGCTATCGTTCATAAATCACGAATTATAGCTTTGGGTATTTCTCAATTGGTTGGAAGGAGAGCCACCTAGGGAAAAGCTGAACGATATGAGCCCACACTCATTCCGATCGAGGATAGAGAATATCAAAGAAGACCAGTTGGTTGAGGTCTTTCTAAAACGTTACTTCTCTTTATTGATTACGATAGCTTTTTGGCATATACAAGGTTAGTAAGATTTGGTTAATTTATGCATATAGTGTGTCAAACTTATGTTTTAGGAAATACTCTAATATAAAAAATTTTAAAATTCCAATGCGTACTATTTTTCCAACAATTGGAATCAGAGCCATGGTTTTTATATAAATTTGCAAGTCTGTGATCGTACAATATGAATAAATTATGTGATCTTCATTTTTCCTATGCTTGAATTTAATTTTTTAGAGAGTTGGCACTCTAGGTTTCTATATATTCTTATGTTGTCATGGATTATATGGTGAATATTTATTAGTTAATCATGGTTAATTAAATTATTATTTAATTATTTATTAATTAATTAATTTATACCGGTTATGGTTCCTTAGAGGTTAGAATGTGTATCTAGGTTTTTCATGTAATTAGATGGCTGTTGATGCTTACCGTGGTCTGGCGTCGGATCAACACCCACTGTGCGGCTGCGCACGGTCTGACCTCTGCCTAGAAGTGCACACCTGCAAGAGGAGGGATGCTTCGGAGAAGATAGTAGGGTCAGTCCATAGACAAGGGCTCTCCGATGCTCAAGGCAGGTATTGCTCGACAGAGGTCGGTAGCTAGTTAGGTGTGTAGAAGAAGTCTCTCTCTAGAATGCCATAAATGCATCCTATTTATAGGCCACCACTTGGATCGGGTGTAAGGTGGGTTATACCCACGACCCGGGTGTCACATCAAGGTGTGTCAGGCAGTAGGTAACAAGTGTCGCACCCATCGCCCAATGGATTGGACTCTATCGGACGGCAATGTATTTGCCTTATGTTGGCCTATAATGGCGAGTAGCAGCTTGCCTTGCGAGTAATGTCAGTCCGACCCAAGCTACTGTACATTCTGAGGTGGCAGCCTTCTTGGGGCGCAGCCTTGGATGCCTGAGAGGCACCTCGGGAAGAAGTATAAAGCGTCAAGGGCCGATAGTGAGCTTCCCGGTGTCTGCCGAGCTATTAGCCGACCACCAAAGTTTGGGTCCTCGGTGGCGGCGCCGAGCTTACCCCCAACATTAGCCCCCCAGTTCACCTGGTCGGTGTCCGGTCGGGTGGACTATGCCGAGTGGGTGAGGTCGACTCAAAGGAGGAAGGTCAAACGACACTTCGAAGCGGGGTGAGGCGAAAAGACGCGCGGATCAGATGGGGGACGCGTGTCGCATTGTGGCCGTCTGCACCGCCTGACAGGCGTAATGATCGCGCGTCTATTTTTTGCGCTCGAGTTTCCCGCCTGAAATGGCTATAAATTGGGCCACCCCCTCTGTCATTCGCACTTCATTTTCATAAATTTTACACCCGAAGAGTTTTAGCTGCCGAGCTCAAGTTATATAGCCGAGGATTGTATCTCCCGAGCTACCGAGAACCCTAGTAGGTAACCTCCCTTGAGTGAAGATGAGTGATTTGTCCGATTCCCAAAATGTAGAGGTCTCCCTGGTCGGACAGTAGCGCGAAGAGTAGTAGTTCTTCTACCACCCAGTCCGATGCCGAGGTAGCATCCCCGAGACGGGACGGGGCTGGCCGGCTGGAGCAAATCCTGAGGGTTGACACCCAGACGGTACCCGAATAGGAATTTTTAAACATGCTAGATGGGCGAAGGCTCATTAGGCCGTCTAGGGAGTAAGACCCCTATGTCGGGTCGGCTATAGTGGGCTCGTCCCGAGTTATTCCAAGGGAGAGGGCCGAGCTTCAGACCCGCGAGGATGCTCCGAGTACTTTCGACGGGAATGTGGGGGCCGCAGTCCAAGTCGCAGGAGTGATCACAGTCGATGTCTCCGACGAGGAGCATGTAGCCGAGGAGGCGGAGGCAGAGTAGCAAGAGATGGAGCAGGAGATCCAGGTCACCCGCGTCCGAGGAGTGACGGCATATCGGGTAACCCAGCCTGGGCAAACCTCAGCGGTGGGCTACACAAGCTCCATCACCGAGTCACGACTGGAGAACCTACGCGTCGAGTATGGCATCCCGGACGACGTGATTCTCATCGTCCCCAGCGAGGGAGATTCACCTTTAAACGTGCTGGAGGTATGCATCATACTTTATGCCGAGTTCTTTAGGGCTGGGCTACGTCTGCCGTTGCAGTCAACGACTTCAATGTGTGCCCGGCCCAACTAAACCCAAACAGCTATAGGTCGCTGATCGGAATGTACATTCTATGGAAGTACCACCGGAGCACCGAGATGCTGCTGGAGGCCTTCAAGCAAGCGTTCAAAATGAAGAAGCTTCCCCGGCAGTCTGGCTTGGTACTACGTCACCGGCTTCCGGAAGGATTTTATCCTGGGCAACCCCGACTCAAACAAATTATGGAAGTACGAGTAGTTCTACATCAGGGGGAACTTTCTAGCCCGAGTCGGTGAGGCCGTCCCTGAAAATCAGCAAGTACCGAGGTCATTCAAATAGGGGCATGTTTGGACCAAGCGCCCCTGGGCCCCGAGCCGTGTCATCAGGGCTGTTGATGAGCTGTTCGATAAGCCGGAGTCGACCAGGCAGCAGTCCTTCCTCCTCAGGAAGGACACTTTATCCGGTTACAGCTGGTTCAGGGAGTCCAACAGTCTTCCCTAAGCTGTCCGTCCTGCCCGGGTGACCGGGCAGGTTACAATTGCTCGTCCGAGTGCCACGGACGTTCCGGGGCCAAGCACTTCCTAGTCCAGGTGACCGACGAGGGAGCCTTCTACGTCCAGTTCGAGGACTCGTCTAGTGGCTCCTTCGATGCGGGGCCACCTGTAGCCGACAAGGACCTCTAGGACGTGATTAGGTTCCTATAAAGGCACTTCGATTTGATCGAGGTAGAGAATACCTTTCTGATGAGTTCTTGAGACACTTATTAGAGAATGTGATTTTATCCCAGTTGATTGCATTAGGCACTCTGAGCAGAATGGTGTAACGGAGAGAAGAAATAGGACTTTATTAGAAATGGTCAGGTCCATGATGAATTATTCATCATTGCCTTTATCCTTTTAGGGATATACACTACAAACAGCATGCCATCTTTTGAACAACGTGCCTTCAAAATCAGTCCCTAAAACTCTTCACAAGTTGTGGACGGGCAATAAGACATCCTTAAACCATATTCTCATATGGGGATGTCTGGCTCATGTCCTATTTAAGGATGCGAATAAGTTAGAAGCACATTTGGAAGTTAGCGTGTTTGTAAGATATCCAAAAGGGACTAAAGGAGGTTATTTTTATAACCCAAAGGAAAACAAAGTCATGATTTTAACTCATGCAACTTTCCTTGAAGAGAGTTATATAGACAACTTTAAGCCTTGAAGCAAAGTGGTGCTTGAGAAGTTAAGGAGTGATCTAATCACTCTAGGGGGTTTCGGTAGAAACCACTCTAATCAATGTAGAAAAACCAAATGAACCTTAACAACAACCTAAGGGGCTTTGGCGTAGTGGGAGGATCGGGCGTCAACCCGAAAGGTATATGTTCAATAGTGAGGCCTTCATGGCTAAACAAAATGAACATGACAGGGATCCTTATACTTACGTAGAGACTATGAAGGATGTTGATTCAAAACTCTAGATAGAGGCCATGAACATAGAGATGAAGTCTATGTAGACTAATCGGGTCTAGGAACTTATGGATCTTCTTGAATGGGTAAAACCCATAGGGTGTATGTGAATCTACAAGAGGAAGAGAGGAGTGAATGAAAAAGTCGAAACCTTTAAGGCTAGACTCGTAGCTAAAGGATACATGCAAAAGGAAGGAAACGATTACGAAGAAACCTTTTTGCCTGCAGTCATGCTTAAGTCCATCCGGATTCTTTAGTCCATAGCTGCTGCTCTCGATTACGAGATTTAACAAATGGATGTCAAGACGGCTTTTCTAAATAGCTATCTTGATGAGTCCATTTATATAGAACAACTAGACGGGTTCAAGGTTAAAGGTCAAGAGGGCAAGGTTTGTAAGCTGCTAAAGTCAATATATGGACTTAAGAAAGCTTCCCGTTCTTGGAACATAAGATTTGATCAAGTAATCAAGAATTATACGTTCTCACAAAATGTGGATGAACCACATGTGTACAAACACATTAAGGATGAGAATGTAGTTTTTCTACTGCTCTATATAGATGACATTCTGCTAATTGGCAATGACGTTGGGGCGTTGTCATCGATCAAATTATAGTTGACGAAGCAGTTTGACATGAAAGACTTGGGAGAGGCTAATTTTGTTCTCGGTATCTAAATTTTTTGGGATAGGAAGAACAAAATGACAGCTTTGTCCTAGGCCGGCTACATAGACAAAATTCTTCGGAGGGGCTAATTTTGTTCTCGGTATCCAAATTTTTTGGGATAGGAAGAACAAAATGACAGCTTTGTCCCAGGCCGGCTACATAGACAAAATTCTTAAGAGGTTTGCAATGTAGGATTCCAAGAAAGGTGGGCAACCATCTAAGTCTAGAATTACTCTATCTAAGAAGGACTCTCCAAAGTTTGAGGAAGAAAGAGAATACATGAAGAAGGTGCCTTATGCCTCAGCAGTGGGTGGTCTCATGTATGCCATGCTTTGCACACAACTGGATATTGTTATGTGGTTGAGATTATAAGTCGATTTCAGGCGAATCCAATCCTATCTAGATTCTAGGAGATCGACTTCGGGTTTTGTATTTACTCTGGGCAGCGGTGCCATTAGTTGGAGAAGTGTGAATCAAGATTACACTTCAAATTCAATGATGGAGGCCAAGTATGTGGCTGCTAGTGATGCTTCAAAAAAAGCAGTGTGGCTTCGAAAGTTCCTTGGGGATCTTGAGGTTGTTCCTAGTATAGATAAGGTGGTATCATTGTACTATGATAACAGTGTGGCGGTAGCTAATGTTAAAGAACCAAGATTTCATGAGAAAAGCAAGCATATTGATCGAAAGTATCGTGTGATAAAGGACTTCATCGAGGGCGGACATGTCACGGGGTGCAAAATCACATCAGAGGACAATTTAGCTGATTCATTCACGAAGACACTAACTGGGAGAGTCTTCGAGAGGCATGTGGAAGCTATGGGGATGCGAGATTTGTCATATTTACTCACTTAGTGCATGTGGGAGATTGGTATACGTGTATAACCTAAGGAGTAAAAATGTAATATGTTTTTGGAGACATTTTTATCAATAAAGAATTTATTTATTATTTATCTACCAAATCTTATTCTCTTTTTGTTCACATTTGTTGAATGTATGTTAAGCAAAACATAGTTTGAGACTGTCAGTCTAAACCTTTAAGAATTGGGCATATGATGGACAGATTACGCGGAATATACAATTCTTAAGATGACGGTGTAAATCATAAGATTCGTAATCAAGGGGATAAAGTTGGGCACTTTATTCATGTAAAGATCGTTATGTTGTCTATATCTCTGATGGAAGATGGTTTGTCTTGACCATCGGAGATGGACTCCACGAATAGAAACATTGGCACATTGTCATAGGTGACAATATGTTGGATTAGGACATAAAGTGAATTGATTTGGATTAATAATTCTATCTCAACAAATCGATTCACTTTAGACAATTATTTGTATTGTATCTTAATCTTGAGATGAATAATGGGCTCGTTGTTTTGACTTATGTCTTTTGATGTACCAAAGGGTGACATCCACATTTTAATAGTGGTATGCAGCCGGTACGTTGGAGGCATGACTCTTGATAGCATAGACCTGTTCTTCATAGATATAGAATCCATAGCTCATCTTTAGGAGTAGTGATATCCTCTTATATACATTATCCTGTAATTGAAAAATTAAAGTGCTTAACCATTTGAATACATAGGTGTAACCGAATGGTATACTGTCTTTGAATCATAAGTTTTCTAATGGTGAGATAATGGAACGCAAGATAAAAATAACCGAAAAGGTAATGCAAAACTTGTCATTAAGCCAATTATGGATAATCTTATGGGGATACGATACATTATGATATGTCATGGAAACTTAGCTAATTCTATATAGTTGGAGAATGCATCTCCAAGCTTTTAGTGGAGTAGCGTTGGAGTTGATAATTATGAAATGTATATCTGGGATATTGGGTTTCATAATTATCGGGAGCTTGAACTATATAGGTCCATTTGCTCCTCTTTGCTAGCTCACAAAAATCCTATAACGATACAGTGTGCTTTTTCAATAATTGGTGACTTATGTTAGATTTATCAAATTTGCTGAAATTCGGTAAAATCAGATAATTCATGTTTATTTATCTATTGAATTAATTTTGTGATCAAATTAATTCAAGACAAACTTATTGGATTATCAGGATCAGATAATTCATGTCTAGTTATTAGTTAGATTAATTTTGAACTAATTCAAGATAAACTTGTTGAATTATCAAGAATATTTATTGTCCTAGAGATTATCTTGATATGACTATTTTAATCATATAACTTTTCTATTGGGTTATTTGAACTAAAACTAAGGCTCTATCCCTAGAATCTCGGATGGGAAATAAAGATTTGTAGGGATCTTTTATCGGAGGTTCGGTAGGCCAATCTTTAAGTTTGGCTTGTTGATTGAGGTTCAGCAAGCCGATCTACTAGTTTGGCCTACTGATTGGGCGATAAAAGGATCACATGTTTTCACACAGATTTTATCAAATATTGATTCTGATTCGAATTTTTAAGGCCTTGTCTGATAAGGATTGACTCATAGGCCCAACCTCTATAAAAGGGGAAGGAGTCTCTTTATTATTAAGATTAGTTGAGAAATCTAGAGTGAGACTCTGCCAGTGAGACTCTGAAACTCCCCAGAGAACTATCATTCACAAATCACGAATTATAGCTTTGGGTATTTCTTAATTGGTTGAAAGGAGAGCCACCTGGGAAAAGCTGAACGACGTGAGCCCACACTCATTCCGATCGAGGATAGAGAATAGCAACGAAGGCTAGTTGGTTGAGGTCTTTCTCGAACGTTACTGCTCTACACTGATTGCGGTAGCTTTTCGGCGTATACAAGGTTAGTAAGATCTGGTCAATTTATGCATGTAGTGTGTCAAACTTGTGTTTTAGGAAATACTCTGATATAAAAAATTTTAAAATTCCATTGTGTACTATTTTTCCAACATGCTAAGCAAACAAAAGTCTGAGACTGTCAGTCTAAACCTTTAGTAATTAGGCATATGATGGGCAGATTATGTGGAAGACATGATTCTAAAGGTGATGGTCTAAATCATAAGATCCGTAATCGAAGGAATAAAGTTGGACGCTTCATTAATGCTAACATTGTTATGTTGTCCACATCCCTGAGGAGATGGCTTATCTTAGCCATCGGAGTTGGACTCTACGAGTAGAAACATTGATACATTGTCATAGGTGACGGTGTATTAGATTGGGATATAAAGTGAAATTGATTTGGATTAATAATTTCATCTATGTAAATCAATTCACTTTAGACAATCATATGTATTGTATCTTAATCTTGAAATGACTAATGGACCTGTTATCGTGTCTTATGTCTTTTGATGTACCAAAAGGTGAGATCTTGATTTTGAGATGGTATGCATACCGGTATGTTGGAGACATGACTCTTGATAGCGTAGATCTTTTAGTCATAAATATAGAATCCATAGCTCCATTGGTGGAGTCAATGATATACCCTTATATGCGTTATCCTATAATTGAAAAATTGGAGCGCTCAACCATTTGGTTGCATAGGTGTAACCGAATTGTAAACTATCCTTAGATGGTAAGTTTTCCAATGGTGAGATAACGAAATGTAAGATAAAAATAATCAGAAAGGTAAGATGGAATTCATCCTTAAGCCAATTATAAATATCCTATAGG
Organism: Artocarpus heterophyllus; assembly: GCA_025403435.1. Taxonomy (NCBI): domain Eukaryota; kingdom Viridiplantae; phylum Streptophyta; class Magnoliopsida; order Rosales; family Moraceae; genus Artocarpus; species Artocarpus heterophyllus. The sequence goes on from CM046353.1 coordinate 23,371,232, forward strand.
AATGCGACACATTATGATATGTTATAGACAATTAGCTAATTTAAAGCTTCGTAATTTTATATAATTTGAGAGTGTAGTTCTAAGCTTTTAGTGGAGTAGCGTTAGAATTGATAATTATAAAATATGTATCTTGGATATTATATTTTATAATTGTTGGAGCTTGAACTATATAGGTCCATCAAGTCCCCTTTGCTAGCTCATAATAAATCCTATAACGATATGGCGTGTTTCTCCAATAAATTAGTGACTTATGTTAATGTATTAGATTGGTTCAAATTCAATAGGATCAGATAATTTATGTCTGTTTATTAGTGACTTATGTTAATTTATGACTTAATTTTGTAAATTAATTCAAGATAAACTTGTTGAATAATCGAGAATATTTATTTTCCTTGAGATTATCCAGATATGACTATTTTGATCAAATAACTTCTCTATTGGGTTATTTAAATTAAAATTGAGGCTCTATCTAAAGAATCTCGAGTGGGAAATAAAAGACTCTCAAGGATCATATTATCGTAAGTTTGGCAGGCCAATCTATTAGTTCGACCTGCCGATGAAGTAAGTTCGGCAGGCCGATCTATTAGTTCAGCCTACCTATCTAAGGATAATCTAATTATGCATTTTTTATGCGATTTTATCAGAACGTGATCCATATTCAAATTTTTGAGGCCTTATTTGATCTAGATTCAAATTTTTGAGGCTTTATTTGATAATGATTAACCCTGGGTCTAACTTCTATAAATAGGGAGTGAGTTTTCTCAGTTATTCAGATTAGTTGAGAGATTTAGAGTAAGTATTCTAGCGTTAGATGCTCTGAAACTCCCTTAGAGCTATTTTTCACAATCACGAACCTTGGCTCTAGGTCTTCTCAATTGGTTGGAAGGAGAGTCATTGGAGAAGAGCCATACGATGTGTACCTACACACACTCTGATAGTGAATAGAGAATAGCAAAGAAGACCAGTTGGTTGAAGTTCTTCTAAAATGTTCTTCTCTACACTAATTACAGGAACTCTTCGGCATACAAAAGTTAGTAAGATCTGATTACTCTATGTGTATAGCATGCCAAACTTGTATTTTAGAAAATACTTTGATTTAAAACTTTTTAAAATTCCGTTGCATACTTGTTTTCAAACAGTTTTTGTAATGGACATGTTTATAAATAAATAAAGAGAATTTACTCATTATATTTGCGCGTATGTATTTATGAATACTTTATGAATATCATTAAAATTCATAATTATCTATGTGATCTTAAATATTATATATAAGCGTTATATACAAAAGGATAATATTTAAAGATGATAACTAAAATAAACAATAACATAAAATTAATTATTATAATTAATTAAATTAAAGTACGGAATACATAATTGAGCGTTATTAATACACGTCATTTCCATTAAAAATAGAGCGATTTTATGCAAACTGTTAATGTAGTAAGTCATTAAATGAGTGCACTATATATAATGAGATTATGTAGGACCGAAACATGATGAGATATAAACAGCTAATAATTTATGTTAAATATAGCAAGTTCTAATCACATTGACTGATATTCATATATTAAATGATCTTAATCTTGAGTTGCTAGCTTACTCTAATTTATGGATTTATGTCTTTTGATTTACTCGGTATGGATTTAAGAATCAAATTTTATTCTTTGTATCTTGGAGGCATGATGAAGTAAATAGCCGAGAATATTAATATTACAAGATAGAATTCATTCATTCTCTAATGAGGAGCAGATAAATTTTAAAAATTGTAATGATATTCATGGGTAAATTTGTTGTCTAAATCTTTGATTAAATTTATGATTTAGTTTCATGAATATCCAGACATTATAAAGGAGTAACTTATGGTGTAATTATTCATCAAATCATTTAACGAATCCTTATTATTCGTGTGACATGCATTATTTCTGTAAAAATTTTAATATAAAGACTTTTTTTGTCAATATTTTATAAATTAGAGGTATCTGTATTGGGTTTTAAATGTTGGGCAGCACATATTCTCCAAAAAAAAAAAAAAAAAAAAAAAAAACCTGGATAGCACATTATTACCAGCGTTGTAGTTAGCACTTGAAGGGAATTTTTGCAATTAGTTAAAAGTAACAAAGGAAAGAAAAAGAAAACCGAGGGGGAGAGAGAGGGAGATTTTTATCTTGTAGCTTGGCGCTTGTGTACTTGGTTTGTTCCTTCCGGCCTCTGCAAAACGAGAGCAATGGCGACGGCGAGCACTGCGCTCCACTTTCCATCACCATTTCTCTCTCCTCAACTTTCTTCAAAACCCAAAACCCATCAATCTTTCTCCTCGCCCAAGTTTCAGAAGAACCCATTTTTTCCTAATCACCACCGTTGCCTTTCTTCCCGCCAAAACCCCATCGTTCTGAGCACTGTGGTCAGCCCCAGAGCCCAAGCTTTTGTGGCTGAAAGACAACCAATGGTCCCTCCTTATAACGTCCTCATTACGGGCTCCAGTAAAGGCAGTCCCAATTCTTTTCCAGATTGTTTTTTCAAAGTTGCTGATTATGATGCTGCTTTTGGATTGTACTTAATTTGGATTTCTCATATTTTGTGTTGGTTTTTTGTTTATTTATTGCTTGGTGGCTTATAACATGTTGTACATGCTAATAATTTAATGTGTTCATTATAATTTTTTCACTGATTTTTGGGCTGGTTCAGATGACTTTTTCTTTGATGCGCTTATTGGTTTCTTGAGTTGAAACCAGCCTTTTTCTAGTGAAATTATTGGTAACTGTGGATTTTTGGAATGCAAAAAAAGTTAGGCTTTGTCACTTGTTGGAAAACTGTGGCTACGATTAAGGCTTTCTAGTGATATATGATAAAGATTGTCCTTTTATTATGAATTTTTATGGATTTTTAGTAGAAAATATGCTTCATATAACGTTCGGAAAGGAGGAAAAGGACTGTTGCAAGGATTGGTTTATAAGGAGTTCTGTTTATTTTAAAGAATCTGCAGGATAAGTCTTTCGGTTGGTGATACATGCTGCTTTCTCTGTGGTACTTGTGAGGCAATTTTGTGTAAAACAGGGATGTCAAGTGAATTGTTTGTTTTATGCAACCTTGTGGTGTTAACACTGTTGAAATCTGATTCTAGAAGGGTTGTTACGTCTTCAAACTTTTCGTCTCGGCTTTGCCTAATATTTTCTTCTTATTAACTCAGGTATAGGATATGCTCTTGCTAAGGAGTTCCTAAAAGCAGGTGACAATGTTGTCATCTGCTCGAGATCAGGTGTGCACAGACTGTCCGTGCTGTTAGCTTGTCGCCTATATTTAAGATTTTGTTCTCAAGTGAGAATATTCTCTTTTGTGCTTTGTAGATTCTGTCTAGTGTTATTGTTTGTAGTACAGTTCTGAACCGCATATCACCCCAACAATTGCTTTTCACTTTTTGCTATTGCTGGAAGATTTGTATTCTATGTAGATGTGTGTGTATCACCCCATACATCCTCGCGTCTGAATTCCTAATCTGATGTTTTCCCTAAAATAAGAAACTTTTTTTCTGGTCACTTTACTGCCTATTTGGCTTCCATGATCAATTGAGTTATATGTTTATCGTTTAATATTTCTCTGCAAAGTGGATAAAAGGCTTGCCGGTTGGAAGAAAGCCTATTTATCTAAGGAGGTTGTTTAAATCTTATTCAGTCGGTTCTCTCCTCGCTTCCTGTCTACTTTTTATCTTTATTTGAAATTCATAAAGGGCCGGCGGTTCAAATTGAGCACTTGATGAGAGATTTTCTCTGGGAAGGTTTTGGTCAGCATTGAGCCCCTCACTTAGTGGCTTGGGAGAAAGTCTGTAGACCAAAGCAAAAGGGAGCCTTGGGGGATTGGGAATATTGTCAAATGTAATGAGGCTCTTTTGGGAAAATGGCTTTGGAGGTTCCCTTTGGAGTTGGCTTCCTTGTGCCACAAGGTGATTAGAGGTAAATATGGTTTAAGTTCTAACAATTGGGATTCAGGGCCTGTTTCGAGAGTGACTTTCAGATGCCTGTGGAAAGCTGTAGCCTCTGTCTCGGATAAATTCTTCCGTCATGTTAGGTGGATGGTGGGTAACGTGAGCTTTTTTGGTTTTGGGAGGATGAATGGATAAGGGGCTGGTGCTTTGTTCTAGGTTTCCTTCTCTGTACAGGCTGTCTTTCTTTTCATCATTGCCCGATCAGTAATTTTTTGATGGGTGGGTCTTCTTCTTGGGAGGGAGGTTCTGAGTGTTCTTGGGATTTTAAATTCTCTAGAAACTTAACGGTCAGGGAATTGGATGAAGTTGCAGAGTTACTTTCTGTTTTGAAGTCTATCAACATCAGGGGGGTAATTTCGGATACGAGGGAGTGGGTGTTAGAAAATTCGGGACTTTTTTCAGTAAAATCCTTCCTTTCCTCTTTGATTTATAGCCCTTCGTTTATTCTTTTTCTGTTCTATGACCAGATTTGGAAATTCCTTGTTCCTTAAAAGTGCAATTCTTATGTTGGCTTCTTGTGCTTGATAAGTTAAACACTAATGATTTGATGCAGCGAAGGAATCCAAATGAAGTTGTCACCTAACTGGTGTATTCTTTGTAAGAAAAACGGAAAATCGATTAATCATATTTTCTAACATTGCCCTTGTAGTATTTGGTGCAAGTTAATAAGAGAGCTGGGATTTTCATGGGTCACTCCTCGCAGCTGTAAAGAATTATGTGTTTATTCCCTGCCTCCTGGTTTTAATAGAAAAGCTAAATTGTTGTGGATGTCTGCTGTTTTGGGGGTTTTTTGGGAGTGTGGCTGCAGAGAAATGGGAGAATTTTTTATAATATTGAGGTTTATAGTGACGAAATTTGGGTTAAGGTTAGATATTGGGTTGCTTTATGGATTAATCAAGATAGTGAATTTGGTAAAGTTCTCTTTTCTGATCTTGTTAGAAATTGGACCCCATTTATATGGTCCTGTTTCTGATTTCTTTCTGAGGGAATTTCTTCCTCTTAGCTTTGCACATATCCTTATTAATATAAAGTTTCTTGTTATTAAACAATGAACATATCTTCTTCTTTTTCTTCATGTTCCCTTTTTTTTGGTGTGTTTTTGTTTTGTTTAAAATTAGAAGTCAATTTTGGTTTTCCCTCATGAGTGCTGTTTACATTTTCCTGCTTTATTGGATTATCTTATATCTTGCTATTATGTCACAGCAGAACGAGTAGAATCTGCTGTAAAAAGCCTAAGGGAAGAATTTGGGGAGCAGCATGTGTGGGTACCTCCTTTATGACCTTTTTTTTTTTTTTTGCCCCTATTTCAATTCTCCATTATTTTCTTTCTCAATTCATATCTCTGACATAACATTTCTTCATGAGTTTTTATCTGGCACAGGTTGTTGCTTATTTTCATCCATTTGATTTATAATTGCTTTATCTTCTTCAGGGTACTCAATGCGATGTTAGAGAAGGCCAAGATATCAAGGATTTAGTTGCATTTGGACAAAGAAACCTAGGACACATTGATATATGGGTAGCAAAGTCAGATCTTTTATTTAATTCACAGTTTTTGTTAGCTTTCATCTTTTTCAGTTTGCAGTCAAGAGACATCTTCTTGAGGTTAAGACTTGGGTCATGTTTTTATTTGTCTTTTGTTTGGCAATGTCCATTCCAACTATATAGTTCCAACTGCTATGGTATAAAGCTCACATGTGTTATAGTGTAAAGCTCTCACATATTATATTAAATTGGTTTAAACTAATATAGTTTCGACTGATTTTTCAAACACACTAATAACGAAAATATGAATTTTCCTTTTTCACAAGTTATTTTCTCGTCCATGTTATGACCGAGACTGTGCCCAAATGGTCCATGCAACGTGCTTCTTTTTGACATCATAAATAATTAGATATTCATCTTTTTTTTTTTTAGATATTCATCTGCTAAATTCCACGGAACGTGCTCCTTTTTTTATAGTTTAAAGTGTAGCTAAATTCTCAGTTTCTCTTTCCAATTGGTCCTCCATACCAAAAACATGCTTTAACATTATTTTTTTAAAACTATATCTGCCTCGCCTCTAATGATGGCTGGATTTTGGGGTTATAATTACATGTTATAGTTGGAACTATATTTTCAGAGTACTGTAGATTAATGAATCATATCTGCTTTGCTAATTAGATGTAGCAATTTTCTTTAATGGTTCAAATTACTTCTCCACCAATGTGCGCTTTTCTTGATTCCTTTTCTTCCTTCTTATTTCCACATATTTGCATGCTGACATGTACATGATTTACTCATATTGTTTAAACACCAATGCCTCTGTAAAAGTGCATATTCAATTGTCTGTCATTATTTATATCGTGTAACGTATTGAGCCAATACTCTGAATGATATTCGTTTTAGGGTTTTCAGATTGCATTAGCATTCTTAACGTATGTTTATCTATGCAGATAAACAATGCAGGATCAAATGCTTATAGTTACAAACCACTGGCCGAGGCTTCCGATGAAGACCTAATGTGAACTTTCTATCTTGATTCTATTTGAAAGTCATTTAATTCCTGCCTATGTTTATCACCATCCTTTTTGATTGTTTGTGCTCTGTATTCATTGCATGCAGTGAAGTTGTCACTACAAATACCCTTGGAATAATGATTTGCTGCCGAGAGGTAGAAACATCTCTCTCTCTCTCTCTTCTTAGTGTCTCTTCAGGTTGATTCTTGTGCATGGATGTTTCCTCTGTTTAGGCAATAAATATGATGCTGAGCCAGCCTCGAGGGGGACATATCTTCAACATAGATGGAGCTGGTTCTGATGGTAGACCAACCCCGAGGTGCCATTTCAGTTTTCTTGAAAGGAGTATGATGGGTGTCTGTTCAATGTTATCTTCTAGTATGTTGTATTCAAGATTCTTTAACTGCTGTACTTTTTGGTGCTTTCTTTCATTTTCATGGGAGGTCCAAATAATTTTATACTAGTTTGTTAATGTTCAATTGCTCGGGGGTGATCAGGTTCTGTCCTTTTTTTTTTCCCCTATAGATTTGCTGCATATGGGGCAACAAAACGCAGTGTAGTTCATTTAACAAAATCATTACAGGTACTTGTTCAACTTTTTTACGAGACGTGCCTACTTTGATCTCAGCTTCTTTTCATTGTTTGACTGTCCATTTTGTTTATTCATGTGTTTGCTTTAGCTTAATAGCTGACTTTTTCATTTCAAGAATTATAGTTTACTTGTTGATTTATGATGCATGAACACTATTCTGTTTCGTGTTACTTCTCTGTGCATGTATTTTTTCATCACTCTTAGGCTCATGTTGTCTACATCACATTTTGTCACATGTTCAAATAAATTTCCTTTGTAGATTCTTTCATTGTTGTTGGACTCTTGATATTATATAATTAGGAAGTCTACTAATGTTTAATGTGTTACAGTGCCATTTTAGTATTGCTTTTCTTTTGGAGTATCTAAAAGCATTTTACATGGAAAACAGTGCAAGAAGCATGTTTAGTAATCCGTAATCTCTAGGATTAGTTGCTAAAATTAGTTTAATTGATTCCTAGAATAAAGGGATATTGATATCCCAAATCAGTTTTTTACTTTCCTTATTTTTCCTGATTATAATTCCTTGTTTTAGGTTGATTGTTATCCCTTAATTTCAGGAAGAGATTTGCTCTTCCCTGTCTATTTATTCCTGTACTATTCTTCAGAAAATAATGGAGAAAATTATTCATTCAACCCTCCTAATTCTTCATGGCATCAGAGCCGGTTGATTGAAACACCAAAATTCCGCTTTTAACTCTTCAAAAGTCTCCAATGACCAAGTACGGTATGGCCACAGAAAACCAAAAGCCATCCTCATCAGAAGAGACGTCAAATATGGAAGCACCCATCACCAACAACCATAGCATGGCAGACGGTGTTCCTCTCCAAATTACAGGACACAAGTTGAACGGGAATAATTACCTCCAATGGTCGCAATCCGTTTTGATGTACATCCGTGGAAAAGGAAGGGATGAATATCTCATCGGAGAAGTTGTTCCTCCAGATGCCGGTAACCCAAAATTCAAAACGTGGAAAATTGAAAACAACATGGTAATGTCGTGGTTAGTCAACTCAATGACGAACGAGATTGGCGAAAATTTCCTGCTCTACAACACTGCACATGAAATTTGGGATGCAGCGAAAGAATTTTTCTCGAGCAAAGAGAATACTGCTGAGGTCTTCGAAATTGAAACCAGCCTCCATGACCTTCGACAAGGGGACTTCTCCGTCACCCAATACTACAACCTTCTTACTCGGCAGTGGCAGCGACTAGATGTATTCGAAGAACATCAATGGACCTGTGCAGAAGACTCTAAGAAGTTCAGAGAAATTGTAGAGAAGAAAAGAATTTTTAAATTCTTGATGAGACTCAACAAGAATCTCGATGAGGTTAGAGGGCGCATACGGGGAATGAAACCCTTACCAAACATCCGAGAAGTTTTCTCTGAGGTCCGCGGAGAAGAAAGCAGGAAGAAGGTGATGTTGGGAGAATTTTCTACTGCCTCTGTCACAGAAAATTCTGCCCTAGCTGCTCGAGGAACCCAGCACAACAACAGCAGTGATAACCGACAAAAGAAAGGGAGACCATGGTGTGACCACTGTCGAAACCCAGGGCATACACGCGATAATTGCTGGAAAATTCATGGAAAACCCGCTGATTGGAAGTCCACAAGATCAACGCTTGATAAAGAGAGCCGTGGCAATCAGGTATCCATTAATGAAGAATCCCCTGCCACTGAAACAAGCCCTTTCAGCAAGGAGCAAATTGAAGCCCTGCAGAAAATGTTCTCACAGCAGAGTCTTACCAACAGTACAGTTGGAACAGGATCTTTAGCACAGAAAGGTAATTATCTAAATGCCCTCACTGTAAAATCAGAAAAAACAGGTCCATGGATCATAGACTCTGGAGCATCTGATCACATGACAGGAGATGCCACATTATTCAACACTTACAAACCATGCAGAGAAAATTTTACCGTAAAAATTGCTGATGGATCGATCTCTAAAGTTGTTGGAACAGGTTCTATTGTTATTTCAAAGGACCTAACCCTTACATCCGTTCTTCATGTTCCTAATTTGGACTACAACCTTTTATCTGTTAGCAAGCTTACTCAAGAACATAATTGTGTTGCTAAGTTTTTCTCGGATATGTGTGAATTTCAGGATTTGGATTCGGGGAGGACGATTGGCAATGCTAAGGTGCACTCGGGACTTTTTCTTCTAAAAGTTAGTGAATCTCCTAGAAGACAAACTCATAATGCAATATGTGTAGAGTCAACAAGTCAGTTCAATAAGAGTCTTAACTCATCTGAAAAATTTAATAAGGATAGTGAAATCATGTTATGGCACTATCGTCTAGGACATCCAAATTTTTTGTACCTTCAGAAATTGTTCCCTTCGTTATTCAATAATAAAAATCAAATACATTTTCAGTGTGAAGTGTGTCAATTCTCAAAACATGTTCGTAGTTCTTACCACTCTTTACCTTACAAGGCATCTCGTCCATTTTCATTGATTCATAGCGATGTATGGGGACCATCTAGAATAAAAAATATCACGGGCACTAGGTGGTTTGTCTCATTTGTAGATGATCATACTAGGATCACTTGGCTCTTCCTGATGAAAGAAAAATCGGATGTTGGGGAAATTTTCAAGAAGTTTAACACTATGGTTCAAACTCAATTCCAAACAAAAATACAAGTGTTAAAAACTGACAATGCAAAAGAATATTTTGAGACAGTTCTTGGGAAATATCTTGAGAGTCAGGGGATCATACATCAAAGTTGTGTCGACACACCTCAACAAAATGGTATTGCCGAAAGAAAAAACAGACACCTCCTAGAAGTGGCTCGGTCAATTATGCTCACCACACATTTTCCAAAATTTTTCTGGGGAGAGGCAGTCTTAACAGCCGCTTATCTAATCAACAGGATGCCTTCTCGAGTCTTGAACTTCCAAACACCGTGTAAAGTCTTTCTTCAATTTTTTCCCAATACTCGTATTCTTTCTACTCTACCATTAAAAGTGTTTGGTTGCACTGTATTTGTTCACAAACATGCCCAACATAGGACTAAACTTGATCCAAAGGCACACAAATGTGTATTTGTCGGATACTCATCAAACCAAAAAGGGTATAAATGTTACTCCCCAATCACAAGAAAATTTTACAACTCCATGGATGTCTCTTTCTTTGAGCAACAATCTTACTACCAAACTGATATTCAGGGGGAGAACTCTACTCAGGAATATCAGCTTTGGGATGTTGATATCTTGAATTCATCCAATTTATCCGGTCCTCCTAGTCCAAATCCACCAAAGTCATCTTCACCTCAGACAAACCAAAGTCTAATTCCAGCCATCCAATCTGAATCATCTCAACTTGAAATCCGATCTGAGTCTGATTCCCAACTTGAGTTTCAGATACCATCAAGGTCCAGTCAAACAACTCCACGTCCCATCCAAACACAACCTGCAGTACCTATTGAGTTACGTGTCTATTCTAGGAGAAACAAAACTCAAGAAGGAAAAGAACCACAGCCACTAGATCAGAGCCATGAATCCAATCCGAATCTGGATACTCAAAATTCACCAGGTAACACTAGCTCTGACTCAGATCCTGCTGTTATTGATTCTCCAGTTGATGATAGACCCATTGCCTTGAGAAAAGGCGTAAGGTCTTGCACTAATCATCCCATTTACAATTTTGTCTCATATGGAAGATTGTCACCAAATCACCTTGCATTTGTTAGCAGTCTTGACAAAATACAAGTCCCAAGATCAATATATGAAGCTCTAAGTATACCAGAATGGAAGGCAGCTGTTTTGGAAGAAATTCGTGCTCTAGAGAAGAATGGGACTTGGGAGATATCTGAATTACCTTCGGGAAACATCCAGTCGGTTGCAAGTGGATCTTCACAGTCAAACATAATGCTGATGGGAGTGTCAACAAATTTAAAGCTCGACTTGTAGCAAAAGGATTCAGAGAGTCATATGGGATTGACTACCAAAAGACGTTTGCCCCAGTAGCTAAACTCAATACAGTTCGAGTACTACTTTCTCTTGCATCCAACCTTGACTGGCCACTATATCAGCTAGACGTGAAGAATGCTTTCCTCAATGGGGATCTGGAGGAAGAAGTCTACATGGAGGTACCCCCTGGTCTTCAAAATTCAGCCATCATCAACAAGGTTTGCAAGCTCAAAAAGTCTTTATATGGACTTAAGCAGTCACCAAGAGCATGGTTTGAGAAGTTCACTAGAGCTATCAAAAAGTTTGGATTTTATCAGTGTCAATCGGATCACACAATGTTTGTCAAGTACTCTGCCTCAGGAAAGAAGGCAATACTCATTGTGTATGTTGATGACATTATTCTAACAGGAGACCATGATGAAGAAATACTCAAGCTCAAGAATTTTCTAGCTAAGGAATTCGAAATCAAAGATCTGGGCAATCTCAAATATTTTCTTGGTATGGAGGTGGCACGGTCAAAAAGAGGAATTTCAGTCTCTCAACGAAAGTATGTGTTAGACCTTTTAAAGGAAACCGGGATGCTTGGATGCAAATCTGCTGACACTCCAATGGACTCTAACTTGAAGCTGGGAAATGATTCTGATAGTGCACCTGTTGACAAAGGAAGATACCAAAGACTGGTTGGAAAACTCATTTATCTGTCTCATACAAGACCTGATATCAGCTTTGTTGTGAGTATGGTAAGCCAATTTATGAATAACCCATTAGAAGAACACATGGAAGCTGTCTACAGAATTCTAAGATACTTAAAAATGACACCAGGGCAAGGACTCTTTTTCAAGAAGACAACAGACAGAAATTGAGATATTTACTGACGCAGACTGGGCTGGATCAGTAACTGATAGGCGATCAACCTCAGGCTATTGTACATATGTTTGGGGAAATTTAGTCACGTGGCGGAGTAAGAAGCAATCAGTTGTGTCCCGGAGCAGTGCAGAAGCAGAATTCAGAGCCCTTGCACTCTGCATTTGTGAAGGAATTTGGCTTAAGAGAGTTCTTGATGAGCTTCGAATTCCAACTAAAGGTCCTATGAAGATGTTTTGTGATAATCAGTCCGCAATCAGCATAGCAAAGAATCCTGTACTCCATGACAGGACAAAACATGTGGAGATCGACAGACACTTTGTCAAAGAAAAGATCGAAACAAATGCAGTAACACTTCAACATATTCCAACAAGTCAACAAGTTGCTGATATTCTCACAAAGGCTCTGCCTAAGAAAACATTTGAAGTTCTTACGTCCAAGCTTGGTTTACTCAATATCTACAACCTAGCTTGAGGGGGAGTGTGGAAATCCGTAATCTCTAGGATTAGTTGCTAAAATTAGTTTAATTGATTCCTAGAATAAAGGGATATTGATATCCCAAATCAGTTTTTTACTTTCCTTATTTTTCCTGATTATAATTCCTTGTTTTAGGTTGATTGTTATCCCTTAATTTCGGGAAGAGATTTGCTCTTCCCTGTCTATTTATTCCTGTACTATTCTTCAGAAAATAATGGAGAAAATTATTCATTCAACCCTCCTAATTCTTCAATGTGCAAAAGTAGTTTGCATAGATACCAATGCACTTTTACATTTATTTTGAGAAGCTAGATCTTTTAGCTTCTGACTTATGCTTCTACTTCAACTTTTGCTACAACTAAAAACGTGGTGCTTACTTCAAAAGCACACTAAACTGAGTCATGGTCAGCCTTATCATGTTGTACAGTTCAGTTAGGAGGTATATATCAAATTCTCGCTCAGGTTCTAGTAAATTTGAGTGTCTTTTGGAAAGCATTGTGATCATGTTCATGCACATTCTTCACCCCATAATACTGAGCTTGTTTGTTTTTGCAGGCAGAATTGCAGATGCAAGATGTCAAAAATGTTGTAGTTCATAATCTGTCGGTATGTTCTCCCTCATCTTTAGTAATTGTCCTCTATCTGCTCATCTGTGAAAAAAAAACATTGCTAAGATTATTTGATCTGACACAATGAACAATTCCATTTACACCTTAAAGTTTTTGCATCCTTGTAGGCCAAATTTAGAAGAAAATTAAATAACTTAGGGTCCGTTTGGTAAATAGATTCGAATTAGTGATTTGATTTGAGTTAGTGTGATTTGAATTAGGATTTGAGTTAATGATTTGAATTGTTATCCTAATTGATGTTTGGATGTGTATATAAGTTTTAATCTGAGTATGCAATAAAATTGAAATCTGTGTTTAGAGAGATGGTGAAAATAGTTGTTGATTTATCAACAAATCTAATAAAATCTCAATGTTCATGATCTTAAAAAATATGCAATATGGATCTTAATTTATTCCTCTCTTCGCTAGGAACATAATGAAAAAAGAATCATCTCAATTGGATAACAAATAAAGAAGTTATGATTTTTTTCCTCAAATATAGGAGAGAGAATTTTAGTTTTTACTGTAACAGAGATATCCGAGTATCAAAAGTTTAAGGGGAGTCAGAACTCTGAAAACTTGGATTCTTGATATTCAAAGGATTTGGATTTTGGGGGAAACAAACACGTATTCAAAGGATTCTTAATACTCAAATCTAAATTTGAGTCCAAAAAATCCAAAAAACTTCGAAACAAATGGGCCTTTAATGATTGCAAAGCATATTGACAAGTTACAATAGGTCCTGGATGAGTGGGTTCATCGTCACTTATTGGAAGGTTGCCTTTTGGAAAAAAGAAAATAATTGTAAATGTAAATTTCTTCTATTTTTGGGTATGGAAAAACAATTGATTCTTTTAACACATCAATGGGCTACTGAGATCATTCTAATTTGGCTAGAAGTTGATCACTGGCTTGATGAGGGGTATATTTTTTCCCAAAGGTCAACCTTTATAATGCATGCCGCCCATGAAGGGCATATAAAGCAAAGTGTAGTTTTACTTATATTGATTGCATTGCACTCGTTTTTTATACTATGTGTAAACATTGCTGTTGCAACCTATTGTTGCCTTTTTATTTTCCACTTTCACTATGGTAAGCTGTTTGCATCCCTGGTAGGGAAAAGATTAATTTGCTAAAGACAGTGAGAGAACCAACTTTTCTTTTGGAATAAGAAATGACCTTTCACTGACGGAAATCAATTACAAAAGGTGAGAGGACAAGGCATCCTCACAAAGAAATTAAACAATACTGGCAGAAAAAGGAAAAATGAAACAATAAAATAAAAACTAGCAGAAACACATATAAACAACCCCGTATTACGTTCTTTCAAGTCAAAGTACTTAAATAGAAAGGAAATTTGTTAAAAGCTTAATCTGTAGATGCCCACAAGGAAGCATAAAATTTATAGGAAGCATAAATTTTATTGCTTTTTGGACAAGTCCACTGTCTCCAACACCGTATCTTAAAATATTTTAGCATTTCTTTCCGGCCAAATGGTCTGAAACAGAGAAATCACAACACTCTTGCACATCTCTAGCCATCTTGAAATAGTGTCACATAAGGTTGTTGATTCAGGTGGTTTACTAGGTTCTTGACTTTTGATAATAGAACGAGTCATTGGTAAGGTTATACTTCGGATACATGATGACGTTGAGGTCCATTAGTCCATTCACTAGACCTGGTTAAGGTCATATGCAGACTTTCTTTTATGGATGTTCCCTAAAAGGTATGTTCTTGACCAAGTGTATTAGAACCCTTGAAAATATAGGAGCCACTCCACATTTGACCTGGGCTAGACCAATGCAGTTTAGGACCTAGACCCATGCAGAGGGGTTAAATTTCTGCGGCTCTGCTGTCCTACATGCATGGGCAGAATTTCTTCACCCATTTTCAATTCCTTGTGGTTCTATTCACTAGAAACATCTTGATGTCTACTTCAAATCAGGATTTCCGCCTTAGGACTACTTGTTAGTGGCTCATTCATTCATTTTTGCAAATGAAATGCCTCTCATCTTCCTTCCACTGAGTGAGCTGTTTTTGTTGTTGCAAAACCTGTATACTTAGTTGTCATTTCTTGTGTTTTCCAGCCAGGAATGGTGACCACCGATCTTCTCATGTCTGGTGCTACGACAAAGCAGGTCAAGTAGGAGTCTATTATTTTTGCTATGCTGCTTCTTATACATACCTCTTGAAGGAGGTACCATTGATGGTTTTGTTTCTTGTAGGCCAAGTTTTTCATCAATGTTTTGGCAGAACCTGCCGAAGTGGTAAGATTTTGTTTTACTTCTATATTTATTTATTTTTAAAAGCGGAGAATGATATGAATGAAAAGGATTCGATTCATTTTATATTCGTGTACAACAGTATTTGTAGATGCCTAGGAGATAAAACAGGTAACTAATCTTCCTAATAAAAAGGAAAAAATAAAACTTACTCCTAGAATTTCTATTCTAGCTAACAAATATCAAGACTAACTAATTATGACACATAATCAAATATTATACATAATTACAAATATTCTACAAGATCTTTCAACACCCCCCCTCAAGCTAGCATGAAGATATCACTCATGGCAAGCTTGCTGACTAATTTCTCATACTGCGCCTTAGGAAGCCCTTTAGTGAGTATATCTGCCACCTGACTTGTAATAGGTATGTAAGACATGCATATCACGCGACTATCTATCTTTTCCTTGATAAAATGTTTGTCCACTTCTACATACTTCGTTCTATCATGTAGAACTGGATTGTGGACAATAGAGATTGCTGCTTTGTTGTCACAATAAACCTTGATAGGCATTGGTTTAGGAACTTTTAACTCCTCTAGGATTCTCTTGATCCATAATACTTCACAAAAACCATGTGCAACAGAGCGAAATTCAGTTTCAACACTACTCCTTGCCACAACACTATTTTTTTTTTCCTTCTCCATATGACTAAATTTCCCCCTACAAAGGTGCAGTAACCCGAGGTGGATCTTCTATCACTCACGCAACCTACCCAATCCGCATCTGTGTAAGCTTCTACCTGGAGGTGACCTCTATTCTTGAACAAAAGTCCTTTCCTTGAAGTTTAGAATTTTGAGGTACCTCAAAATTTTGAACACCTCAAAATTCTGAACACAGCTTCAAAGTGAGTAGGTCCTAGTGAATGCATGAACTGACTTACTACACTTACTGCAAACGCTATGTAATGTCTTGTGTGTGCCAAATAGATTAGTCTTCCAACTAATCTTCGATAACGTTCCCGATCTACTACTTCATTCTCTGCCACTGCTTTCAGCTTCACATTAGGCTCAATTGGAGTCTCTGCTGCCTTACAACCTGTCATTCCTGTCTCCTTTAGCAAGTCTAGGATATACTTACGTTGGTTGATAAAAATTCCCTCCTTAGATCTTGCAAACTCCATTCCAAGAAAATATTTTAGTTTTCCCAGGTCCTTGACATCAAATTCAGCCTCAAGCTTACTTTTTAAGTTGCTAATTTCATAGTATCTCCGGTTATAATAATATCATCCACATACACTATTCGAATAGCTACTTTTCCTTCGATGGAGTGCTTGAAGAATAAAGTATGACCAGCTTGACTTTGTGAGGAACCTTGCCTCCTCACAACGTCTTCAAATTGCTCAAACCAGGCTCTAGGAGACTGCTTTAATCCATATAGAGCCTTTCTCAGTTTGCACACTTTGCCTCTTCCAAGACTTTCTTCGAATCCGGGTGGCAAGTCCATGTATACCTTTTCTTGTAGATCTCCATTCAAAAAAGCATTTTTTACATCAAACTGATGCAGTGGCTAGTTGAAGTTAACTACAAGAGAAAGAAGTATTCTGATAGAATTAATTTTCGCGACAGGAGCAAAGTCCCTTGGTAATCTATACCATGAGTTTGTGTAAATCCTTTAGCTACTAATCTTGCTTTGTATCTTTCCACACTTTCATCAGTTCTACACTTCATTGTTTACACCCAAGTGTCTTCTCTTTGGGTAGATCAGTGACACTCCACGTGTTATTTTTTCTGAGAGCATTTATTTCTTCCATCATTGTTAATCTCCAATTCGGATCACCTAATGCTTCCTGAATGTTTCTTGGAACATATAGGTTAGAAATCCTAGACACAAATGCTCTATGAGTGTTTGACAATTTTTCATATGATAAGTACTTTGCAATAGGGTGTTTAGTGCATGCTTGGGTTCCTTTTCTTAATGCAATTGGACGATGAAGTTCAGAGGAATATGAATTTAGTAAATCAAGTGATAAAGAAGGAATAGGAGTTGGAGGATTACTCGGAGTTGTAGGACCATTACTTGGTAAATTGGATTGAACATTTGCTGGAAGAATAATTGGAGCAGTAGCACTTTTGTGAAACTTCTTCCTGACATAAACCTGAAGCTCAAGTTGAGGATTATGATCCATTTGAAGTACTTCTCCCCTTGTCCCTGATGAAATACCACTTGGCATATTTGGATGAAGGATACCATCACTAGTTTCCATATTTCCAACAGTTGTTTCCAAAAATTGTTTATTAGAATTAATCACAGGAATGAGATTAGACACTTCTAGGATAGGTAAAGTTTCCCAAAAATTCTTCCACAGTTATATTCTCCCCTGAAGAGAATTTTTTTTAAAGTAAGGTTGGTCCTCAACAAAGCTTACATCCATACTCTCGAAAAATCTTTTTTGTGACAGGATTAAAACATCTGTATCCCCTTTTATTTGATGCATAACCAATGAACACACATTTTCAGCCTTTGGATCCAGTTTTGACCGAAAAACATTTGCTATATGCACATAACAAGTGCAGCCAAACACTTTTAAAGGGAGATCTGTTATGATCCGAGATGTGGGAAAAAAATTTTTAAAAATTTGTAACGGCGTGTCAAATTTTAGAACTCGGGATGGCATTCTATTTATTAAGTAATAAGTAGTCAAGAGTGCATTACCCCAAAGATACTTAGGAACATTCATTGAAAACATAATGGCTCTGGCAACTTGAAGTAAATGCCGGTTTTTCCTTTCGGCAATACCATTTTGTTGTGGTGTGTCACAACATGTTGATTGATGAATAATGCCTTTTTCCAAAAGGAATGTCCCCAAATATTTGTTAAAATATTCAGTTCCATCATCTATTCTTAGAATGCCAATTTTTGCTTGAAATTGATTTTCAATCATAAGGAAAAAATCTTTAAACCATTGTTCAACATCATATTGTTTTTCCAACACATAAACCCAGTATACTCTTGTGTGATCATCAATAAAGGTCACAAACCATTTTTTGCCAGAAAGTGTGTTAACCTTAGATGAACCCCAAACATCACTATGAAGCAATTAAAACGGTTTCGATGCAAAATAAGATTTTATTGGAAATAAAACACGATGGTCTTTAGCCAAATGACAAGCCTCACAATGAAGTTTTGAACAATCAATTCCTTTAAACAACACAGGAAATAAGTGTTTGAGATATGGAAAGCTAGGATGTCCTAACCTCCTATATGCCATAACATAACTCTATCATAGACAAGGTTTAAACTAGTGCTACCTAAGCCCTGAGCTTTTTTATAGTCAGAAGGAGTTTCACCAAAGTAGTACAACCCATTTATCTCTCTAGCAGTTCCAATTGTCTTCCCCGAGTCTTGGTCCTGAAAAACACAAACGGAAGGATGGAAAAGAATGGAATAGTTAGAATCTTTGGATAATTTACTAATAGAAAGAAGATTATAGGCAAGTTTTGGAACATGTAAAACAGATTGTAGAGAGATGTTTTTTGAAACTTTAATATTCCCTTTGCCTGCAATGGATGTATAACTACCATCCGCTATTCTCACTTTTTTGATGCCAGAACACGGATAATATGAACTAAATAATTGGGAGCAATTTGTCATATGATCGGAGGCCCTCGAATCTATGATCCAAGGACCGGTTTTTCCAAGAACTAAAAGTGCTGGAGGATTGCTACTTGTTTGTACCATAGAACCGATAGGAACATTAGGTGACGAATAAGATTTTAGCAGTTTGAGAAGATGGTCTAATTGCTCTTTGCTAAATGAGGATGACTCGGCCTCATTAGCCACAGGTGCATTCTGTTCACTGGATTTGTTGCCCCTGCCATTGGGAGGTCGACCATGCAACTTGTAGCAATTCTCTCGAGTATGGCATGTCTTCCCATAGTAGTCACAACGCAAGTTATTTTTGTCTCTTGCTCGCTGATTTTGGGATGCTTTGCGACTGACTAGAGCTTCAGGAATGGCTAAGGCTGACCTTTCCACGGTTTCAGTTGTGCCTGCTACCTTCTTTCCCAACATCACTTGTCTACAGCTTTCTTCTCTCCGCACTTCCGCAAATACTTCCCCAATTGGAGGCAGAGGATTTCTTCCAATAATTTGGCCACAGACTTAATCAAATTCTACGTTGAAGCCTGCAAGGAATTTGAAGACTCAGCCAATATTCACCGTCTTCTGATAGTGATTGCAGTCCTCGGATGATTTCCACTCGTAGTCATTGAATAAGTCCAGGTCCTGGCAAATCCTCTTAAGAGAATTGAAATACTTTGTCATAAAGTCCTCACCTTGGCAAATTTCCCCTAGTTTTAGAGTTAATTCGTAAACTTGGGATTGATTCCCTAAATCAGAGTACATCTGTGAAACATTGTCCCATAACTCCTTGGCTGTGGAGTAACAGAGATAATTTGCCCCTATCTCCTCGGTTATGGAATTAACCAACCATGTCATCACCATTGAGTTTTCAGCATCCCAAATGGCATAGGTTGGATCCTTCATGTCAAGCTTCTTTGTTTCTCCTATGAGATAGCCGATTGTGCCTCTCCCCCTGATGTACATGCTAACGGATTGTGACCACCTGAGGAAATTGTCGCCATTTAGTCGGATTGTTGTTATCTGAATTGAATGATTTTCAGATAAACCCCGAACGATTTGAGGCTCAGATTGAGAAGGCTGACTTGTGACTTCGAACGTTGTGGGAACAAGGAAGCGGAATCAAACCCTAGGACTCTTTATGCTCGGATACCATAAAAGCAGAGAATGATATGAATGAAAAGGGATTCGATTCATTCTATATTTGTGTACAACAGTATTTGTAGATGCCTAGGAGATAAAACAGGTAACTAATCTTCCTAATAAAAAGGACAAAAAAAAACTGATTCCTAGAATTCTTATTCCAGCTAACAAATATCAGGATTAACTAATTATGACACATAATCAAATATTCTAAACAATTACAAATATTCTACAAGATCTTTCAACAATTTTTTTCTTTTTAGAAAGGGAATTGTGGATGTCTTCCTTGTATAAAGCGATGGTGCTTTTTGTTCTTCGAGCTATGGAATCATTCATACCTAGTTGTTGTTAACCTTAAGAAACTTAACTCTTTTTCTTTCTTTTATGTCGTATCAACTAAACAAAGCAAAGAAATAATATCATTCTTACCGTCATTCTCATTTTCTTTCCCCTCTATTGTTCCTGTCCATCTTGTTTTCTCTCCTTCCTACAAAATGAAGTGCAAGTAGGCACTTGATGCAAACTTTCATTAGTCTAGTTAAAGTAAAACTCCTGAAAATCAACCTTCCATTCTACAACTTTTACTGTAGCTTAGTGCTCAACAAAACCCCTCCCAAAAAAAAGCCTGCATTAAAGTAAATCTTATTGTCAATACAATTGTCACAACACGGTGGAATATCAAGATAAAACTATAGAAAATAGGTTTTCTTTTCTTTTTGTTTTTAGGGGAAATTTTATTAAAAAGGAGAAAGCTCAATTTGATAGCTTTCGGAGAGCTTTATCCATCTTTTGTTTCTTTTTTTTTTTATGAAAAGGTTTTTTTTTTATCTTTAACTTTTTTTTTTTTTAATCTGATTGTTGACTTTGTTGGGTGCGTTCTCAGGTTGCAGAATACCTTGTTCCAAACATAAGATCCATCATTGCAAATGGGTCCATGAAGCCAACTTATATTCGTTTCCTCACTGGGTTGAAAGCCTACTCTCAGATATTTTCTGTGAGTTAAAATATTTGTTTTCTTTTCTTTTGTTTCTTTTGTTTTTGTTAATTAAAGAATATCTAAAAATTAGTCTCAAAGTTCTAAGCTTCTTATATGCCCCCAATTTGACTGGTTTTCATGACTTTACAGAGACTTGCTTTTGGTGCTAGAAGAAACAGATATGTGCTTGAAGATTGAATGGGAAATCAGAATGAAATGTACTTAGAGTGAACTTTTAGATATAAATGTAAAACGCTTGGCTCTTTTTAATTATGTAAATTTTTTTCCCATTTTTAGCAAAAATTAAATAAAAGAGGCATTTGTGTGGAGAAATTTGTGTGCGCTTAATATAAAAGCAGGTTCTAGCCCCATCCGTCCAGACCTAGGGTATGATAAATCAATCAATTCATTAATCAGTTTTCTGGGCTGTTTACTAAGAGCGTCATATGTTATTAATAGTGTGTTCAGACTCTGGATTTGCAATGGAGCATGGTTCGAAGCAGTGGCTGCTGCAAGGATAGAATATTCTAAAGCATGTGGCTGGTTTCCTACTTCCATATGTTCAATAGGTCTCGAGTCTAAATTTTGACTACGGTCATAGATCACCATATCACTGCAAAGAAGCACCGTATCAGGCTTGTCTGTTTTGAGAGTTCCTACATGGCAAAGCCTCTTGAACAGCTTCCAATTAATGATTTAGGGGTCACCCTGACTAGTCAGGATCCATCTCAGATGCTTGAGAAAGCGGCAAAGTCCCAGGTCACTCTGCCGGATTCTATATGCACTGTATATGAGATGGATTTTGCCTATTTACTCCCGAATTTTGTTTCAAAAGCTCAAAATTCATAGTTAATAAATTTTGCAGCAAATTTAAGTTTTTGCAGCAAGCTCATGTGCATAAACCGTGAAATGGCTCTATGTGATTCGGTGTCTCTATTTGTGTAAACAACAAAACTAAACTATATACAAAATTTATTACATACTGAAGGTGCATGCCTGTATGGTAATGTTTTTAAAATGGTTTCAATTTGATAAATCAAAAATTTTAAGAAACAGTGCTAAAAGTGTTTTTGTAATTTTTATTAATTAAAAAGACGAATTATTACATCACTTGTTAATAATGGGTTATTTCAATGTTAGCCCTGAAGTATATTTCTTATCCCATTTTAATTCTCAAAACTTTAAAATGTACAAATTATACCTCAGAACAACGCTGATTGTCAAAAGGGAAACTTATATCAACTGCACAACGGTCACATTGCTCGCTAAAAAAGGTATTTTAGATAAATTGCACCTATAAACTAAATTTAAATAAGAGTTCAATATCGTTATTGATAGGAAACAAATAAGAGATCACAATTTCATTCAAAATATTTTCTTGCCAATAGACCTGTAAATTATCTGGAGGATTCCAAATTACAACAAAATTACAAAAATTCCATATCCAATAGTTGCAAAACCCGTATAGCCTTTATCTGCAAAATCAAAAAAAAAAAAAAGATTGTCAAATAATACAAGTTTGCTCTGAACAACATATGAACGACAAGAGAGAATGTATGCAAAATTATCAAGTCATTCTAATTACATGAACAACCTGAGAGGAACATGTTTCATATCATGTAAAGTATCACAGAGAAGTCTATATCATTTGCTGTGAGGATTTTATGGAATTAAATGAAGGGAACAGCCGATACAATGCTTGATTTGAATCAAATGAAACAGCCGATGCAAGATATATCGGAGGAATTGTGAAGGTATTCCATAAAATATCGGAGTATCCGAATGCTTGACTTAAATCTAACAAAAACATCAAGATCCATTAAACGCAACACTTTGTGCACAGATATTTTCCTTAACATAATCATGTTATGAATTCACAACAAATCCACTAGATCTAACTAAAATGCATTCAATAATCAAGCAAATAACATGGTTCTAAGCCTTCGAGATCATGATCATCTCCACAAAAAAAAAAATTCAGCTCACTATTTGGCATCTTCTGTTAGACATATATGCCCTAAGGAGTAAAATGTTGTAATATATTTTTAAAGACATTTTATCAATAAAGAATTTATTTATTGTTCATATACCAAAAATTGTCCTCTTGACGTTCATATTTGTTGAATGTATGTTAAGCAAACAAAAATATAAGACTGTCAGTTTAAACCTTTAAGAATCAGGCATATGATTGACAGATTATGTGAAAGACATGATTCTAAAGGTGATGGTCTAAATTCATAAGATCTACAATCGAGAGAATAAAGTTGGGCGCTTTATTCATGCTAAGATTGTTATGTTATCAACATCCCTTAAGGGAGATGGCTTCTATTGACCATCGGAGTTGGACTCCATGAGTAGAAACATTGCTACATTGTCGTAGGTGACGATGTATTGGATCAGGACATAAAGTAAAATTGATTTGGATTAATAATTCCTATCTGTGCAAACCAATTTATTTTAGACAATTATATGTGTTGTATCTTAATCCTAAAATGGCTAATGGGCTTGTTTTATTGTCCTATGTCTTTTGATGTACCAAAGGGTAATATCTTGACTTTGTAATGGTACGCAGACCGGTATATTAGAGACATGACTCTTGATAGCATTGAACTATCATTCATAGATATGGAATCCATAGCTCCATTGGTAGAGTCAATGATATTCTCTTATATGCGTTATCCTATAATTGAAAAACTGAAGCGCTCAACCATTTGGATGCATAGGAGTAGCCGAATGGTATACTGTCTTTAGATAATAAGTTTTTCAATTGTGAGATAACAGAACATAAGATAAAAATAATCAAAAGGTAAGATGATATTTATCTTTAAGTCGATTATAAATATCCTATGGGGATACGACATATTATGATATGTCATAGACACTTAACTAATTTGAGGCTTCGTAATTTTATGTAGTTCGAAAGTGCAGCTCTAAGCTTTTAGTGGAGTAGCATTAGAGTTGATAATTATAAAATCTATATATGGGATATTATATTTTATAATTATCGGAGCTTGAACTATATAGGTTCAACAGGTCCCCTTTGCTAACTCATAATAAATCCTATAACGATACGGTGTGCTTTTGCAATAAATTGGTGACTTAAGTTAAATTATTAGATTGGTTGAAATTCGATAAAATCATATAATTCATATTTGTTTATCGGCTGAATTGATTTTGTAAATTAATTCAAGATAAACTTGTTGAATTATCGGGAATATTTTATTTTTTATGAGATTATCCAGATATGACTGGTTTGATTAGATAACTCCTCTATTGGGTTATTTAAATTAAAACTAAGACTCTATTTAAAGAATCCCAAGTGGAAAATAAAAGATTCTTAGGGATTATATTATCGCAAGATCGGCAGGCCGATTTGTTAGTTCGGCCTACTGATGGAATAAGTTACGTGTTTTTGACACGATTTTATCAAAAGTTGATTCAAATTTGAATTTTTGAGGCCTTATCTAACAATGACTAACCCTAGGTCCTGATCTTTATAAATAGGGAGTGAGTTTTCTGTGTTAATCAGATCAATTGAGAAGTTAAAAATGAGTACTCTAGCGTTAGATACTCTGACTCCTTGAGGACTATTGTTCACAATCAGAAACCTTGGCTCTAGGTCTTCTCAATTTGTTGGAAGGAGAGTCACCAAGGAAGAGTTGTACGATGTGTGCCTACACACACTCCAATCTTGGATAGAGAATAGCAAAGAATACTAGTTAGTTGAGACTCTTTTGAAACGTTCTTTTCTTCACTAATTGCAGGAGCTCTTTGGCACACAAAGGTTAGTAGGATCTGATTGATTTATGTATATAGCATGTCACACTTATGTTTTTTGAAAATACTCTGATTTAAGATTTTAAAAATTCTACTGTGTACTCGTTTTTCCAATAACTGGTATCAAAGCCATGGTTTTCACTTAAATTTATGAGTTTATGACCATACTATATGTATAAATTATGTGATCTTGATCTTGTTGGAAAAGTAGTACGCAGTGAAATTTTAAAATTTTATACCAGAGTATTTTTCAAAACATAAGTTTGAGATGCTATATGCATAAATTAACCAGATCTTACTAACCTTGTTTGCTAAAAAGCTTCTATAATCTGTGAAGAGAAAGGTGTTCTAAAAGAGTCTCAACCACCTGGTCTTTTTTGCTATTCTCTATCCACAATCGGAGTGCATGTGGGCACACAACATACAGCTCTTCCCAAGTGACTCTCTTTCTAACCAATCGAGGAAACCCAAAACTAAGGTTCGTGATTTGTGAACAATAGCTCTCAAGGAGTTGTAGAGACTCACAATATAGAGTGCTCACTCTTAATTCCTCAACTGATCTAAATAACTTACGAGTCTCACTCCTTATTTATAGTGGTTGGGCCCAAGGGTTAGTCCTTATCAGATAATGTCTCAAAAATTCAAATCAGGATAAATATCTGATAAAAAATTACATCTAAAAATGCGTGATCATATATTGTTTGGTCGGCAGGCTGAACTGGTAGATCGGCCTGCTGAACTTATTCCATTGGTAGGCTAAACAGATCAGCCTGTCGAACTTATTCCATCGGTAGGCTGAACCTGAAGATCAGCCAGTTGAACTTATTCCATCGATGGTAGGCCGAACCTGAAGATGACCTGCCAAACTTATGATAAATGATCTCTGTGAATTTTTTATTTCCCACCTGAGATTCTTAGGATAGAGCCTCAATTTTAATTCAAATAACCTAATAGAGAAGTTATCTGATTAAAACAGTCATATCTAGATAATCTCTAGGAAAATAAATTTCCTGATAATTTAACAAGTTTATCTTAAATTAATTTATTCAAAATTAATCTAACTAATAAACAGACATGAATTATCTGATCCTGATAATTCAATAAGTTTATCTTGAATTAATTTTTCACAAAATTAATTCAACCGATAAGCATACATGAATTATTTGATCAAATCTTATGTTCCAAGAATGGGAAGCCTGCTTATGTCTATAAATTGACTTTAGCTTACAAACCTTACCCTCTTAACCCTTAGCCTTGAATCCATCTAGCTGTGCCATATAAATGGACTCATCAAGATAGCTATTTAAAAAAGCTATCTTGACATCCATCTGTCAAATCTCATAGTCGAGAGCGGCATATATGGACAAGAGAATGCGGATGACTTAGGCATAGCTACAGGCCAAAAGGTTTCCTCATAATTGATTCCTTTCTTTTGTGTGTATCCCTTAGCTACAAGCCAAGCCTTATAGGTTTTAACTTTTCCATCCACTCCTCTCTTTTTCTTATAGATCCACTTCGACCCTATGGGTTTTACCCCTTCAAGAATATCTACAAGCTCCCAGACCCGATTAGTCTCCATAGACTTCATCTCTGTATTCATGGCCTCTGTCCAAAGTTTTGAATCAACATCCTCCATAGCCTCTTTATAAGAGTAAGGATCCCTGTCATGTTTATTTGGTTCAACCAAGAAGGCCTCACCATTAAACATATACCTCTCGGGTTGACGACCGATCCTCCCACTACGTCGAAGCCCCTTAGGTTGTCATTCGGATTCGGTTGGTTTTTCTACATTGATTGGAACGGTTTCATTCAAAACCCTTGGAGTGATCGAATCACTCACCAATTCCTTAAGCACCACTTTGCTTTGAGGCTTAAAGTCGTCCATGTAACTATCCTCAAGGAAAGTTGCATTAGTTGAAACCTTGGGTTATAAAAATAACCATCTTTAGTCCCTTTTGGATATCCTGCAAACACACAAACTTTTGAACATGCTTCCAACTTATTTGCTTCCTCAAAATAGGACATAAGCCAGACATCACCATATGCGAATATGGTTTAAGGATGTCCTTTTCCCCGTCCACAACTCATGAGAAGTTTT
Source organism: Artocarpus heterophyllus (assembly GCA_025403435.1). Lineage (NCBI taxonomy): Eukaryota > Viridiplantae > Streptophyta > Magnoliopsida > Rosales > Moraceae > Artocarpus > Artocarpus heterophyllus. The sequence goes on from CM046353.1 coordinate 23,398,019, forward strand.
AGGAACCAATTTTGAAGGCACATATATCAAAAGATAACATGCAGTTTGTAATGCATATTCCCAAAAGGACAAAGGCAATGAAGAATAACTCATCATAGACCTACCCATATCCAACAAAGTCTTATTTCTTCTCTCAAGCACACCATTCTACTACAGAGTGCCAGTGTAGTCAAATGGGATAAAATCTCATTTTCTAATAAGTGTCCTAAGAACTCATCAAAAAGGTATTCACCACATCAATCGGATCGAAGTGTCTTTATGGGTCTACCTAATTGCTTTTCCACTTCAGCTTGAAACTCCCTGAACTTGTCATAAGTTTCGTTTTTGTGGTGCATTAGGTTCACATACCCATACCTTGAGTAATCATCAATAAAAGTGACGAAATACTCATACCCTCCTCGTGCCTGGATGTTCATAGGTCCACAAACATTACTATGTACAAGTTCTAGAACCCCTTTGACCCTATTGCCCTTGGACCCAAATGCTCTTTTGGTCACTTTACTCTCTGAACAAGATTCATATTGTGGTATAGATTCCACCGTTAAGTGACTTAAAGGTCCATCCCTTACCAACCTTTGAATCCTATTCAGGTTAATAAGACCTAGTCGAAAATGCCAAAGATAAGTCTTATTAGAGTGAGAAGTTTTAAGCCTTTTAGAGTTATTATCATTAATCTCATTGTTTAACAGTAAGTCCATCTTAGGTTTGATAAAATATAGATTATTTTGCATCCATCCATCATAGATAAAAGATTTATTTTTACGAATCACTACTTTATTATTAAAAGATTACATAAGAGTCTTTAAATAAACAAGCTACAAAAATTAAATTCCTTTTAAGTTTAGGGACATAAAAACAATCTCGCAAAAATAAATTCCTATAATTATCAAAGTAAAGATGGATGTCTCCCACTACTTTAGCCAACACTAAGGATCCATCGCCCATTCGAAGCATGAAGTTTTCATGTAGCAGACTTGTTGTTTCTTTGAACCCCCTGCAAAGAAACACAAACTTGATTAGTTGCTTTGGAATTTATGACCCAAGTGTCATTGGATTCCTTAGCCAAATAAGTTTCTAAAACCAAAAGATCACACCTACCTCCTCAAGAAAGGATGTCCTTGCAATTCTTCTTAATGTGCCCGACCTTCCCGCAAAAAAAGCAATTGAGCTTCTTCAGTTCTTCTTTTTCTTCTTCTTCTTCTTGCCGTTTGCAGGAATAGAATACTTTTCATTCTTAGCCCATTGCTTCTTTCCGTTCTTTGGGTTGGGATTGGAACTAGATGTAGCTGCCAAGTTGGCCTCACCACCTGCAGGAGTTTCCTTGATCAGAAGTTTGAACTCCTGTAATTGCTTCATCAACTCTGTTAAGGTCATATTCCGTCTATTGCTTAAATTAAATGTAGCTCTAAACGGAATAAACTCCTTAGACAGAGTCTCAAAGACCATAGTCATCTAAGTTTCAGCATCAATATCAGCTCCTTTGGTTTGAGCCTCGGTGAGACGTCCCAGGTGTTTCTTTATAGTTTAAGAGTCTCCGAAGTGCCCCTTGCCCCTTTGTTAGGGCTTGGCCTCCAAACATGTCTTCAAGATTATCTAAGATCTGCTTCATAGTCTCATAATATTCATGTTAAGCTTGCAACACGTTATTTATGCTGGCCATAACATAACAGCAGGCCTGATCGTTAGCATCTTTCCAGCGACATACGCTTGGATTTGCTCATTAGTGGAATCTCCCGTAGGCTCCAAAGGACATGGTGTCGTCAGCACAAACTTTAGTTTCTCAAAAGATAGGACAATGTTTAAGTTCCGTTTCCAATCATTATTGTTCTCACTGGTTAATTAGTTTTTATCAAGTATCGAAGATAAAGCATTTTTAGACATTTTAATCTACAATAAAGAATCATATACCAAACATAAGCAAACATACAATAATAATTTAATAAGATAACACAATCATGTAAAATATACAAATGTGTTTATGTGTCAAAACCTTGAAAATATCACAACCTTACAACGATAATTCCTAACTCAGAATTCAACAAGCCGCCTAGGGAAGACTTGCCAAATTCAAATTGTATCCATTTTCGATCATATCTAAATTTAATGTTTTTTAGAATTCTCCCAAAAATAAAATCAAAACTGCACTGAAAAACATGCCTTTTTTGAAAAATTTACAACTTTCTTCCAGTATGTTGATTTGTGAGATCGAATTGCAGATCATGACTCTCTGGCCTGTCGAACTTTATAGGTCGGTTGCCGGTCACGACAAATTGGCCTACTGAACCAGAAAGTTTGGCTTGCCACTAGAGTCATCAAATTCTACCCCGCGGACGGCCTATCGAGCCTAATGTCTGCCAATCTATGACCATCGGCCTACCGGACCTCAAGGTTTGCCATGCCAACTGAGCAGAAATCACGTTTTTTAGAAAATACAATTTTTAATCCATTTTCTCAATTTTATTTTCAATAATTCAGAAACATAAAATTAGAGACTTAGGAAATACCTTTAGAATGCTACCATCCATCCTCTAGATCTATCTTCTCCGAATGATTATTTAATTACTAAATTCTTACTAATTTAAAATTAAATAATAATTCCTAGATAGAGATGATAGTTCACCATCTAATTACATGAAAAACCCATATACATATTTTAACCTCTAAGGAATCATAACCGGCCTAAATTAATTAATTAATAATTAATTGAATAATAATTTAATCAACCATAATTAATTAATAAATATTCATAAGTATTGTATCCCAATAGGATTATCCATAATCAACTTAAGGATAAATTTTGTCTTACCTTCCCGATTATTTTTCTTTCACGTTCCATTATCTCACCATCAAAAAAACTTACCATCCAAAAATAGTATACCATTCGGTTATACCTATATATCCAAATGGTTGAGCGCTCTAGTGTTCCAATTACAAGATAATGCATATAACAGGATATCAACTACTCCTAAAGAGGAGCTATGAATTCCATATCTATGAATAATAATTCTATGTTATCAAGAGTCATGCCTCCAACGTACCGGTATGCGTACCAACAAAAAATATGGATGTCATCCTTTGGTGCATCAAAAGACATAAGTCAAGACAATAGGCCCACTATTCATATCAGGATTAAGATACAACACATATGATTATTTAAAGTGCATTCATTTGCCGAAATAGAATTATTAATCCAAATCAATTACACTTTATGTCCTGATCCAATACATCGTTGCCTATGATAATGCATCAATGTTTTTATTCACGGAGTCCATCTCTAATGGCCAAGACAAACCATCTCTTGTTAGGGATATAGACAACATAACAATCTTTGCATGAATAAAGTGCCCAAAATTATTCCTTAGATTGCGGATCTTATAATTTAGACCATCACCTTTAGAATCATGTCTTTCGCATAATCTGTCCATCATATGCCTGATTCTAAAGGCTTAGACCGACAATCTTAGACTTTTGTTTACTTATCATACATTCAACTAATATGAACGTAAAGAGGACAACAATTTGATATCTAAATAATAAATAAACTCTTTATGGATAAAAATGTCTCTAAAAATAAATTACATTTTTACTCCTTAGGGCGTACATGTCTAACAGATCTCTCCTATGCTTGATTTTAATTTTTTGGAGAGTTGGCATTCTAAGGTTTCTATTTATTTATATGTTGTCATTAGATTATATGGTGAATGTTTATTAATTTATTATGGTTGATTAAATTATTATTTAATTACTTGTTAATTAATTAATTTATACCGATTATAGTTTCTTAGAGGTTAGAATTTCTATTTTGGTTTTTCATGTAATTAGATGACGGTCTATTATCACCGTCTAGGAATTATTATTTAATTTTAAATTTGTAAAAATTTTGTAATTAAATAATCACTTGGAGTGATGACGGATCTAGAAAATAGATGATAGCAGTTCCACTATTTTTTTCAAAGTCTCTAAATTTTTATGTTTTTGAATTGTTGAAAAATAAGATTAAAAAACTACGTAAAAACTTTTTTTTCTAGAAAATGTGAATTCAGCTCGGTCAGTAGGCCGATGGTTGCAAACCGATATGCCAAACTTCTAGTTCAGCAGGCCATACGTAGGGTAGGATTCAGCCAGCTTTGGCGGTATGCATTTCGATAGGCCAAGGGGTTATGACCAACAGGCCAATCACACAAATCGGTAGGCCGATAGAGAGCTATTGACTTTCAAAAAAGGTGCATTTTTCGATGTAGTTTTTATTTTACTTTTGAGACAATTAAAGAAATATGAAATTTTATGATGACCAAAAAGTGAAGTATTTGATTTATGTGGGATTAAAAACTTGAAGATGTAATGACCAGGGAAATTCATTAATAGAATCTAATATTTAATTGGGTTTAATTAATGAATGTACCCTTAAAAATTGTATTTTCTGTAAACATTGTGATAATGTATAAATAATGTACAAATAAGCAGTATTAATAGAAAACTCCACTATGAACTTGATGCAATGCTGGATATTGTTAATACAGATTTTGCGAGTCTAAATACTCAAAACTTTGTAAATAATATCCACAAAATGAATTTTATATCACAATTAATTATACAATTGTGATATAAATGGATGGGTAATTAAGATATAAATAAGATATAGAGTCCACCAAAACCCTAAATCAGTGTAAAGGGAGTCCGATGTGGTATAAGTATACTACTAAGTGAAAACACAGATATAGGAAATGTTATGTTTGGCCTCCAAAAATAAACCAAACGCAAGTAAAATATTTTATACAGTCTAAGAGCATTTTTTGCACTGATTTTACTACTACAGTATAAGAAAAATACTATGCGGTGAAAAATTATATTATGTAAAATTTTTGGGGCCCACCAAGTGGACACCCATTAAAATTTCATTAGGCCACCAAGCCATGAAAGGTGGCCCAATCACACCAAGCCACCTTAGGTAAGCTAAATGATTACTTGGTGAGTCACCCACCAAGATAAGCGTGAAATAAATGTTAAACAAGCCAAAATTTCTTCACTTTCTCTTCCCTTCACCCAAGGCAGCCATTGGAGCACCTCCCCAAAAATTTTTCAACCTCACATTTTTGTAAAATTGGCCCCAATTAAGTTCAAAAAGCAAAGTTCAAAGGATTTTAGCAAATTTAAGGTAAAAACCTAAACTTTTTTTCAAGTTTTCTTAAGGCTTTCCTTGGGTTAAGGGGGAAATTTGATTCAAGGTATTTTTGCATGAAAAATTCCTAGGAAAAAGTTTTAAAGGAGCCCTTGGAAGGCTAAAAGCACAAAGTTTTCATTTGGGTAAGTTTTGATTCCTTAAATTTTAAGTTTATGTGGTTTTTGTTTTGATTTTTATTCTTTCAAAAGCATGTGTGCATTCAAGCAAAGTTTTGATTAAATCCCATGGATATATGATTTATGGCATGTTGGTATTGTTGAAATTAGGGGTTGAATGTGCAAAATGTTAGTTGATACAAAATAGGTTATTTTTGTAATGTTAATGTTAGTTTTGTAAAAATGGTGATTGGGCATGAAAATGATTTAGACAAAGGTTGGAACTGCCTTAATAGGCGTGGAAATACTGTTTTAAAACAGAGTTTTACAAAAATGACCTAAGGACTAAATTGCAAGAAAAAGTTTTTTCATGGCAGATTTGAAAAATGCCCAAAAAACCCTGTGCAGTGAGAATTTTGAAAAAGTTAAAACACAAAAGTTGTAGATCTCGACAAAACTGTTAGACATCATGAACGGTTTGGTGAAAAACACGTTCGGTTGTGAGATATTAATTTTACAAAAATTTGTTAAAATTGAAAAAAAATTTGAGAGGGCAAAAACATCATTTTGTAAAAGGATTTTGGATATAGTATTCCAAGCAAAAATGATCCTCATGAAAAATAGAAAATTATGGTTCAAAGAGACTAATTTCAGTCCCAAGGGTAAAATTGTCAAAATTTTCAAATAAGGACAAAATTGTAAATTTTTATTAAAATGGGGTATAGATGTAAAATAAGGAGACCCAACATCCCAGGGTATTATTTTAAGATCGATACGTAGCTATATTCGCTAAAATAGCAAAATTGAGCTCGGGGAATTTAGGAGGCCCACTGAGGGCAAGATCGTCATTTTTCTCCCGAATAACCCGAATCGCTCCAAACCGTTCCACAAGGGAAAAAGAAATGATTAGAAAGATTTTCGCCTTTCGTTGAGACGATAGGGTAGAGTACGATAGGAGTAAAAAAACTTGGATTATCGAAGTTGTATATAGTATTGGAAACAAAGTGCGCAGCGGAATTTTAAAAATTTTTCATCAAAGTAATTTCCAAAACACAAGTTTGACATGTTATATGTATAAATTAAACAGATCTTACTAACCTCAGTATGCCGAAGAACCTCCGCGACCTGTGTAGAGAAGTAACGTTCCAGAAGAGCCTCAACCAACTAGTCTTCTTTGCTATTCTCTATCCACAACCGGAGTGAGTGTGGGCTCACACGTACAGCTCTTCCACCGGTGACTCTCCTTCCAACCAATAGAGAGAACCCAAAGCTAGTGTTCGTGATTTGTGAACAAAAGCTCTCAGGGAGTTTTCAGATGCTCACTAGAAGAGTATCACTCTTAATCTCTCAAATTGATCTGAGTAAATCATTAGACTCACTCCCTTTTTATACCTATTGGTCCTTGGGGTCAGTCCATATCAGATTAGGTCTCAAAAATCGAAACAGAATCAAGTTCGGATCAATATCTGATAAGATACGCGTGAAAAACGCGTAATCTTAACTGTCGCGGTCGGCATGCCGAACTGTGTGATAGGCAGGCTGAACTGGCCAGTTCGGCAGGCCGAACTTTCTGATAGGCAGGCCGAACTGCCGAGAAAAAATCTCCGCGAATCTTTTATTTTCCACCCGAGATTCTAAAGGATAAAGTCTCAGTTTTGATTCAAATAGCCCAATAGAAAAGATATCTGATCAAAACAAACTTTATCAAGATAATCTCTAAGAAAATAAATCAATTCACAATAATTCTACAAGTTTATCTTGTTCTAATTGTCCAAAATTAAAACAACCGATAAACAGACAAGAATTATCCGAACGCCATAATTCAACAAGTTCATCTTGAACTAATTTCTTACATAATTAATTCAACCGATAAACAGACATGAATTATTTGATTCTTATAAATTTTAAACCAATCTGATAAATCCGACATAAGTCACCAATTATTGGAAAAGCACGCCGTGTCGTTACAGGATTTTGTGAGCTAGCAAAGGGGACCAAAATGGACCTATAAAGTTCAAGCTCATGATAATTATGAAACCCAATATCCCAGATATACATTTCACAATTATCAACTCCAACGCTACTCCACTAAAAGCTTGGAGCTGCACTCTCGAACTTTATAGAATTACGAAGCTCGTGTAGCTAAGTCTCCATGACATATCATAGTGTATCGCATCCCCATATGATCATCCATAATCGGCTTAAGGACAAGTTCTGTCTTACCTTCCCGATTATTTTTATCTTACGTTCCATTGTCTCACCATTAGAAAACTTACCATCCAAAGATAGTATACCATTCGGTTACACCTATGTATCCAAATGGTTGAGCGCTCCAGTTTTCCAATTACAGGACAACGCATATAAGAGGATATCATTACTCCTAAAGAGGAGCTATGGATTCCATATCTATGAATAACAAGTCTACGCTACCAAGAGTCATGCCTCCAACGTACCGGCATGCATGCCACTATAGAGATGTGGGAGTCACCCATTGGTACATCAAAAGACACAAATCGAGACAACGGGCCCATTATTCATCTCAGGATTAAGATACAATACAAATGATTGTCTAAAGTGAATCGATTTGCCAAGACAGAATTATTAATCCAAATCAATTCACTTTATGTCCCGATCCAACACATCGTCACCTATGACAACGCGCCAATGTTTCTATTCACGGAGTCCAACTCCGATGGCCAAGACAAACCATCTCCCAAAAGGGATATAGACAACATAACAATCTTTACATGAATAAAGCGCCCAACTTTATTCCCTCGATTGCGGATCATATATTTTAGACCATCACCTTAAGAGTCGTGTCTACCGCATAATCATCCCATCATATGCCCAACTCTTAAGGTTTAGACTGACAGTCTCAGACTACTGTTTGCTTATCATACATTCAACAAATATGAACGTAAAGAGGACAATATTTGGTATATATAAATGAATAAATTCTTTATTGATAAAAATGTCTCCAAAAACGTATTACATTTTTACTCCTTAGAGCATACATGTCTAACAATCTCCCACTTGCACTAAGTGAGTAAATACTGCAAATTTTGCATCCCCATAGCTTCCACATGCCTTTCGAAGACTCTCCCAGAAAGTGTCTTCGTAAATGGATCAGCTAAATTGTCCTCTGACGCGATCTTGCACACCGTGACATGCCCGCTCTCAACGAAGTCCTTTATCACATGATATTTCTGATCAATATGCTTACTCTTCTTGTGAAATCTTGGTTCCTTAGCATTAGCTACCGCCGCACTGTTATCACAGTACAGTGATACCGCTTTATCCACACCAGGAACTACCTCAAGATCCCCAAGGAACTTGCGGAGCCACACTGCTTCTTTCGAAGCATCACTAGCCGCCACATACTCGGCCTCCATCGTTGAATCCGAAGTGCAATCTTGTTTCGCACTTCTCCAACTGATGGCACCGCCACCCAGAGTAAACACAAACCCCGATGTCGATTTCCTAGAATCCAGGCAGGATTGAAAATCTGAATCAGTGTATCCTAGAGGAGTTAAATCCTCACCCGAATACACAAGCATATACCCTCGAGTCCTTCTTAGGTACTTGAAAATATGCTTTACCGCAACCTAATGGTTCGGTCCTGGATCCGCCTGAAATCGACTCACAATCCCGACCGCATAACTAATATCTGGTCGAGTGCAAAGCATGGCATACATGAGACTACCCACTGCCGAAGCATAAGGTACCTTCTTCATGTATTCTCTTTCTTCATAAGACTTTGGAGAGTCTTTCTTAGAAAGAGTAATTCCAGACCTAGATGGTTGCCCACCTTTCTTGGAATCCTGCATTGCAAACCTCCTGAGAATTTTATCTATGTAGCCGGCCTGTGACAAAGCTATCATTTTGTTCTTCCTATCCCGAAAGATCTGGATACCGAGAACAAAATTAGCCTCACCCAAGTCTTTCATGTCAAACTGCTTGGTCAACCATAATTTGACCGATGACAACGCCCCAACGTCATTGCCAATTAGCAGAATGTCATCTACATAGAGTAGTAGAAAAACCACCTTCCCATTCTTAATGTGTTTGTAAACACATGGTTCATCCACATTTTGTGAGAACCCATAAGTCTTGATCACTTGATCAAATCTTATGTTCCAAGAACGAGAAGCCTGCTTAAGTCCATAAATTGACTTTAGCAGCTTACAAACCTTACCCTCTTGACCCATGACCTTGAACCCGTCTGGTTGTTCCATATAAATGGACTCATCAAGATAGCCATTCAGAAAAGCCGTCTTGACATCCATCTGCCAAATCTTGTAGTCGAGAGCGGTAGCTATGGACAAGAGAATCCGGATGGACTTAAGCATGGCTACAAGCGAAAAGGTTTCCTCATAATCGATTCCTTCCTTTTGCGTATAACCCTTAGCTACCAGTCTAGCCTTAAAGGTTTCGACCTTTCCATCCACTCCTCTTTTCCTCTTGTAGATCCACTTACACCCTATGGGTTTTACCCCTTCGGGAAGATCCACAAGCTCCCAGACCCGATTAGTCTCCATAGACTTCATCTCAATGTTCATGGCCTCTGTCCAGAGTCTTGAATCAACATCCTCCATAGCTTCTGCGTAAGTATAAGGATCCCTGTCATGTTCATCCGGTTCAGCCAAAAAGACCTCCCTATTGAACATATACCTCTCAGGTTGACGCCCGATCCTCCCACTACGCCGAAGCCCCTGAGGTTGTTGTTCAGGTTTGTTTGGTTTTTCTACACCGATCGGAATGGTTTCGTTCGGAACCTCCGGAGTAAACGGATCACCCCTCAACTCCTCAAGCACCACTTTGCTTTGAGGTTTAAAGTCATTCATGTAACTCTCCTCAAGGAAAGTTGTATTAGTTGAAACCACGACTTTATTTTCCTTTGGGTTATAAAAATAACCCCCTTTAGTCCCTTTTGGATATCCTACAAACACGCAAACTTCTGAACGTGCTTCCAACTTATTCGGATCCTTAAACAGGACATGAGCTGGACATCCCCATATGCGAATATGGTTTAAGGATGTCTTCCGTCTTGTCCACAACTCGTGAGGAGTTTTAGGGACCGATTTTGAAGACACATTGTTCAAAAGATAACATGCGGTTTGTAGTGCATATCCCCAAAAGGATAAAGGCAATGATGAATAACTCATCATGGACCGAATCATGTCCAACAAAGTCCTATTCCTTCTCTCTGCTACGCCATTCTGCTGCGGAGTAACCGGCGCAGTCAAATGGGATAAAATCCCATTCTCTAACAAGTGTCCCAAGAACTCATCAGAAAGGTATTCCCCACCTCGATCAGATCGAAGTGCCTTTATGGGTCTACCCAATTGCTTTTCCACTTCAGCCCGAAACTCCCTGAACTTATCATAAGTTTCGCTTTTGTGGTGCATTAGGTACACATACCCATATCTTGAGTAATCGTCAATAAAAGTAACGAAGTACCCATACCCTCCTCGTGCCCGGATGTTCATTGGTCCGCAAACATCACTATGCACAAGTTCTAGAACCCCTTCGGCCCTATTGCCCTTAGACCCGTATGGTCTTTTGGTCATTTTACCCTCCAAACAAGATTCACATTGAGGTATAGATTCCACCTTTAAGTGACTTAAAGGTCCATCCCTTACCAACCTTTGAATCCTATTTAGGTTAATATGGCCAAGGCGCAAATGCCAAAGATAAGTCTTATTAGAGTGAGAAGTTTTAAGTCTTTTTGAGTCATTATCATTTATCTCAGCATTAAACAACAGGTCCATCTTAGGTTTGATAAAATATAGATTATTTTGCATCCATCCAGAACAGATAAAAGATTTGTTTTTACGAATCACCACTTTTTCATTAAAAGATACCACGTAGGAGTCTTTAAATAAAGAAGATACAGAAATTAAATTCCTTTTAAATTTAGGAACATAAAAACAATCTCGCAAAATTAAACTCCTATAATTATCAAAATAAAGATGGACATCTCCCACTGCTTCCGCTGAGACCAAGGATCCATCGCCCATCCGAAGCGTTAAGTCTTCACGAAGTAGACTTCTCGTTTCTTTGAATCCCTGCAGAGAAACACAAACATGATTAGTTGCACTGGAATCTATGACCCAAATGTCACTGGATTCCTCAACCAAACAAGTTTCTAAATATAGAAGATCACACCTACCTCCCTTGGAAAGGAAGTCCTTGCAATGCTTCTTTATATGCCCGACCTTACCACAAAAGAAGCACTTAAGCTTCTTTGGGTTCTTCTTCTTCTTCTTCTTGCTCTTGGTAGCAATAGGAATAGAAGACTTCCCACTTTTGGCCCGTTGCTTCTTTCCATTCCCAGAGTTAGGATTGGAACCAGAAGCAGCTACCATATTGGCCTCACCACCAGCAGGAGACTCCCTGATCAACAGTTCAAACTCTTGTAACTGTTTCATAAGTTCTGTCAAGGTCATATCCCGTCTATTGCTTAGATTAAAAGTAGCTCTAAATGGAATAAATTCCTTAGACAGAGTCTCAAAGACCATAGTCATATGAGTTTCAGCATCGATGTCGGCTCAATTGGTTTGAGCCTCAGCGAGATAACCCATGACCAACATCATGTGCTCCTTTACAGATGTCCCCGGTCTCTGTCTACAGTTTAAGAGTTTTTGAAGCGCCCCTTGCCGCTTTGTTATGGCCTGGCCTCCAAACATGTCCTCAAGATTATCCAAGATCTGCTTCGCAGTCTCATAATCTTGGTGTTGAGCCTGCAGCACGTTATTCATGCTAGCCATAACATAGCAGCGGGCCTGATCATTAGCATCTTTCCAGCGGTCGTACGCTTGGAATTGCTCATTACTTGAGTCTCCCGTAGGCTCGGGAGGACAAGGAGTTGTCAGAACATATTTCAGTTTCTCAAAGGAAAGGACGATGTCCAGGTTCCGTTTCCAATCATTATAGTTCTCAACGGTTAATTGGTTTTTGTCAAGTATCGATGATAAAGCGTTTTTAGACATTTTCAATCTAAAATAAAGAATCATATACCAAACATAAGCAAACATATATAATAATTTAGTAAGATAACACAAACATGTAAAATCATACAAATGTGTTTATGTGTCAAAACCTTGAAAATATCACAACCTTACAACGATAATTCCCAACTCAGAATTCAACAAGCTCCTAGGGGAGTCATGCCAAATTCAATCAGGAACACGGATCCCCTTCTGATTAATATATGCCATCCAGGACCCGTATGATCCAGCATATACTAATAATCGTTTCTTTGGCCATTAATTTTATTAACAGAGCTCCTAGGGGAGGTTAATAATAAAATTAACGTGAGTGTATAACCACCGTTTTAATATTTTATCCATGATTTATAATCACCACCTAGGGGTGTGCAATCATAAATCATACTAAAATACCTTATCCTTTCAGAGATCCAATCTGGTACATGATAGAAATCCCTTCCTAGGGGTTGGGACCATCATGTTCTTCCTATGGACCAACGATGGAGGCCTTAGGTTCTCTCTTCGAAAACCTTCTCCCACTCAATCTTTTGAAGTCAAGGTTTTATTTTAAAATTATGCATGAACAATTTTAATATGAGCGGCACTCCCTATTCTATATGACATGTTATCAATATACATGGTAAATCATATTATAATGCAGACAAGCAAAGCAATCAAGCAAAGCTACAAGCATAATAATAATAATAACCGTAATATTATGGTTCCACCCTAGAGAATAGAAAAACTAAGATTACAAGAGAATAATCGAGACATTTATCGATTCTTCATCCTTGAATCCTCAAGCTGTATCCTTCTTCATGTAATATCCATCTTCAAGTCCTCAATCCCATATGAATCGAACACTTCATATTTCCGGTCATATCCAAATTTAATGTTTCTCAGAATCGTCCCAAAAATAAAATTAAAACTGCACTGGAAAAATCGCACTTTTTCTGGACACCTGGCAGCTCTCGGTCGGCAGGCCGATCTGGGTGATCGGTCTGCCGATCATGGTGGTTCGGCCTGCCGAACATGAAGGTTCGGCCTGCCGGCAGAGCACCAAAATTTCTGCCCCACTGTCGGCCTGCCGGACCGTACGTCCGGCCTGCCGATCTGTGACCTTCGGCCTGTCGAACTGTGAGGTCCGGCATGCCGACCGAGCAGAAAACCCTCAATCTAGAAAATACAATTTTAATGCAGTTCATCAATTTTATTTTCAACAATTCAAAAACATAAAATTAGAGACTCAGGAAATACTTGGAGGCGCCATCATCAATCTTTAAGTTCCGACTTCTCGTTCCGTCTTCTCCGATTAATTATTTAATTACAAAATTCTTACAAATTAAAAATTAAATAATAATTCCTAGACGGAGATGATAGTCCGCCATCATATTACATGAAAAACCTAGATACACATTCTAACCTCTAAGGAACCATAACCGGTATAAATTAATTAATAAATAATTAAACAACAATTTAATCAACCATAATTAATTAATAAACATTCACCATATAATCCATGACAACATATATATTATATAGAAACCTAGAGTGCCATCTCTCTATAAAATTTAATTCAAGCATTGGAGAGATTAAGATCACAAAATTTATGCATATAACATGATCACAAACTTGCAAATTTATGTAAAAACCTCGGCTCTGATACCAATTGTTGGAAACAAAGTGCGCAGCGGAATTTTAAAAATTTTTCATCAAAGTAATTTCCAAAACACAAGTTTGACATGTTATATGTATAAATTAAACAGATCTTACTAACCTCAGTATGCCGAAGAACCTCCGCGACCTGTGTAGAGAAGTAACGTTCCAGAAGAGCCTCAACCAACTGGTCTTCTTTGTTATTCTCTATCCACAACCGGAGTGAGTGTGGGCTCACACGTACAGCTCTTCCACCGGTGACTCTCCTTCCAACCAATAGAGAGAACCCAAAGCTAGTGTTCGTGATTTGTGAACAAAAGCTCTCAGGGAGTTTTCAGATGCTCACTAGAAGAGTATCACTCTTAATCTCTCAAATTGATCTGAGTAAATCATTAGACTCACTCCCTTTTTATATCTATTGGTCCTTGGGGTCAGTCCATATCAGATTAGGTCTCAAAAATCGAAACAGAATCAAGTTCGGATCAATATCTGATAAGATACGCGTGAAAAATGCGTAATCTTAACTGTCGCGGTCGGCATGCCGAACTGTGTGATAGGCAGGCCGAACTTTCTGATAGGCAGGCCGAACTGCCGAGAAAAAATCTCCGCGAATCTTTTATTTTCCACCCGAGATTCTAAAGGATAAAGTCTCAGTTTTGATTCAAATAGCCCAATAGAAAAGATATCTGATCAAAACAAACTTTATCAAGATAATCTCTAAGAAAATAAATCAATTCACAATAATTCTACAAGTTTATCTTGTTCTAATTGTCCAAAATTAAAACAACCGATAAACAGGCAAGAATTATCTGAACGCCATAATTCAACAAGTTCATCTTAAACTAATTTCTTACATAATTAATTCAACCGATAAACAGACATGAATTATTTGGTTCTTATAAATTTTAAACCAATCTGATAAATCCGACATAAGTCACCAATTATTGGAAAAGCACGTCGTGTCGTTACAGGATTTTGTGAGCTAGCAAAGGGGACCAAAATGGACCTATAAAGTTCAAGCTCATGATAATTATGAAACCCAATATCCCAGATATACATTTCACAATTATCAACTCCAACGCTACTCCACTAAAAGCTTGGAGCTGCACTCTCGAACTTTATAGAATTACGAAGCTCGTGTAGCTAAGTCTCCATGACATATCATAGTGTATCGCATCCCCATATGATCATTCATAATCGGCTTAAGGACAAGTTCTGTCTTACCTTCCCGATTATTTTTATCTTACGTTCCATTGTCTCACCATTAGAAAACTTACCATCCAAAGATAGTATACCATTTGGTTACACCTATGTATCCAAATGGTTGAGCGCTCCAGTTTTCCAATTACAGGACAACGCATATAAGAGGATATCATTACTCCTAAAGAGGAGCTATGGATTCCATATCTGTGAATAACAAGTCTACGCTACCAAGAGTCATGCCTCCAACGTACCGGCATGCATGCCACTATAGAGATGTGGGAGTCACCCATTGGTACATCAAAAGACACAAATCGAGACAACGGGCCCATTATTCATCTCAGGATTAAGATACAATACAAATGATTGTCTAAAGTGAATCGATTTGCCAAGACAGAATTATTAATCCAAATCAATTCACTTTATGTCCCGATCTAACACATCGTCACCTATGACAACGCGCCAATGTTTCTATTCACGGAGTCCAACTCCGATGGCCAAGACAAACCATCTCCCAAAAGGGATATAGACAACATAACAATCTTTACATGAATAAAGCGCCCAACTTTATTCCCTCGATTGCGGATCATATATTTTAGACCATCACCTTAAGAGTCGTGTCTACCGCATAATCATCTCATCATATGCCCAACTCTTAAGGTTTAGACTGACAGTCTCAGACTACTGTTTGCTTATCATACATTCAACAAATATGAACGTAAAGAGGACAATATTTGGTATATATAAATGAATAAATTCTTTATTGATAAAAATGTCTCCAAAAACGTATTACATTTTTACTCCTTAGAGCATACATGTCTAACATATAGTTATACTACTCGATTTATTAATTAACGATCGTTTTGTATTGAGACATAGAGGAAATAGTAAAATTTGGCTAATAGCGTTGTAATTGGCCAAACAGGACCCTAGAAGACTGGGGAAAAGGGGACTGAGGTTGACTTGCGTAGCAACCCAAAACTAAGTAAGTACCCATCCCACCTATAGTGTGGAATTGTAGGTATAGAATATGATATATATATATATGTATTCCTGTGTATATATCAAGGTGTATACCTATGTGTATGCTATAATATAAGTTCCTATAAGTGCATTAGTATGTACCTGTGTGTATAGTATGTCATATACTTGTGTGTATATTAATGTATACCTGTGAGTATATAAAGTATGTACCTGTGTGTACTATACCATACAAGAGTATTTATGAATTATGTGTGACATGTGATTATAACTTCATGCATGGTATGATAACCATAATAATTGAACTGGTAAATATATAACTAGAATTAAGAAGAGTGTCGTACCGACTCCTGACTCAAGAAGAGTTTAAGGATATAGTATGGTCGCGGTGTCACGTAGACCTATGTGCGTAATGGTACGAATACTTGGGCCCTAGTTAAAGATAAGACATGTTAAGGATAAAGAATGCTCATAAGAAAGCACAACTGGATCATGCATTTCACTGAATGTGCATGTGGGCTGTATTGGGACTTACTCGGCGTAAGCTCACTTAGTATTTTATGCTATAGGTATTCCCACTAAAAGCTTAGAATAATTTCGTTGATGAGCTGACGGACGGATGAGTAGTGTGCAGAATGGATATGGATGCCGCCACAGTTATGTTTCCGCTATAATATATTTTAAGTTATTTTAAAATGTGTTGTATAAAGGCTGAAACATAGTTAAGTAAGACAAAACCTCTCGAGAGAGTATTTGGCAAACAGTATTGTAAAAGAAAGTGTGTTTATGTAAATATATGTTTATATTTGCATTTTGAGGATTGCCAAAATTTGAATGAATAATATATTTAAAAAAAAATTCTTAAGTTTTTCCTCTATACATAAGTAAGAAAAAGGTTTATCACAGCCCAAGAAAGGCAGGTTGTGATAGTTGGTATCAGAGCAGACATCTTGCCACCCTACTACATACTGTCGCATGCTCCATTGCCAGAGCTCAAGTAAGATAGTTTAATTTTTAACATAGGAATACTGAATTATGGTTTTATGTGAGAACGTGACGTGGATTAAAATAATAAATATAGTATATGGTGGAACCGTATAATAACCATGACGTAGAGGCAGATTGAAGAGCGAGCATTACCTTTCGGGAGATGATACCTCCATGCTACTATGGCAATTGACGACCGATGGCCTTGACAGAGTGGTTTCACGAGATGGAAGTGATTTTTGAGACTTGCCATAACCCACTACATCTACAGGTTCCATTAGCCTTGGGGCGACTGGCAGGGGAAGCATTGGAATGGTGGATGGGGCTCGGACCAGATGAATGGTGACATGACTGGGAGGAATTTAAAATGCAGATCTCTGAAGCCATCCCTCCTTTATCACCTGCCAACCACATACTAGTTCAGGTTAACCCTCATATGTGGGCGGATTGGCGCCATCAACGCTACGTACGTATAGAACCAATCTAGGGTAGATATGTGGGTGAGTCGGTAAAGCATTATATAATGAGATTTTGCCAGACCATGATACCGTTGATCCCACCAGAAATACCACTGCGATGAATTTGTGACCTTATATGGAGGGACCTTCCAGAAGTAGCCCAGCATCAGATGCAGTACCCAAGAGATTTGTTTTGGCTCAATGATTTTATTAAGGAAGTATTGCATGCTGAGCAAAACGTGGCCGCGCCGTTAGAGGATCCCCCAATAGAAACGGAAGATGATGATGAAGATGATGATGGTGATGATGATGATGATGAAGAGCTTGAATTTATTCCAGTACCTCCTGAACCTATTATTGCTAGTGACGACGAGTCTACATATTCTAGCGAAGAGGAGGAGGAGGACCTTGAGGAGGATCCTGAAAATAGCGATATGTCTGGTGTAGAGTCATATTAGAAAGAAATGGACGTAAGAAGATTTTTATGTATTAAGATGTATGTAAATGTGTAACTAGTACAGTTTTGGCTTTGTTGCCCTTGTATATGAGTGTACCCCCGGTAAGTGGTACCCTTCTCGACGGTAGGGTATATGTTACCGAAAGACATAACTGCTCCCGAGAATGATATAAATAGTTTATGTAAGAAAGGAAAGTAAGTATATATATTAGTCACTTATGTCATGTTTTGGGAATGAAGAATGTAAAAGAAAAAAAAAACAAGTTAATGAAATGTAATGTATGAGATGAGATATTAAGTTTATGTTATTATTCATGTTTGCATGTATTATATTACTGGAAAAAAATTTTAATAAATACTATTAAGTTAGTTGTATGTGCTGACGTAATGACGAAACTGTACGGTCACGGAGGATCTGCGAACCCAGAGCTGATGGCCATGATTGTAAAATTGCAACAGAAACTTCAGGCCCAAGAGTTAGAAATGCAAGGATTAGGAGAGCAATTAGCTAACCGGATCCCGTACCATCAGCACTCACAAACTTTCCACCCCTAGTACCACTGCCTCAGCCAGTAGAACCAGCTGCTCCAGCTACTCTGGTAGCATCTGCTACTGAATTTCATGAAAGATTCTGACGGATGAAGGCCCCAGAATTTGACGGATCTATAGACCCACTGGAAGCCGATAATTGGGTTACTGGTATAGAAAGGGTTCTGAAATTTATGGACCTCAATGATCGTGAGAAAGTTCTATGTGCCTCATTTTCTCTCACTAAGGATGCCCGAAGATAGTGGGAGTCGGTA
Source organism: Artocarpus heterophyllus (assembly GCA_025403435.1). Taxonomy (NCBI): domain Eukaryota; kingdom Viridiplantae; phylum Streptophyta; class Magnoliopsida; order Rosales; family Moraceae; genus Artocarpus; species Artocarpus heterophyllus. Next base: position 23,416,827 of record CM046353.1, read on the forward strand.
GAACGTAGAAGGAATGTAGACAAAATGACCTGGCCAGATTTCGTTAAGGAATTTGGAAGGGCTTATTTTAATGTGGAAACGATGGCAGCACAAAAAGAAGAATTTAACAACTTTTGACAAGGCAATATGTCAATGGCCGACGCTGTGAAGAGATTAATCCATTAGCGCGTCTTTGCCCCGAACTAGTACCTACTAATCGAGAGCGAATAAGAATACTAATGCGGATGTTCTGAACTGACGTTGCCCTTGTAGTAGATAGTGGAGGGCAAGCTCTTAAGGATGTAGAAGATTGCATTAAACGGGCTACTAAAGCTAAGTTTAGAATTGCCCATGATAAGGAGGAGAGAACAAGAATTTTAAAGGCTCAAAAGGAGGAAAAAGCTTTAGCCAAACAGAGTCAAGCCATATAAGCAAAAGGACAAGGAAGCATTCCGAATCAAGGGCAGTCCTAGAGTCATCCAACTAGACGCAATCGCAATACCAATAATAAGAGGAAGTGGAGCGTGAATAATTCAAAGAATCAGAAAGGAAAACCCCAGAAGAGGATCAATGATGGAGGGAATAACAAACCTCTCTACAGTCAATGCAGGAAGAGGCATGCAGGAGAATGCAAAGCTGGCACTAATAAGTGTTTCATCTGTGGCAAAGAAGGATGCTATGCCAGAAACTGTTTTTCCAATCCCTAGAATCAGAATACTCAGAGTCAACAAAAGCCCCAGGGAACTCAATTTCATGTAGTCCAAGCGCAGGTTGAAGGCCTTAGCATCAATCAGGGACGTCTAGAGGCTCCAGAACCTAGTGGACGAATTTATGCTTATACAAAGAAAGAGGATGATGCAGGAACTTCATCAGTGGTGACAGGTCAGTTCTCTATTGCCAAAACTGATGCTTATGTTCTATTTGATTCTAGAGCAACACATTCATTTGCATCGCTTAAGTTTGCTAAACAGATAGGAAATGAAGGGGATAGGATAGAACAGACTTTTGGAACTGCACTTTCCTCTAGGGAGGTATTAAATTCTGATTATTGGCTATGTCATGTTCCCATCATCATTTGCGAAAGAGAATTGTATATTGATTTATAATAATTGATAAGCAAGATTATGATGTTATCTTGGGAATGGATTTCCTGGGAAAATACACTGCCAAGATTAACTGCCGACATCGCAAGGTTACGTTTTGACCTTTTGGAAGTGAGAAGTTCGTATATTCAGGGAGGATTCCCAAGGCTCCAAAGGCGTTAATTTCGACATTGAAAGCAAAGATGTTGGAGAGTGGATACACTGGTTATCTGGTGAATCTAGTAAATAAAGACCAAGAAGCTCAGTTAGGACCAAAGAATGTTCCTATAGTAAAAGAATTTGTCGACGTGTTTTCAGACGAGTTACCAGGCTTACCACTGGAGTGGAAGATTTCATTTAAAATTGAATTGACGCCGGGTACAGTCCTGATTTCAAAGGCACCGTATCGTACCTTGTTTAGTTCTCGGTAATCGATGCACATCCATAAGGTTCCATCTTTCTTCTTGACGAATAAAACAGGTGCTCCCCATGGGGAATGACTCGGCCGAATAAACCCTTTGTCGAGTAAAAACAAGTATCCACTCCCGAGGATTGATGACTTATTTGATCAATTGAAAGGAGCGTCTATATTCTCAAATAGTGACTTGCGCTCTGGATACCATCAACTTCGAGTTAAGGAAGAGGACGTGCCAAAGACAGCATTCTGAACGCGTTACAGACATTATGAATTCTGCGTTATGCCATTCGGATTGACTAATGCCCTGGTAGCCTTTATGGATCTTATGAACTTGATTTTCAAGGATTATCTCGATAAATTCGCTATCATTTTCATCGACGACATCTCATTTATTCAAGAAAGCTGGAGGAACATGAGAAACACCTGAGGATTGCACTAAAGTTGTTAAGAAAACATTAGTTGTATGCCAAGTTCTCAAAATGTGAATTTTGGTTGGAAAAGTTCATTTCTTAGGACATGTGGTGTCACAGGATGGAGTATCTGTTGATCTTTCTAAAGTTGAAGCAGTACACTAGTGGCCTACACCGAAGAGCGTTACCAGGATCAAGAATTTCTTTGGTTTAGCAAGCTATTACCGATGTTTTGTAGAAGGATTCTTCAAACTCGCAGCACTGCTTATGACTCTTACACGGAAAGCAACAAAGTATGAATGGACTAAGAAATGCGAAGAAAGCTTTCAAGAGTTAAAAAGGCGACTCACAAGTGCACCGATACTGACCATACCTGATCCGAACCTAGGAAATTTTGTGATCTATAGCGATGCATCAAAAACGAGATTGGGAGCCGTACTTATGCAAAATGGAAAAGTGATTGCATATGCATCTCGGCAACTAAAGGATCATGAAAGGAACTATCAGACACATGACCTAGAATAGCGGCGGTCATATTTGCATTGAAGATTTCGTGCCATTATTTGTATGGAGCTAAATGCGAGATTTATACGAACCACCAAGTCTGAAGTATATCTTCACAAAGAATGAGCTACTAAAATGTATCAAGATTTGAAAGAGCATTATTGGTGGCATGGAATGAAGAATGATGTTGCATGATTCATCAGTAAATGTCTCACGTGTCAAAAAGTAAAGGCTGAACATCAACAACCGGTAGGCGAGCTACAAAAGATTAAAATCTTGGAATGGAAATGGGACCAGATAACTATGGATCTGGTGACTGGGTTACCTAAAATTATGGGAGGACACGATGCTATATAGGTAATCATGGACAGGTTGACCAAATCGGCACACTTCTTACCTATTAAACTTAGTAGTTCCACGGAATGATTAGTTGAACTGTACATTGTCTAGATAGTTAGATACCATGGAGTTCCAAAATCCATTATCTCTCATCGTGAGGGCCGGTTCACTTCCAAGTTTTAGAGGAGTTCACCAAACAATGGGAACAAAGCTGACCTTTAGTACAGCCTTCTGCCCTCAAACGGATGATCAGTTTGAAAGGTCCATTCAAACTCTAGAGGATATGCTAAGAGCCTGTGTGTTAGATTTCAAGGGAGGATGGGATAAAAAGCTTCCATTGATCGAATTTGCCTACAACAACAGTTATCAAACCTCCATAGGAATGGCTTCATACGAAGCTCTCTATGGGAGAAGATGTAGATCGCCACTGCAATGGTATGAAACTAGAGAAAAAGTATTATCGACTACAGATTTCGTGCAAAGGATGATGGAGGATGTGAAACTAATCCGTCAACGAATGAAAACTGCTTTCAGTTGCCAAAAAAGTTATGCAGATTAGGGATGAAGACCCCTGGAATTCCAAGTAAGGGATTTGGTCTTCCTAAAGGTAATGCTAATGAAAGGGGTAGTAAGAATTGGGAAGAAAGGAAACTTGGCCCACGATATGTTGGACCATTTGCAATTCTCGAAAGAGTAGGCAACGTGGCTTATAAGTTAGCTTTACCCCCTGAAATGGCATCAGTGTATAACGTGTTTCATGTATCCATGCTAAAGAAGTACATACCTGATCCTTCACATGTTATACAACCTGAAGAAATTGACGTACAAGAGAATCTATCTTATGAAGAGAAACCAGTCTGGATTCTGGCACTAGAAGAAAAAGAATTAAGAAACAAGAAGATACCTCTCGTCAAAGTTTTCTAGTGCAACCAGCAAGTAGAAGAGGCAAATTGGGAGCGAGAAGATGAAATAAGGAAAGTCTACCCTGAATTGTTTGTAATGACCAGGGAAATTCATTAATAGAATCTAATATTTAATTAGGTTTAATTAATGAATTTACCCTTAAAAATTGTATTATCTGTAAAAATTGTGATAATTTACAAATAATGTACAAATAAGTAGTATTAATAGGAAACTCCACTGTGAACTTGATGCAATGTTGGATATTGTTAATATAGATTTTGCGAGTCTAAATACTTAGAAATTTGTAAATAATATCCACAAAATGAATTTTATATCACAATTAACTGTACAATTGTGATAGAAATGGATGGGTAATTAAGATATAAAGAAGATATAGAGTCCACCAAAACCCTAAACCAATGTAAAGGGGCCCGATGCGGTATAAGTATATTACTAAGTAAAAACATAGATATAGGAAATGCTATGTTTGGCCTCCAAAAATAAACCAAAGGCAAGTAAAATATTTTATACAGTCTAAGAGCATGTTTTGTACTGATTTTACCATGGCAGTATAAGAAAAATACTGTGTGATGAAAAATTATACTATGTAAAATTTTTGGCCCCACCAAGTGGACAACCATGCCATGAAAGGTGGCCCAATCACACCAAGCCACCTTAGGTAAGCTAATTGATTACTTGGTGAGTCACCCACCAAGATAAGCATGAAATAAATGTTAAACAAGCCAAAATTTCTTCACTTTCTCTTCCCTTCACCCACGGCATCCATTGAAGCACCTCCCCAAAAATTTTTCAACTTCACATCTTTGCAAAATTGGCCCCAATTAAGTTCAAGAAGCAGAGTTCAAAGGATTTTAGCAAATTTGAGGTAAAAACCTAAACTTTTTTTTCAAGTTTTCTTAGGGCTTTCCTTGGGTTAGGAGGAAATTTTAATTCAAGGTATTTTTGCATGAAAAATGCCTAGGAAAAAGTTTCAAAGGAGCCCTTGGAAGGCTAGAAGCACAAATTTTTCATTTGGCTAATAGCGTTGTAATTGGCCAAACAGGACCCTAGAAGACTGGGGAAAAGAAGACTGAGGTCGACTTGCGTAGTAACCCAAAACTAAGTAAGTACCCATCCCACCTACAGTGTGGAATTGTAGGTATAGAATATGATATATATATATATATATATGTATACCTATGTATATATCAAGGTGTATACCTGTGTGTATGCTGTAATATAAGTACCTATAAGTGTATTAGTGTGTACCTGTGAGTATACAAAATAAGTACCTGTGTGTATAGTATGTCATATACCTATGTGTATATTAATGGATACTTGTGAGTATATAAAGTATGTACCTGTGTGTACTATACCTTACAAAAGTATTTATGTTTTGTGTATAACATGTGATTATAACTTCATGATGGTATGACAACCATAATAATTAGACTGGTAAATATATAACTAGAATTAAAAAGAGTGTCGTACCAACTCCTGACTTAAGATGAGTTTAAGGGTATAGTATGGCCACAGTGTCATGTAGACCTATGTGCACAATGGTACAAACACTTAGGCCCTAGTTAAAGATAAGACATGTTAAGGATAAAGAATGCTCATAAGAAAGCATAATTGGATCATGCATTTCATTGAATGTGCAAGTGGGTTGTATTGGGACTTATTGAGCTTAAGCTCACTTAGTATTTTATGCTGTAGGTATTCCCACTAAAAGCTCAGAATAATTTCGTTGATGAGCTGGTGGAGGGATGAGTAGTGTGTAGAATAGGCATGGATGCTGCCGCATTAATATATTTTAAGTTATTTTGAAACGTGTTGTATAAAGGCTGAAATGTAGTTAAGTAAGACAAAACCTCTCTCGAGAGTATTTGGCAAACAATATTGTAAGAAAGTGTCCACTTATAGTTATTATAACATAACATGTATACACTTGTATATTATTTTTTTAATAAAGTTGTTTATAAAATGATTTAATATGTGTTAGAATTAATTTAATGAGATTAAATTAATTGGATTGGTTTTATAGAAATTTACTTTATTTTATTAATCAACCAAATAATGTGATTTTAGTTTTAATAGTGAAAACTTGGTAAAATTTACATTAACTGTTAGTTATCTAATTTTAAATTGTTTAATGTTTGGTGGCTTAGACAATTCATAATAAATTTAGATTTTTAGAAAATCTAGTAATTTATTTAAGTGTAAATAGGATGGGATTTTATTAACACACAATATAACCTAGTAATTAAAAATTTTTTTTATTTATTAGAATTATGAAACATTGGATGTTTCATAAGATAAAACACATCTTTTTAAAATAATGAGTGAGAGAAGGAAATATGACAATATAACCTATGGTCGTCACTAATAGTACAACACTATGAGATTTAGGTGGCGCTTCAAAACGCTTTGATTTCATCCTCCTTACGAAGACTTTACGCTTTGGATAGGTGATGGATCCTTAGTTGGCTGAAGCAGTGGAATGTCACAACCCGCCTTTTTACATTTTCCTTACTTACGTATCTATAATAACTTGAAAATATTTTTTTAATAAATATATTTCACATACATACTGAAATTTCTTTCATAATTATATGTATAATTACATAAGCAACTTTCTTTTTTAAAACAACACCTACTTAGAGTGCCTAAAATAGTTTTTGTCTCACTTAACCATACTATATCATTTATACATCATGATCCAAAATAACTTAAAATATATAGCAATGGAAATATTTGTGGCGGCATCCATACCTTGGTCTGTACATTGCTCATATTCCCTCAACTCATCAACATATTCATTCTGACCATCTAGTGGAAATTCCTACAGCGTGAAATAACTAGGTGAGCTTGTGCTCAGTAAGTCCAAACATAGCCCACATAAATCTTATACTAATATGCATGATCTATTTATGCTTTCTTATGAACATTCCTTATTCTTGTTATATCTTTTCTTTCATTAGGGCCCAAGTGCTCGTACCATATGTGCACATAGGTCTTCGTAACACCGAGACCATAACATAGCTTTAACTTTAAACTCCCCTTTATTTCGGGAGTTGGTACGATGCTTTCTTTAGTTCTGGTGTTTCATTTACCAGTCTAGTTATTTTGATTTTCATACTATGCATGACAATATACATACATACTATGTGCGAAACATTTACAATTCTCAACTATATAGCATATATAAGCATATTCACATAAATACGCTATACCCTTAAACCTACTCTTTCATACTGTAGGTGGGTTTGGAACTTACTTGTTTTTGCTGCTATTAAAACCGTCTTCAGGTTTTCCTTGTTACTCGTTTAAGGACTTGTTTGGCCAATTATATCATTATTAGCAAAATATCACTATTTAGCTATACGTCAATAAGGTATATTTTTTTATTACTATTTCAAAATACTTTTCTGACTACTTAAAGTTCAACCATCCTCTTGTTGTTCTCTATCTTATACGTTTCAAAGTCCATACTGCTCATTTCATGAAAAATGACGTTTTTGCCCTCGATAGGCCGCTTTGAATTCCTAGGCTTGATTTGACTAATTTAACGTGAAATGTCGCTTATTAGCGTGAAAACAAGTGTTCAGGGCATTGGGTTATTAGTTTGCAATAAAAAGCCCAACTTAAACAAAACTTTACAATTTTACCCTCATTTGAAAATTTTTGACGATTTTGCCCCTAGGACCAAAAATAATCTTTTTAAACCATTAGTCCCCATTTTTCAAGAGGATCAAATTTTCTCAAAGTACCATATCCTAATTCTTTTTTTAAAATGACGTTTTTTCCCTTAAAATTTTTTTTCCAACTTTAATAATTTTTTGTAAAATTTATATCTCACAACCAAAGGCAATTTTCGATGAACCGTCTGTAATTTTTAATAGTTTCATCGAGATCTACAACTTTCATGTTTTAACTTTTTTGAAATTCTCACTGCACAGGGGTGTTTTTAGGTATTTTTTAAATCTGTCGAGAAAAAACTTTTTCTTGCAATTTAGTCCTTGGGTCATTTTTGTAAAAATCTGTTTTAAAACAGCATTTCCACCCCCATGAAGGCAGTTTCAACCTTTGCCTAAACCATTTTCATACTCAATCACTATTTTTGCAAAACTAGCATCAAAATTTACAAAACTAACCTTTTTGTGCATAAACCAATACTTTTCACAGTTAACCTCTAATTTCAACAATACCAACATGCCATAAATCATATACCCATGGGATTCAATCAAAAACTTGCTTGAATACCCACATGCTTTTTGAAATAACAAGAATCAAAACAAAAACCACTAAACTTTAAATTTAAGAAATTACAACTAACCCAAATGAAAAATTTGTGCTTTTAGCCTTTCCAAGGGCTCCTTTGAAACTTTTTCCTAGGTATTTTTCATACAAGAATACCTTGAATTAAATTTCCCCCTTAACCCAAAAAAACTTTACGAGAACTTGAAAAAAAAGTTTAGGTTTTTATCTTAAATTTGATAAAATCCTTTGAACTTTGCTTCTTGAACTCAATTGGGGCCAATTTTGCAAAGATTTGGGTTTGAGAAAATTTTTGAAAGGGAACTTCAATGGCTGCCGTGGGTAGGGACAAAGAAATGAGAAAAAAATTTGCTTGTTTCACATTTATTTCATGGTGATCTTACTTGGTGACTCACCAAGTGATCAAGTGGGCTACTTAGGTGGCTTGGTGTGATTGGGCCACCTTTCATGGTATGGTGGCACAATAAAATTTCAATGGGTGTCCCTTTGGTGGGGCCCAAAATTTTACACAGTATAATTTTTCACCACATAGTATTTTTCTCATACTGTCGTAGTAAAATCAGGGAAAAACATATTCTTAGACTGTAGGAAATATTTTACTTACCTTTGGTTTATTTTTGGAGGCCAAATATAATATTTCTTATATCTGCGTTTTCATTTAGTAGTATACCTATACTGCATCGGTGCCCTATTACACTGGTTTAGGGTTTTTGTATACTCTATATCTTATTTATACCTTAATTACCTATCCATTTATATCATAATTCTATAATTAATTATAATATAAAATTCATTTTATGGATATTATTTACAAATTTTTAAATATTTTGACTCATAAAATCTGCATTTAGTAATATCCAACATCATACCAAGTTTACCGTAAAATTTCCTACTAATATTGTTTAATATACATTATTGTAATTTTTACAAAAATATGATTTATAAGGGTAAATTCATTAATTAAACCTAATTAAATATTAGATTTTATTAATACATTTCCCTTGGCCATTACATACAAGACGTCCATCTTTATTTTGATAATTATAGGATTTGAGTTTTGCGAGATTATTTTTATGGTCTTAGACTTAAAAGAAATTTAATATTTGTAGCTTGTTTATTTAAAATTCTTATTTAGTTTCTTTTAATAATAAAGGGGTAATTTGTGAAAACACAACTTTTATCTGTCATGGATGGATGCAAAACAATATATATTTTATTAAACCTAAGATGGACTTATTGCTTAACACTGATGTTAATAAAAATAACTCAAAAGACTTAAGACTTCTCACTCTAATAAGACCTCTCTTTGGCATTTGCAATTAGGACAATTAACCTGAATAGGATTCAAAGGTTAATAAGGGATGGACTTTTAAGTCACTTAAAGGTAGAATCTATACCACAATGTGAATCTTGTTTGGAGGGCAAATGACCAAAAAACCATTCAAGTCTAAGGGCAATAGGGCAAAAGGGCCTAAAACTTGTGTATAGTGATGTTTATGGTCCCATGAACATCCAAGTGTTAGACATGTATGCCCTAAGGAGTAAAAATGTAATACGTTTTTGGAGACATTTTTATCAATAAAGAGTTTATTTATTATTCATATACCAAATTATTGTTCTCTTAACATCCATATTTGTTGAATGCAAGATAAGCAAACAAAAGTCTGAGACTGTTGATCTAAACCTTTAGAATCAGACATATGATGGACAGATTATGCGGAAGACATGATTCTAAAGGTGATGGTCTAAATTATAAGATCTGTAATCGAGGTTGGTAAGGGATAGACTTTTAAGTCACTTAAAGGTGAAATTTATACCACAATGTGAATCTTGTTTGGAAGGCAAATGACCAAAAGACCATTGGGGTCTAAGGGCAATAGGGTAGAAAGGTCTAGAACTTGTGCATAGTGATGTTTGTGGTCCCATGAACATCTAGGTGTTAGACATGTATGTCCTAAGGAGTAAAAATATAATATGTTCTTGGAGATATTTTTATTAATAAAGAGTTTATTTATTATTCATATACCAAATTGTTGTCCTCTTAACGTTCATATTTGTTGAATGTATGATAAGTAAACAAAAGTCTGAGACTGTTGGTCTAAACCTTTAGAATCAAGCATATGATGGATAGATTATGCGGAAGACATGATTCTAAAGATGACGGTCTAATTATAAGATCCGCAATCGAGGTCGGTAAGGAATGGACTTTTAAGTCACTTAAAGGTGAAATCTATACCACAATGTGAATCTTGTTGGAGGGCAAATGACCAAAAGACCATTCAGGTCTAAGGGCAATAAGGCAGAAGGGTCTAGAACTTGTGCATACTGATGTTTGCGGTCCCATGAACATCTAGGTGTTAGACATGTATGCCCTAAGGAGTAAAAATGTAATATGTTTTTGGAAACATTTTTATCAATAAAGAGTTTATTTATTATTTATATGCCAAATTGTTGTCCTCTTAATGTTCATATTTGTTAAATCATGATAAGCAAACAAAAGTCTGACACTGTTGGTCTAAACCTTTAGAATCAGGCATATAATGGACAGATTGTGTGAAAGACATAATTCTAAAGGTGACGGTCTAAATTATAAGATCCACAATAAAAGTTGGTAAGAGATGGTCTTTTAAGTCACTTAAAGGTGGAATCTATACCACAATGTGAATCTTGCTTGGAGGGCAAATGACCAAAAGACCATTTGGGTCTAAGGGCAATAGGGCAAAAGGGTCTAGAACTTATGCATAGTAATGTTTGTGGTCCCATGAACATCCGGGTTTTAGACATGTATGCCTAAGAAGTGAAAATATAATATGTTCTAAGAGACATTTTAATCAATAAAGAGTTTATTTATTATTCACATATCAAATTGTTGTCCTCTTAACGTTCATATTTGTTGAATGTATAATAAGCAAACAAAAATCTGAGACTGTTGGTCTAAACCTTTAAAATCAGGCATATGATGGACAGATTATGTGGAATACATAATTCTAAAGGTGGCAGTCTAAATTATAAGATCTACAATTGAGGAAATAAAGTTGAGCGCTTTATTCATATAAAATTATTATGTTGTTTATATCCCTAACGGGAGATAGTTTGTCTTGGCCATCGAAGGTGGACTCCTTTAATAAAAACATTGGTGCATTGTCATAAGTGACGATGCATTGGATCGGGACATAAAGTGTAATTGATTTGTATTAATAATTATGTCTTGGTAAATCAATTCACTTTAGACAATCATATGTGTTGTATTTTAATCCTGAAATAAATAATGGGCCTATTGTCTTGACTTATATCTTTTGATATACCAAAGAGTGACATCCACATTTTATGTTGGTACGCATATCGATACGTTGGAGACATGACTCTTGATAACATAGACTTGTTATTCATAGATATGGAATCTATAGCTCCTCTTTAAGAGTTGTTGATATCCTTTTATATGCGTTATCCTGTAATTGGAAGACTGGAATGCTCAACCATTTGGAACATAAGTGTAACCGAATGGGATACTGTCTTTGCATGGTAAGTTTTTCGATGATGAGATAATGGAACATAAGAGAAAAATAATCGGAAAGGTAAGATAGAATTTATCCTTAAGCCGATTATGGATAATCCTATAGGGATACAATACATTATGACATGTTATGGAAACTTAGCTATTTGAGTTTCGTAATTCTATATAGTTTAAAAGTGTAGCTCTAAGCTTTTAGTGGAGTAGCGTTAGAGTTGATAATTATGAAATGTATATCTGGGATATTAGGTTTCATAATTATCGGGAGCTTGAACTATATAGGTCCATCAGGTCCCTTTTGCTAGCTTATAATAAATCCTATAACGAAACGACATGCTTTTCCAATAAACTGTTGACTTATGTTAATTATCAAATTGGCTGAAATTCGATAGGATCAGATAATTCATGTGTGTTTATCGGTTGAATTAATTTTGTAGGTCCATCAGGTCCCTTTTGCTAGCTTATAATAAATCCTATAACGATACGGCATGCTTTTCCAATAAACTGTTGACTTATGTTAATTATCAAATTGGCTGAAATTCGATAGGATCAGATAATTCATGTGTGTTTATCGGTTGAATTAATTTTGTGAAAAATTAATTCAAGATAAACTTATTGAATTATCAAGATCAGATAATCCATGTCTATTTATCAGTTGGATTAATTTTGAATAAACTAATTCTAATTCAAGATAAACTTATTGAGTTATGAGGAATATTTATTTTCCTAGAGATTATCTAGATATGACTATTTCGATTAGATATATTCTCTATTTGGTTATTTAAATTAAAACTAAGGCTCTATCCCAAGAACCTCAGATGAGAAATAGAGATTCGTAGGGATCATTTACTGTTAGTTCAGTAGGCCGATCTTTCAGTTCGGTAGGCGGATCTACTAGTTCGACTTGTCAATTGAGTGATTTTTTGTCACACGTTTTAGACATGAATTTTATCAGATATTGATCATGATTTGATATTGATTCGAATTTTTTAGGCCTTATCTGATAAGGATTAACCCCTGGGCTCCATCTCTATAAATAGGGAGCGGGACTCATAAGTTATTTGGATCAGTTGAAGAAGTAAGAGTAAGCACTTTAGTCTGTGAGTCTCTGCAACTCCTAGAGAGTTATTATTCACAAATCACAAACCTTAATTCTGGGTTTCCTCAATTGGTTGGATAGAAAGTCACATGTGGAAGAGCTGTACGAGTATGCCCATACATACATCGGTCGTAGATAGAGAATGGCAAAGAAAGCTAGTTGGTTGAGGTCCTTCTACAACTCCATTCTCTTCATCGATTATGGAATCTCTTTAGCATACAAGGCTAGTAAGATATGGTTAATTTATGTATATAGTGTGTCAAACTTATGTTTTAGAAAGTACTCTGGTATAAAAATTTTAAAAATTCTGTTGCATACTATTTTTTCAACAATTGGTATCAGAGCCGTAGTTTTTACATAAATTTACAAGTTTATGATCACTCTATATGAATAAATTATGTGATCTTGAAATCTCCTAGCTTAAATTTAATTTTTTTAGAGAGTTCGCACTTTAGGGTTTCTATATATTTATATGTTGTCGTGGATTGTATGGTGAATGTTTATTAAATAATTATGGTTGATTAAATTATTATTTAATTATTAATTAATTAATTAATTAAAGTCGGTTATGGTTCCTTAGAGGTTAGAAAGTGCATCTAGATTTTTTATGTAATTAGATGGCGGACTATTTTCTCCGTCTAGACTATCATCTCCGTCTAGGAATTATTATTTAATTTTAAATTTGTAGGAATTTTGTAATTAAATAATTATTTAGAGAAGGCGAATCAAGAAGATAGATGATAACATTCAATAAGTATTTCCTGAGTCTCTACTTTTATGTTTTTGAATTGTTAAAAATAAAATTGATAAATTGCTTTAAAAACATATTTCTAAAAAAACGTGATTTCTACTTGGTCGACATGTCGAACCCTCAAGTCCGATAGGCCGATGGTCTTAGAGCAACAGGCCAAACTTCTAGGATCTGCAAGCTGTTCGTGGGGCAGAATTTTGACGGTTCTGGCAGCAGGCCAGACTTTTAGGTTCAGCAGGCCAAACTTTCAAGTTTGGCAAGCCAATCTGTCATGACCAGGAGGCCGGACTATGAGGTTTGGCAGGCCAGAGGGTCATGACCGGTAGGTCGATTACACAAATCGGCATGCCGGCAAAGAGCTAAAAAAATTTTCTAGATAAGGTGCAGTTTTTGATACAGTTTTAATTTTATTTTTGGGACAATTATGAGAAACATTAAAATTTGGATATGACTAAAAATATGAAGTATTCAATCTATGCGGGGTTGAAGACTTGAAGACGGGCATTACATAAAGAAGGATATAGCTTGAGGATTCAATGATGAAGAATCAATAATATGTTTCGATTATTCTCTTGTAATCTATATTTTCTATTCTTTAGGGTGGAACCATAATATTACGGTTATTTATTATTATTTTTCTTGGAACCTTGCTTGATTACTTTGCTTGTCTGCATTATAATATGATTTGCCATGTATATTGATAACATGTCATATAGAATAGGAAGTGCCGCTCAATTAAAAATTGTTCATGCATGTTTTTAAAATAAAACCTTGATTTCAAAAGATTGAGTAGGAGAAGGTTTTCGAAGAGAGGACCTACGACCTCCATCGTTGGTCCATGGGTGGCACATGGTGGTTCCGACCTCTAGGAAGGGACTTCATTATGTATCGAGTTGGATCTCCTAAGGGATAAGGTATTTTAGCGTGATTTATGGTTGCACACCCCTAGGTGGTGATTATAAATCATGGATAAAATATTGACACGATAGTTATACACTCATGTTGATTTTATTATTAACCTCACCTAGGAGCTCTATTAATTAAATTGATGGCTAAAGAAATGATTATTAATATATACTGGATCATATGGGTCCTAGACGGCATATATTAATCAGGAGAGGAACCATGTTCCTAATTGAATTTGGCAAGTCTCCCCTAGGCGGCTTGTTGAATTCTGAGTTGGAAATTATCGTTGTAAGGTTATGATATTTTCAAGGTTTTGACACATAAACGCATTGTATATTTTACATGATTGTGTTATCTTACTAAATTGGTATGATGTATTTGCTTATATTTGGTATATGATTCTTTATTGTAGATTAAAAATATCTGAAAATGCTTAATCATCGATACTCGACAAAAACCAATTAACTGGTGAGAACCATAATGATTAGAAACAGAACCTAAACATCATCCTGTCCTTTGAGAAACTAAAGTTTGTGCTAATGACACCTTGTCCTCCTAAGCCTACGATAGATTTCACTAATGAGCAAATCCAAGTGTATGTCGTTGAAAAGATGCTAACGATCAGGCCCGCTATTATATTATGGCCAGCATGAATAACGTGATACAGGCTTAACATGATGATTATGAGACTGCTAGGTAGATCTTGGGTAATCTTGAAGACATGTTTGAAGGCCAGGCTCTAACAAAACCGCAAAGGGTGCTTTGAAAACTCTTAAATTGTAAATAAAGGCCATGGACATCTATAAAGGAGCATTTGATGTTGGTCATGGGTTAACTCGTTGAGGCTTAAACCAATGGAGCTGACATTGATGCTGAAACTCAGATGACTATGGTCTTTGAGACTTTATCTAAGGAGTTTATTCCATTTATAGCTATTTTTAATTTAAGCAATAGACTAGATATGACCTTGACTACATTGATGAAGCAATTATAGGAGTTCAAATGTTAATTAGGGAATCTCTTGTTGGTGGCGAGGCCAACTTGGCTGTTGCTTCTGGTTCCAATCCCAACCTTAGGAATGGAAAGAAACAACAGGTCAAGAATAGAAAGTCTTCTATTTCTGCAAATGGCAAGAACAAGAAGGAGAAAAAGAAGAACCCGAAAAAGCTCAAAGGCTTTTTATGTAGGAAGGTCAAGCACATAAAGAAGAATTGCAAGGACTTCCTTTCCCGAGGAGGTAGGTGTGATTTTTTGGTTCTTGAAACACGTTTAGTTGAGGAATCCAGTGACACTTGGTCATAGATTATGGAGCAACTAATCATGTTTGTGTTTTCTGCAGGGTTCAAAGAAACGAGAAGTCTGCTTCATGAAGACTTCATGCTTTGAATGCGCGATGGATCCTTGATCTTAGTTGAAGTAGTGGGAGACGTTCATCTGTATTTTGATAATTATAGGAATTTAATTTTGCAAGATTGTTTTTATGTTCCTAAACTTAAAAGGAATTTAATTTCTGTAGCTTGTTTATATAAGGACTTCTATTTGGTTTCTTTTAATAATAAAATAGTAATTCGTAAAAACAAATCTTTTATCTGTCTGGATGGATGCAAAATAATCTATATTTGATTATACCTAAGATGGACTTACTGCTTAATGTTGAGATTAATGATAATAACTCTAAAAGACTTAAAACTTCTCACTTTAATAAGACTTATCTTTGGCATTTGTACATTGCTCGTATTAACCTGAATAGGATTCAAAAGTTGGTAAAGGATGGACCTTTAAGCCACTTAAAAGTCGAATCTATACCTCAATGTGAATCTTGTTTGGAGGGTAAAATGACCAAAAGACCATTTGGGTCTAAGGACAATAGGGCTGAAGGGCAATAGGGCTAAAATGGTTATAGAACTTGGGCATAGTGATGTTTGCAGACCGATAAACATCCGAGCATGAGATGGGCATGAGTACTTTATCACTTTTATTGATGATTATGCAAGGTACAGGAATGTATACCTAATGCACTACAAAAGCGAAACATATGACAAGTTTAGAGAGTTTCAGGCTAAAGTGGAAAAGTGATTGGGTAGACCCATAAAAGCACTTCGATCCGATCGAGGTGGATAATATATTTCTGATGAGTTCTTGGGACACTTATTAGAGAATGAGATTTTATCCCATTTGATTGTGCCAGGCACTCTAGAACAGAATGGCATGGCTGAGAGAAGAAATAGGACTTTGATGGGCATGGTCAGGTCCATCATGAGTTATTCATCATTGCCTTTGTTAATAAAGGTGACGGTCTATAACATATGATCCGCAATCAAGCGAATAAAGTTGGGTGCTTTATTCATGTGAATATTGTTATGTTGTCTATATCCCTTTTGGGAGATGGTTTGTCTTGGCCATCGGAGTTGGACTCCGTGAATAGAAACATTGGCGCATTGTCATAGGTGACAATGTGTTGGATCGGGACATAAAGTGAATTGATTTGGATTAATAATTCTGTCTTGGCAAATCAATTCACTTTAGACAGTCATTTGTATTGTATCTTAATCCTGAGATGAATAGTGGGCCCGTTGTCTCGACTTGTGTCTTTTGATGTGCCAATGGTTGACTTCCACATCTCAATAATGATATGCATGCCGGTATGTTGGAGGCATGACTCTTGATAGCGTAGACTTGTTATTCATAGATATGGAATCCATAGCTCTTCTTTAGGAGTAATGATATCCTCTTATATGCATTGTCCTATAATTGAAAAACTGGAGTGCTCAACCATTTGGATACATAGGTGTAACCGAATGGTATACTATCTTTGGATGGTAAGTTTTCTAATGGTGAGACAATGGAAGGTAAGATAAAAATAATCGGGAAGGTAAGACAGAACTTGTCCTTAAGCCGATTATGGATTTTCATATGGGGATACGATACAGTATGATATGTCATGGAGACTTAGCTATACGAGCTTCGTAATTCTATAAAGTTCGAGAGTGCAGCTCCAAGCTTTTAGTGGAGTAGCGTTGGAGTTGATAATTGTGAAATGTATATATGGGATATTGGGTTTCATAATTATCATGAGCTTGAACTTTATAGGTCTATTTTGGTCCCCTTTGGTAGCTCACAAAATCCTGTAACGACACGTCGTGCTTTTCCAATAATTGGTGACTTATGTAGGAATTATCAGATTGGTTTAAAATTTGTAAGAATCAAATAATTCATGTCTGTTTATTGGATGAATTAATTTTTGTAATAAAATTAATTTAAGATAAACTTGTTGAATTATTGGGATCGGATAATTCTTGTCTGTTTATCGGTTGATTTAATTTTGGATAAATTAGATCAAGATAAACTTGTAGAATTATTGTGAATTGATTTATTTTTTTAGAGATTATCTTGATAAAGTTTGTTTTGATCAGATATCTTCTCTATTGGGTTATTTGAATCAAAACTGAGACTTTATCCTTTAGAATCTCGAGTGAAAAATAAAAGATTTGCGGAGATTTTTCTCGGGAGTTTGGCCTGTCGAATGACGTGTTCGACTTGCCGATGGGGCTTGTTTGGCCTGCCGATCAGGCTGTTCGGCCTGCCAATCAGCGAGAGATAAGATTACGCATTTTCACACGGATCTTATCAGATATTGATCCGAACTTGATTCTGTTTCAAGTTTTTGAGACCTA
Organism: Artocarpus heterophyllus; assembly: GCA_025403435.1. NCBI lineage: Eukaryota > Viridiplantae > Streptophyta > Magnoliopsida > Rosales > Moraceae > Artocarpus > Artocarpus heterophyllus. The sequence goes on from CM046353.1 coordinate 23,434,681, forward strand.
ATCTGATAAGGACTGACCCCATGACCAATGGCTATAAAAAGGGAGTGAGTCTCATGATTTACTTAGATCAATTGAGAGATTAAGAGTGATATTCTTCTAGTAAGCATCTGAAAACTCCCTGAGAGCTTTTGTTCACAAATCATGAACACTAGCTTTGGGTTTTCTCTCTTGGTTGGAAGGAGAGTCACCGGCAGAAGAGCTAAACGTATGAGCCCACACTCACTCCGGTTATGGATAGAGAATAGCAAAGAAGACCAGTTGGTTGAGGCTCTTCTGGAACGTTACTTCTCTACACAGGTTGCAGAGGTTCTTCACATAAAGGTTAGTAAGATCTGTCTAATTTATACATATAGCATGTCAAACTTGTGTTTTGGAAATTACTCTGATGAAAATCTTTTAAAATTCCGCTGCGCACCGTGTTTCCAACATGCACTACAAACTGCATGTTATTTTTTTGAACAATGTGCCTTCAAAATAGGTTCCTAAAACTCCTCATGAGTTGTGGACAGGGAGGAGGACATCCTTAAACCATATTCGCATATGGGGATGTCTGACTCATGTCCTGTTTAGGGATGATAATAAGTTGGAAGCATGTTCAAAAGTTTATGTGTTTGTAGGATATCCAAAAGGGACTGAAGGGGGTTATTTTTATAACCTAAAGGAAAATAAAGTTATGGTTTCAACTAATGCAACTTTCCTTGAGGATAGTTACATGGACGACTTTAAGCCTCAAAGCAAAGTGGTGGTTAAGGAGTTAGCGAGTGATTCGATCATTCTAAGGGTTTTGAATGAAACCACTACAATTGGTGTAGAAAAACTAACCGAACCCAAACAACAACCTAAGGTGTTGGACATTTATGCCCTAAGGTGTAAAAATGTAATATGTTTTTGGAGACATTTTTATCAATAAAAGAATTTACTTATTATTTATATACCAAATCCTGTTCTCTTTACTTTCATATTTATTGAATGTATGATAAACAAATAATAGTCTGAGACTGTCGGTCTAAACCTTTAAGACTTGGGCATATGATAGATAGATTATGCGGAAGACATGATTCTTAAGGTGACGGTCTAAATCATAAGATCCGCAATCAAGGGGATAAAGTTGGGTGCTTTATTCATGTAAAGATTGTTATGTTGTCTATATCCCTATTGGGAGATGGTCTGTCTTGGTCATTGAGGTGGACTCTGCAAATAGAAACATTGACACATTGTCCTCAGTGACAATGTGTTGGATCGGGACATAAAATGAATTGATTTGGATTAATAATTGTTTCGGCAAATCGATTCACTTTAGATAATCATTTGTATTGTATTTTAATCCTGAGATGAATAGTGGGCCTGTTGTCTTGACTTATGTCTTTTGATGTACCAAATGGTGACATCCACATTTTAATAGTGGTACGCATGCTGGTACATTAGAGACATGACTCTTGATAGCATAGACCTGTTATTCATAGATATGGAATCCATAGCACCTCCTTAGGAGTACTAATATCCTATTATATGTGTTATCCTGTAATTAAAAGACTAAAGCGCTCAATCATTTGGATACGTAGGTATACCCGAATGGTATATAGTCTTTGGATGGTAAGTTTTCCAATGGTGAGATAATAGAATATAAGATAAAAATAATTGGGAAGGTAAGACAGAAATTGTCCTTAAGCCCATTATGGATAATCCTATAGGGATACGATACATTATGTTATGTCATGAAGACTTTGCTATACGAGCTTCGTAATTCTATATAGTTTGAGAGTGCAACTCTAAGCTTTCAATGAAGTAGCATTGGAGTTGATAATTATGTATATCTAGGATATTGGGTTTCATAATTATCGGGAGCTTGAACTATAAAGGTCCATTTGATCCCCTTTGCCAACTCACAAAAATCATGTAACAATACGGCGTATTTTTTCAACAATTGGCGACTTATGTTAGATTTATCAGATTGGCCGAAATTCGATAAAATCAGTTAATTCATGTTTTTTTATCGGTTGAATTAATTTTGTGATAAAATTAATTCAAGATAAACTTGTTGAATTATCGGGATCAGATAATTCATGTTTGTTTATCGGTTGATTAATTTTGAATTAATTCAAGATAAACTTGTTAACTTATCAGGAATATTTATTTTCTTGGAGATTATCTAGATATGACTGTTTTAATCAGATAATTTTTCTATTGGGTTATTTGAATTAAAATTGAGGCTCTATCATCAGAATCTCAGGTGGGAAATAAAGATTTGCAGAGAAATTTTTATCGCAAGTTCGACAGATTGATCTTTAAGTTCGGCCTACCGATTGAGGAGGTTTGGCAGGCCAATCTGCAAGTTCAGCCTGCTGACCGGGCGATAAAAGGATCACGAGTTTTCCTGCAGAATTTTATCAGATATTGATTCTTATTTGAATTTTTGAGGCCTTATCTAATAAGGACTGGCTCCTAGGCCCAACCTCTATAAAAGGAGAGTGAGTCTCATTATTAATTTGATCACTTGAGAAATCTAGAGTCAGACTCTATTAATGAGACTTTGAAACTTCCCGGAGAGCTATCATTCATAATTTACGAATTATAGCTATAGGTATTTCTCAATTGGTTTGAAGGAGAGCCACTTGGGGAAAAGCTGAACAATGTGAGCCCACACTCACTCTGATCGAGTATTGAGAATATCAAAGAAGGCCAATTGGTTGAGGTCCTTCTGGAACGTTACTTCTCTTCACTAATTGCGGTAGCTTTTTGCCATATACAAGGTTAGTAAGATTGGTTAATTTATGCATATAGTGTGTCAAACTTGTGTTTTGAAAAATATTCTGATATAAAAATTTTAAAATTTTGCTGCGTATTATTTTTCTAGCAATTGGTATCATAGTCATGGTTTTTACATAAATTTTGCAAGTTTGTGATCATGCTATACATATAAATTATGTGATCTTGATCTCTACTATGCTTGAATTTATTTTTTTAAAGAGTTGGCACTCTAGGTTTTTATATATTTTTATGTTGTCATGGATTATATGGTGAATATTTATTAATTAATTATGGTTGGTTAAATTATTATTTAATTAATTATTAATTAATTAATTTATACTTTCGGTTCGACAGGCCGTCAGTAAGGCAAAAATTTAGTGGCTCTAGCGACAGATCAAACTGTCGACAAGCCAATTTGAAAAAATCAGCAGACCAATCACATAGATCGGCGTGCTAGTAGAGAGTTGTTAATTTTCCTAAAAAAGGTGTAGTTTTCGATACAGTTTCAATTTTATTTTTGGGACAATTCTAAGAAACATTAAAATTTAGATATGACCAAAAATATGGAGTATTCAATCTATACGGGGTTGAAGACTTGAAGATGGGCATTATATAAAGAATGATACAACTTGAGGATTCAAGGATGAAGAATCAATAATATGTTTCGATTATTATCTTGTAATCTACATTTTCTATTCTCTAGGGTAGAACCATAACATTACGGTTATTTATTATTATTTTGCTTGTAGGTTTGCTTGATTGCTTTGCTTGTTTACATTATAATATGATTTGCTATGTATATTGATAACATGCCATATAGAATAGGGAGTGCCGCTCAATTAAAAATTATTCATGCATGTTTTAAAAATAAAACCTTGATTTCAAAAGATTGAGTGGGAGAAGGTTTTTGAAGAGAGGACCTAAGGCCTCCATCGTTGGTCCATAAGTAACACATGGTGGTTCCAACCTCTAGTAAGGGACTTCATTATGTATCGAGTAGGATCTCTGAGAGAATAAAGTATTTTAGCGTGATTTATTGTTGCATACTCCTAGGTGGTGATTATAAATCATGGATAAAATATTGAAGCGATAGTTATACACTCATGTTGATTTTATTATTAACCTCTCCTAGGAGCTTTGTTAATAAAATTAATGGCCAAAGAAACGATTATTAATATATGCTAGATCATACAGGCCTTGGATGGTATATATTAATCAGGAGGGGATTTGTGTTCCTGATTGAATTTGGCATGACTCCTCTAGGAGCTTATTGAATTTTGAGTTGGGAATTATCGTTGTAAGGTTGTGATATTTTTAAGGTTTTGACACATATACAGATTTGTATGTTTTTACACGATTGTGTTATCTTACTAAATTCTTATGTTATGTTTGCTAATGTTTGGTATGTGATTCTTTATTGTAGATTAAAAATATCTAAAAATGCTTTATCATCGATACTTGACAAAAACCAATTAACCGGAGAGAATTATAATGATTGGAAACGAAACCTAAATATCATCCTTTTCTTTGAGAAACTGAACTTTGTGGTAACAACCTCTTGTCCTCTCGAGCCTACGGGAAATTCCACCAACGATCAAATCCAAGCATATGATCGTTGGAAAGATGCTAATGATCATGTCCGCTGCTATGTTATGGCTAGCATGAACAACGTGCTGCAGGCTCAACATGAGGATTATGAGACTAGTAGACAGATCTTGGATAATCTGGAAAATATGTTTGGAGGGCAGGCCTTAACAAAGTAACAAAGGGTGCTTTGGAAACTTCTTAACTGTAAACAAAAACCAGGGACATCTATAAAGGAGCATATGATGTTGGTCATGGATCACCTCGCTGAGGCACAAACCAATGGAGTCGACATCGATGCTGAAACTCAAATGACTATGGTCTTTGAGACTCTATCTAAGGAGTTTATCTCGTTTAGAGCTACTTTTAATCTAAGTAATAGGCAGAATATGACCTTAACAGAATTAATAAAACAGTTACAAGAGTTTGAACTTCTGATTAGGGAGTCTGCTGCTGGTGGCGAGGCCAATTTGGACGGATGCTTCTGATTCCAATCCCAACCCTAGGAATGGAAAGAAACAACGGGCCAAGAATGGGAAGTCTTCTATTCCTGCTAACAACAAGAGCAAGAAGAAGAAGAACCCGAAAAAGCTAAAGTGCTTCTTCTGTAGGAAGGTCGGACACATCAAGAAGAATTGTAAGGACTTCCTTTCCTGAGGAGGTAGGTGTGATCTTTTGTATTTAGAAACTTGTTTGGTTGAGAAATCTAGTGACATTTGGGTCATAGATTCTAGCGCAACTAATCATGTTTGTGTTTCTTTATAAGGGTTCAAAGAAACGAGAAGTCTGCTTCGTGAAGACTTCACTCTTAGATGGGCGATGAATCCTTGGTCTCAACTACAGCAATGGAAGACGTTTATTTACATTTTGATAATTATAGGATTTTAATTTTGCTGAGATTATTTTTATGTTCCTAAATTTCAGAGGAATTTAATTTTTGTAGCTTGTTTATTTAAAGACTCTTATTTGGTTTCTTTTAATAATTAAGTGATGATTTGTAAAAACAAATCTTTTATCTGTTATGGTTGGATGTAAAAAAATCTATATTTTATCAAACCTAAGATAGACTTACTACTTAATGCTGAGATAGATGATAATAACTCTAAAAGACTTAAAACATTTCACTCTAATAAGACTTACTTTGGCATTTGCACCTTAGTCATATTAACCTGAACAAGATTCAAAAGTTGGTAAGCGATGGACCTTTAAGCCACTTAAAGGTGGAATCTATATCTCAATGTGAATCTTGTTTGAGGGTAAAATGACCAAAAGACCATTTGGGTCTAAGGGCAATAGGGCTAAAGGGATTCTAGAACTTGTGCATAGTGATGTTTGCGGAACGATGAATATCCGGGCACGAGGAGGGTATGAGTACTTCGTTGCTTTTATTGACGATTACTCAAAGTATGGGTATGTGTACCTGATGCACCACAAAAGCAAAACTTTTGACAAGTTCATGGAGTTTCGAGCTGAAGTGGAAAAGCAATTGGGTAGACCCATAAAGGCACTTTGATCTGATCGAGGTAGAGAATACCTTTTTGATGAGTTCTTAGGGCACTTATTAGATAATGTGGTTTTATCCCATTTAACTACTCCAGGGCACTCCACAGCAAAATGGCATAGCCGAGAGAAGAATAGGACTTTATTGAACATGATCAGGTCCATGAGAGTTATTCATCATTGTCTTTATCCTTTTGGGGATATGCAGTACAAACCACATGTTATTTTTGAACAATGTGCCTTCAAAATTGGTCCCTAAAACTCCTCACGAGTTGTGGATGGACAAGAAGACATCCTTAAACCATATTCGCATATGGGTATGTCCAGCTCATGTCCTGTTTAAGGATAGCGATAAGTTGGAAGCACGTTTAGAAGTTTGCATGTTTGTAGGATATCTAAAAGGGACTAAAGGGGATTATTTTTGTAACCTAAAGGAAAATAAAGTCAAGGTTTCAACTCATGCAACGTTCCTTAAGGAGAGTTACATGGACGACTTTAAGCCTCGAAACAAAGTAGTGCTTAGGGAGTTAAGGAGTGATCCAATCACTCCAGGGGTTCCGATAGAAACCACTCTAATCGGTGTAGAAAAACCAAACAAACCTAAACAACAACCTAAAGGGCTTCGGCGTAGTAGGAGGATCGGGCGTCAACCCAAGAGGTATATGTTTAATGGTGAGGCCTTCTTGGGTGAACCAGATGAGCATGATAGGGATCCTTACACTTATGCAGAGGCTAAGGAGGATGTTGATTCAAAACTCTAGACAGAGGCTATGAACATAGAGATGAAGTCTACAGAGACTAATCGGGTCTAGGAGCGGAGCTTGTGGATCTTCTCGAAGGGGTAAAACCCATAGAGTATAAGTGGATCTACAAGAGGAAAAGAGGAGTGAATGAAAAGGTCAAAACCTTTAAGGCTACACTGGTAGCTAAGGGTTACTCTTTTGGTAGCTAAGGGTTACACATAAAAAGAAGGAATCGATTATGAGGAAACCTTTTCACCTGTAGCAATGCTTAAGTCCATATGGATTCTCTTGTCCATAGCTGCCACTCTCGACTACAAGATTTGACAGATGGATGTCAAGATGGCTTTTCTAAATGGCTATCTTGATGAGTCCATTTATATAGAACAACCAGACGGGTTCAAGGCTAAGGGTCAAGAGGGTAACGTTTATAAGCTGCTAAAGTCAATTTATGGACTTAAGCAGGCATTCTGTTCTTGGAACATAAGATTTGATCAAGTGATCAATACTTATGGATTTTCACAAAATGTGAATGAACCATGTGTGTACAAACACATTAAGGATGGAAAAGTGGTTTTTCTACTACTCTATGTAGATGACATTCTGCTAATTGGTAATGACATTGGGGTGTTGTCATCGTTCAAATTGTGATTGACAAGCAGTTTGACATAAAGGACTTGGGTAAGTCTAATTTTGTTCTCGGTATCTAGATCTTTCTGGATAGGAAGAACAGAATGATAGCTTTATCCTAGGTGGGCTACATAGATAAGATTCTCAGGAGGTTTGTTATGTAGGATTCTAAGAAAGGTGGACAACCATCTAGGTCTGAAATTACTCTTTCTAAGAAAGACTCTCCAAAGTTTGAGGAAGAAAGAGAATACATGAAGAAGGTGCCTTATGCTTTGGCAGTAGGTAGTTTCATGTATGCCATGCTTTGCACATGGCTGGGTATTTGTTATGTGGTTGAAATTTTGAGTCAATTTCAGGAGGATTGGGACCGAATTACTAGGTTACGGTAAAGCATATTTTCAAGTACCCTGAGAAGGACTTGAGAGTATATTCTTATATATTTGGGTAAGGACTTAACTCCTCTAGGATATATTAACTCAGATTTCTAATCCTGTCTAGATTCGAGGAGATCGACTTCGGGTTTTGTGTTTACTCTGGGTGACGATGCCATCAATTGGAGAAGTGTGAAGCAATATTGCACTTTGTTAATTCAACGATGGAGGCTTTGGCAGCTAGTGATGCTTCAAACAAAGCAATGTGGCTCTACAAGTTCCTTGGGAATCTAGAGGTTGTTCCTAGCATGGATAAGGCGGTATCACTGTACTGTAACAATAGTACGGCAGTAACTAATGCTAAGGAACCAAGATTTCACAAAAAGAGTAAGCATATTGATCGGAAGTATCATGTGATGAAAGACTTCGTCGAGGATAGGCGTGTCACGGTATGCAAAATTACGTTAGAGGACAATTTAGCTAATCCATTCATGAAGACACTAACTGGGAAAGTCTTCAAGAGGCATGTGGAAGCTATGGGGATGCGAGATTTATCATATTTACTCACTTAGTGCAAGTAGGAGATTGTTGGACATGAATGCCTAAGGAGTAAAAATGTAATATGTTTTTGAAGACATTTTTATTAATAAAAGAACTTACTTGTTACTTATATACCAAATCTTATCCTCTTTACGTTCATATTTGTTGAATGTAAGTTAAGCAAACATTAGTCTAAGACTGTCGGTCTAAACCTTTAAGAATTGAACATATGATGGACAGATTATGCGAAAGATACGATTCTTAAGCTGACAGTCTAAATCATAAGATCCACAATTAAGGGAATAAAGTTGGGCACTTTATTCATGTAAAGATTGTTATGTTATCTATATCCCTATTGGGAGATGGTTTGTTTTGGCCATCGGTGGTGGACTGCTAATAAAAACATTGGCACATTGTCCTAGGTGACAATGCGTTGGATCAAGACATCAAATGAATTGATTTGGATTAATAATTTTATCTCGGCACATCGATTCACTTTAGACAATCATTTGTATTTTATTTTAATCTTGAGATAAATAGTGGCCTCGTTGTCTTGACTTATATCTTTTGATATACCAAAGGGTGACATCCATATTTTAATAGTGGTACGCATGCCGGTACGTTAGAGGCATGACTCTTGATAGCGTGGACCTGTTATTCATAGATATGGAATCTATAGCTCATCTTTAAGAGTGGTGATATTCTTTTATATGCATTATCCTGTAATTGAAAAACTGGAGTGCTCAACTATTTGGATACATAGGTGTTGCTGGGTTGACGGTTTTTGTATGCTCTCTAGCAAATTAGACAACATTTAGAGAAATTAACCCTGGAAACAAGTTCCCCTCACCGAGAGTTTTGATTCGACACCCATCTCTACCACCACCATCTCGGTTAATGCTGGTCAACAAATGATGACGACAAAATGCCACGAACAGTGGCACCAAATTACTAGGTTGAGAGGAGATAGAGAGGGGCGTCTGCATTGAGAGGAGGAAGAAGGGTTGGAACTTGGAAACACCTTTTTTCTTTTTTCCAAAACTTTTAGGGTGTTTAGAAAGTGTGGTCAGAACTGAAAATTTTGAATTAAAAACAAGCTTGTAAAGCTTTACATTATAGCTGCTAACTTTTTCTCATGGTTTGAGAAATGTTTTCATTTTATTTTGAACCTATTTTCTTTATTGAACAATTATTTTTAAAACCATTTTTTTTTGTTTTTGAAAATAAGAAAACATCTCAAAAAAAAAAAAAGTCAAATGGGCTAGTGTAACTCTGATTAGAATAACAAAATATGATTCCAACTTATTTCTAAACTGGCCAATAATTGATCATACAAGCAAAAAGATAATCAATTGATCAATGGTTAATTTATTAGCCTGTGTTAACGACTGAAGACTAAGCTTATAAAATATCATTGCAGTGCAAATGTCCTACATGAAATTCTTCTCTTTTCGCTCGACACAATTACTCGGGGCAGTTGGAGCGTAGTCCCCATTATGCCCTCCATTCGCTGACCAACCAAATACAATATCCACAACCATGGTGCTCGGTCAATGAGGACAATCTAGTAATTTTAATGCCAGGAAGCTCACTCGCCCGCTGTGACGAGTTAGATTCCAAAATGCTTCTCTTTCTTTGTCCTGCTCAGTGCTCACGACGTGAGTCATGCAAAAACCATTTTCCCTCTCTAAAACCCATCTTTTTTCTTTTTTTCCCCTCTCTCTTTCCTTTCTCTCTCCAAACGGAAAGTAACGGAGAAAGGAAAACGAAAGGTACAGACATTTTCGGTACGCCTAATTTCTTCTTTTCTCAAAAAAGGGAAAAATGCTTTGAGAATCTTTGTTCAACTCTTTGCCGCATTTGCTTAGATTTTTTTTTTTTGGCAGTGTAATTTTCATGTTTAACTTATGTTTTTTTTGGGGGATAAATGTTTTGCATTTTGCTTGTTGGTGCGTTTGGTTGCTGGAAAAGTGAGAAATGAAAGTGCTGGTAAAATGGGTTTTCTGTTCATTTTCTTGTTCTAGTATTTTTAACTTATTTTTGAACTCTAAAGAAGAAAAGGATTTGCATTGGGGTTTGTTTAACCCTTTCTTTGGTGGAGGGTGTTCTGCATTTTGGTGCGTTTGGTTCTCGAGAAAGTGAGAAATGAAAGTACTGGTAAAATAGGTTTTCTGTTTATTTCCTTTGAACACAGCGAAAGAAAATGGTTTGCTTTGGGGCTATTAAATCTTCTTCTTCTTCTTCTTCTTCTTCTTTTTCGTTTTCTCTGTAACCAAACAGAGTTTATTTATTTCTTATGCTATGATTCTGAGTATGCTTGCTATGTTTTCTGTTTGCAAGGACTCTGCGTGGGGACATTTTCTCGTAGTTACACTTCAAAAGTAAAAAAAAAAAAGAAAAAAAAAAAGGGGAACGATGACTCAGGTAATTTTACTTTTTTTCTTTTGGCATGTTTCTTTGAACCTTTGGTAGCTGAGAAACGTGAAGGAAAATGTAGCTCATTCTATTTTTCCCTGAAAATATTAATTAAGAAGGCTACAAGCAATATTCTGTCTTTAATCTTCTAGGAAACATATTGGCTCATGCACAAAACAGGTAGACACGTAGCTGAGGATGAAGTGCAAAATCTTTTGGAAAATAAATTGGTGCAAACGATAATGTTTTAAGACTCTTAAGACAACAAGTAACCAAAATATTGTCACTTTTATAAGTGTTCAACAGGGCAGACCTTTTTCTAGGTTTTAGACGATGCAACTTATTTGGTTCAACAATACTGATATCAAACAAAATTATTGCATGACAGCAAAGCTCAAGTTTTTACTCGTTAATGCACCTAATCGTCATTGAACAACTTTTGCCCATTTACTTTTTTAGTAGTGTTCATCTTCATACTGGGATTAGCAAACCAAATCATGCTTGTCACTCTCCGTCGTATTCTTTTGTGGCAAAATGTGATCATTAGTTTTTAATAGCTTGAGTACTGTACCATGCAAAATTGCTATTTGATCATTTTATAAAAGTTAATAGTTTATGCTAGTACTGGATTAAGCTTTCCTCAAATGCACAATCGTACATACTATCTGTGAAAATGCTTTGTACATTTTGTTTTGGGCTAAAGTTTTACATTGTGAATCAGTCATTTCTTATGCTGATGCCATTCATGAGTTTGGGCTACTTTAGATTATCTTATTCCCATATGGGCTATGGATTTATTCATACTTTTTTCTAAAAGGTGTTTTTTTCTGTGTTATAGATGGAGGAAACCAATTTCTCAGATATTTCTGAGGGAGAGATTGTAGGAATCAGATTTGGTCTGGCAAGTCATCGGGAAATTGTAAGTGGAAGCAACTTTTATCTAGTTGCTCTTTAATCTCTGCCTCATTATTGAGTATGCAGAAATAAAATCTAAAATACTTTTATTATGGAAGATTTCTCTGCTAAGTATCTGCTTGATGAAAAGTTTGCAAATTTTAAAGATAATGTATCTTTGCATCTTTAATAATGTTAAAACTAAAGCATGATCATAATTATTTGTTTATTTACTTATTTTGGATGCAGTGTACGGCATCTGTTAGTGGGTCATCTATAAGCCATGCTACGCAACTGTCAAACCCTTACCTTGGCCTGCCTTTAGAATTTGGAAGATGTGAATCTTGTGGTACTTCTGATCCTGGAAACTGTGAAGGTACTTAGCCAGTCCTCATCCTTGTGTTTCTTATCTTGTGTAAAAAAGTCCTACTCTAAAAGAACTAATCTGCAATAAAATGCTTCCATTTTAATGATATAATGAAATTCAATTCTTATTAGAACAGAAGAAAGAGTTAATAAGCGTTGTTTTCTGATCTTGTGAGGAGTTAGATCCCATTTTTGTAACCAACCCCTCTTTCGGTTGAGGAAACCTCTTCCTCTTTGCATTGTACATATTTCCCTTTTTTCTTCATATACAGTTTCTTGTTTAAAAAAAAAAAACAAGCGACATACATAGATTACATAGCGTATCTTTGGAAAAAGTGACATTTATATATTTTGATCAGGTCATTTTGGATATATTGAGTTACCGATACCAATATATCATCCCTGTCACATTAGTGAGTTGAAGAGATTGTTGAGCTTACTGTGCTTGAAGTGCTTAAAAATGAAGAAGAACAAGGTAATACCTGACATTTGCTCCACCTTTGTGAAGGTTGTTGTAGTCTCATTATTTTGTGAGTATGATATATTATTAAAAAGAAAAGAGGGTAAAATTTCCTTAACTATTTTATTATCTGGATCTTTCTTTTATTGCTATTTGTTTTCCTTTTTTTAATGAATGAGTAGAGGGTACATCTACCATCAGGGATCCCTAGCACATACAAACTGGGTCAGCACATATTCTTAGTTTGAAAACGGGAGGAGTTTATATAATTTATAGTAGTTCTGAGAAAGAGCCGCTTTCTATTTTATTTCCATGAAATTACATTTATGAATTCTTTGTAATTACCTCGTGCTATAGCTTTGTACTATAAAAAGAAAAAACAGGAAGCTTAAAGGCTATGATTGGAAATTTATAAATTCACTGCTTGGTGATTCATGTTTGTTTTATAGGGAATATATTGCTAGGTTTCCAGTCATTAGTTGTCACTTAAGTCTTTTTGATCATACATATGCGTTAAGATTTTGAAGACTACTTTGTGATAGATTTTATTCCTGTTCTAACTGGGTTCTATGCATTTCAGTTTCCAGTCAAGAATGCTGGTATCGCTGAACAGTTATTAGCTTCATGCTGTGAGGTGTGTATAAGTAGTAACTAGTTTCTGCTCGTTTTGAGTTGGAAGCATGCTGTGATTTGTCATTGTATGAAATTCTGTTGATTCTTTTTCATTGTGCTTGTATCAAAGAAATTGTGTTACTCTTAAGCCCAAACACTCTGTCTCTCTTTCTCTTGGTTAAAATTACTGAGAAGAATAATTAACTGCATGTATAAGGGTATATGCTTTTGGGTAGGTTCCATTGATTACTGTTGTCTTCCAGCACATTTTAACATCTAGTTTCTGGTTTGCAAATTCCAAAATTTTATCCTACATTTGTATGCCTTGATTCCTTTTCCTTTACATTATTTAGAGGCTATTATTCTTTGGCAAATGAAGGGATTTTTTTTATTACACAACTTTAGTGATATGTCCAAGGGATTTGCATAACTGTGTTGTTGTTGTTGGTGGTGGTGGTGGTGTTCTTTTTTATTTATTTTTATTATTCCTATTTTTGCCATCAAATAAAGCAAGATTTTGATTGTGTTAAATCTTTGTAGACAGCCAAGCTACGTATACCATGGAATAAAAATTTCAATTCCTATCATAGTTTTTCACACTTCTGAATGACTGTTTTTCTCATGACTCTTTTCTACTGCATTTCCATCTTGTGCAGGATGCCTCGCAAGTATCGGTTGAAGAAATTAAGAAAGATACTTTTAGTTACTTGCTATTAAAGGTGCCGTCTAATAAGAAATTACGTGAGGGATTTTGGAATTTCTTGGAAAGATATGGTTTTCGATATGGTGGTTCTCAGGGAGAGGAGCTATTAAGACGCAGTCTGCTTCCTTGCGAGGTTTCTTCCTAATGCTCATGTTATTTTATTTATCTATGTTAATCCTTTAAAGAAGTGTAATTGTTTTTGCTAGTGGATTTCAACAAGTTTGAGAATTTCCTTTAAGAATGTGATTATTGGTTTGGAACCTTACTATAGTCCTCTGTGCGTGCATATACATACAATATGTGTCTATTTATATTTATGTTTACTTTCTCTTGGGAAGGGCTTGTTCCTTTTTTTCTTTTTGTACTTTCTATTCATTTGCTTAATTGCATAGTGCACGGCCTCCTTTTGTTTTTTGTTTTGTTTGTTTGTTTTTTTTTTAATTTTTATTTTGATTTTTTTTTTTTTTTTTTTTTTTTTTTTTTTTTTTTTTTTTTTTTGTTTTTTTTAATAACAGTTGTCTGTGCGTAAAAAGATGTATTGTTTTTGATACATGTTTAACGTTGAAACTACTAATAGGTCATGGAAATTCTCAAGAAAATCCCTGAAGAAAGTAGAAAGAAGCTTGTTGGTAAAGGTTATTTTCCTCAAGATGGTTATATTATTCAATATTTACCTGTTCCTCCAAACTGTTTGTCTGTCCCAGAAATTTCTGATGGTATCACTATCATGTCAACGGTAAGAAAACTACTAAACAATTTGATTGTACTTATTTTTGTGGTTGTTTTTTTACTAAATCTCTTTATATAATTTGCTTTTCCATCATTTTTTGCTTCCTAGGATCCATCTACCTCCATGCTAAAAAAGGTTCTCAGGGAAGGAGAAATTATCAAAAGTTCAAGGAGTCTACCTAATTTTGAATCCCTTGAAGTTGAAGCTAATGAGTTGCAATCTACAGTCAATCAGTATCTTCAAGTTACGTGGTTCTGTGAAGGCGTCTCGTGATATAGATGCACGATTTGGGGTTAACAAGGAAGAGAAGAATTCTTCTAGAAAAGTGTGGCTTGAGAAAATGAGGACATTATTTATCAGAAAGGGTTGTGGCTTCTCTTCCCGCTCTGTGATCACTGGTGATGCATATAAAGCAGTCGATGAAGTTGGAATTCCTTATGAAATTGCTCAACGGATTACCTTTGAGGAGAAGGTTAGTTTGCACAATATGAAGTATTTACAAGAGCTAGTAGACAATAAAATGTGCCTAACCTATAAGGATGGGTCATCAACATATTCCTTAAGGGAGGGGTCCAAGGGACATACATTCTTAAGACTTGGTCAAGTGGTTCACCGAAGGATCATGGATGGGGATATTGTTTTCATCAATAGGCCCCCAACTACTCATAAACATTCCTTACAAGCACTTAGAGTGTATGTCCATGATGATCATACGGTAAAAATAAATCCTCTTATTTGTGGACCCTTAAGTGCAGATTTTGATGGGGATTGTGTTCACTTATTTTATCCTCAGTCTCCTGCAGCAAAAGCAGAGGCGATGGAGCTTTTTGCATTGGAGAAGCAAATCCTTAGCTCCCATAGTGGCAGTATGATATTGCAGTTGGCCTGTGATTCATTATTGTCTTTAAAGATTATGTTTAAGACATTTTTTATGGACAAAGTAGCAGCGCAACAACTGACTATGTTTACTTCATTTTCGTTACCACAACCAGTTTTTTGGCTGACCAAGTCTGGTGGCCCTTTCTGGACTGCCTTGCAAGTGTTGCAGACGGCTCTTCCTGCATCACTGGACTGTTCTGGGGATAGATTCTTAATTAAAGGAAGTGTTATCTTGGTCCTCGATTTTAGTAGAGATATTTCTGTAATTAATGACATAGGGACCTCTATTTGTTCCGAGAAAGGTTCTGAAGAAGTTCTGAAGTTCTTCAATGCTCTACAACCTTTGCTGATGGAAACTATTTTTGCACAAGGTTTTAGTGTGGGATTGGAAGATTTTTCCATATCTCAGGAGGTGATAAATAATATAAAGAAGGATATACAGGTTATTTCTCCGTTGCTATACCACTTGAGGTCCACATACAATGAGCTGGTGGAGTTGCAGTTGGAAAACCAAATTCGATATGCTAAAGCTCCAGTTACAAATTTTATTCTGAAGTCATCAAGTATGGGCAATTTGATAGACTCTAAAAGTGATTCTGCATTAACAAGGTTGTCCAACAAATTGGGTTCCTGGGTGTGCAAATATCTGACAGGGGAAAATTCTATTCCAAGACATTGGTTGATGATGTTTCTTCTCTGTACACAAGAAAATATCCTGAAAATATAGACTATCCTTCTGCAGAATACGGATTAATTAGGAGCTGCTTTTTTCATGGTTTAGATCCATATGAAGAGATCGTTCATTCAATTTCTACTAGAGAAGTAATTGTGCGGTCATCTAGAGGATTATCTGAACCTGGAACGTTGTTCAAGAACTTGATGGCAATTCTCCGAGATGTTGTTATTTGTTATGATGGAACTGTCCGAAATGTTTGCAGCAATTCTATCATTCAATTTGAGTATGGAAAAGGAAGTGCTCAGAGTTTTTACCCTGCTGGGGAACCTGTTGGCGTGCTAGCTGCGACTGCAATGTCAAATCCTGCATATAAAGCAGTTCTTGATTCCAGCCCAAACAGCAATTCCTCATGGGAGTTGATGAAGGTAGTTTAAACTTTTGTCTTGTGAATTTTTGTTATATTTTTGTTTTGTTTGAGTTTATTTGGTTTCAGAAAGTGCATGATATCATTGTCCATGATAATTGGATTTGTATTTTGTTCTCTCCAGGAAATACTGCTTTGCAAGGCTAGTTTCAAAAACGAGCTTATCGATCGCCGTGTAATTTTATATTTGAATCACTGTGGTTGTGGAAGAAAGTATTGCCGAGAACAAGCTGCATATATGGTCCAGGAACAACTGAAAAAAGTCAGTCTTAAAGATGCTGCGGTGGAGTTCATGATTGAGTATGTTGACCATTTCCTACCTTGGTTGATTTTTATTTCATATTTGTATTTTATGTCTAGATTTGTATTGTCTTTTGGTTTGTCTTCTTTGGAAAACGTTTCAGTTCCCATCCTTTTCCCCCATAATAGACTGACATCTGATATGTAGATTAGGGATTTCAATACGCATTGATTCTGTGCGTAATAAATGGAGTGAAATTTAAATGTGCTAGTTGTATGATAATACCTATGTGATTATTGTATGCAGATATAAAAACCAGGCTTCTTTGTCTGGTGGGTTTGAAATCAATGCAGGTCTCGTAGGTCATATTCATCTCAATAAGGTTGGCAAATCTTTTCCCCCAAATATCCTTTTTGTATTTTAAATTCTTTTCTGAAAGTGTTTTTGTATTTTAAATTCTGAAGCTGCTTTTACTTTATTTTTTATTTTTAAGAATGCTCATTCTTCATTCTTGATTATGAGCATAGCTTTTGACTAACTTGTGCTGTATTGACCAGGGGCTCTTAAAAGAGATGAATATTGGTATGCAAGAGATTCTTCAAAAATGTGAGGAGGCTATTAATTCAGTTCGGAAGAAGAAACTAAACAAACATTTAAAGAAAACAATTCTATCCGTCAGGTTAGTGTTCTATTCAACATGCATGGTTTTTTTTTTTTTTTTTTAAATTATTATCACTTATTTTAATGAAAATTTTTGTTTCTTGAAAAAAAAAAATGAAAAAAAGGAAAGCTGTCCACATTTGTAGATCTGAAACGCCGTCATCATGTAATATTAACCGCAGAAGTTGAGCCTTATATACTGAAGCAGATGTCATTTATTGAACTATTGCGTTAGTCAGTTAAGGTTGTTTTGATACATGTATAAAGTTATTTAATATCCTTGTTCTTGTGTTGTCTGGGTCTTCTCTTCTGTTGGTATTACCCCATAGACATTGTCTTACAATCGGTAGTGCCAACTTAGATGATCCGTGTTTTCTCCCTTGCAGTGAATGTTGCACTTTTCATAAATCTGGCTTGGATGGAACATCCGAAGTTCCATGCTTATTGATTTCTATGGGCGAAAATATTAATGATACTCTTGAGGAATCTTCAAAGATTCTTGCCGACTCAATTTGCCCATTTGTTTTGGAAACAATAATTAAAGGTGACTTGGAGAGTAGTTCTGTATTGGAGAATGCTTTATTTGTTTTACTACTAGTAGTAGTAGTTATTTTTTATTTGCTTGTTCTGGAATACATTGTTCTCCTTTTTTTTGTTTTAATTTTTATGTACCTATTGATGAAAGTTCAATATACTTGTGAAATTTTAAAAAAATTCATAGATTCAAACAACCTGTGGTCTTTGAATTTTCTTCTCTACCTGCTTCTTGCTGTTTGGCTGTGTGAATACCTAAGTTTTCTCGCTTTTCTGGAAATCAGTGATATTTTTTAAATGATCATTTGTCTTTTTATCATAAAAAAAGAGCATGTATGTGGTTTTCTATGGCATGGAAGGGCAAAGCAATCACTAATTTAATGTTAACTATTGGAAGCATGGTTCATTAAATGACCAGGTGACTCCCGGATTTGCTCAGCAAAGATTACCTGGATTAGTTCAGATACAACAACTTTGATAAGGAGTCCACAGAATTCTGACATGGGTGAATTGGCCGTTGATGTTGTTTTGGACAAATCAGCAGTCAAGCAAAGTGGAGATGCATGGAGGACGGTCATTGACTCTTGTCTTCCTGTTCTGCATTTAATTGATACTAGGCGTTCTATCCCATACGGCATTAAACAAATCCAGGAATTGTTGGGTATTTCTTGTGTTTTCGATCAAGCAGTTCAGGTAAGTTTATGGAGGTTCATAATTTTTCTTCCATCATGTAAATTTCCTCTATCTTCAACTGAGATTTGCCTCTCCTTTCTATTTGTCAATCAGAAGCTTTCCTCTGGTTGGTTGTTAGTTTGAAATTTTTTTGTCTCTCATGTTACAGGCCTCTTTCCCCGGTCTCTCATGTTACATGCTTCTTTCCCTTTGTTATGTTTCATCTCGCCGGACCTGACACTTGAATTCTGTGCTAAACCCTTTTAACTGGATTTTGTTATGTAAACTAATTCATAATTTTTTTTCCTTTCCATTTTTTTTTTTTTTTGGTTTTAGCTAATTTTTTCATATAAGAAAATATCTTTTTCTTGCTTTCTTGTAGTAGATTTTAGTTGTGGTCCAGCCTTTCTCATGCTGCTTGAAAAATTCATAAGATTTTGATAAAGTGTGAGCCTCTTTTGAACGTTTTACTTTTTTTTGGCTTCCTCTGGTGTGTCAAACCTTCTCTGCGAACCTAATGCATATATTATGAAGTTAGTCTATTCACCCAGGAAACTGGAACATTTTGACCCAATTGTGTATGAGATATCCTATCTGAGTTTCAATTTTGTTGTTGAATTTATAGCGCATTTCAACATCAGTATCAATGGTGAGCAAAGGTGTTCTCAAAGAGCATCTCATCCTCTTGGCAAACAGTATGACATGTGCTGGAAATATGATTGGCTTCAATTCTGGTGGTTATAAGGTGCTATCTCGGGCATTGAATGTTCAAGTTCCATTTAGTGAAGCTACACTAATCGTAAGAAGTTGGAATTTTGTCTGGTTTAATAAAACTTTGGCCTTTATGTTGGATGAATGCCAAGTGTTTCTCATTTCGCCCTTTTTTTCTTTCTGTTGTTGAAGACGCCAAAAAGATGTTTTGAGAGGGCGGCTGAAAAGTGTCATGTGGATTCTTTGATGAGCATAGTTGCATCATGTTCTTGGGGTAAGCATGTTGCGGTTGGCACCGGCACAAGGTTTGATATCCTTTGGGACACAAGAAAGGTATTTCCTGAATTTAGGGTTCTGATGTTTTAGTTTTTTTTTTTATCCAACTCTTTTTTCAGCTGCTGGAATCTCTGCATATTGTAGAAAGGAGACGTTTCCTACATTGGCTGACTAGATAATTATTTTCTTGTTAAGATTTTTTTGTTAGAATATCAGGATAAGTAGTTAGGATAATTAATTACTTAGTGTATCTTCTAATAAATAGAATCAGTTACTCCTTGATTCTCTAGAAAACTGAATTCCCTGATTTATAGGGATTCTTTCTGCTTTCCTTGTGGTCTGGAATGTCAGCCACGGTTTCTTTAAATAGGACTGTAACTTGTTCTACAGAGTAATGTGAATTTCAGCCATTCTTCATCCTAAATCTACTTGGTATCAGAGTTGACCTCTGTATCTTAATCCCTCGCAATTGTCGATTTCTCATCATGACCAAATACGGCATGAAATCACAATCCTCTGCTTCTGAAGTGAGCTCCAGACCCGACCAAAATCCTTCCGCTAATATGCAAGAAAACTCCTCTCTCCTCATAACCAATCACAAACTCAATGGCCATAATTTTCTTCAATGGTCACAATCAGTTCTCATGTATATCTGCGGCAAAGGAAAGGATGAATATCTCACTGGTGAAGTTCTCATTCCAGAAAAATTAGATGCTCAATATCGAACCTGGAAAGCAGAAAATTATATGGTCATGTCATGGTTAATTAATTCCATGACCACTGAAGTTGGAGAGAATTTTCTACTTTACAAGACAGCCAAAGAAATATGGGATGCTGCGCAGGAAACATACTCAAGTTCAGAAAATACATCAGAGTTATTTGAAATTGAAACCCGACTTCATGATCTACGACAAGGCGATTTAGGTGTAACTCAATACTTCAACATCTTGACACGTTATTGGCAGCACCTTGACATGTTTGAAATCTATTCCTGGAAGTGCCCTGAAGACTCTACCTAGTACAAGAAGATTGTGGAACAAAAGAGAATTTCAAGTTTCTTCTTGGACTAAACAAAGACCTAGATGAAGTAAGGGGGAGAATTATGGGAATGAAACCCCTACCTACTATACGAGAAGTTTTTTCAGAAGTTAGAAGGGAGGAGAGCCGAAGGAAAGTGATGCTGGAAGGAGATTCTAGCACAAACCCAACTATGGAAGGATCAGCCCTTTTCACACACAGCTCGTCTCAACAAAATCAGGAGAAGAAGATAAAAAGGGGAAGGCCGTGGTGCGAACATTGCAAAAGGCTTGGTCACACCAAAGAAACATGCTGGAAAATACATGGGAAACCTGCTAATTGGAAGCCCAGCCGTGCACGTAATGATCTGGTAAATCATGCTAATACTGCCACAATATCAGAAGACAACAACCCTGCTGAAGCAAGTCCTTTTACCAAGGAACAACTTGAAGTCTTGCAGAAATTGTTTGGACAAACCTCCATTCCGCCTCAAACTTCTCCATTAACTGCGAATCAACATGTCAGCACACTGGCACATCAAGGTACTATTTTTTCTGCCTTTACTGCAAAAATCAGGAAGCCAAAACCTTGGATAGTCGACTCTGGCTCTTCAGATCACATGACTGGAGATATCAGCATTTTTCAAAATTACAAGACATATCATGGTGCTTCTACAGTCCGAATAGCTGATGGCTCAATCTCAAAAGTAGCTGGAATTGGATCAATTAAATTAACAAAGATTCTTACTCTCTCCTCGGTTCTTCATGTTCCAAACTTGGATTGCAATTTAATTTCCATCAGCAAACTTACTCGAGATTTAAATTGTGTGACTAAATTTTCTCCAAATTTGTGTGAATTTCAGGAAGTGGATTCGGGGAAGGTGATTGGCAGTGCTGAACTGTGTGGAGGGCTCTATTTACTCAAAGAAACTAGTACTTCTCCATTACAACAAGTCTCACCTGCAAGTTGTGTCTTTCAATCCGTTTTCAATTCTGTGTCCATTTCAAATGAAAATAAAGTTATGTTATGGCATTTTCGTCTTGGACATCCAAATTTTATGTACCTTGAAAGGTTGTTTCCTCATTTATTTAGTAATAAAAGTCCCAATTCTTATCATTGTGAGATCTGGCAACTTGCCAAGCATACAAGACATGTGTATCCAAGTGTTCAATATACACCTTCATACCCATTTTCCATAATTCATAGTGACATTTGGGGACCCTCAAAAATAAAAAACATAACAGGAACTCGTTGGTTTGTGTCTTTCATTGATGATCACACTAGAAACACATGGACATTTCTCATGAAAGAGAAGTCTGAAACCGGAGCTATCTTTAAATCTTTTCACTCAATGATTAACACTCAATTCAAAAGCAAAATCCAGGTTTTAAAGACAGATAACGCCAAGGAATATTTCAACTCTATCCTTGGCTCCTATCTCTTAGAGCAAGGCATTATACACTTGAGTTCATGTGTGGATACACCTCAGCAAAATGGAGTGGCAGAGAGAAAAAATAGACACATACTTGAGGTAGCTCGATCAATAATGTTCTCCAACAATGTGCCTAAACACTTTTGGGGGGAAGCCATTTTAACAGCCACCTATCTCATTAATAGGATGCCAAGTAGAGTCCTAAAATTCCAAAAGCCTCGTCAAGTCCTCATGCAAACCTTTCCTCATCAAATCATTTTCATCAGATCTTCCACTTAAAGTCTTCGGGTGCTCAGCGTTTGTCCACATACATCAACAAAATCGGACCAAACTTGATCCTAAATCACTCAAATGTATTTTTTTAGGGTATTCATCCAACCAAAAGGGGTATAAGTGCTACTCACCCATCACTAGGAAAGTATATAACTCCATGGATGTTACATTCTTTGAACATCAAGCCTACTTTCCCAAACCTGAAATTCAGGGGGAGCATTTGAGGGAATATCAGTTTTGGGATATTCTTCAAAACACTAAATCTCAATTTTGTTGTCCTCAAACTTCCTCATCTAGCCACTCCGATCCTACCAAACAATCAAGATTTGTTCCCCTTGATAATCAATTTAAGCCATTCACAAATCAGCTTGAAACACCTGAGTCACCTGAGTCAATAAACCTGCCAGAAATTTCTCAAATCCCTCAAATTGACCTACCCGAGTCCCACTCTCCACAGCTTGGTGCAAATAATCAGGAACTTCGTGTTTATACTAGGAGAAGGAAACCTACTGAGCAATTAGAGCATACTACACAAGTCAGACAAGGCCAAGAACTTGAACCGACTCCTCTTACTCCAGAAAGTTACACAGGTATGGACTCTTCAAATCATAAGTCCACTGATCCTATTGTTAATGATTCTGATTTACCCATTGCTCTAAGAAAGGGTGTTCGATCATGCAATGCACATCCAATTGAAAACTATGTTGCCTATGAGAATTTACTACCTCCGTACAGAGCCTTTGTGTCTACTCTTGACAACATACAGGTTCCAAGCTCCATTCATGAAGCACTAAAAATTCCAGCATGGAAGAAAGCTGTTGAAGAAGAAATAATGGCACTTGAAAGCAATGGCACATGGATTCTTTCAAAACTGCCTCGTGAAAAAAAACCAATGGGATGCAAGTGGATATTTACAGTTAAATACAAGGCAGATGGGAGCATTGAGAGGTTCAAGGCCCGGTTGGTAGCCAAGGGTTTCACTCAGTCATATGGAATCGATTACCAGGAGACATTTGCCCCTGTTGCTAAACTTAATACAGTCCGAGTTCTACTCTCTCTTGCAGTGAATCACAATTGGTCTCTACATCAACTTGATGTCAAGAATGCATTTCTTAATGGCGATCTAGAAGAAGAAGTATACATGGAAGTACCCCCAGGTCTGAAAAACTCCTCCAATAGCCAGATGGTATGCAAACTCAAGAAGGCATTGTATGGTTTAAAGCAGTCACCCCGTGCATGGTTTGACAGGTTTACTAAAGCAGTAATTGCACACGGATATAGTCAATGTCAGGCTGATCACACATTGTTTGTAAAATTCTCACAAGAAAAGAAAATTGCCATCCTAATTGTTTATGTTGACGATATCATTTTGACCGGGGACTACGAGGAAGAGATTATCACACTGAAGAAACTTCTTGCTGCTGAATTTGAAATTAAAGATCTTGGTCCTCTTAGATACTTCCTAGGAATGAAAGTTGCTCAATCTAAGAAAGGCATTGTTATCTCTCAGAGGAAGTACATCCTAGATTTACTTAATGAAACAGGTATGCTTGGATGTAAGCCAGTTGACACTCCCATGGACCCCAACAAAAGGGAAAAAAGAGGTGAAGAAAATATTCCAGTAGATAAAGGCAGATACCAGCGGCTAGTGGGCAAATTAATCTACCTCTCACACACTAGACCAGATATTGCATTCTCAGTCAGCGTGGTAAGTCAACACATCAACAATCCAAATGAAGATCATTTAGAAGCGGTCAACAGAATTTTAAGATACTTGAAGATGACACCTGGACATGGATTATTGTTCAAGAAATGTGAAAACCGAGAGATAGAAATTTACACAGATGCAAGCTGGGCTGGGGAATTAACTGACAGGAGATCCACAGCAGGTTACTGCTCATATGTGTGGGGAAATCTTGTGACATGGAAGAGCAAGAAACAATCAGTAGTCTCTAGAAGCAGTGCTGAGTCAGAATACCGTGCACTTGCCTTAGGAATTTGCGAGGGAATGTGGCTTCAAAGACTGCTAAGTGAACTTGGAGCTAACTCAGAGAAAACTACAAGAATGTTTTGTGATAGTCAAGCAGCCATCAGCATTGCCAAAAACCCAGTGCATCATGACAGGACAAAGCACATTGAGATCGATCGGCATTTCATATCAGAAAAAGTCAACAACAGGACAGTTCAATTGACTTACATCCCTACAAAGCTGCAGGTTGCTGATATTCTCACTAAAGCACTTCCAAGGATAAGCTTCGAAGAATTCAGTTCCAAGCTGGGATTGTATAACATATACAACCCAGCTTGAGGGGGAGTGTAGAAAGGAGACGTTTCCTACATTGGCTGACTAGATAATTATTTTCTTGTTAAGATTTTTTTGTTAGAATATCAGGATAAGTAGTTAGGATAATTAATTACTTGGTGTATCTTCTAATAAATAGAATCAGTTACTCCCTGATTCTCTCTGATTCTCTAGAAAACTGAATTCCCTGATTTATAGGGATTCTTTCTGCTTTCCTTGTGGTCTGGAATGTCAGCCACGGTTTCTTTAAATAGGACTGTAACTTGTTCTACAAAGTAATGTGAATTTCAGCCATTCTTCATCCTAAATCTACACATATCATTTTTGTTTCTCTTCTTTGCCAGGTGGAATTTAATCAAGCAGGTGGAGTTGATGTCCACAATTTTCTTCATATGGTGAGCACTGCACATGGAGAAGAATCTAGTACAGCTTGTCTCGGTGAAGAAATTGATGAAATGATGCCAGGAGACGACCCTGCAGAGTTGTGTTTATCACCAGAAAACTTAAATTCTGACAGGCCAGTCTTTGACGACATTGATGAATTTCAGGATATATCAGGGAAAGATTTACCTGCAAAATCGAGTTGGGATAGTCTCTCGTCTTTGCAAACTGGGTCTAGCAGTGGAAAGGAATGGGGTTCTGATAAAAATGCTGGAACCAAGTCTGATGTTTGGTCTGGCTGGGGGACAACAAGTAAAGAAGAAAAAGAGTTGTTCCCATCTAACGCGAGTTCAGACGATGACCACTCTAAATCTAATGATTGGAACACCAAGGCTGACAGAACAAAGACAGTGGCAGAAACTACTTGGTCTGGTGGGCAAAAATCTGAAAATGTTTCATCTGTTACGGGGTTGCATGAAAATGTTTCATCTGGTAAGGGGTGGCATAAAGCAGATTCGGAAGGAGGCCACTTCAGATTTAATCATTGGAATACCAAGTCTGCAGCAGAAAATACTTGGTCTGTTGGAGAAAAATTTGAAAATGTTTCATCTGGTACAGGGTGGCATAAAGCGGATTCGGAAGGAGGCCGCTCCAGATCTAACGATTGGAATACCAAGTCTCCGGCAGAAAATACTTGGTCTGTTGGAGAAAAATCTGAAAATGTTTCGTCTGGTATGGGGTGGCATAAAGTCGATTCAGAAGGTGGCCGCTCCAGATCTAATGATTGGAATACCAAGTCAAACAGAGGAAAGATGATGAACAAAACAGAAAAAACTTGGTCTGGATGGCATGGAGGAAAATCTGAAAATGCTTCATCTGGTGCGCAGTGGAATAAAGAGGATTCTAATGGTGGCCTTTCCAAATCTAAAGATTGGAACACCATGTCCGACAGAACAAAGACGACAGAAAATACTTGGTCCGGATGGAATAAAGAAAAAGATGTCCTCTTTACAAAATCCCAGCAGGATTTATCAAGAAACAGTGCTTGGGACTCTCTGTCTAATCAGGAAAATAATGCTCAGCATGCTTATGATTCTGCTTCTACGGAGCAGCCCTTGCCCGATCAAGTAAGAGAGCCTTGTGACCGAGATAATAAGTTCACTCCCCGAACGGAAGCATCTGGTTGGCTTTCTTCAAATGTTGAAGGGTGGACCAATGATGCACATTCATCACAGGGAAAGGAACCTACTACTGACTCTCCTGCTGTCAATTCATGGGCAAAGAGAACTTCTCCAGAAAATTCTCAAAGCGCATGGGATAACAAGTCAACTCCCGAAAAGGTAGTATCTAGTTGGCTTTCTTCAAATGTTGAAGGGTGGACCAAAGATGCAAATTCATCACAGGGAAAGGAACCTGCTGTTGTCTCACCTGCTGTCAATAATTCATGGGCAACTCCAGAAAATTCTCAAAGCGTATGGGATAACAATTCAACTCCCCAAAAGGTAGCATCTGGTTGGCTTTCTTCGAATGTTGAAGGGTGGGCCAAAGATGCTAATTCATTACAGGAAAAGGAACTTGCTGACCCTCCTGTTGTCAATAATTCATGGGAAAAGAGAGTTTCTCCAGAAATTTCTCAAAGCACAGAATTAAATCAGTCAGCAAGTTTCGATAATTGGCTACCACGTGCTGGAGGTGGTGGTGAAGTTGAAAAACCTAGTGAGTGGGTAAAGAGGAGTGGGTCATATAAGAAAAATCATGGTGAGAACTCAGGAGGTTGGGGTTCAGATTCTGGTGATTGGAAGATAAAGAAGAATCCCCCTGGTAAATTTCCTAGGATGAACAATGAGAATACACCGACCAGACTATTTACAGAAACAAGACAAAGGTTGGATGTGTTCACATCTGAGGAACAAGATGCCCTCAATCTCATTGAACCAATCATTAAGTCCATCAGAAGAATTATGCACAAGTCTGGGTATGTTTCTAAATTCGAATCTTTAAATTTGAGTCACCTGTCTATAGCAATTACCTTCTTTTTTTTTTTTTTAAAGAAAAAAAGACACCAAGATGATTTCCTGTGCTGTAAATGCAAAATGGCCCTTATATATCATGATTAATAAACTATTGTGTTCCTTTTCCAAGATCACAGCAAAAACAATAAAAGAGCTTTTTGGAATGTTGCAACTTCCTTCCCTCAAAGTAGGGAATTTGATTCTCCACTTAATAGATGGGGTCTTATTTCAATGAGTAATGTTAGTAATGCAGTTATTCATGATCATTTACCTTAGTTTTGAAGCGCAAGTTGAACAAGTACTGTGTTGGATCTTGTTTCTTTCTCATTGCTACATAATAGTTGATCTCAGTCGTCAATGGTGCATTAGCTGCTTTAGAAATATGTCTTCTACCCCTACTGTTATGTACTTTGTCCCCTTTCGGTCAGTTAAATGGGTTCAAGGTATTCGGTTTGCTGTTATCGCTTGGGAATTTTTTCCCTAATGATCTGCAGTCTTATTTTGGGTTACTGTCATCACGTAGTGTGCATTTTAGTTTGGTGTCTTGTCCAATTGCTTCATCCGTGCCACTTCTGTCACCTCTATGTTTTATTTACTTACAACCACCATGTTGTATGGGAAAAGTTTTTATTAATCATTGTGTCTATCAATTGTCGTCCAAGGTATAATGATGGAGACCCAATTCGACCTGAAGATCAATCATATATCATTGACAATGTTTTGGATCATCATCCTGATAAAGCTACTAAAATGGGCAGTGGAATTGATCATCTTATGGTATGCACATATGTTCTATGTCTTTATATATTGGATATTTTATTTTTAAAATCTGTCTTGTTTTCATGTTATTTTCTATTGAAATAGAAGTTGATGACTAGAAAAATCCGTGCATTTTTTAGGTGATAATTACTTTTAAGCTCTTCTGTGGATGTCTCTTAACCATTCAAACTACTGGTAATCGGTGAAATATGTAGTGCCTGTTGCTGAGAAGTGATGCATCTCAATTTGATAAATAGGATAACGGAAATTTTTTGTGAAACGGGGTTTTTGGTGTGGAACTAGATTATGATTAGGATTTAGACGTTTTAAGTTTTAATATTAAATTCTTAAAGTAATGTTTATCTTTTAGGATTTATAAGAGATTGTGTTTATCTCCTAAGATTATTTAAAATATTTGGAATTAGATTTGCTTTAGGATATGGCTCTTACAAAGGGGACATCTTATGTCAAGTTTATTTTTAGAGAACGTTTATGAAGGAATGTTTAAATCATTGATATCCTCTTCTTGTTCTAAACCCTTTTTTCTTATCTCGTGGTTTTATCTATCTCTCTCTAGTGGTTCTTCTATCTTGGTTTTATTCTTCTCTAAATTCTCTCTTATATCTCTGTGCTACATCAGTTTGGTTGGAAAACCATAGTGCATTGTGAGGGGTTTTATCTTGTTTAGCTTGGAACCCTTAAACCCTATTTATGAGATTTACCCTTTTTCTGTGTCATATTAAATTTACTTACATTGGCACTACAGGTTAGTAGGCACAGCAGTTTCCAGGATAGCAGATGTTTTTATGTGGTCTCCACTGATGGTCGTAAAGAAGATTTTTCATACCGAAAATGCCTGGACAACTTGATTAAGAGTAAGTTCCCGGATGTGGCTGATGAGTTCCTTGGAAAGTACTTTAGAAAGCCCAAACCTGGAGGGAATCGAGAGCGGATCTCCACCCCAGAGCCATTGTTGAACACCCCAGTTCCCACGCCTGAGCCATCTTGGAACACCATGGCTGCAACCCCGGAGCCATCGTGGAACACTGTGGCTGCCACCCCAGAGCCATCTGAGATCGAAAAGGTGCTGTAGGCTTAGGCATTGTATTCCTAGTATTTGGATTTTACTTTAGGATTTTCTTGTCTCGTCAGGTTGTAAATACTTGCGCGTTTTCCCCATCTGCTGTTTTTACTTGTACATGCTAGCAGATGGTCGTGTAATTATTGGCTCCATCAGTTAACCACTCTTTTTTTCCTTTAGCGTTCTGTAAAGTCGTCCTATGATTATGGAACGTAATATGATTTAGGTATAGAACAAAACACAAAATCAGTACACCTAACTATTTAATGACTTTCTGCAGCTGTAGCTTGATAAAATTGAGCCATAATCAGTTGAAAACCGTTCTGTTTTATCTATGTACATGAACAACCTGATTCCAGAGTCTCAGCATTTACAACGAAAGGTTTCAAATGGAAGAAGGGACTTCTATCCTTTTTCTCTTTACTACATCAAAATTTGTGCGTCAAAAAGTCCTCGTGCAACGTTTAGGCGTTTATTTCATCCTTAGTCTGGTTTCTTGGTTCTTTGAATGGTCAAAATCTGCCATTCTAGGCGTGCCCAATTTCAGCAAAGCAACTTGGCTTAGTACATTTTCCCATTGCACTTCTCGAGTTCACAACGAGATTGTCTCTCAAAGAGTTGCATAAAGCGGTGCAGGTTCTGCTAGATTGTCACTTCTAATGATGTCATTTTATAGTGGAGCCAAAAAGGTTATTATTATTATTAGGGGGAGGAAAAAAATACGCTCTTATTCATAAAATTGAAACGTATTACATTAGATAATTAAAGGAGAAAGTGCATAACATTTTCTGCTTTCCTCGGAAAAGAGGAACTGCCACAAAACAGGAAAAAGGAAACAAACAGATTTCCTATGATCTGAATTTATTTAAAATCCAAATCTTATTGTAAACTTTCCTAAATAACTCGTAATCATAAAAATCCCGATTTTGCTACACTCCTCAAGTTGGAGCATATATATCTATTATACCCAACTTGCTAATTCAATGCTCAAAATTAGGCCTTGTAAGACCTGTGGTCATAATATCTACTATTTGCTGAGTGGTTGGAACAAAAGGTGTACAAATGATCCTGGCTTCAAGCTTCTCTTGATAAAATGATATCAATCTCTACATGCTTGGTCTTATCATGTTACACATGATTGTAAGCAATACTAATTGCTGCCTTCTTGTCACAATATAGCTTCATAGGATGTTTCACAGTTCTTTTTAGCACTTCTTGTTAGTGAGTGCCCTAGGCCAATTATGTAATGACCACATTTTGACTTCATTACATTTGTATTTTATTAATAAAGAGGCATTTTCATTATTGTTTTTTATTCTAATTCTATGAATAATTAATTTTGTCTAAGGTCATGTCACGTCCCGGACTACGGGAGGTGACGTGGCGGAATATTTAGATTAATTAAAAGAGGATTTAATTGAAATCGAGAGTTTAAGAATCAAATTAAATGAAAATTAAGAAGATTTTCCACCACATTTTATAAAAGAATTTATAAAATATTAGGCAAATAATAGAAATTAAATAAGAACCGCGAATATGGGTTCCACAACCCACAACTTGTACACACACATGGTACTGACAATATCATAAATACAATTACAGTCCAAGTACAAATAAAATTAAGTCTTACATGCCTTGATTAATAACACAGAATATAAATAAATTCTCCTATTGCTCCTGAGTTCGGTCTGAAGAATCTTCTCCAAACCTAAATGGGAAACCACCTAGAAAGGGGGGGAAATTTAAAACAATAAAACGTGAGCGAAAGGCTTAGTATGACTATGTTTTATAAAATAATTTAATGCAAGGAAACATAGCATCATTAGAAGTTATTCCAAGGAAACTTAAATAAATAAATAAATAAATAATTTGAGTAGAACCGTTCTGTCACAGAACAGACTACTCGTCAAATCAAAACACCATTTTACTTTTACCTAGGCAAACCATGATATCACCACCGTAGTGGCCCAGCTGGGTTTCGGGACCTGCCCCCAAGGTCGATCGCTACACGACCCGATCTCTGATATGGCATCATGCCCATGTGTTTATTATCATTATCATTCAAAACCCAATTACCGAGTGTTGTCAATTACATTTATTATGAAATTCATTTCAGTTCACGGTATATTAAAATATAACCGATAAAACCATTTTCAAACAACCGTTGAAAACATTTTGATAGAAATCATTTTCAAAGGTAAATCATTTCAAAACCAGACTACCAAAGAAATAGGATAAAAGTCCTACCTCAATACTCGTGCCGGACCCCACACCGTAATCCCGGTCCGCTATCCGTTAGCTCCACGGAACCACGAACGATCCTAGATACAAACTAAGTCGATTAATATCTAGTCTGAGACATTCTACGTTGCTAAATCATTTCATGATGTCCTAGTGTGCCATTTGCACCTTTAAAATCATTCTATAAGGTTGGGATTTAAATCAGGGTTCAAAACAGTGAAAACGGGTAAAAATCACAAAATTTTTCATGCCTCGGTCGGCCTGCCGGACGCCCTGCTTCGGCCTGCCGAACTGCACAGTTCGGCCTGCCGGAAGCAAAGTTCGGTCGGCCGAACATTTCCCCAGATTCGGCCTGCCGGTCGGAAGAACACCGGCCTGCCGATCATCACTCCGGCCTGCCGAACACGAACTTCGACCTGTCGAACTGGGAAAACCCAGAAATTTCTAGCCACGGGTTTCGATTCCCCAAAACCCAAATCTGGATTCCAACCTATTTTTCTCAAATCCCAAGCATGAAAAATAATCATAGTTGATAGAAAAACATTCTAAAACATGTTTGGAATCATTTAAACAAGATTTAGACTCAAAATCCTAAAAAATCCAAAAATGAGAAAATGAGGGGAAAAAATGAAAAATCTTGAATTCAATCCGTTTTTCTTCAATCTAAGCTTAGATTCTAGTTGTTCTAAGTTCATTTAACTCAAACACAAGGTTTTCTAAGCTTAAACAAACCTAGATTTCAAAAATGCACAAAATTGAAAATTTTGGAAAAAGTTTAGAAATTTCGAATCTAACCTCGAATGGAAGCTTCAATCTGCGTTCTCGGTTGCCGAATCACGTCCCCGAGCTTCCTCCTTGCTATCCCGAAGCTTGGATTCGAATTTGTTTTAAAATTTTTTGAAAGAGATTGAGAGAGAGGGAGGCTGCCGAGAGAGATGAGAGAAGGAGAGGGAGAGAGAAGAGGGAAATAAATAGAGAAAATCGGTGGGCGGTTTTACTATGCGGAAACCATAGGCCGCCCACGGTTTTGCAAAACAGAGTATTTTTAACATTTTACAATTTGTTGTGTTTTAAAACTCAAAACATCATTTTAAAACAATAAGAAATCATTTGAATGCATCAATTTAACAAAACTGCCAAAAACTCAAAATCCAACCAATAATCTAATTAAAGTTAAAACTTTAATTATGGCACACTAATTCATCATTTATAGTACATTAACATTAAATAAATTTCGGTACGTTACAGCTCTCCACCCCTAAAAGAAATTTCGTCCTCGAAATTTACAACTCACTTCAAGAACAAAACAAATGCAGATACAATTCCCGCATACTCGACTCTAATTCCCAAGTGGCTTCATCAACCCCGTGATGCTGCCACACGACCTTTACCAACGGTATCTCACGACGACCAAGCTAATCACTTTCCGATCGATAATCTGAATCGGCACTTCTTCGTACGTCGTATCCTCCTGAACCTGTACATCGCGAAACGAAACTATCTTATCCTGCCCAGGTGGACACTTCCTAAGCATCGACACATGAAACACATCGTGCACATGAGAAATTTCAGGCGGAAGATGAAGCCGATAAGCGACCACACCAACACGCTGAGTGATCTCGAACGGCCCAATATACCTCGGCGCGAGTTTCCCACTCACTCCGAACCGCATAGTTCCCTTACGAGGCGACACCCTCAAGAGAACAAAATCTCCAACTGCGAACTCTAAGGGTCTACGTCTCCTATCCGCGTAGCTCTTCTGCCGACTCTGAGCTGCTCTCAATCGATCTCGAATCACCGTGACTTTCCCGTTGCTATCACGAATCTCATCCGGCCCAAGAATAACTCTATCTTTCGGCTCGGCCCAACACACAGGTGACCGACACGGTCGCCCATACAATGCCTCAAATGGTGCCATACCGATACTCGCCTGATAACTATTGTTGTGCGCGAACTCCGTGAAATGCAAACACTGCTTCCAATTCCCGCCGAAGTCCAACGTACAAGCACGCAACATATCCTCGAGAACCTGAATAACCCGCTCAGATTGCCCATCAGTCTAAGGATGAAATGCCGTACTGAAGTTCAAATCCGTACCCAAAGCCTCCTGAAAACTCCTCTAGTACTTAGCATTAAACATGGTGTCTCGATCAGAGGTGATGGACAAAGGAACTCCATGCAACCTCACAATGTTCTGCATATACAACTCCCCAAGAATCTTCCTCGAACACGTCGACCTAAACGGAATGAAATGCGCCGATTTCATTAACCTATCAACCACAACCCAAACTGAATCATGCCGCTCCTCTGTCCTCGGCAAACCTGTGAGGAAATCCATCGTCACATGCTCCCATTTCCATCCTGGAATAGGAAGCGGCTGAAGCTGACCTGCAGGCTTCTGATGCTCAGCTTTCACCTGAAGACACGTCGAACACTCGGCCACGTACTCGCGAACATCTTTCTTCATGCCTCTCCACCAATACTGCCTCTTCAAATCATGATACATCTTGGTGCTCCCCGGATGAATAGCAAACTGAGACCTATGAGCTTCGTCTAGAATGGCTTTCGTCACCTCGGCAATAACTGGAACTGCAAGGCGCCCCCGAAAGTACAACGATCCACCTGCATGCACGCTCCATTCTTCAAACTGCTCCCCGTTCTGAATCCGCGACCAAATCCCCTGCAAATGCTGATCCTGCCACTGACTTTGCTTCACCATCCGAACAAGAGCTGGAGTCGCTTCCACATGATATAACGAAACTCGATCACCGTCCTCATGATATAGTAGCCGATACTCACTCACTGTCGCATCCCTGCTCCAGTCCTCAAAAATCAAACAAGTGAGAATCCCTGAAGACTTCCTGCTAAGCGCGTCCGCGACCACATTAGCTTTCCCGGGATGATACTGCAAAGCAAAATCATAATCCTCCATGTACTCTACCCTTCTGCGCTGCCTCAGATTAAGATCCCTCTGAGTAAACAAATATCTTAAACTCTTGTGATCAGAGAAGACCTGAAACGATGCTCCATACAAGTAACATCTCCAAATCTTCAGCGTGTAAATCACCGCCGCAAGCTCTAAATTGTGAGTAGGATAATTTCGCTCGTGAGGTCGTAGCTGTCTCGATCCATACGCAACTACACGCCCATGCTGCATCAACACGCATCCAAGTCCGCGCCCTGAAGCATCCGCATAAACCTCATACGGCTCGTCACTGCTAGGAATAACCAACACCGGAGCTGAAGTCAACCGGTTCTTCAATTCCTGAAAAGCAAGTTCACAATCTTCATCCCACTCAAACCTGACATTTTTCTTGATCAATCTCGTCAACGGAGCTGCAATCTTCGAAAAATCCTTCACAAATTTCCTGTAATATCCAGCAAGACCTAAGAAGCTGCGAATCTCCGCTACATTCCTTGGTCGTTCCCATTCCAATATAGCTTCAATCTTGGATGGATCTACTGATATACCATGCTCCGAGATAACATGACCCAGAAATTTGACCTCAGTCAACCAGAACTCACATTTTTCCCTCTTAGCATACAACTGTATGCTCCCACAGAGTCTGAAGCACGACCCGAAGATGCTGCTCATGCTCCTCCCAAGTCTTAGAATACACAAGAATATCATCGATGAACACGATCACAAACTGATCCAGATACGGCCTAAATACCCTGTTCATCAGATCCATAAAAGCTGCTGGAGCATTCGTCAACCCAAACGACATAACCAGAAACTCAAAATGCCCATACCGAGTCCTAAATGCTGTCTTAGGAATATCCTCTTCCTTGATCTTGAGCTGATGATAACCTGAATGCAAATCAATCTTCGAGAAGTATCGCGAACCTCCCAACTGATCAAATAGCTCATCAATCCTAGGCAAAGGATACTTGTTCTTCACCGTAACACGATTCAGCTGTCGATAATCCACACATAACCTGAGAGTCCCATCGTGCTTCTTAGCGAACAAAACTGGTGCTCCCCATGGAGATGTGCTATTCCGAATATATCCTTTATCAGCAAGCTCCTGAAGTTGCTTCCTCAATTCCTTCATTTCTACCGGCGCCATCCGATAAGGTGCCATAGAAATCGGTGATGTCCTTGGAAACAACTCGATACCAAACTCAATCTCCCGATGCGGTGGTAACCCTGATAACTCATCGGGGAAGACATCCTCAAACTCATCAACCACTGAAATCGCTACTCTACCACTCGAAACATAGGGCTCGCAACCCAGGTTGGCAAGAAAAGCACAACAACCTAGATTCTTTCGCCCTCCTAGACACGACTTCATGAGACGCTCACTCATTAACCAATCACCACCACCCTGGTAAGTGATTACCGTCCCCCTATCAGACACTAGGGTCACTTTTCTAAGTTGGCAGTCCACGACTGCACTATACCTGGACAACCAGTCCATCCCTAAAATCACATCATAGGAACTCATGGGGAGTATAATCAAATCACTTTTCAAAATCTCATCCCCAATCTTTATTTTACAGGATTTACACATACAATTTACACACACCCGCCCCAAGGGAGAAGTTATGACTAGGGGTTCATTAAACTCTTCTACTTCTAATCCCAAGGCATGTACAAAAGAACTCGAAATGAGAGAATGAGAGGCACCGGTATCAAATAAAACACGAGCTAAAGATCTGGAAACCAAAATCATACCATCGACAACCGCGTTACCAGTCTAAGAATCTGACCCTCCAGATGCCATTGCATGAACCTGCACTGGCGCTTTTCCTTTTACTCTACCGACATTACTGGGTCCTGGATTACTCGGCCGATGCTGCTGAGACGGAGATGATTGCACGCTACCTGTGCTCGACGCTCGATACTGAGGAACACTGCACTGAAAATGCTACGGTTGTTGCCCCCGTACCGGATATGAGAATTGCTGAGGAGAAAACTGCGGATACTGCAACTGCGGGTACTGTGGAGGCGGAGGTAGGGTCTGAGGCTGAGGCTGAGATGAACGACTGGCATCCTCCCCGGTCTGTGATCCAAGACGAGCACTCCTGATCGGGCAATTCCTCTTGATGTGTCCTGGCTGCTGACAAAAATGACAATGAAAGCTGTAGGGATTGCTGCGCCCGTTGCCAGACGAACTGCTACTGCCACTGGTCGTACCACCTTGCTTGCCTTTCCCCGGAGCTGGACGACTATTGGTGCTCTTCCTATCACTCCTCTGCGGTCCTCCTGAAGCCTTGGCTCGATCCTCACAATATTGCACATAATCATTCTCCACGGAGATTGCCGACGACACAAGCTCTCCGAAACTCCTAAGCCGTAGAGCAACCAACTGCCGTCGAATAGGAGCCTTGAGTCCTTCCTGAAACTTAATACACTTTTCACGCTCCGATGCCACAGCTGATGGAGCAAATCTAGCCAACTCATTAAACTTTACCTCATACTCCCGAACTGACATATCACCCTGCTGCAATCTATAAAACTCAGCTGCCTTCTGGTCTCTATACCCCTGCGGAAAATACCGATCATAGAACAGCTCCTCGAACTTGTTCCAACTAATATCACCACCGCGCTCCAGACGCTTAGTTTGTTTCCACCAGGTGTTGGCGCCACCCTCGAGCTTATACGCCGCAAACTCCACACGATACTCCTCAGGTACACCAAGAGTATCTAGAAGCTTTAAGATCGAATCCAACCAATACTCTGCTAACTGCGGATCCCCATTGCCATCAAAAGTCAGAATTGACGCCCGCTAGAATTCCTTAAAGAACGCATGCCGACTACCAACACTGGAGTGTTCCGGTCTAGCCCCGGCTGCCATCTGCTGGAAAGCCGCAAACATAGACCTCATCATGCTCTCATCATTTCCGAACTCGGCGTCAGCAGTCGAACGACGTCTAGGTGCCATTCTCTCACTTCTGAAAACAAAATTTGGACTGTCAGGGGTATTTAATTGTCAAACCTATGTGTGCACAATTCCCAAGGTTCATAACCTTGAGCTCTGATACCATTCTGTCACGCCCCGGAGTACGGGAGGTGACATGGCAGAATATTTAGATTAATTAAAAGAGGATTTAATTGAAATCGAGAGTTTAAGAATCAAATTAAATGAAAATTAAGAAGATTTTCCACCACATTTTATAAAAGAATTTATAAAATATTAGGCAAATAATAGAAATTAAATAAGAACCGCGAATATGGGTTCCACAACCCACAACTTGTACACACACATGGTACTGACAATATCATAAATACAATTACAGTCCAAGTACAAATAAAATTAAGTCTTACATGCCTTGATTAATAACACAGAATATAAATAAATTCTCCTATTGCTCCTGAGTTCGGTCCGAAGAATCTTCTCCAAACCTAAATGGGAAACCACCTAGAAAGGGGGGGAAATTTAAAACAATAAAATGTGAGCGAAAGGCTTAGTAGGACTATGTTTTATAAAATAATTTAATGCAAGGAAACATAGCATCATTAGAAGTTATTCCAAGGAAACTTAAATAAATAAATAAATAAATAATTTGAGTAGAACCGTTCTGTCACAGAACAGTCTACTCGTCAAATCAAAACACCATTTTACTTTTACCTAGGCAAACCATGATATCACCACCGTAGTGGCCCAGCTGGGTTTCGGGACCTGCCCCCAAGGTCGATCGCTACACGACCCGATCTCTGATATGGCATCATGCCCATGTGTTTATTATCATTATCATTCAAAACCCAATTACCGAGTGTTGTCAATTACATTTATTATGAAATTCATTTCAGTTCACGGTATATTAAAATATAACCGATAAAACCATTTTCAAACAACCGTTGAAAACATTTTGATAGAAATCATTTTCAAAGGTAAATCATTTCAAAACCAGACTACCAAAGAAATAGGATAAAAGTCCTACCTCAATACTCGTGCCGGTACCACACACCGTAATCCCGGTCTGCTATCCGTTAGCTCCACGGAACCACGAACGATCCTAGATACAAACTAAGTCGATTAATATCTAGTCTGAGACATTCTACGTTGCTAAATCATTTCATGATGTCCTAGTGTGCCATTTGTACCTTTAAAATCATTCTATAAGGTTGGGATTTAAATCAGGGTTCAAAACAGTAAAAACGGGTAAAAATCACAAAATTTTCCATGCCTCGGTCGGCCTGCCGGACGCCCTGCTTCGGCCTGCCGAACTGCACAGTTCGGCCTGCCGGAAGCAAAGTTCGGTCGGCCGAACATTTCCCCAGATTCGGCTTGCCCGTCGGAAGAACACCGGCCTGCCGATCATCACTCCGGCCTGCCGAACACGAACTTCGGCCTGCCGAACTGGGAAAACCCAAAAATTTCCAGCCACGGGTTTTGATTCCCCAAAACCCAAATCTGGATTCCAACCTGTTTTTCTCAAATCCCAAGCATGAAAAATAATCATAGTTGATAGAAAAACATTCTAAAACATGTTTGGAATAATTTAAACAAGATTTAGACTCAAAATCCTCAAAAATCCAAAAATGAGAAAAGGAGGGGAAAAATGAAAAATCTTGAATTCAATCCGTTTTTCTTCAATCTAAGCTTATATTCTAGTTGTTCTAAGTTCATTTAACTCAAACACAAGGTTTTCTAAGCTTAAACAAACCTAGATTTCAAAAATGCACAAAATTGAAAATTTTGGAAAAAGTTTAGAAATTTCGAATCTAACCTCGAATCGAAGCTTCAATCCGCGTTCTCGGTTGCCGAATCATGTCCCCGAGCTTCCTCCTTGCTATCCCGAAGCTTGGATTCGAATTTGTTTTAAAATTTTTTTGAAAGAGATTGAGAGAGAGGGAGGCTGCCGAGAGAGATGAGAGAAGGAGAGAGAGAGGTGTTGCGGGAGAGTGAGGAGAGAGAGAGAGAAGAGGGAAATAAATAGAGAAAATCGGTGGGCGGTTTTACTGTGCGAAAACCATAGGCCGCCCACGGTTTTGCAAAACAGAGTATTTTTAACATTTTACAATTTGTTGTGTTTTAAAACTCAAAACATCATTTTAAAACAATAAGAAATCATTTGAATGCATCAATTTAACAAAACTGCCAAAAACTCAAAATCCAACCAAATAATCTAATTAAAGTTAAAACTTTAATTATGGTACACTAATTCATCATTTATAGTACATTAACATTAAATAAATTTCGGGACGTTACAGGTCATCAAGTATGTGGCTTGATAGTAAAACTCTTAGGTGAAAATTGAATTCTATTCTAAATTATCCATAGTCGGTCATTATTATTGGGATAATAATGATGAAGACTAGTATGAAGTTTGACTGATGATTATGTTTTACTAATCATGTGTATGAGATATTAAGTCAACTCGTAGATACATATTTGAAAAATGATGTATTGAATCGACTCACTAATGAGAATACTGCATGAATAATTGTCATAAGTAATTCTCATCACAATAGTATTATCCTAGTCCTTTGACCTGAAATCACCATTGTTTCCTACATGACAAGTTCTATATTTTGCCACATTTTAATATTATCTTTAACAGGATGATGGAATGGATTGTTGTTGGATATAGAGTGAATCATGTGAGGAATGT
Source organism: Artocarpus heterophyllus (assembly GCA_025403435.1). Classification (NCBI taxonomy): domain Eukaryota; kingdom Viridiplantae; phylum Streptophyta; class Magnoliopsida; order Rosales; family Moraceae; genus Artocarpus; species Artocarpus heterophyllus. The sequence goes on from CM046353.1 coordinate 23,474,107, forward strand.
GAGTGATTAAGAAGAAATTTGTCCCTCATTTATTATGAGAAAGATATCTATAGGCCCCTCGATAAGTTGGACTAAAGAAAAATGTATGGCCATACTGGAATGAATTGATAAGGGTTATCAATGTCAATCTACTTAAGATCGAGAAATAATATGATTGAATAGTATAAGGATGACATAAACCATGCCTTATGTTCAATCAAGGTATCTAGTGACAAAAGGACTTTAATACTTATTGTGGATTAGGATATGTCGGATTATTGACATTCGCATAACTTGGGTAATCATAATGTCTTGCTAGAGGCCGCTTATGATTTGTGGGCCAGAGACAGAATTTCAAGCCTACTACCAACGTTATGTGAACCTACAGAGTCACACACTTAGAATAGACCAAAAATGAATTTTGGGTTTATTGTGTCTAGGTTCAATAACCCTGATAATGTCTAGATTCGATGTACTAAATATGTCTAGGTTCATTAAAAATGACATTATCTAGATTCTATGAATCATATTCGAATTACAGATCTTGTCTAGATTCTCTGAATCATATTCGAATTACAGTTTATTCTAGTTAAAATCTAACTCTATCTCAAAGTCAATAGATATATATATATATATATATCTGTTTTAGGGTTTCTGGCCTGATGAGATGAGAAAATGCGTTCTCTTATTCTAAAAGGCAGAAAACATTAAAACCCTAAAAATTAAAGAGAGTCATTTAACGCAAGGAGAGGGTGCTAGCACACCAATTCAGTTTTTGAGAGAGTCTATTCATGTGGATACCTGCAGAGGGTGTTGCTCTAAGTAACAACGTCTGAATCCGATCTTGAATATGAAAAGCTCAAGTTAGGGTGTCATCGGAGTGAACCTGCTCTATTCCTTTCAGAAATCTTACCCCTTTTTGTTATCCTAGTAAGATTCTATGACTTTCCTATCAATCTAATCGAATTGCATGGATCCTACAAGGGTTTTGTGGGAATTAATTTTAGTTTTTTGCTACTTATTTGAATAACAAAATCCAACAAAACCCAACACTTCTAACACATAGTATAGCTATAGAACCTCGCACGCCCCTTGAGTCATCGCCCCAAGTTCAGCCGCTACACTACTTCGAGCTATAATGCTTTGCTTCTTGCTCCTCCAAGTGACTAGATTGCCCTAGACAACGGTACAGTACCCTGACGTAGACCTTCTATTAGTGATCGAATTGGCCCAATCGACATCAGTGTAGACCTCAATACTTCGTTGATCATTCTTCTTAAAAAAACAAACCTTTATGGGATTTTGTCTCAGTCAAATTTTGGTTGACCAAGTAGTTTGAGATGAAGGACTTGGGAAGGGATAATTATGTTATGGGTATCCAAATCTTTCGAGGTAGGACGAAAAAAATGATAGCTTTATCCCAAGCTTCATACATAAATAAAATTTTTAGAAGTTTACAATGTAGAATTCCAAGAAAGGTGAGCAACCATCTAAGTCGGAAATTACTCTTTGTAAGAAAGACTGTCTATAGACAGATGAAGAAAGAGAATACATGAAGAAGGTTCTTTATGCTTCAATAGTGGGTAGTCTTATGTATGTGATGCTTTACACACGACCTGACATATGCTATGTAGTCAAGATAGTAAGTTAATATCAATCGGATCTAGGACCATACTATTTGGTTGCATTCAAGCATATTTTGAAGCACCTAAGAAGAACTAGAAGTTATATGCTAGTGTATACTAGAAGTTATATGTTAGTGTATACTGGTGAGGATCTAAGTCCTCTTGGATATACCGATTTGAATTTTCAATCCTGCTTGGATTTGAAGAAATTGACTTTGGGATCTTTTTTACTCTTGGAAGAGGTGCCTTTGTTTGGAGGAGTGTTAGGCAAGCTTACACTGCTAAATCAACGATGGATGCCGAGTATGTAGCTGCTACTGATGCTTTGAAAGAAGCAATATGGCTCTACAAGTTCCTTGTAGATCTTGATGTAGTTCTTGGTATGGATAAGCCAATTACGTTGGACCATCATAACAGTGTAGTAATAGCTAATATGAAGGAGTCAAGATATCACAAGATGAGTAAGCACATAGATCAGAAGTATCATATGATAAGGGATTTTATAGAGAATGGGCATGTAGTAATATGCAAGGTTGCATCGAAGGACGATATAACTGATCCTTTCACGAAGAAACTACCGTTAAGGACTTTCGAGAAGCATGTAGAGGCTATGAGGATGCGTAACATGTCACATTTACTCACTTATGGCAAATGGAAGATTGTCAGACTTAGTACTCTAAGGATTAAACAATGTTATTATTTTTTAGACATTTGATCAATAAAAAATTTATTATTTATGTCATATATCAAATTTGTCCTCTTTATGTTCATTTATTAAGGAGTCTAAAGGTTGAGACTATTGTTTTAACCTTTAAGATTATGCATATGATGCACCAATTATGCAAAAAATATGAATTTTAAGGTGATGGTCAAAATATAAGAGGTACGCAATTAAGAGAATAAAGTTAAGGTTTTTATTCATGTTAAGATTGTTATGTTGTCTACATCTTAATGGAAGATGACTTGTCTTGGACATCAAAGTGAGACTCCACAAATAGAGACATTGGTATATTGTCTTTGGTGACAATATATTACATCGTGACTAAAGATAAATTGATTTAGTTAATAATTTTGTTTGAATAAATTAATTCATTCTAGATAATCATATGTGTTATATTTTAATTCTGAAATGAATTAATGTGCTTGTATTCTTGACTTGCGTATTTTAATGTACCAAAGGATGTAAGAAAAGATGACATTCTAAATTAAATGAAGATACGTATACTGATACGTTGGAGATATAACTCTTGATTGATGTAGATTTGTTATTCATAGATATGGAATCCATAGTTCTTTTGTAGAGCTAATTTTATACTCTTAAAGGCATTATCTTGGGATAGAAAAATTAGAGCGCGCTTAGCCATTTAGATACAATTGTGTAATCAGATGCTACACTATTTGTATTAGTTATAAATAATAAGTATTTCAATAGTAAGATAATGGAACATCAGATAAATGTTAGACATGCATGCCCTAAGGAGTAAAAATGTAATAAGTTTTTGGAGACATTTCTATCAATAAAGAATTTATTTATTGTTATATACCAAATCTTGTCCTCTTTACGTTCATATTTGTTGAATGTATGTTAAGCAAACAATAGTCTGAGACTATCAGTCTAAACCTGTAAGAATTGGGCATATGATGGACAGATTATGCAAAAGACATGATTCTTAAGGTGACAGTTTAAATCATAAGATCCGCAATCGAGGGAATAAAGTTGGGCGCTTAATTCATGTAAAGATTGTTATGTTGTCTATATCCCAATTGGGAGATGGTTTGTCTTGGCCATCGGAGGTAGACTCCGTGAATAGAAACATTAGCATGTTGTCATAGGTGACGATGTGTTGGATCGAGATATAAAGTGAATTGATTTGAATTAATAATTCTATCTTGGCAAATCGATTCACTTTAGACAATCATTTGTATTGTATCTTAATCTTGAGATGAATAGTGGGCCCGTTGTCTTGCCTTGTGTCTTTTGATGTACCAAAGGGTGACACCCATATCTTAATAGTGGTATGCATGCTGGTACATTGGAGGCATGACTCTTGATAGTGTAGACCTGTTATTCATAGATATGAAATCCATAGCTCCTCTTTAGGAGTAGTGATATCCTCTTATATGTGTTATCCTGTAATTGAAAAACTAGAGCGCTCAACCATTTGGATACATAGGTGTAACCGAATGGTATACTGTCCTTAGATGGTAAGTTTTCCAATGGTGAGATAATGGAACGTAAGGTAAAAATAATTGGGAAGGTAAGACAGAGCTTGTCCTTAAGCCGATTATCGATAATCCTATAGGGATACGATACACTGTGATATGCCATGGAAAGTTAGCTATGCGGGCTTCGTAATTCTATGTAGTTCGAGAGTGTAGCTTCAAGCTTTTAGTGGAGTAGCATTGGAGTTGATAATTATGAAATATATATCTGCGATATTGGGTTTCGTAATTATCGAGAGCTCAAACTATATAGGTTCATTTGGTCCCCTTTGCTAGCTTACAAAATCCTGTAATGATACGACGTGCTTTTCCAATAATAGGTGACTTATGTCAGATTTATTAGATTGGTTGAAATTCGAAAGAATCAAATAATTCATGTCTGTTTATCAGTTGACTTAATTTTGTGATAAAATTAATTCAAGATAAACTTGTTGAATTATTGGAATCGGATAATTCTTGTCTGTTTATCAGTTAATTTAATTTTGAATAAATTAAATCAAGATAAACTCGTAGAATTGTTAGAAATTCATTTATTTTCCTAGAGATTATCTAGATAAAGTTGTTTTAATTAGACAACTTTTCTATTGGGTTGTTTGAATTAAAACTGAGATTTTGTTCTATAGAATCTCGGGTGAAAAATAAAAGATTTGTTGAGATCTTTTTTCGACAGTTTGGCATACTAATCCTCAAGTTCGGCCTACCGATGGGCAAGTTCGGCCTGTAGATTAGGCAGATCGGCCTACCAATGTGCGAAGGATAAGATCATGCGTTTTACACGGATTTTATCAGATATTGATCCGAATTTGATTCTGATTCAAAATGTTAAAACCTAATATGATAAGGACTGACCCTAGACCTAACCTCTATAAATAGGGAGTAAGTCACATAAGTTACTCAGATCAATTGAGAGATTAAGAGAGATACTCTGCTGGTGAGAATTTGAAACTCCATGAGAGCTCTTGTTCACAAATCACAAACATTAGCTGTGGGTTCTCTCAATTGGTTGGAAGGAGAGTCACCTAGAGGAAGAGCTATGCGTGTGAGCCCACACTCACTCGGATCGTGGATAGAGAATAGCAAAGAAGACGAGTTGGTTGAGGCTCTTCTAGAACGTTACTTCTCTTCACTGATTGTAGGAGCTTTTCGGCACACAAAGGTTAGTAAGATCTGGTTAATTTATGTATATAGCATGTCAAACTTGTGTTTTAGAAAATACTCTGATATAAAATTTTTAAAATTCCGCTACGTACTATTTTTCTAACAATAAATATATTCAGGAAGGTAAAATAGAATTTGTTCTTAAGCCGACTATGAATATCATATGGGGATGTTGCACATTATGATATTTCATGGATGAATAACTTATTGAAGTTTCATGATTTGTATATTGTTTGAGAGTATAGCTTCAAGCTTTTAATGAATAGCTTTAGAGTTGATAATTGTAAAATGAACATATCAGGGACATGCCATTTTATATCGTTAGAGTTTGATCTATATATGCCCATCGGGTCCCTTTTCCTAGCTTACATATTTTTCTGAAAGGATGACATGGTTTTCCTACAAATTGATAACTTATTTAATTCTATGATGGGTTGGTTGGATTGTAATAATTCACGTTAGTTTATTGATTGAATCAATTTCGTGAATTAATTTATGATAGACATGAATTATTTGTATGTATTTTATTTGTTATCAGATTATTGGCATATGGCTGTTTTAATTAAATAACTTTTGTATTAGATTATTTGAATTAAAATTGAGACTCTATGAAAGAATCTCGGATTAAATAAAATGGGCAATTATCTGATCGGGCCAAAAACAAATAAATGGTGAATCAGGTGTGTGAGATTAAGGAATGAAAAGCTGACTTCAGGTTAGCCCCAAATTGGCCTATTGACCGGCATGCATAGGGTCCAATCGACTGGCACTGCCATGTCAACGATCCATGTGTTACGCATTTTTGTTGTGGGTTTTGATCCAAAGAATTGATTTGAAGCCCAATCTGATTATAATGAGTGCCTTACCAGCCACGATAAATAGAAAACATGCTCATATTGTCATTTAGATCACTTGAGAAATTTAGAGAGAGATTTCCAGAGAGAAAAACTTTGAAACCCCCATAGGGTTATTGTTCATCATCAAGAATAATAACTTTTGGTTTTCACTTTGGTTGGAAGGAGACATTATTAAAAGAAGAATTGAATAATGTGTGCCCACTTGCATTTTGATCATGGAAAGAGAATAGCAAAAAAGATAAGTTAGTTAAGGCTCTTTCGGACATGATTCTCATATAGTAGTTTTCTCAAATAATTTTCTGGCAGAAGTGCAATTCTAATTCCCTGAGGTATAAAAGGTCTTTTATTAATTTATATACCTAGCATGTCTAACTCATTCTATGGAGAATAGGTTTTATTAAAAATTTTTAAAATTCCACTATGTACTTGTTTTCCAACATCTCTTTAGTGGTGGTGGTTCATTTTGGTGGTTGAATTGTTGGGAGTTAGTGCTAGGTTTGCAATAAGTCCTTTTTGTAGCGTCAGGAGTTTTATCGATTAGTGCTGCTCCACTCGCGACATTAATCATGCTCCAATCCATCGGCATAAGACTGTCGTATAAGTATTGAACAAGGAGTTATTCACTTATTTGATAATGAGGACAACTTGTACATAACTTCTTGAATCTTTCCCAATACTTGTAGAGTGTCTCTCCATTATATTGCCAAATGCCACATATCTCCTTTTAGATGGTTTCTGCCTTGGATTCAAGGAAGTACTTCTCTAGGAAAAGCTTTTTGATCTTGTTCCATGTGGTTAGAGTGCTAGAAGGTAAATAGTAAAGCCATTTCTTAGTTGAATCTACAAGAGCGAAATGAAAAACCCTTAACCTCATTTGCTCTTTAGATATTCTAGTTGGTCTCATGCCCGAACATACCACATGAAATTCATTGAGGTGCTGGTATGGGTCTTCACTTGAAAAATCATCGAATTGGGGGAGGAGATGAATTAACCCTAACTTTAGCTCAAATATGGCCTTAAGGGTGGGGTACTCTATGTATAGTGGTTTTTGATCGAGAACCGGATCTACCAATTCCTTGAGTGTTTGGTCATTGGCCGATGCTATCTTTTCTTCTTCGAGTTAAAAGGAATGTTTGGAAGAGTTGCTAGATAATGGTAGGTTGGTGTGCAAGGCGATATCAAACTCAGTGGTATAATGGGAGTTCTATGTGAACCAGACAATGGAGGTAGAGGTGATGGAAGTGGCTCATACTTGACACTAGATGATTCCAATAAGGTTTTGATCTTGAGAAGTTTCCAAACAAAATCTTCTTCAGAGATTCACTCGAGTGCAACCCTTAAAACTAATAACAAATTAATTAAGTAATCAATCCCCATCAATGACACCAAAATTTCATAGGCTTTGGGGGAGCACTAAATTAAATCTTGCTAAAAGTATAGTCATTATCAAGTTTACTAATGAACAAGAGTCGTTCCAGTAGAAGATTGATCTTGATTAATTAATTATCAATTTTTTAAGTAAATAAAAGGTGGTTTAGAATAATTAACTAAAACCACTAAACATAAAGATAACAAAAATGATTAAATAAAAATGAAACTAAATGCACGGGTTACTAAACAAAAATAAATAAATCGGTTTAAAGGATTATTCGCTACCACTAAACAATAATAATGCGATTGATCACAAAATTATTCTCAATTTCTTATCGAAACTACCAACTGTAGATAATAATAAGCTATGCTATTCCAATCTTTTCTTACTACATCGTTAAATAAAGCAAACTCTTTTTTTAATCTCTTTCTATTAAACAACCTAGAATAAGCTCTCTAAATTCAATTCAACAAAAATATTATGTTAAGAAAGATAGGTTGATCTAGAAAATAGACATACAAGCTTGGTCTATTCAATCTAAGTTATGTTCCATACCATAATCACATAAAAGCCTCTTGCAATTATCGATTAAGATTTGCTATTAACGATTAGAAAAGCAAAACAATTACAGATCAAGATTTCTAATCCTTGTTTCGTCATTGATTTTAAAAGATTGATTTAAAATTTTTAAAATTCTGTTGCTATCATTTTCCAACAATATTAACTTTGTATAGATTACATGTTTAAATAACATATACACTAGAACTAAAACTGGAAAAAAAATCCTAGTACTATTAATTAGCTATCAATCTTGATTAGTTGACTTTCTACACTAAATGCACACACATTGTACATTTCTACACTCCCCTTTAAGCTAAAGAATAAATATCTTCCATTTCTAGCTTGGTAATAATTCTACAAAATGTTGTACTGTTGAGTCCTTTTGTTAAAACATCCACTAATTGACTTCCTGAGGACATATACAGCATGCAGATTAGTCCACTTTCCAGCTTCTCTTTTATAAAGTGTCTCTCTATCTCAATGTGTTTTGTTTTGTTGTGTTGAACTGGGTTGTGGGCAATATTTATTGCCGACGTATTGTCACAATACATCTTCATAGGTCTTTTCCACTTGATTCTTAGGTCTTCTGGGATGATCTTCACCCACAATAATTTGCAAATTCCTTATGCCATTGCTTTGAGTTCTGATGCTACACTGGACCTAGCTACAATGTTTTGTTTTTTACTCCTCCATGTTACCAAATTGGCCCTAGGAAAGGTGCAATAGCCAGAAGTAGATCTCTTGTTTATCAATGACCTTGCATGATGTGCATTTGTATAGGCTTTTAGTGTGAGATAAGCATGTCAAGCATTCCTTTTGAACAAAGCTTCCTTTTCTTGAACTACATTTCAAGTAGTGTAATACTCGATATGTAGCTTGTAGATGTATGTCCCTCGGATCATGCATGAACTGGTTGATCATGCTTACAGAATAATCTATTTTTGGTTGAATATGTGCAAGGTAGATGAGCTTTCCCATTGATCTTTGTTACATCTCTTTATCAACAATTGGATCTTCTTTTGCTTCTTCGAGTGTATGATTGGCATCAATAAGAGTGATTACTAGTTTACAAGCAAGTTTTCTTGTTTTCTTTAGGAGGTCAGCCACATACTTTTGCTGCGATATAAAGATACCACGTCTTGAATATACAATTTCAATTTTGAGAAATTATTTTAGTCTTTCGAGTACTTTTATCTCAAATTCCCCAACCAAGCACTGCTTCAAGGCTTGTTTCTCCTTCTCATTATTTCCAGGTCACAATTATGTAATTAACATAAACTAGAAGAGCTTTCATTTTCCCCAAGTCAAAGTGCTTAATAAAGAGTGTATGATCTCCCTGGCTTTGTTTATAACCGATGTTTTTCATTACCTTGGTAAATTTCCCAAACTAGGCTTTAAAGGATTGTTTAAGTCCATACAGAGCCTTTCTCAATTTACACATGTCGTTAGCTATCTCCTTCCCTTCAAAGCCCAGTGGAATGCTCATGTACATTTCTTCTTCTAAGACTAGCCTGGACTTCTATCTCTCAACAGATCCATAAGCTTTGTATTTTAAAGTGAAAACCCACTTACAACCCACCAGGTTCTTTCATTTTGGTCGATCAACAATTTCTCATGTCTTGTTCTGTTCCAATATGTCCATCTCTTCTCTCATAGCACTTTTCCACTCAATTTTAGGCAATGCCTTAGATAAAGTGTTAGGAATAGAGATAGTGTTTAGATTCACAATAAAATTCTTATGGGATGGTGAAAAATGGTTGAGTGATACATAATGAAACAATGGATATAAGGGCCTCTTAGTGCATTCTCTATTACCTTTTCTTTTAGCAATAGGCATATCAAAATCATTTGCATGTGCTTCAATAAATGAATTCAAAGGAGGAGCAGAACTTACCATCTGTTCATTAGTCGGGCTCAGGTTGGAGTCTTGAACTTGTGCAAGATCTAGAATGTCTTTCCTTTTGGAGTACACCTTCTCAAATTGAAACGAGTCATAAACAGGCACAAGCACTAGGTTAAACACAAGAGGCACAGACGCTGGATTAAACATAGGAGAAATAGATACTAGATTAGACATAGGAGGCACATACTTTGGATTAGATATAGGAGAAATAGGCAATAGATTAGACACAGGAGGAACAGACTTTGGATTAGGCATGGATCCCATGTTTCAATCTGGAGATGAATTGAGAATGATGAGAAGGGCAGGTCAAGAGGGATGAAGTCTTTGTCTTCCATTTGTAATGTCTCCTCCTAAAGGTAAGACTGTGTAAAGCATGGCTTGTGTTCAGCAGAGGCGACATCAACCGATATGTAAAATTTTTGCAAGGAAGGATCATAACATTTGTACCCCTTTTGAGGAAAAGAATAGCCAATGAATATATACTTAATTAGTCTAGCGTCTAATTTCCCTCTGTTTTAACCATGGACATGAACAAAGGTTGGACACTCAAAAATTTGAGGTATGAGGCCATTTGAGATTTTCACATATGGGTAATATTTGCAAGAACTTCTATAGGAGTTTCGAAATTAGCACCCTTGAAGGTAATCTATTGATCATATATGTGGCAGTATGGACAGCTTCCTCCCAACAAGACTTAGAAAAAATAATAAAGCCCAAGTAGTGTTAAGCAAATGTGATGCCTAGAATTCTCACATACTCATTGACCAATGCATTGTATGATTTTATGATGATATGCATATGATTTATATGTTGATTATTCATTTAAAATGCAACATTATATTGATAGTGTGCATTAAATACTATATTATGTATAATGTATTGTAGTATGACAAGTTTCTCAAAGGCGGATCCAATAAGTGTTATGATGGAAAAGAATTTGCAATAATGATGTTTAGAGATTACAATGGATTTAATGGATAAAGGAGCTCAATTATACCTATTAGGTACAAAATTGAGGGAAACGGTCACTTTTGATCTAAACGAAGACTTTTAGCATAAGTTTTGTTAGCAAAAAGGATCCATTAATGATGTGAAATCTTTTATGATGATGATATGTAGCTATGAAAACAACAATGAGTGGAGGATGTGAGTTTCATGCAAGTTTCTTGGCTAGAATGCTCTAAAAAATCCTAAATTACAAAATTTTTGATGTTTGGATTTTTGAGTCATGAGTAGGGTATTTGTTAGGTTGTAAGTTGTTTGAGAATTTATTATTCCATGTTTGATAATTTATAGAAGAGTTCTAGAGGAATAGATAAAGTTTTGATAACAAACAATTAAGAACCCAAAGATGGAGTTTGTAGTGTACTAAAATTTTGGTGTACGCATATGCACCAAATTTGGTAGGCAAAATGATTAGCCATGACCTAATTGGTACTTGAGATTTTGAATGAATGTTTAACACCTCATTAAGGAGGTGAGTATGCTAAAATAAGGACTCTAAGCTAGCCAAGGTGAAGCCACTTCATGATGAAGTAATTTAAGGTGTGTTCTTGATTGTTTAAAAAGCTTATAAGCAACTAGGTGTCAGTTTTAGACATAAAAACCCTAAGTACGACTATCCAAGCTCTAGGAATTCATTTCCCATCTATGTTTTGATAGAAAAAGAGAATTCCTTGGTGGTTTGTCAAGTTTTGTGTGCCAAATCACAAGAAAAACCTAATCGGGTCAAGGTAAGGGGTTGTTTTGGTTTATAGAATGTTTGGTGTTATTTCAAGGGGTTTTCCTTTGTGTTTTGATGAGACATTTGAATATAATAACCTATAATATGTCAATCACATCCCCACAAAATGGTTTAAGTAAATTCAATTGGGAAGTTGTGGTTTCAAGTTCATTTTTGATGGTTGTCTAGAATTAGGTAAATTTTCAAAGGGCTTTAGGTTTTGCCCTTGTTTCTAGGCTAGAAGGATCCTTTGAAGCTCAAATTTTGAGGATATGTTTCTTATATGTAATTTAAAACCACCTAAAATAGTTTTAGCAAATTCAATTTGGTTTGCAAGTTATAGCCTTAAAACTAAACCTGGTTCCCGAGATGTTGTAGTTTGTGATGGTTTTGATATTTTGGAAATTTAAAACTTATTCACAGCTTGGAAACAGGTGTTGCAAGGTATAATTAAGCTTTGGGGAGTCTTAAAATATAGGTGGAAACTATGGCAAAATTTTTAGGATAAAGTTTGAATCATTTCAGACCAAAACGAATCCAAAAGGAGGTTGAAATGGTCCCCTCGAGCTGGATGGCCGTGCCCAGGCCAGCAACCTGCACATAAGGCCTACACATAGGGCCTGCGTGTAGCCTGTATGGGTAGCTCATGTGCACGAGTAGGGCTGCCTCAACTAACCCTCGGCCAGTCTTCCCTCGAAGTCTGTTTTTCAGGATTTTCGAACCATGAGTTCAATTGAAGTTTAATTTTGATATATTTTGTAATTTAATAGGTTAAAGTGGAGCTAATTATAAGGATTAGACTTAGAATAAATATTTAAAATTGGAAAATGAATTCCTTAATGTTTGATTATTAGTTATTGTTGGATTGGTTGTAATATAAGTAGAAATTTCAACCTTTCAGAGGTGAGAAGTATTGGACCCCACGGGAGCTATTTTGATAGTCTCATTGAGTAAAGTAAGTAGAATTTTACCTGTATCACCATAATTGTTGTGCATTTAATGTTGTGAATTGATATGTGAAAGCTATGTGCATTGCACTACATGTTGTGACTTCAAATATATGCCAGCATGTACAAAATTATGAAAAATATAAAATTGATTATAGTGGTTAGCTATTACGGGACTCTAAGCATCTAGGACGCAATGATGTGAAACTTTTAAGCATCAGGGATGCAATGATTAGGCATCTAGGATGCCATGTGAGATGTTAAGCCTCTAGGACGCTAATGATTTAAGCATCTAGGATATAGTACTTGCCCCTTCTGGAAACACTAAATAGTGTGCACACTATATTAAGAGTAAATGAAATGAAAGGATGATAAGTAAAAAGTTAAAGAGTAAACATATATTAATTGAGCTGATTCATTCAAATGCTACTCATGCTTGCATAATTCTACTTATTGGGCATTAGCTCACTCATTTTTATGTTGATGCAGATGAGGGCACATCCCAACACTAGATGAGGACTAGATGGCTGGCTAGCGTAGTTCCAATGCTCGAGGCTAACGTTTATGGACTACCTAACCTATTATTTTGTGGTCTTATTGTATATGCATTTTGGTGAGCTAGAGGGATTATATATGGTGCACGGTTGAGACTGTTTTTGAGAGATGTATTATATTGTATATATTTGGCCAGCCATTTAGGGTGTATTACATATGTTTTGATATCCTCACTAGTTAACACTTTTTAAAACTTCAAATTTGCCCTTATTTTTGTACTCCTTTTGAATGACATATTAGGGTTAAGATAAGTAAAAGGGTAAGATGTAACACTACTTAATGTAGCTAGATGGGTCTTCTAGGTTTATTTTGGTGGGTGTTACAATGGTGGTTCTAGAGCAAGGTCTATTATGTAGACTGTCTATACACAAAGTTCACGGGATGAGGGAACGCAACCAACTAGTAATCTATGTTTATAATGCACATCAATATGCATATTTTGTTTACATTAAACTCATGCATGTATTGGCCATTATCAAATTGTAGGAAATACGATTAGAACTAGAAGTCGGGTTGAGCGTGTTAGGGAGAGTAGTACTTCTAGAGAACAGGATAACAGAGATACTGGTCTCGATAGGCTTGCTAATTTGTTGGAGAGATTTTTGGAACTAAAAGCCAAGAAACAAGTTGATGAACCTACTCCACCTCCCCACCACCAGCACCTCCTCCTCCTCCTTCTCCACCTGTACCTGTAGTAGACATTGTGGTGAGTGTTTTCTGAAATATAAGCCATTAGTGTTTGAGGGTACTAGAGATTCTAAAATAGTAGAGAATTGGATACGCACCATGGAGAGATTGTTTGATTGTGCCAGGATATCGGATACTGATAAGGTGTATTGTGTTGCTATGATGTTAAGGGACGATGCCAATTATTGGTGGGATATTGTGATAGTCATGCATAAGATCAACACCATGACATGGGAAATTTCTAGGATTTGCTAGAGGAGAAGTTTGTGACATCTGACACGAAAAATGATAGGAAAAGAGAGTTTGCCAATCTTAAACAGGGCTCGATGATAGTAGCAAAGTATTTGAGAAAATTTGATGAGCTCTCACGTTATGCCACCTATCTGAATAACAATGGGTAGTAAAATATTGATTAGTTTCTTAATGGGCTGAATCCTATAATACGCAAAGATATGGAAGTGGCTGATCTTGAGGGAGCAAACTTTACAAAAGTGGCTAATAAAGCACTGAGGGTGGATAAAATAGAAAAGAAAATGGTTGAGGCCCGCAGAAGAGGGAGAGAGATAGAAGACAGGTTTAGGGGCAATTAGGGTAGACAGTTTCAGTCAACAAGGTCCACCATGGGCTAGAAATGGCTAGAAACAACAAGGTAATTGGAACCAGATGTCACAGGACCACGGCAAGAAAAGTAAAGGTCCAGAACAGCAGACCCAAGTGACCTCATCCATCAAGGTTAGGAGGATAGAGTGCCCTAAATGTGGGAAGTTTCATCATGGAGAGTGCATATAGAGTGTATGTTATAGTTATGGTAAGCTAAGACATTATGCCAGGGATTGTCCTTCAACCTCCGGTGATCAGCAAAAGAAAGTCCTTACTAGGTTTTTGCTTTTACACAGATTGAGGCAGTTGCATGTCCATCAGTTGTCATAGGTGGGATGCTTATTCATGGAGTCATTGCATGCCATTAATAGATTCAGGTGCCACTCATTCTTTTCCATCTAAAGAGTATGTGAGAAGACTGGGTAGACAAGCAGATAAGCTAGAGATGCAATATAGTGTGACATTACCGTCTGGGGAGATTATGTAGTCAAATAAGATATTATAAGCTTGTCTAGTGGTAATTGATGGAATAGAATTATTTATGGATTTAGTGGTACTAATTATGATCGATTATGAGGTAATCTTGGGAATGGATTAGTTGACAAAGTATAATGCATGCATTAATTGTAAAAGGAAGATTGAAGTATTTAGACCTTCAGAAGAGGGAAAGTTTTCATTTATTGGCATGGTGGGTGAATTGAGAACTCTAGTGACATCAGCCTTGAGAGCCAGAAGATTGTTGGATTGTGGATGTATAGGGTTTTTGGCTAGTGTTGTGGACATGCAGGCAGAGCAAGCAATGAGAGTAGAAGATATCCTAATTGTGAACTGAGTTTCTAGAGGTATTCCCAAAAGATCTACTAAGGTTGCCACTGAGTAGAGAGCTTGAATTTGAGATTGAGTTAATATCTGGTACAACTCCCATATCCAAGACATCCTACAAAATGGCACTAGTTAAGTTAAAAGAACTACAGGTTCAACTACAGGAGTTGTTGGATAAGGGACTTATTAGATCAAGTTTCTCTCCATGGGGTGCACCGGTATTATTTGTGAAAAAGAAGGATAGGACAATGAGGTTGTGTATTGATTATCAAGAATTGAATATGGTGACGGTGAAGAATAAGTATCCTTTGCCTCGGATTGATGATTTATTTGAACAGTTACAAGGAGCCACAATGTTTTCTAAGATTGATCTACAGTCAGGGTGCCACTAGTTAAGGATTAAGGATGATGAAATTCCAAAGATTGCCTTTCAGACAAGGAATGGATGTTATAAGTTCTTAGGTATACCATTTGGGCTGACCAACACTCCAGCAGTAGTTGTGGATTTGATGAATAGGGTATTGAAGGATTTCTTGGACAATGTTGTAATAGCCTTCAGTTGGTGTTATCCTTATCTACTCTTGCTCAAGAGAGGAGTATGCGAAACATCTAAGGATTATTTTAAGGACTTTTAAGGATTATTTTAAGAAATGTGAGTTTTGGTTAGAAAGTGTGGCATTTCTTGGAAATGTGGTATCAAAATGTGGGATCTTAGTAAGATTAAGGCGATGACTAATTGGCCTAGATAGAGTAATCCTTTAGAGATTCGTAGTTTTTTGGGCTTGGCAGGGTTCTACAGGAGATTTATTGAGGGATTTTCAAAGATTGCTACTCCCCATACTCAGTAGACAAGGAAAAATGTGCAGTTTAAGTGCTCTGATGAACGTGAACATAGCTTTCAGGAGTTAAAGGATAGATTGGTTACAACTCTAATTCTTACTATTCTTGTGAATAATAAGTGGGTATACAGCGATGCCTCTAAGAACGGGCTGGGATGTGTATTAATGCAATATGGGAAAGTTGCAGCTTATGTTTCTTGCCAGTTGAAAGATTATGAAAAGAATTACCCAACTCATGATTTGGAGCTAGCAGCCGTAGTGTTTACCTTAAAGATTTAAAGATATTACTTTTATGGGGAAAGGTGTGAGATTTATACAAACCATAAGACTTTAAAGTATCTCTTTACGTAGAAGGAATTGAATATGAGGTAGAGACGATGGTTAGAGTTGATTAGGAATTATGACTGCATTATCACCTATCATCTTGGTAAAGCTAATGTGGTGGTAGATGCCTTAAGTCGCAAGTCCTTAGCGTGTGTGTCAGCTATGTCATTGATTCAGATGCCAATTGCAAGAGATTTGTAGAAATTGGAATTGGAGATAATACCGTATGGGTAATTGAAAGGTTATTTGCAATAACACTGCAACCTACACTATTAGAAAGGATTAAGTAGAGGCAGAGTTCAAATCCTTTCCTTTGTTGTATAAGGAAAAAGATTGAAGTTAGGAAAAGTAAGAGTTTTTAGATTTCCAGTGGTGTAGCGATTATACATGGAAATAAGCTTTGTGTTCTGAATACTGGAGATCTTAAAAAAGAGATAATGGAGGAAGCCCATAACACTCCTTATTTGATACATCCCGGTACAAGTAAGATGTATAAAGATTTGAAAGCCTTTTATTGGTTGCCAAAGATGAAGAGAGAAGTGGTGAAGTTTGTGGGAAAATGTCTTACATGCCGACAAGTCAAAGGAGAACATTAGAGACCAGTAGGTAAATTGCAGCCTTTAGAGATTCCACAGTGGAAATGGGAGGATATTGCGATAGATTTTGTGACTGGGTTAACTAGAACAAGGAGTGGATATGATTCAATTTGGGTGATCATTGATAGATTGACAAAGTCAGCCCATTTTCTTTCAGTTCACACTAATTACTCTATGGATCGATATGCTTTATTGTATATGAAGGAGATTGTAAGATTGCATGGAGTACCAGTGGGCGTTGTTTTAGATAAGGGTTCTTAGTTTACTTCCAAGTTTTGGAAGAGTTTGCATAGAGCTATGAGGACTAAGTTAATATTTAGCACAGCATTCCATCCTCGACTGATGGTCAAGCAGAGAAGACTATTTAGATTTTGATGGATATGTTGAGGGCCTGTGTTCTTGATTTTCAGAAGTCTTGGGATGAGTACCTTCCTTCAGCAAAGTTTGTGTACAATAATATTGGTATGACACCGTATGAGGCTTTATATGTTAGAAAATATAGGTTTCCAATTCTTTGGAACGATATGGGTGAGAAGAAGTATCTTGGTCTTGATTAGGTGCAGGAAACTGGGGAGGTAATTCAAAAGATTCATAAAATAATGTTACTTGTTCAAAGTAGACAAAAGAGTTATGCAGAGGCCAAGAGAAGAGATGTGAATTTTGCTGTAGGAGACAAGGTCTTCTTAAAGGTTGCACCAATGAAAGGAATAAAAAGATTTGGAAAAAAGGGAAAATTGAGTCCCAAGAACATTGGTCCCTATGATATTGTGGAAAGAGTTGGAAAGGTAAAATATAGATTTGCTTTACCATCATCACTTGACGGTATAAATGATGTCTTCCATGTGTCCCTATTGAGAAAGTATGTGCCAAGTCCTTCATATGTCCTAAAACTGGAAGATGTAGATCTTAAAGAGGACTTGACTTATGAAGAAAAACTGGTTTAGATTTTGGATAGAAAGGAAAAAGAGCTAAGAAACAGAAACATATCCTTAGTCAAGGTCCTATGAACGAGTCATTCAGTAGAGAAGCAACATGGGAATTGGAGGATGAGATAAGAACAAAGTGTCTAGACCTATTTGGTAAGTGAAATTTCGAGGACAAAATTTTTATAAGGATGGGAGAGTTGTAATGCCCAGAATTCTCATATACTCATTTACCAACGCATTGCATGATTTTATGATGATATGCATATGATTTATATGTTGATTATTCATTTAAAATTCATCATCATATTGATAGTGTGCATTACATACTATATTATATATAATGTATTGTAGTATGACAAGTTTCTTAAAGGAGGATCTAGTAAGTGTTATAATGGAAGGGAAGTTGTAATAATGATGTTCAGGGATTACAATGGATTCAATTGATAAAAGAGCTCAATTATACACAAAGGTACAAAATAGAGGTAAAACGGCCACTTTTGACCTAAACGGAGAGTTTAAGTATAAGCTTTGTTAACAAAAAGCATCTATTAAAGAGATCTCTTATGATGATGATGTATAGCTATGAAAACAATAAAGAGTGGAGGATGCGAGTTTCATGCAAGTGTCTTGGTTAGAATTGTTAGATGTGTATGCCCTAAGGAGTAAAAATATAATATGTTTTTGGAGATATTTTTATGAATAAAGAATTTATTTATTATTTATATACCAAATCTTGTCCTTTTTACATTCATATTTGTTGAATGTATGTTAAGCAAACAAAAGTCTGAGACAATCGGTCTAAACCTTTAAGAATTGGGTATATGATGGATAGATTATGTGGAAGACATGATTCTTAAGGTGATAGGTCTAAATCGTAAGATCTGCAATCAAGGGAGTAAAGTTGGGTGCTTTATTCATGTAAAGATTGTTATGTTGTCTATATCCCTATTGGGAGATGGTTTGTCTTGGCCATTAGAGGTGGACTTCGTGAATAGAAACATTGGCATGTTGTCATAGGTGACGATGTGTTGGATCGGGACATAAAGTGAATTGATTTAGATTAATAATTCTATCTCGGTAAATCGATTCACTTTAGACAATCATTTGTATTGTATCTTAATCTTGAGATGAATAGTGGGCCCGTTGTCTTGACTTGTGTCTTTTGATGTACTAAAGGGTGACACCCACATTTTAATAGTGGTATGCATGCCGGTACGTTGGAGGCATGACTCTTGATAGTGTAGACCTGTTATTCATAGATATGAAATCCATAGCTCCTTTTTAAGAGCAGTGATATCCTCTTATAGGCGTTATCCTGTAATTGGAAACTGGAGCCTCGACCATTTGGATATATAGGTGTAACTGAATAGGTATACCGTCTTTGGATGGTAAGTTTTCGATGGTGAGATAATGGAATGTAAGATAAAAATAATTGAGAAGGTAAGACAGAACTTGTCCTTAAGTGGATTATGGATAATCCTATGAGGATACGATACACTATGATATGTCATAGAGACTTGGCTATACGAGCTTCGTAACTCTATATTGTTCAAGAGTACAGCTCCAAGCTTTTAGTGGAGTAGCGTTGGAGTTGATAATTATAAAATGTATATCTAGGATATTGGGTTTCATAATTATCGGGAGCTTGAACTATATAGGTTCATTAGGTCCCCTTTGCTAGCTCACAAAATCATGTAACAATACGGCGTGTTTTTCCAATAATTGGTGACTTATGTCAGATTTATTAGATTGGTTGAAATTTAGAAGAATCAAATAATCCATGTCTGTTTATCGGTTGGATTACTTTTGAATTAATTCAAGATAAACTTGTTGAATTATTAGGAATCCATTTATTTTTCTAGAGATTATCTACATAAAGTTATTTTAATTAGTTAACTTTTCTATTGGGTTATTTGAATTAAAACTGAGACTTTATCTCGTAGAATCTTGGGTGGACAATAAAAGATTCGCTGAGATTTTTATCGACAATTCGACATGCCAATCCTCAGGTTCGGCTTGCCGATGGGCAAGTTCGGCATGTCGGTTACACAGATCAGCATGCCGACCACGCGATAAAAAGATGACGCATGTTTACTTGGATTTCATCAAATATTGATCTGAATTTGATTAAGATTCAAATTTTGAGGCATTATATGATAAGGACTGACTCCTGAGCCCAACCTCTATAAAAAAGGAGTGAGTCTCATTATTATTAAGATCGATTGCGAGATTAAGAGTGATATTCTTCTGGTGAGATTCTAAAAACTCGATGAGAGCTCTTGTTTACAAATCCCGAACACTAGCTTTGGGTTCTCTCAATTGGTTGGAAGGAGAGTCGCCTGGTAGAAGAGCTGTACATGTGAGCCCACACTCGCTCTGATCGTGGATAGAGAATAGCAAAGAAGGCCAGTTGGTTTAGGTCCTTTTGAAACATTCTTTCTCTTCACTGATTGTAGAAGCATTTCGGCACACAGAGGTTAGTAAGATCTAGTCAATTTATGCATATAGCATGTCAAACTTATATTTTGGAAAGTACTCTGATATAAAATTCTTAAAATTCCACTGCGTACTATTTTTTTTCAATAATTGGTATCAAAGACATGGTTTTTACATAAATTTACGAGTTCGTGATCATGCTATATGAGTAAATTATGTGATCTTGATCTCTCATATGCTTGAATTTAATTTTATAGAGAGTTAGCACTCTAGGTTTCTATATAATCATATATGTTTTCATAGATTATGTGGTGAATGCTTATTAATTAATTTTGGTTGATGAAATTATTATTTATTTATTTATTGATTAATTAATTTATACCTATTATGGTTTCTTAGAGATTAGAATGTGTATCTAGGTTTTTCATGTAATTAGATGACGGATAATCATCTCCGTCTAGGAATTGTTATTTAATTTTAAATTTTGTAAGAATTTTGTAATTAAATAATCATTCGAGGAAGACAGATCTAGAAGCCGGATCTAGAAGATGGATTATGGCACTCCCAGGTAATTCCTGAGTATCTAATTTTATGTTTTTGAATTGTTGAAAATAAAATTGATGAATTGCATTAAAAATTGTATTTTCTAGAAAAAGTGATGTTTGCTCGATCGGCATGCCGAATCCCCCATGTTCGGCAAGACGATGGTCATAGATCGGTAGGCCGAACGTGAGGTTCGACTAGGCCGACAGCAGGACAGAAATCAGGAGGCTCTAGCGACAGGCCGAACCATCATGACCTGGCAGGCCGATTTGAAAAGATCAACAGCTAGAGGGTCATGACCAGTAGGCCGATTATATAGATCGGATTGCCGGCAGAGAGTTTGAAATTTTTCCAAAAAAGGAGCATTTTTTCAATGCAGTTCTAATTTTATTTTTGGGACAATTCTGAGAAATACTAAATTTGGATATAGCCAGAAATTTGGAGTATTTGATTTATACAGAATTAAAGAATTGAAGGTGGGCATCACATGAAGAATGACACAGCTTGAGGATTCAAGGATGAAGAATCGATAAAATGTTTCGATTATTCTCTTGTAATCTTTGTTTTCTATTCTCTAGGGTGGAACCATAACATTATGGTTATTTACTATTATTTTCCTTGTAGCTTTGCTTGATTGCCATGTATATTGATAACATGCCATATAGAATAGGTAATGCCGCTCAATTAAAATTTGTTCATGCATGTTTTTAAAATAAAACTTTGATTTGAAAAGATTGAGTGGGTGAAGGTTTTTGAAGAGAGGACCTAAGGCCTCTATCGTTGGTCCATAGGAAGAACATGGTGGTCTCGATCCCTAGGAAGGGATTTCTATCATGTACCAGATTAGATCTTCGAGGGGATAAGGTATTTTAGCATGATTTATGATTGCACACCCCTAGGTAGTGATTATAAATCATGGATAAAATATTGAAATGATGGTTATACACTCATATTAATTTTATTATTAACCTTCCCTAGGAGCTCTGTTAATAAAATTAATGGCCAAAGAAACGATTATTAATATATGCTGGATCATATGGGTCCTGGATAGCATATATTAATCAGGAGGGGATTTGTGTTCCTAATTGAATCTAGGTGTGACTCCCTTAGGAGCTTGTTGAATTCTGAGTTGAGAATTATCGTTGTAAGGTTGTGATATTGTCAAGGTTTTGACACATAAACACATTTGTATGTTTTTACATGATTGTTTTATCTTACTAGATTATTATGCTATATTTGCTTATGTTTGGTATATGATTCTTTATTGTAGATTAAAAATGTCTAAAAATGCTTTATCTTCGTTACTTGACAAAAACCAATTAACCAGAGAGAATTATAATGATTGAAAATGGAACCTAGATATCGTCCTCTCCTTTGAAAAACTGAAATTTGTGCTGACAACCTCTTGTCCTCCAGAGCCTATGAGAGATTCTACCAATGATCAATTCCAAGCATATGATCATTGGAAAGATGCAAATGATCAGGCCTGCTGCTATGTTATGACTAGCATGAATAACGTGCTATAGGCTCAACACGAAGTTTATGAGACTGCTAAGCAGATCTTGGATAATCTAGAAGACATGTTTGGAGGCCATGCCTTAACTAAGCGGCAAGGGGTGCTTCGAAAAATCTTAAACTAGAAGTAGAGATCTGGACATCTATAAAGGAGCACATGATGTTGGTCATGGGTTACCTCGCTGAGGCTCAAACCAATGGAGTTGATATTGATGCTAAAACTCAGATGACTATGGTCTTTGAGACTCTATCAAAGGGATTTATTCCGTTTAGAGCTACATTTAATTTAAGTAATAGGCAGGATATGATCTTAACAGAATTAATGAAACAGTTACAAGAGTTTGAACTGCTGATCAAGGAGTCTCTTGCGGGTGGAGAGGCCAATTTGGCAGCTGAATTTGGTTCGAATCCCAATTCTGGGAATGGAAAGAAACAATGGGCCAAAAATGGGAAGTCTTCTGTTCCTGCTAACAACAAGAGCAAGAAGAAGAAGAAGAAGAACCCAAAAAAGCTAAAGTGCTTCTTTTGTGGGAAGGTCTGGCAGATCAAGAAGCATTATAAGGACTTCCTTTTTGAAGGAGGTAAATGTGATCTTTTGTATTTAGAAGCTTGTTTAGTTGAGGAATCCAATGACATTTAGGTCATAGATTTTGATGCAACTAATTGTGTTTGTGTTTCTCTGTAGGGGTTCAAAGAAACGAGAAGTCTACTTCATAAAGACTTCACGCTTCAGATGGGCGATGGATCCTTAGTCTTAGCAGAAGCAATGGGAGACGTCCATCTTTATTTTGATAATTATAGGAATTTAATTTTGTGAGATTGTTTTATGTTCCTAAATTTAAAAGGAATTTAATTTATGTAGCTTGTTTATTTAAAGACTTCTATTTGGTTTCTTTTAATAATAAAGTGGTGATTCATAAAACAAATCTTTTATATGTTCTGGATGGATGCAAAATAATCTATATTTTGTCAAACCAAAGATGAACGTACTACTTAATGCTGAGATAAATGATAATAACTCTAAAAGACTTAAAACTTCTCACTCTAATAAGACTTATCTTTGGCATTTGTGCCTTGCTCATATTAACCTGAATAGGATTCAAAGGTTGGTAAGGGATGGACCTTTAAGTCACTTAAAGGTGGAATCTATACCTCAATGTGAATCTTGTTTGGAGGGGCAAAAGACCAAAAGGCCATTCGGGTCTAAGGGCAATAGGGTTGAAGAGGTTCTAGAACTTGTGCATAGTGATGTTTGCGGAGCGATTAACATCCAGGCGCGAGGAGGGTATAAATACTTCATCACTTTTATTGACGATTACTCAAGGTATGGGTACGTGTACCTGATGCACCACAAAAAGGAAACTTATGACAAGTTCAGGGAGGTTTGGCCTGAAGTGGAAAAAAAGGTAGACCCATTAAGGCACTTCACTCTGATCGAGGTGGAGAATACCTTTTTGATGAGTTTCTAGGACACTTATTAGAGAAGGGAATTTTATCCCATTTGACTGAGCTAGGCAGTCTGCAGCAGAATGGTGCAGCGAAGAGAAGGAATAGGACTTTATAGGACATGGTAAGGTCTACAATGAGTTATTCATCATTACCTTTATCCTTTTGGGGATATGCACTACAAACCACATGTTATCTTTTGAATAACGTGCCTTCAAAATCGGTCCCTAAAACTCTGCACGAGTTGTGAACGGGCAAAAGTACATCCTTAAACCATATTCCTATATGGGGATGGTAAGGTCTACAATGAGTTATTCATCATTACCTTTATCCTTTTGGGGATATGCACTACAAACCACATGTTATCTTTTGAATAACGTGCCTTCAAAATCGGTCCCTAAAACTCTGCACGAGTTGTGAACGGGCAAAAATACATCCTTAAACCATATTCGTATATGGGGATGTCTGGCTCATGTCCAATTTAAGGATGCGAATAAGTTGGAAGCACGTTCAAAATTTTGCGTGTTTGTAGGATATCCCAAAGGGACTAAAGGGGGTTATTTCTATAACCCAAAGGAAAATAAAGTCATGGTCTCAACTAATGCAACTTTCCTTGAGGAGAGTTACATGGACGACTTTAATCCTCGAAGCAAAGGGGTGCTTAAGGAGTTAAGTAGTGATCCAATCACTCCAAATGTTCCAAATGAAACCGTTTCGATCAGTATAGAAAAACCAAACGAACCTGAACAACAACCTACGAGGCTTTAGTGTAGTGGGAGGATCAAGCATCAACCCAAAAGATATATGTTCAATGGTGAGGCCTTCTTGGCTGAACCAGATGAACATGACAGGGATCCTTATACTTACGTAGAGGCTATAGAGGATGTTGATTTGAAACTATGGACAGAGGCCATGAACATAGAGAGGAAGTCTATGGAGACTAATTGGGTCTAGGAGCTTATGGATCTTCCCAAAGGTGTAAAACATATAGGGTGTAAGTGGATCTACAAGAGGAAAAGAGGAGTGGATGGAAAAATCAAAACCTTTAAGGTTAAACTGGTAGGTAAGGGTTACACGCAAAAGGAAGGAATCAATTATGAGGAAACCTTTTTGCCAGTGGCCATGCTTAAGTCCATAAGGATTCTCTTGTCCATAGCTACCGCTCTCGACTACGAGATATGGTAAATGGATGTCAAGAAGGCTTTTCTAAATGGCTATGTTGATGAGTCCGTTTATATGAAACAACCAAATGGGTTCAAGGTCAAGGGTCAAGAGGGTAAGACTTGTAAGTTGCTAAAGTCAATTTATGGACTTAAGTAGGCCTCTTGTTCTTGGAACATAAGATTTGATTAAGTGATCAAGACTTATGGGTTCTCACAAAATGTGGATGAGCCATGCGTTTACGAACACATTAAGGATGGGAAGGTGGTTTTTTTGCTGCTCTATGTAGATGACATTCTGCTAATTGGCAATGACATTGGGGCATTGTCATCGGTTAAATTATGGTTGACCAAGCAGTGTGACATGAAAGACTTGGATGAGGCTAATTTTGTTCTTGGTATCTAGATCTTTCAGGATAGGAAGAACAAAATGATAGCTTTGTCTCAAGTCGGCTACATAGATAAAATTCTCAGGAGGCTTGCCATGCAGAATTCTAAGAAAGGTGGGCAACCATCTAGGTTTGGAATTACTCTTTCTAAGAAAGACTCTCCAAAGTTTGATGAAGAAAGAGAATACATGAAGAAGGTGCCTTATACTTCGGCATTGGGTGGTCTCATGTATGCCATGTTTTGCACACGACCTGATATTTGTTATGTGTTGGGATTGTAAGTCGATTTTTGATGGATCTAGGACTAAACCTTTGGGTTATGGTTAAGCAAATTTTCAAGTACCTCAGAAGGACTCGAGGGTATATGCTTGTGTATTCGGATGATGACTTAACTCCTCTAGGATATATTGACTCAGATTTTCAATCTTTTCTAGATTCGAGGAGATCGACTTCTGGGTTTGTGTTTACTCTAGGCAGCGGTGCCATCAGCTGAAGAAGTGTGAAGCAAGATTGCACTTCGGATTCAACAATAGAGGCCGAGTATGTGGTAGTTAGTGATGCTCGAAAGAAGCAGTGTAGCTCTGCAAGTTCCTTGGGGATCTTGAGGTAATTTCTGGTATGGATAATGCGGCATCGCTGTACTATGGTAACAGTGTGGCGGTAGCTAATGCTCAGGAACCAAGATTTCACAAGAAGAGTAAACATATTGATCGGAAGTATCATGTGATAAAGGACTTCGTCGAGGGCAGGCATGTCACGGTATGCAAAATCACAGTTAGAGGATAATTTAGCTGATCGATTCATAAAGACACTTGCTGAGAGAGTCTTCGAGAGGCATGTAGAAGCTATGGGGATGCGAGATTTGTCATATTTACTCACTTAGTGCACGTGGGAGATTGTTAGACGTGTATGCCCTAAGTTGTAAAAATTTAATATGTTTTTGAAGAAATTTTTATCAATAAAGAATTTATTTATTATTTATATACCAAATCTTGTCCTCTTTACGTTCATATTTATTGAATGTATGTTAAAAATATAAAAGTCTGAGACTGTCGATCTAAACCTTTAAGAATTAGGCGTATGATGGACATATTATGTGGACGACATGATTCTTAAAGTGATGGTCTAAATCATAAGATCCGCAATCAAGGGAATAAAGTTTGACTGCTTTATTCATGTAAAGATTGTTATGTTGTCTATATCCCTATTAGGAGATGGTTTGTCTTGTCCATCAAAGGTGGACTCCATGAATAGAAACATTAAGCACGTTGTCATAGGTGACGATGTGTTGGATCGGGACATAAAGTGAATTGATTCGGATTAATAATTCTGTCTCGGCAAATTGATTCACTTTAGACAATCATTTGTATTGTATCTTAATCATGAGACGAATAGTGGGCCTGTTGTCTTGACTTGTGGCTTTTGATGTACTAAAGGGTGACACCCACATTTTAATAATGGTATGCATGCTGGTACGTTGGAGGCATGACTCTTGATAGCGTAGACCTATTATTCATAGATATGAAATTCATAGCTCCTCTTTAGGAGTAGTGATATCCTCTTATATGCATTATCCTGTAATTAGAAAACTAAAGCGCTCAACCATTTGGATACATAGGTGTAACTGAATGATATACCATCTTTGGATGGTAAGTTTTTTGATGGTGAGATAATGGATCGTAAGATAAAAATAATCTAGGAAGTAAGACAAAACTTATCCTTAAGCGGATTATAAATAATCTTATGGGGATATGATACATTATGATATGCCATAGGGACTTGGCTATACGGGTTTCATAATTCTATATGGTTCGAGAGTGCAGCTCCAAGCTTTTAGTGGAGTAGCGTTAGAGTTGATAATTATGAAATGTATATCTGGGATATTGGGTTTCATAATTATCGAGAGCTTGAACTATATAGGTCTATCAGGTCCCCTTTGCTAGCTCACAAAATCCTGTAATGATGCGGCGTGTTTTTCTAATAATTGGTGACTTATGTCAGATTTATTAGATTGGTTGAAATTTGGAAGAATCAAATAATTTATGTCTATTTATCAGTTGGATTTATTTTTGAATTAATTCAAGATAAACTTGTTGAATTATCAGGAATTCATTTATTTTCCTAGAGATTATCTAGATAAAGTTGTTTTAATTAGATAACTTTTCTATTGGGTTATTTGAATTAAAACTAAGACTTTATCCCATAGAATCTCGAGTGGAAAATAAAAGATTCACTTTGATTTTTATCGGCAGTTCGACATGCTAAGCCTCAGGTTTGGCGTGCTGATGGGCAAGTTCAGCATGTCGGTTAGACAGATCGACATGCCGACTGTGTGATAAAAAGATCACGCATTTTTACGTGGATTTCATCAGATATTGATCCGAATTTGATTTTGATTTAAATTTTGAGGCTTTATCTGGTAAGGACTGAATCCTGGGCCCAGCCTCTATAAAAAAGGAGTGAGTCTCATTATTATTGAGATCAATTGAGAGATTAAGAGTGATATTCTACTGGTGAGATTTTGAAAACTCCCTGAGAGTTCTTGTTCACAAATTACAAATACTAGCTTTGGGTTCTCTTAAGTGGTTAGAAAGAGAGTCGCCTGGTGGAAGAGTTGTACGTGTGAGCCCACACTCACTCCAATTCTGGATAGAGAATAGCAAAGAAGGCCAGTTGGTTGGGGTCCTTCTAGAACGTTACTTCTCTTCACTAATTGCAGGAGCTTTTCGGCACATAGAGGTTAGTAAGATGTGGTCAATTTATACATATAGCATGTCAAACTTTTGTTTTGGAAAATAGTCTGATATAAAATTCTTAAAATTCCGTTGCGTACTATTTTTGTCAACAAGAATACTCCAGAAAACCCTAAATTACAAAATTTTTGATGTTTGGACTTTTGAGTAATGATTAGGGTATTTTTCCTAGTTGTAAGTTGCTTGATAATTTATTATTCATGCTTGATGATTTATAGAAGAGTTTTAGAGGAATAGATAAAGTTTTGATAACAAACGGTTAAAAACTCAAAGATGGAGTTTGTAGTATACCAAAAATTTGGGGTAAGCATATGCACCAAATTTGGTAGGCAAAATGATTAGCCACTGAGCTAATTGGTACTTGAGCTTTTATATGAATGTTTAACACCTCATTAACGAGGTGAGTATGCTAAAATAAGGAAACTAAGCTCGCCAAGGTGAAGCCATTTCATGGTGAAGTAATTTAAGGTGCGTTGTTGGTTGTTTAAAAAGGTTATAAGAAACTAGGTGTCATTTCTAGATCTTAAAACTCTAAGTCTAACTCTCCAAGCTCTAAAACTTTACTACCCATCTATTTTTTGATAGAGAAAGAAAATTCCTTGTGGTTTGTGAAGTTTTGGTTGCCAAATCGCAAGAAAAACCTAACCGAGCCAAGGTAAGGGTGTTTTAGTTTGTACGATGTTTGGTGTTAGTTCAGGGGGTTTTCCTTTATGTTTGATGAGATATTTGAACTTAATGAACTCCAATATGTTAAGAACATCTCCATAAATGGGTTGAAGTAAATTCAATTAGGAAGTGGTGGTTTCACAATCGTTTTTGGTGGCTATCTAAAATCAAGTAAATTTTTGAAGTGCTTGAGGTTTTGCCCTTGTTTCCTAGGCTAGAAAACTCCTTTGGAGCTGAAATTTTAGGATTTGTTTATTTATATGTTACTTAAATCCACCTATAACAATTTTACCAAATTCAATCTGGTTTAGGAGTTATAGTCTTAAAGCTAAACCTAGTATCAAGATGTTGTGGTTTGTGATGGTTTTGATATTTTGGAAATATAAAACTTATTCATAGCTCAGAAACAGATGTTATAATTAAGCTTTGAGGAGTCTTAAAATATAGGAGGAAACTATGGTAAAATTTTTAGGATAAAGTTTGAATCATTTCAGACCAAAACGAGTCCAAAAAGAGTTTGAAATGGTCCCCTCGGGCTGGATGGCTGCGCTCGGCCAGCAACCTATGCATAAGGCCTACACATACAGCTTTTGTGTAGCCTGTGTGGGTAGCTCGTGTGCATGGGTAAGGCTGCCTCGACCAGCCCTAGGCTAGTCATCTGCCAGACTAGGCCAAATGGCCTAATCAGGGGTTTTCGGGCCCCAGAGTCTGTTTTCAGTATTTTCAAGCCATGAGTTCAATAGAAGTTTAACTGTGATATATTTTGTAATTTAAGAGGTTAAAGTGAAGGTAATTATAAGGATTAGACTTAGAATAAATATTTTAAATAGGATAATGAGCTCTTTAATGTTTGATTATTAGTTATTGTCGGATTGGTGGTAATCTTGGTAGAAATTTCAATCATTTAGAGGTGAGAAGTACTTGACCCCACAAGAGCTTTATTGACAATTTCATTGAGTAAAGTAGAATTTCACTGTGCCACCATAATTTTTGTGCATTTAATGTTGTGAATTGATATGTGAAAGTTATATGCATGGCACTACATGTTGTAATTTCAAATATGTGCCACCATGTAAAGAATTATGAAAAATGTAAAATTGATAATACTAGTGGGCTTGTGACGGGACTCTAAGCATCTAGGACACAACAATGTGAAACTTTTAAGCATCAGGGATGCAATGATTAGCTATCTAGGATGCCTTGTGAGATGTTAAGCATCTAGGATGCCAATGATTTAAGCATCTAGGTTGTAATACTTGCCCCTCAAGAAAACACTAAACAGTGTGCACACTATGTTAAGAGTATGAAAGATATAGTGAAGAGTAAATAAAATGAAAGTATGATAAAGTAAAAACTTAAAGAGTAAACATATATTAATTGGGCTCATTCATTCAAATGCTACTCATGCTTGCATAACTCTACTTACTGAGTATTAGCTCACTCATTTTTATGGTGATGTAGATGAGGGCACGTCCTAGCACTAGTTGAGGACTAGATGGTTGGCTGGCGCACTCTTGATGCTTGTGGCTAATGTATATGGACTAACTGACCTATTATTTTGCGGTCTTATTGTATATGCATTTTGGTGAGATAGAGGGATTATATATTGTAGACGGCTGAGCCTATTTTTGAGAGATGTATTAATTTGTATATATTTGGCTAGCAATTTAGGGTGTAGTACATATGTTTTGATATCCTCATTAGTTAACGCTTTTTAAAAGTTCAAATTTGCCCATATTTTTGTACTCCTTTTGAATGACATATTAAGGTTAACATTTGTAAAGAGGTAAGATGTAACACTACTTAATGTAACTAGATGGGTCTTTTAGGATTATGTTAGGTGGGTATTACAGGAAAAGCCCATTCTTTCTCTTAATTTGTAGTACATATGTATTAATTTGTATATATTTGGCTAGCAATTTAGGGTGTAGTACATATGTTTTGATATCCTCATTAGTTAACGCTTTTTAAAAGTTCAAATTTGCCCATATTTTTGTACTCCTTTTGAATGACATATTAAGGTTAACATTTGTAAAGAGGTAAGATGTAACACTACTTAATGTAACTAGATGGGTCTTTTAGGATTATGTTAGGTGGGTATTACAGGAAAAGCCCATTTTTTCTCTTAGCAACCCCATTTTGTTGTGGTTTGCTTATGCATAAGGATTCATGAATAATTCCTTCCTTTTGAAAGTATGGAGACAAGATTTGATTAAAACAAGCTATCGCATTTGTCAAACCTAAAGCTTTTGATTTTTACCAGAAACTGATTTTGGACCTTGGAATGAAAGTTAGGTACAACACTCTTCACATCGGATTGCTTTTAAGCAAGAATAGTCAAGTGACTCTAGTACAAACATCGATTAAATATATGAACCATCGTGACCCCTGAAATATTTGGAATTATGGAAGTCCCCTAAATATCACTGTAGGCTAAATCAAAAGGATGAGAACTTTTATCATTGATAGGAAAAGAAACATGTTTATGTTTTGCAAGTTCACAAACTTCACAATGAAAGATTTAATATCTAATGCTTTAAACAAAGTAGGAAACATGATGTTCAAAACCCTAAATGATGGATTATCAAGATGAAAATGATGGAGCCAGATAGTATCTTTATTTGAGGAACTGAGAAAAGATGAAGATAGGATTTTAATGACTTCTTTAGAATGATTGGTATTTCAAGAAAGTAAAGTCTGTCCTTCAATAATTACAAGAAATAAATCAGCTCTTTTACTAGGAACGCTTAATTTGGAAATAGAAGTGAGATCAAATGGCCAAAAGAAGGCTTTGCCTTTTTTTTTTTAAAAAAAAAAGTCATACATTAAAAAAGTTCATAGACATAGCTTATCTTTTAGATCTCCACAGTTTTTTTTTTTTTTATTGAATCGATCCTACTTTTAACCATCAAATTAACCAGTTAGGCCTCTACAAAAATCCAAAAAATGAGACAAACAAATGAAAAAAGGTGAGATCAAACAATAAGCAGAGAGAGAGAGAGAGAGAATATACATCATCAAAATAACTAGCAATCATCAACATGGCAAAAAACCTATTAAAAATTGACATGTGTTTGTAAAGGCTGAAAGGTTCTCAAGAAAGCCAGAAAATAAATGAAAGGGATCACACCAACTAGCCTAATCATGAAACTTGTCCACTATAAAACAATTATATATGTATATATATATTTTAAATAAAGACAGCTAGAATCCAAAATAGTACTAGATTATTGAAAAATAGCCGGGACTGGTGTGTTGTAGCTGTCAACTAGGAATCTTATAATGTCCACGACAGTACAAATTAATCGCTCAGACTAATCTCCTATTTGATAAAGTTGTATATTCTTAAAGGGTGTTTGATATGCAGTAATTTTAAGGGTAAAAATAGAAATTTGTAAGATTTTTACGTTTAACACAATCATTATGATTTTTGAATTTTTAGGAAACTCAATTCTATGTGATTAACTTTATTTTATTTTGGGGTAATCTGAATCCCATCCAATAAGGTGATATTTATATTCCCATGGATCTAAAGATCATGGAAATATCACCATTTCTTTCATGATGATGATAAATAAATAAATAAAATAAAATAATATAATATAATATAAAATATAAAATATTTATAATATTATCAAAACTCAATATTATTATTTAATCTTAATATTAATATAAATAATAATATATTATAAAGAACTATATTTTTATCGTTATTTATATTGATATCTATACATTATATATTATTTATCATAAAATATATATTATATATAATATTTTAGAATAATTATATTATTATAAAATAATAATCATATTATTATTATAAGTTAATATTTTTATGCAATATAAATATAAAAGTTACATAATATAAAATAATAATTTAATAATAAGGATAATAATAACATTAACAATAATAATAATAATATATAATATATTACATATACAATATTTAAATGTAATATATTATTATTAATTAATATTAGTATATAATATATATAAATACTATAATATAAAATAAAATAAAAATAATTTAATACTATTATTATAAATTTATATTATATATAATATAAATATAAATATTATATCAATATAAAATAATAATTTGATAATAAGGATAACATTAACATTAGCAATAATAATAAAAATATGATTTGTATAATAGTTAATATTCATAGTAATATCAATATTTTATAATATTAAATATAAAATATAATTAAATACGTGTAATTTTTTATAATAATATTTTTATTTAATGTTAATATTAATATAAATAATAATATATTATTAAGAATTATATTTTTATTATTATTTATATTGATATCAATATATTATATATTACACACAACACTTTAATATTAATATTATAAATTAATATTTTAAATAGTATAAATATTATATTAATATAAAATAATAATTATGATAATAATAACATTAAAAATAGTAATAATAATAATAATTTAATACTATAATATTAATGTTAAATTATATATAATATTATTTTATTTTTTATATCTAAATTATTATTATCATTTAATATTAGTACAACATATTATATTGATACATTTAATGTTAATACTACAAATTATTTTTGTCAATTATACAAGATTTTTATGTACAACAAAACATAGTAATATATTATTCTTAATAATCTAATAGAAGATTCCTATATACAATCAAACATGATAATATTAGTTTCATGGGAATCATATTACCTGCTATCACTTTCTCGAGAATATGATTCCTATTGATTACTACATACCAAATGCCCCTTTAGTCTTGCAATTGAAAACTACGTAGATCTAGCCTCTAAGGCAGAAAGATTCTCGACAGAACTTTTAAGGATTTGACAGCAAATTGTTCGAGATGATGACCAAATCCTATCGCAACGAAATCAAAGGTTGAGAGCGTCATGTCTTTCCTCGCTCCTATGCGAAGATCATTATCAGCCATGGACAATCATCTTCAACAACATCTATAGGTGTTTTTGGGTGAAAAACTACCACTAGTGCTCAAATGTGAAGCCGATCTTCAGTCGAGGGAGTTGGAGTTCAATCTCCATCGCGATTAGATGAGAGAGAAAGGCGGAGGGAAAGAGAGAAGAGAGATTGGAGGCAAAAGGGAGAAATGAGAGAGAGAGGGAGGCATAGATATAATGATAGAAGAGAGAGAATGATATGACAGAGATAGGAGGGAAGAAAAAATTGTGTTAGGTTTTGTTTAAATGAATCTAGGTAAAAAAAAAAAATCAATTCATAAATCCAATAAAAAAAATCATAAAAAGAGTAGTAGTGAAAAAAAAAAAAAAAGAACAATATTGACAAGAGGTGTTGATATATATTTCTCTATATATAATACATACACTAGTATTTACTCGTGCCTTAGACACTTGCTTCATAAGTACTCGAATTTATTTTTTCTAGAAAATAAACATTAAATTAAGATGAAAAATTAGTTAAACGATACTTATCAATACCCAACAAAAAAAAATCTTGAACATTTTTATGACATAATTATTTTTCTTTAATTTTTTTTTCATGTATGATCACTTTAATGATTTTCTCTCCTTCCTACTCCTTATTAGTTGAAGGTTAAGAATCAAAGTATAGACAAATTCTACACGTTCTCTCTCCTAATATTTCAATATTTCTATAATACTTGATAATTACAAATCGATAATTATTCTTCTCAAAGTGTGATCATTTTAACATTTTTCTTTTTTCCATGCTTGGACCAATTGAAGGTTTAAATAACAGTATATGGACTAATATATATTATTTTTGGAAAATAATGGTCAATAGGCCTAGCTTTTAAAACCTTTAAATATAAATACCTTACTTACCAAAGTATAATAAAAAAAAAGGTCATGTTTAATTTTTTGTCGGCCTCTTTCATTATTTTCTTTCTTCTTCTTCTTCCTTATTGACAAATTATTCTTCTTGTATCTTAATTTCATGTTCCCTTTTAATTTCCATTCTCACTAAACAATTATTTCCTAAAAAAAGTTACTAATCAATGAATGTTGCCCAAGTCCAAATAATCTATAGATCCAATTTTTTACCTCAAGCTCCATCGTCTCACTTAAGCAATTAGGTGGTATATCAAAGTTTACCAATACTATTGTCTTGTTCCACTTTTTTCCTTTATTTGATCCATACCGTTTCTTCTAACTAAAAGGTCCAAAATATACTTAGATAATAGAAATTTATCTAACCTTAACTCAAAATACTTGGAAAGAATAGCATTTTTTATTTATTGAAAGTGGTCTATGCCAAACTTTCTCACAAAAGTGGTAAAATTGAAAAACAACCACATAAGTGATATTTCTCAAATTGATCCAAGAAAAAGAGATTTAAAAACCACTTCATCGAATGATAGAAAAAGAAATCAAACCATATATATACGTACACTTGCATCAAACAGAAAATGAGTAGATTAAAACAAGCCAAGTAAAAAGAAAAAAAAAAGCCAAGCAAGCTGGTGGATGATTGAATTTAATCCAACTAGCCAAGGAAGCTGATGGTAGATTGAATTCAATCCACCCCTTGCAGTGCCCCTTATATATTAAGATGTAGTTATATGTGTATGTTGGGATTGAGGCCTTACAAGAATATAAATTATACATGTTGTTGGTTAATTTAAAAAGAAAGGCATTAATTTATTTTGGTTGTTGGTATATATTATATGTACTTTAATAAACATCAACAAGATCCTTTGATTATTAATGTAACCATAAATTTGGTATATAATTGTTATATGTATGAAGGTTAAATTTATAAATAATAATTTTAAAAAGTCTATAACAAATTAATCGAAGTTGGGATCAATAATTAAATATTACAAGTATAGTCTAATCTCATTTAGAATGAAATAGTTTTATTCGGATTGTTTATATGAAGACATTAGATTGGAGGCACTTTAAATAATGAGAATATATAGGACTGGACTAGATAAATTATGACCCTCGAATAATATTTCATTACAAACAAAATGTTCAAATTTTTCACTATGATGAATTTATCACCATGATGATCATATATAAGCTAGTCTGAATCATAAGAATTTATCAGACTTGTATTTATGATATCATATTTTTTGACTTGCTTGGTAAGATTTGTTACAAAACAGATCATAACTTTGCATCTTAATAACATAACTGAATAAATGACTAGGAATGACAATGTATAGATGTAGAATCGATTCTTTCTAATTAGATAACGAAAAAATAGTTCTCTTGTTTAATGATTTAGGACTTGAACAGTAGAGCGTTCATTCATGATAAGATTATGAATTTAGTTGTTTACTAGAGAATCATTGGAACTCAAGGATAAAGAAGTAATAAGAAAGGTAAACAAAAATTGAACCTATCTCTTATCAGAACTTTTATGGAGGATTGACTTATATGTAATGACTATATCAATGGACTACTTGCTATTTTCTTTAGGTAATTATTACTATAATTTCAAGAGTACAATTACAAAAAAGAGAGTAGAATAACATTAAAACTAATAAATTTGGATCATTGATTAATGAGTTTAATTAATTGTCAAATATATTAATGAGTTTAATTAATTGTCAAATATATTAGAGCTTGAATTATAAATCCATAAGTCCCAATGCCAACTTTTCAAATATTTTATTGGATTAAGTACAGAATAATAGAATATATTGAATTTAAAATTTTTAATTTCTAAAGTTAAATTTCTCACACTATAAATATCAATATGACACAGAAAAATATTCTGTGTGGCATTTGGGATAAAAAGTGACAAATGTGACAACATTGACTAAACAAGAGTTAATTTTGAATTAATTAATTATATTTAAAAGGAATTTTGTGGAACACGGTATGTTTGAGTCTACTATAAAGAGGAAACTCTTAATGATAGACACAAAATTAATTGAATAATTCAAATTTTTTTTAAATAAATATGATTTTTTAAATACTGTTATGGATTATATAAATAATTAATTAAATTAAAACAAAGAAAAAAAAGATTTTGGATGAATCCACCCACTCCATTACATATAGGGATGTTCAAAAGTCCATAAATCCGTGAGATCCACCCAATACAATCCAATCCAAAGGTTTTGGCATAAATGAAGAAGAGTTTTGAATTGGTTTCGGATCGTGAAAATCCCAATCTGAAGATTTTGGATCATATTGTGAATTGAGAAATTGTCAATTCGTCCAATCCATCAATCCAAAACTCCATATATATATTTATATATTTTATAATTTTAATAATATATATTTGAACAAAAGTTTTCTTTTATTAAAAAATTTTAATGTTTTTTGCTAAGCAATTATTATCAGGTTGTGTTAGTGATTGAAGTTGAAAAATTTTAAAGTTTTAAGTGCTGTTGATAAGTGAACAATAATTTATTTTGAGCTTTTTTTAAGAAACCTTGATTTTATGTTTTGTTGAAGCTGGTTTGTCTTAATGATTGGTTGTAATAAATTTAATTTTATTAAGCTATTTTACATTATGGATTGCTTATTTTAGTATTTGATGTTGAAATTTTTTTTGAAGATTTTGGATCAGATTATAGATTGAGATTTTCTCAATTTGATGGCTTTGAAGTGGATTTCAGATTGATCATAAATCTGTAAAATCCAATCTGTGAACACCCTACATATCTTTTATTTTTTGGGTAGGAGACATGGGTGGATAATGTTCCACCACCTCCCACACCTTTTGCTTTTGTTGTAATATATATTATATATGATATAAGTAATAGATGAAATGAGAAATGAAAAAACTAAGAGAAAAAAGGAAGAAGAGACAAAGAGAGAAAAGAAAGAAGAGGAAAAAAGAGAAGTATAGAGAAAATTTTAAAAGACCATTTTAGAAGTAAGGAAAAGTTCCTCTTCATGAGAGGAATTTGTGAAGTTATTCTTTTGAAATATCATGTTATCTCATATGATGAGTACATAACTAGATTTAGTAATAGTGTGAGATTAATATTTATCACTGTTGGACGCCCACTTATCAATCCTATGCCATGGGGACTTGATTTGGAAGATTTGTGTTGTTAAAATCTATAGCGAAATAATTCCAATTTCATCAAAAGATTTGAGCTATAATCTCCTATACTATGGTTGAATTAAAATTATATACATATTCCCAACAAACAACGTTTTTTTTTTTTGAAAAATTTATGTTTGTCAATAATCCGTATTTCTATTGCATTTTTCGTAAAAATTCCGACAACTAATTTCAGAGTGAGTTACTGCGTGTATAATTTTAATTAACCTAATTTTATTAGATGAAATTACATGCATGTTTTGTGGGAACTTTGCATTTTTTCTACATTTGTTGATTTAGGTGATGGATTGTTGAATGTATGGATGGACTTTTATTCGTTAATTATATCATCCTTTTGGGTTGTTTATTTTTTAAGTATTGATTTGATTAATCTATGTAAACCCATAAGGATATGGGCTCTCTGTATGTATATATACATACATACATATATATATATATATATAAGTATATTTTTTTCTATACACTATGTAATTTGTGTAACATATATCATGGATGATGTAGAAGATGGCTGCGTTAAAACAGAAGCCGACATGAAAGCTACATTGTTTTGATTGAGATTGGAGAAGATTGTTAGTTAATTGTGTTGGAAAAGAAGTACGCAATGGATTTTAAAAATTTTTATGAATAAACTCTCTTTCATAAACGAGTTATACATGCTATATATGATAAATTAATAAAGGTCTTTTTGTACCTTATAAATCAGACTTGCACTTCTGATAGGAAATCGTATGATAGAACAGCTACTGATAATCGCATCCAAAATAGCCTCAGTCAATTGGTTTTTTTTGCTATTTTCTTTTCCACGATCGAAGAGCTATTAGGCACACGTTGATCGATTCTCCCCCGGTAACTACTCCCTATAATCACAAGAGAACAATAAGAATTAATATTCTAGATGTTGAACAACAATTATTTAGAGTGATAGAATTTCTCTCTCGAAAGATCTCTTTCTAAACCTCTTAAGTGACTTTACTATGATGTAAAACCATAGGAGAAATGTTTCCTATTTATAATGGCCGGATGGGGACTCATTCTTATAAGATTAGGCTTCAAAATTCAAATTTGGAACAACTTCCTGCTACTAAACAGCGTTAGACACATATCAGAGACATGTAGGGGTTGGTCGACTAGCCTACACTAGGTCTGGTTAACTAGGTTGACGTAGTGTTGCAAGAACGGGCCGGCCCAACCCGTTCTCCTTAGGCCCACACTGCCCGCGGGCAGGGCCGGGCCGGCCCATATTAAAAATAACTTGGCCCGGCCCGGCCCGTGGGCTAGTTTTATATGGGCTGTGCCGGGCCGTGCCGTGGGCCGTGTCGGGCCGTGCCGTGGGTCGTGCCGGGCCGTGCCGTGGGTCGTGCCAGGTTGTGCCGTGGGTTGTGCCGGGCCGTGCCGTAGGTCATGCCGGGCCATGCCGTGGGCCTTAAATAGGTCGGCCCATCCTGGCTCATCATAGGTTTAAATGGGCCAGCCCATCTAAGCATGTAATTTTTAATTTTTTAATTTTTTAATTTTTAAACAAGTTAATAAATATAAAAGTTTGAATAGTTAAGGGAAATATAAAAAAGGATATTTTATTTACGATTGCCTCATTAAAAACCTTTCCAAGGAAAACCCAGTGGGACAAAACCTTGGTAAGAAAAAAAGAGTACAATCAGGATAATTATACATTAGATGTTTACAAAATTACTAAAAACAAAAAAAAACATAAAAAATATTGTTCATAATTAATTACAACGTATTACTCCTAGTGGGAGTATCAGAAATGTCCAAATTTTCAAAGTCATCAACCCAATCATCTTGAACTTCTTGGCTTCTTCTACGAGCATCCTCCCAATCTTTGACACACATTACTGCTTCCAGAATATCGTCACTCATACGTGCACGCCGTTCATCAAGTACTCTACCACTGCAACTAAATACTTGTTCACTTGCAACTGTGGATACTGGTATGGTTAGTATATCACAAGCCATTTTAGAGAGCACAGGAAAAGTTCTTGACTGTGATCTCCAAAATGACAAAAGATCAAACTTATTGAAATCATGACCACCACCTTGCTCATTGAAAATAAATGCTGCAAAATTTGTTTCTAGATAATTTTCCAATTCATTGCGTGTTGAAGATGTAGACGATGCACCGAAACCAAATCCTGTGTAGCTAATCATACTTGCCCATGAAGAACCATGTGGAACAGAAGTAGTATTTGCTAAAGGTGTAGGGGATATTGTTTGGTCTCCTCCATATTTTTCATTATATGCAGTAAATATGTTGCTAACTTTTGCTTGCACATTTTGAATGGTTATGATGTCAGAATGCACCCTTAATTTTTCCCCTATACCCTTAAGCAAATATTCAACACCAGCTAATTTAACTCTCGGATCCAATACAGCAGCTATGCAATACAACGGTGGAACACGCTCCCAATATTTTTTGAATTTTTGTTCCATGAACTCAACAGATTCCTTAAACATGTCAAAATCTCTATGCATATCGAAGGTTGCAGCAATGTCGTACAACTTATGTAATGCATGAGGAGAGGTAGGATAGTACACACCTGAGAGTTGGAGAGTGGCTTCATAAAAAACCTTTAAGAAATTGTAAAAGCATGAAGCAATTTGCCAATCAAATTCTTGAAGCAGCTCAGCTGGATTCTTCAAGTTGTAATACGCGGTTATGACCTCTTTGTATGGTAGGCATGCGTTCAGCATCAAATATGTTGAATTCCACCGGTGTCCTATGTCAGTTGGAAGTTTTCTGGGTTTCATGCTTGCTCTTTTGCAAAGCTTAGCAAACTCTTCAATTCGAGAGCCAGAACTTGCTATGTAACCCAAGGCCGTTCGAATATTTTCCAAATAACCTTGAAAAAATTTCATGCCATCTTGAACACACAAGTTAATAATATGACAAGCACATCTTTGGTGAAAAAGTGTTTCGCCATGTTGTGGTCTCAATGTTGTTTTGAAAAGGTTAATAGCAGCAGTATTAGCAGATGCATTATCAAATGTGATGCTCAAAACCTTTTCTTTAATGCCATAAAAATCAAAAACTTCCATGATGACATCATGAATGGCCTTGGCATCATGCAGATAAGGCATTGGTCGAAAAGCAATTAATCTTTTTTGAAAAGACCAATCTTTATCCACATAATGTGCAGTTACACAGATATAACTAGTTTTGGTACGACCTTCCCACAAATCAGATGTGCATGCAACAGATGCAGTGAATGAATTAAATTCAGTTACTAACTTTTCTCTCATTGAATAAAAAACTTTCATGGTGTCAGCTCTTGTGGTAGTTCTTGAAACACGCCTATATTGTGGATTTATAGGCATTTTGAATGTACTCCTCAAAGGCTAGATCATCAGCAAGACTAATTGGTTGTTGAGCACTAGCCAAATATCTAGCATGCCATTCTCTTGCTCTTTGTTGGTCATATGACCAATTGGTAACACTACCATCGGGGCTAAATTGAAGTGTTTGTTGACGACAATCAACACCACCTACACCATGCTTAGCTTCGCATTTTTTGCGATGCCTCTCTAAGTGACCAGTGCCAGAAGAGGATTTACCTGTGTAGTCTTGTTTGCATACTTTGCAAATTGCGCGCTCTTCTGTTGCACCATGCTCGTTTGTACGTGTTACGAGATCAAAGTAATTCCAAACTGGTGAAGTTCGTTGAATTTTCCTTTTGCCCTTACGAGTGACTTCAGAGGAGCCATCAACTTGAGATAGCAAGTCAACTCCAATTTCTTCCAGTGGATCATTAAATTGTTCTTCTTCGTTGATCACCAAATGTGAAATGTTGGCTCTCCCTCTAGGTGATGATGCCATAGCTTCAATAAAAAATAACAATAAATTAACGTAACATAAAAATTAAATAAAATAATTACACAATAAAATTAACTTATAACAATACAAAATTAATGAACAATAAATGAAATAAATTATACCTTCAAGTTTTTTTTCCTTTCTGAAGAACTCTAAGTAATCTAAAAAACAAGACAATACATAAGATCTTAGAAGTTTGTTGAATGAGTATCTCTGTGAATGTTCTAACAATACATAAGGTCGATCCGCGTATAACCTCTGCGTAGGGGTAATCTACGTCAAGGTAATAATTAAGCTCCACACATACTAACAATGCCTACAAGAAAAAAATTTTAAAAATGCAAAGAAAAGAAAAAGAGCTTATCAGGCCTATTGCAATGTGATGTGTTCAATATGGCATGTATATATATTATATAATATTTAATTCTTACATGTATTAAATAATATATATATATATATTAAATGTATAGTATTTTGATGTGATAATACATGACCTATAGACTCAATATCTGATTCTTAGCTTTGCTTCTCAAAAGCAAAGCATGCCTACAAGGAAAAAATAAAAAGAAATAAAAAGAGAAGAAAAAGAACTTGGCAGACGTATTGTGATGTGATTGCATTGGGGAAATCTCATGGCATATTCAATTATTCATTCACGGGTGAATATGACATATATATATATTATATAATATTTAATTCTTATATGTATTAAATAATATATATATTAAATGTATAGTCTTTTGATGTGACAATACATGACTTACAATGAGCCTTACATGACTTACTGGGGAAGGCCATACTCAGCCATGTTCACCCGTGAATGAACATGAAAAAATATATCTAAATATATATATATATATA
The DNA here is from genome assembly GCA_025403435.1 of Artocarpus heterophyllus. Classification (NCBI taxonomy): domain Eukaryota; kingdom Viridiplantae; phylum Streptophyta; class Magnoliopsida; order Rosales; family Moraceae; genus Artocarpus; species Artocarpus heterophyllus. The sequence continues at coordinate 23,516,446 of CM046353.1, forward strand.
TGAAATTGGCCCACAATGGGCCTCTTGTGGCCCTGTATGGGCCTAGATGGGCCAGCCCAACTTGGGCCGGTGGGCTGGCCCATTATGGGCTGGGATGGGCCAGCCCATTGTGGGCCTAGATGGGCCGGCCCAACCTGGGCCGGTGGGCCGGCCCATTGTGGGCCTAGACGGGCCGGCCCAGGCCCAGCCCAGCCCAGCCCAGCCCGGCCAATGATTTTCCATGGGCTGTGCCGGGCCGGCCCATGGGCCAACATATATAGGCCCGGCCCAGCCCACAAGTATTTATGGGCCGTGCCGGGCCGGCCTATCACTGTATCAGGACGGGCTCGGGCCGGCCCACGGGCCCCGGCCCATTGTTGCATCTCTAGGTTGACGTCGTCACTAGTTGTCATGTGTTTCCCGCTCCTAGAGACCTATCCAATCTTCTCATTTAAACTGATTAGATAATACCTATTTTATTTGACATTGTTGTCTTTCATAGAGCCTCAATCTTAATTCAAATAACTCAATAAAAAGTTATCTAATTAAAAAAATATAAATAATCCCATATTCAAATAAAATATATTTCAAACAATTCAACATGTTTGTCTTGAATAAATTTAACCAATCAACTAAATATGAACTAATAAATCCAATTAATCTAATTTTAACCAATCTTAAGAATAAACATAAGTTACCAATATGTTGGAAAATTATGCCATATCATTACAAGAAAATATACAAGCTAGCAAAGGAGACCCAATGGATATATATAGATCAAGCTCCTCTAATTATAAAATAATATATCCTCAACATGTATATTTTATAATTATCAGCTCTAAAGCTATTCCATCAAAAGCTTGGAGCTACATTCTTTAACTATATATAAATTATGAAACTCTAAAAAGTTAAACGTCCATAACATATCATAATGTGTTATATCCCCTAAGATATTCATAATTGGCTTAAGGATAAATTTCATTTTATGTTCCTGATTATATTTATCTTATGTTCCATTATCTCACTGTTAGAATACATACTATTCATAACCAACACGAATAATATACCATTAAATTATGCACACGTATCTAAATAGTTGAGCACTCTAATTTCCAATTACAGGATAATGCCTACAAGAGAATATCATTTACTCTACAAAAGAGTTATGGATTCCATATTTATGAATAATGAGTCTACGTCATTCAAGAGTCACATCTCCAACATACCGTGTGCGTATCAACATATAATTTAGGATGTCACCCTTTGGTACATCAAAAGACACAAGTCAAGAATAAGGACCTATTGATTCATTTAAGGATTAAGATATAACACATATGATTGTCTAAAGTGAATTTATTTATTGAAACAAAATTATTTACTAAATCAATTCATCTTTAGTCCCAATCCAATATATTGTCACCAATGACAATATACCAATGTCTCTGCTCACGGAGTCCTACTCCGATGACTAAGACAAGTCATCTCCCATTAGGGATGTAGAGCATATAACAATCTTAATATGAATAAATTTCCAAAATTTATTCCCTCAATTACGGTGTAATGATCAAGAAAATCCTAGAATTAAATAATGTAATTTACATATTTAAATCAAGAATTTTCTTGGAAATACCATGTAAGAATTTTTGTGACTGAAAGATTTTTGTAATAAATATTAATATTCCAAAAATTCTCTAGCAAATTTTAAAGTTAAGATTATTAACTTTCATGATTTAATAATTTAGTTGATAAATTCTATCGCAAATTAAAGTGAAAGAAATTTCAATCTGTAAATAGCTTGAGAAATTTAATTGCAGAAATTTCCAAGCGCAGCATGAAGTTAGTAGTGTACCGAGAAAAACTCTAATGCTCAACAAGTCCTTAATTGCCAATTAATTGAAAATTGGAGTTATGCGAGTAACAATTTAGGTAGAATATATAATGCAACCTTAGAAATTGACACTGTCAAAAAATTATATCATTACCGAGTCTAGAAGCAGAAAAAGTCAAGTTTAGATTTTATTTTTAGTCTAGAAATAATTTTTAAGACTAAAAACAATCAAAAATCAATATGTGATTAGGGTATATATCGATATTGGTTTACACTATGTTTAGCATTCAACTATATTCGAAAAAATGGGAAAGGACTTGATAGATATTAAAATCACCTATCAGTTAAGTTAGTCTTCTCCCGACAGTGCAAGGTATATCTGTTTACTGGGAATCTTTAGAGATAACATCAAAAAAGGAGATTTGACCATAATTTAGCTTGATGTGAAGTATGTCCTTGATGCGTTTGTTTGACAAAACTAACATCTCCCTCCCTTAATCCCTTGGTGCCAATATTATGGGATTCTTAAGCATGATTTTAACGTATCAAAGTCACTTAGAAAGCTAATTAAGCTAAGAATAAGTGGGAGGGATTAATTAAATCTTGGTATATATGTACTCGCACCACCATACAACCATATTTTGGTCTCTTTTTCTCCTCAATTCCTCTTCAAAATCCGGGCATTCCAAGGGGGAAATTTCCAAAAAAAAAAATTCTCTCCTAATTCCTTTCAAATCCAAACCAAGTTCTAGCTCAAAGATCTTTTAAGAAATTTCCTCTTCCTTTCACTCACCAAAACTGGTATCAAAACAAAAACAACCAAAAATTTTTCTTCTATTTTCTTTCTCCAAGGATTGGTTTCCTCCCCTAAGCGAGTCTCCAAAAATTTCATGCCTTCCTACCACAAAAGTCATTAATCAAAGTAAGAAGAAAAGGAGGACTAGAAGGAAGTTGGAGTTCATAGATTTCTCAAGAGGTAAAGTTTCAATCTTTTTTCTTTATTTCCTTAGATGAAAATAAAATTAGATTTTTATGCATAAAGTTTAAGTTTTTCAATGATCAAGCAAGGAGAAAAAGGAAGATTTGTTCTTATTTGGAAGGGTTCAAGTTGGTCATCAAGGGTAAGAATCTTAGGCTTTTTTCCTTACATTTACAAAGGTTAAAGTTTGCATTTTTATGAGTGATTTGATGATTGGATGAGAAGATGGTCTGTAATAATTATTTATGTGTTGATTAGTTTAGTTTATGCATGTATGTGTTGGTAAAAAGTTAGTAGATGCATATTAGGTTTTTGTTTTTGTAAGTTTTGGTTTATGGAAAAATTTTCCTTAAACTTTGAATGCATAAGTGGAAGCCTTAGACTCAATTTTTAAAAATTTTTCAAGTATACAATTTTTAGTTTTCGATGTTTCGAACAAAACTCTGTGATTAAGCAAAACCATAGTTTCGACTCTAGGATAGGTTTTTTGACAATTTTGAAAAACTGCCCATGGCTGTCCAAAACAGTTTTGGTGGCTGTCCAAAACTATTTTGATACAAGCAGCCACTATTTTGACGATTTTAGGCCATTTTGTGTTTGAACTTCATGTTTTGCTACAAAAATTTTAGTTTTTGACGAAACTGACAACTTTCATGAAGAAACTTTTTTCAAAATCTACCTCGCCAAAGAAACTACATTTATGGGCTTAAATAGTTTTTCAAAGTTCCAAGCCATTTCAAGGCCGAATGGCAATTTTCACCAAACATGAAAGATTTAGTTTTTGAAGAAATGAAGAACTTTTGTGAACAAATTTTGTAAAAATCTGCCTCTAAGATGGACTTCAATTGGCGTTTTATAAAAACTATCAAAACTTTTAACCGGTAAAGTTTGTAAAATTTAACCAGAAAATAAATATGCTAAGAACAACGATTGGGACTTTTAAATATATGTGAAAGTTATTAAAACACATATTTAAAACAAGTAACTTTTATGAAGAAAGTTTTTTTTTAAGAAAAAGAAAACTATCTTTAACATATAGTTTCATGATAACTTCCTAAAACTAATCGAAAAGTACCATTCGGTACTAGTTTTTACAAACGATAACTACGTGGGCACAGAATCTTGTTTTTTGACAAACCATGAAATTACTGGCACTTATGACAAACTATATAAGCCTTAGATTCAATATTTCACCATTTTCGTATGAAATTTTAAAGCACGATTTTTGTTTGAAACTTGGAGCTAGGTAAATATGGTTAAAGCACGATCTTGTGTCATGAATTTTAACAATTTTTACATGAACTTTAAAATGACTTTTGTAAAAAACCTGACACACTAGATTTTTGTATTACGATGATAAACACGGTTTCAACGCCTACCTTAATCCAGAGAGGCCACATGGGTAATTGTTTTAATAGTACGACATATAGAACATCTTAGGAGCGTTTTTAGGCTTAATGGGCTTTGAACCAATTATGAGCCTATTAAACGAATTAAGAAAATAGTCAATAAGAACTTAGTTCAAGAATCATGAATTTAGGAAATTTCCAATTTAGCTAATTAAGGTCTTATAGATTTAGTAACGATAGGATAATTAATTGATTATTTTGAATTAATTAAGTATCAATTTTAATATGTATTAAGGGCAATTAAGGAAAATTGAATATTTTGTGGATTTAATTTAATAATTACTCCTTGTAATAGAAATAAAAATTTTTATGATCCTTTGCGAGTGGAATTACAATTAAAAAATTCATGCAAGTATGCTAAAAATTCAAAATAGGATAAAATAGATAATTCTTACGCTCTTAATGGGTGTCTTGATACAGAATTTATCTCGATAGAGTGTAGGAAAATTTTGGACCAATACAGTGACCTACGCCTGGAAAACTAACAAGTAGGAATCTCGCCTATAGTACGAATAATTTTAAAATAAATATTTCTAAAAATAGTAAGCATGCCTAGTTTTATGTTAAGTATGCTATGCCATGCCATATTGCATATCGACTAAAATAGTTTGTGAAACTTTTAAGCAATAATATTTTTGAGGGTGGTACTAACCTTTTAATCTACCGGGAGGCTTAAAGACTTTAACATAAAATTAAAAATGAATTAGATTACAATGTGGTTGGGACCATGTAGACCCTAGCTTCTTGATGATTGTGTGCATCTGGTATGACTACTCAGGCCCGATAAAATTAGGAAGACATGATCATAACTGAGCATAATCATTACATGCATTTTATTGATTATATGTTACTTTAAATATTTTGCAAGTTATAGTACCTGTTTGATGAGCAACAGCTCATCTAAGAATATTCATACTATAGGTAAACAACTTGTCAGTAATATATAATAGACGATGGCGAAGAGGAGAACGATCAAAGTGGAGATATGGGAAATTGATACCGTATGCTTTATTTTCCACACTTAGTTTTTGTTAAATATGACTCTTTTGTTAATATATAAACTATATGACTTTGGTATTATGTACAATTTGGGATGACTATTGAGTTACTATAATATGTCAATATTTCTGTTGCCAATATATATATATGTAGCTTTAAATTAAAATTAAGTAGTAAAGTTATTTAAAAAAGTGTTGGTAAAATTAAGTAATATAATTAGCGGCATGTTTAAGTAGTTATGCAATGGCTACATAAGTACTGTCTTTATAGGTGGTATCAGAGCTAGTATCCCACCATTCTACTTTACATTATCACATGCCCGCTCTGTCATAGTCCAAGTAAGTTAGAATTTATTTATGCTCTTAAGCTATATTTTAATGTTAAATTACATTTTATTATTATCCTATAGTAGACTGTGGTCAAGCCGATAGACCTGCACTAGATAGATGCTGACCATAGAGCTGTTGCAGCATTCTGGGATATAGTGATTGGTACCTTCTCAGGGGTCCGTCAACACTACCTTATTCACAGAATGGATCAATGACCTAGAGGAGATATTCACCCTATGCTACGTTGGGGACTGTCTAAGAGTTTCCTTAGTTGTAGCTAGACTGTGAGGCCACGCTTTGGCCTGGTGGCTCGGATTGGGAGCCTAGCACCAGAGATGTGACTAAAGAGGGTTTAAGAAGTAGATGAGGGCCAGATTGAGAGCAGTACAATTTCGTGCCATCTAGGTTCTTAAGGAGCCTAGGGATCCTTACATTTGGAGCTATATATAGTTGAGGCATTCCGAGGCTCTAGCTACCATCTGAGTCGCATACAAGGGAGAGTCCATGGCGCATTACTGCCAACGGTTCAGAGATACGATGTTGCTTGATATTTTGACCACTATTTTAGCAGCAAAGGTTCATGCTCTTATTTGGAGAGGTGTACCCCAGGAGTAAGAGAGCTAGTGTTGTACCTAGGGCAGTACCATAGTATTAAGCATTTCCTATCAAAGATCGTGTATGGTCAGTAAGAGTGGGACAGAGTGCAACATCAACTTTTGCCCAACGCTATAGCGGCACAGCGGGAGCAAGAGGCAGCTAACGACAACGATGAGATCCTAGATTATGTGCTAGGAGCACATAATGATGACAGTGATGATGTTGACCTTCCAGATTATGTACCTAGAGCACATTAAGAAGATGATGATGACTAATCTTTGCCAGAGGATATTATCCGAGCTAGTGACAAAGAGTTCTCCGAGGAGGACGATCCTTTAGAGGACGAGATGTTCATGGATGTTGGATTTTTGGATACATACTCAAAGGTAGAGTCGGGATTATCATCTGATGGATAGAGTTTTCCCTACCACAGCCCACTTTTGTATTAGGAACCCCTTTTTCTTAGGTACAGTGAGAAGTAGCCACTCTCACTAGATCTTACTATTGGAAAAACAATACACAGTGAAATTTTAAATTTTTTTATACCAGAGTATTTTTCAAAACACAAGTTTGACATGCTATATGTATAAACTAACTAGATCTTACTAACCTTGTTTGCTGAAAAGCTTCCGCAATCGATGAAGAGAAAGGAAATTATAGAAGGATCTCAATCAACTGGCCTTCTTTGCTATTCTCTATCCATGACTGGTGTGTGTGTGGGCACACGCGTATAGCTCTTCCACCAGGCGACTCTCCTTCCAGCTAATCGAGAAAATCTAAAGCCATAGTTTGTGATGTGTGAACAATAGCTCACAAGGAGTTTCAGAGTCTCACCAGCAAAGTCTCACTCTTAATCTCTCAATTGATCTAAATAACAATGAGTCTCACTCCCCTGTTTATAGAGGTTGGGCCCAAGGGTCAGTCCATATTAGATAAGGCCTCAAAAATTTGAATCAGGATCAATATCTGATCAAATCCGCGTGAAAACACGTGATCCATTTATGCTCGGTCGGCAAGCCGAACTGGTAGAGCAGCTTGTTGAACTTACTCCATCGGTAGGCCAAACTTAAAGATCAACCTGTCGAACTTACGATAAATGATCCCTACGAATCTTTTATTTCCCACCTGAGATTCTTGGGATAGAGCCTCAATTTTAATTCAAATAACTCAATAGAGAAGTTGTCTAATTAAAACAGTCATATCTAGATAATCTTTAGGAAAATAAATATTCCTGATAATTTAACAAGGTTATCTTGAATTAATTTATTCAAAATTAATCCAACCGATAAACAGATATGAATTATCTGATCTCGATAATTCAACAAGTTTATCTTGAATTAATTTTCACAAATTTAATTCAATTGATAAATAGACATGAATTATCTGATCCTATCAAATTTTTAGCCAATCTGATAATCTAATACAAGTCACCGACTATTGAAAAAGCACGTCGTGTCATTATAAGATTTTTTAAGAGCTAGCAAAATGGACCTGATGGACCTATATAGTTCATGGTACCGATAATTATGAAACCTAGATATACATTTCATAATTATCAACTCTAGCACTACTCCACTAAAAGCTTAGAGCTACACTCTAGAACTATGTAGAATTATGAAGCCTGTATAGCTAAGTCTCCAGGACATATCATAATGTATCATATGCTATAGGATTATCCATAATCGGCTTAAAGATAAATTCTATCTTACCTTCTTGATTATTTTTCTCTTACGTTCTATTATCTCATCATCAAAAACTTACCATCCAAAGACGGTATACCATTCGGTTACACCTATGCATTCAAATGGTTGAGTACTCCAACTTTCCAATTATAGGATAATACATATAAGATGATATCATCTACTCCTAAAGAGGAGCTAGGGATTTCATATCTATGAATAACAGGTCTACACTATCAAGATTCATGCTCCAACATGCCAACATAAAATGTGGATGTCACCCTTTGGTACATCACAAGGCATAAGTCAAAACACCAGGCCCATTATTCATCTCAGATTAAGATACAACACATATGATTGTCTAAAGTAAATCGATTTGCGAAGATAGAATTATTAATCTAAATCAATTCACTTTATGTTATGATCCAACACATCATCACCTATGACAATGTGCCAATGTTTCTATTCATAGAGTCCACCTCCAATGGCCAAGAGAAACCATCTCTCGTTAGGGATATAGACAACATAATAATCTTTGCATGAATATAGCGTCCAACTTTGTTCCCTCGACTGTGGATCTTATGATTTAGACCGTCACCTTAAGAATTGTGTCTTCCATATAATCTATCCATCATATGCCCAATTCTTAAAGGTTTAGATCGATAGTTTTAGACTTTTGTTTGCTTATCATACATTCAACAAATATGAATGTAAAAAGGACAAGATTTGGTATATAAATAATAAATAAATTCTTTGTTGATAAAAATGTCTCCAAAACATATTACATTTTTACTCCTTAGGACATACATATCTAACAATCTCCCACTTGCACTAAGTGAGTAACTATGACAAATCTCACATCCCCATAGCGTCCACATGCCTCGCGAAGACTCTCTTGTAAGTGTCTTTGTAAATGGATAGCTAAATTGTCCTCTGACGTGATTTTGCACACAGCGACATGCCCGCCTTCTATGAAGTCCTTTATAACATGATACTTCTGATCAATATGCTTACTCTTTTTATGAAATCTTGGTTCCTTAGCATTAGCTATGGCTACACTGCTATCATAGTATAGTGATACCGCCTTATCCACACCAAGAACTACTTCAAGATCCCCAAGGAACTTGCGGAGCCACACTTCTTCTTTCGAAGCATCACTAGCCGTCACATTCTCGGCCTCCATCGTTGAATCCGAAGTGCAATCTTGCTTCACACTCCTCCTACTGATCGCATGCTACCAGAGTAAACACAAAACCAAAACTTGATCTCCTTGAATTGAGACAGGATTAGAAATTTGAATCAAAGTATTCTAGAGGAGTTAAGTCCTCACCCGAATATACAAGCATATACCCTCAAGTTCTTCTTAGGTACTTGAAAATATGCTTGACTATAACCCAATGGTTCAGTCTCGGATCCGCCTGAAATCAAATTACAATCCTGGCTGTATAACAAAAATTCAATCGCGTGCAAAGCATGGCATACATGAGACTACCTACTGCTGAAGCATAAGGCACCTTCTTCATGTATTCTTTTTCTTCTTTAGACTTTGGAGAGACTTTCTTAGAAAGAGTAATTCTAGACCTAGATGGTTGCCCACCTTTCTTGGAATCCTATATTACAAACCTCTTGAGAATTTTATCTACGTAACTAGCCTAGGACAAAGCTATCATTCTGTTTTTTCTATCCCCAAAAGATCTAGATACCAACAACAAAATTAGCTTCACCTAAGTCTTTCATGTCAAACTGCTTGGTCAACCATAATTTGACCGATGACAATGCCCCAATGTCATTGCCAATTAGCAGAATGTCATCTACATAGAGTAGTAGAAAAATCACTTTCCCATCCTTGGTGTGTTTGCACACACATGGTTCATCCACAATGTGTACGAACCCATAAGTCTTGATCACTTGATCAAATCTTATGTTCCAAGAACGGGAAGCCTACTTAAGTCTATATATTGACTTTAGTAGCTTACAAACCTTACCCTCCTGACCCTTGACTTGAACCTGTATGGTTGTTCCATATGAATGAACTCATCAAGATAGCCATTTAGAAAGGCCGTCTTGACATCTATCTGTCAAATCTCATAGTTGAGAGCGACTTCTATGGATAAGAGAATATGGATGGATTTAAGCATGGCTATAGGCGAAAAGGTTTTCTCGTAATCTATTCCTTCCTTTTGCGTGTATTCTTTAGCTACCAATCTAGCCTTAAAGGGTTCGATCTTAACATCCACTCCTCTTTTCCTCTTGTAGATCCATTTACACCCTATGGGTTTTACCCCTTCGGGAAGATCCACAAGCTCCCAGACTCGATTAGTCTCCATAGACTTCATCTTCATGGCCTCTGTCTAGAGTTTTGAATCAATATTGTTCATAGCCTCAATGTAAGTGTAAGGATCCCTGTCATGTTCATCCAATTCAGCCAAGAAGGCCGATCCTCTCAAGTTGACACCTGAACCTTTCACTACATTAAAGCCCCTTAGGTTGTTGTTTGGGTTCATTTGTTTTTTCTATAGTGATTGGAACAGTTTCATTCAAAACCACTAGAGTGATCGAATCTCTTGCCAACTCCTCAAACACCACATTGCTTTGAGGCTTAAAGTCGACCATGTCACTTTCCTCAAGGAAAGTTGCATTAGATGAAACCACAACTATATTTTTCTTTGAGTTATAGAAATAATCTCTTTTAGTCCCTTTTGGATATCCTACAAACACACAAACTTTTGAGTGTGCTTTTAACTTATTCGCATCCCTAAACAGTGTTGGAAACACGGTGTGCAGCTGAATTTTAAAAAATTTTCATCAGAGTAATTTCCAAAACACAAGTTTGACATGCTATATGTATAAATTAGATAGATCTTACTAACCTTTGTGTGAAGAACCTCCACAACCTGTGTAGAGAAGTAACGTTCCAGAAGAGCCTCAACCAACTGGTCTTCTTTGCTATTCTCTATCCACAACCGGAGTGAGTGTGGGCTCACACATTCAGCTCTTCCACCGGTGACTCTCCTTCCAACCAATAGAGAGAACCCAAGGCTAGTGTTCGTGATTTATGAATAAAAGCTCTCAGGGAGTTTTCAGATGCTCACTAGAAGTGTATCACTCTTAATCTCTCAATTGATCTGAGTAAATCATGAGACTCACTCCCTTTTTATAGCCATTGGTCCAGGGGTCAGTCCTTATCAGATTAGGTCTCAAAAACTAGAAACAGAATCAAATTTGGATCAATATCTGATAAGATCTGCGTGAAAATGCGTAATCTTACCTCTCGCTAATCGACAGGCCGAACAGCTTGATCGGCAGGCCGAACAAGCCCCATCGGCAGGCCAAACACGTCATTCGGTAGGCCGAATTCTCGAGAAAAATCTCCACGAATCTTTTATTTTCCACCCGAGATTCTAAAGGATAAAGTCTCAGTTTTGATTCAAATAACCCAATAGAGAAGATATCTGATCAAAACAAACTTTATCAAGATAATCTCTAAAAAAATAAATCAATTCACAATAATTCTACAAGTTTATCTTGATCTAATTTATCCAAAATTAAATCAACCGATAAACAGACAAGAATTATCCGATCCCAATAATTCAACAAGTTTATCTTAAATTAATTTTATTACAAAAATTAATTCATCCAATAAATAGACATGAATTATTTTGATTCTTACAAATTTTAAACCAATCTGATAATTCTGACATAAGTGACCAATTATTGGAAAAGCACGCCGTGTCGTTATAGGATTTTGTGAGCTAGCAAAGGGGACCAAAATGGACCTACAAAGTTCAAGCTCATGATAATTATGAAACCCAATATCCCAGATATACATTTCACAATTATCAACTCCAACGCTACTCCACTAAAAGCTTGGAGCTGCACTCTCAAACTTTATAGAATTACGAAGCTCGTATGGCTAAGCCTCCATGACATATCATAGTGTATCGTATCCCCATATGAAAATCCATAATCGACTTAAGGACAAGTTCTGTCTTACCTTCCTAGTTATTTTTATCTTACATTCCATTGTCTCACCATTAGAAAACTTACCATCCAAAGATAGTATACCATTCGTTTACACCTATGTTTCCAAATGGTTGAGCGCTCCAGTTTTTCAATTACATGACAATGCATATAAGAGGATATCATTACTCCTAAAGAGGAGCTATGGATTCCATATGTATGAATAACAAGTCTACGCTATCAAGAGTCATGCCTCCAACATACCAGCATGCATACCATTATTGAGATGTGGAAGTCAGCCATTGGCACATCAAAAGACACAAGTCGAGACAGCGGGCCCACTATTCATCTCAGGATTAAGATACAATACAAATGACTGTCTAAAGTGAATCGATTTGCCAAGACAGAATTATTAATCCAAATCAATTCACTTTATGTCCTGATCCAACACATTGTCACTTATGACAATGCGCCAATGTTTCTATTCATGGAGTCCAACTCCGATGGCCAAGACAAATCATCTCCCAAAAGGGATATAGAAAACATAACAATCTTTACATGAATAAAGCGCCCAACTTTATTCCCTCGATTGCGGATCATATGTTTCAGACCGTCACCTTAAGAATCGTGTCTTCCGCATAATCATCCCATCATATGTCCAATTCTTAAGGTTTAGACTGACAGTCTCAGACTACTGTTTGCTTATCATACATTCAACAAATATGAACGTAAAGAGGACAAGATTTGGTATATATAAATGAATAAATTCTTTATTGATAAAAATGTTTCCAAAAAACGTATCACATTTTCACTCCTTAGGGCATACATGTCTAACTATCTCCCACTTGCACTAAGTGAGTAAATACAGCAAATTTCGCATCCCCATAGCTTCCACATGCATCTCGAAGACTCTCCCAGTAAGTGTCTTCGTAAATGGATCAGCTAAATTGTTCTCTGATGCGATCTTGCACACCGTGACATGCCCGCCCTCAACGAAGTCCTTTATCACATGATACTTCCGATCAATATGCTTACTCTTCTTATGAAATCTTGGTTCCTTAGCATTAGCTACCGCCGCACTGTTATCACAGTATAGTGATACCGCTTTATCCATACTAGGAACTACCTCAAGATCCCCAAGGAACTTGCGGAGCCACACTGCTTCTTTCGAAGCATCACTAGCCGCCACATACTCGGCCTCCATCGTTGAATCCGAAGTGCAATCTTGCTTCGCACTTCTCCAACTGATGGCACCGCCACCCAAAGTAAACACAAACCCCGAAGTCGATTTCCTAGAATCCAGAAAGGATTGAAAATTCGAGTTAGTGTATCCTAGAGGAGTCAAGTCCTCACCCGAATACACAAGCATATACCCTCGAGTCCTTCTCAGGTACTTGAAAATATGCTTTACCGCAATCCAATGGTTCAATCCTAGATCCGCCTGAAATTGACTTACAATACCGACCGCATAGCTAATATACGGTCGTGTGCAAAGCATGGCATACATGAGACTACCCACTGCCGTAGCATAAGGCACCTTCTTCATGTATTCTCTTTCTTCATAAGAATTTGGAGAGTCTTTCTTAGAAAGAGTAATTCCAGACCTAGATGGTTGCCCACCTTTCTTAGAATCCTGCATTACAAACCTCCTGAGAATTTTATCTATGTAGCTGGCCTGTGACAAAGCTATCATTTTGTTCTTCCTATCCCGAAAGATCTGGATACCGAGAACAAAATTAGCCTCACCCAAGTCCTTCATGTTAGACTACTTGGTCAACCATAATTTGATCGATGACAATGCCCCATCGTCATTGTCAATTAGCAGAATGTCATCTACATAGAGCAGTAGAAAAACCACTTTCCCATCCTTTATGTGTTTGTAAACACATGGTTCATCCACATTTTGTGAGAACCCATAAGTCTTGATCACTTGATCAAATCTTATGTTCCAAGAACGGGATGCCTACTTAAGTCCATAAATTGACTTTAGCAGCTTACAAACCATACCCTCTTGATCCGCGACCTTGAACCCGTCTGGTTGTTCCATATAAATGGACTCATCAAGATAGCCATTCAGAAAAGCCGTATTGACATCCATCTGCCAAATCTCGTAGTCGAGAGCGGTAGCTATGGACAAGAGAATCCGGATGGACTTAAGCATGGCTACAGGCGAAAAGGTTTCCTCATAATCGATTCCTTCCTTTTGCATATAACCCTTAGCTACCAGTCTAGCCTTAAAGGTTTCGACCTTTCCATCCACTCCTGTTTTCCTCTTGTAGATCCACTTACACCCTATAGGTTTTACCCCTTCAGGAAAATCCACAAGCTCCCAGACCCGATTAGTCTCCATAGATTTCATCTCTATGTTCATGGCCTATGTCCAGAGTCTTGAATCAACATCCTCCATAGCTTCTGCGTAAGTATAAGGATCTCTGTCATGTTCATCTGGTTCAGCCAAGAAGGCTTCCCCATTGAACATATACCTTTCAGGTTGACGCCCGATCCTCCCACTACGCAGAAGCCCCTGAGATTGTTGTTCAGGTTTGTTTGGTTTTTCTACACCGATCAAAATGGTTTCATTCGGAACCTGCGAATTGAACGGATCACCCATTAACTCCTCAAGCACCATTTTTCTTTTTAGGTTTAAAGTCGTCCATGTAACTCTCCTCAAGGAAAGTTGCATTAGTTGAAACCACGACTTTATTTTCCTTTGGGTTATAAAAATAACCCCCTTTAGTCCCTTTTGGATATCCTACAAACACGCAAACTTCCGAACGTGCTTCCAACTTATTCGGATCCTTAAACAGGACATGAGCCGGACATCCCCATATGCAAATATGGTTTAAGGATGTCTTCCTTCTTGTCCATAACTTGTAAGGAGTTTTAGGGACCGATTTTGAAGGCACATTGTTCAAAAGATAACATGCAGTTTGTAGTGCATATCCCCGAAAGGATAAAGGCAATGATGAATAACTCATCATAGACCTAATCATGTCCAACAAAGTCCTATTCCTTCTCTCTGCTATGCCATTCTGCTGCGGAGTGCCTGGCGCAGTCAAATGGGATAAAATCTCATTCTCTAACAAGTGTCCCAAGAACTCATCAAAAAGGTATTCCCCACCTCGATCAGATCGAAGTACCTTTATGGGTCTACCCAATTGCTTTTCCACTTCTACTCGAAACTCCCTAAACTTATCATAAGTTTCGCTTTTGTGGTGCATCAGGTACACATATCCATATCTTGAGTAATCGTCAATAAAAGTGACGAAGTACTCATACCCTCCTCGTGCCCGGATGTTCATCGGTCCGCAAACATCACTATGCACAAGTTCTAGAACCCCTTCGGCCCTATTGCCCTTAGACCCGTGTGGTCTTTTGGTCATTTTACCCTCCAAACAAGATTCACATTGAGGTATAGATTCCACCTTTAAGTGACTTAAAGGTCCATCCCTTACCAACCTTTGAATCCTATTCAGGTTAACATGGCCAAGGCACAAATGCCAAAGATAAGTCTTATTAGAGTGAGAAGTTTTAGGTCTTTTTGATTCATTATCATTCATCTCAGCATTAAGCAATAAGTCCATCTTAGGTTTGATAAAATATAGATTATTTTGCATCCATCCAGAATAGATAAAAGATTTGTTTTTACGAATCACCACTTTTTCATTAAAAGATACCACGTAGGAGTCTTTAAATAAAGAAGATACAGAAATTAAATTCCTTTTAAATTTAGGAACATAAAAACAATCTCGCAAAATTAAATTCCTATAATTATCAAAGTAAAGATGGACATCTCCCACTGCTTCCACTGAGACCAAGGATCCATTGCCCATCCGAAGCCTTAAGTCTTCACGTAGCAGACTTCTCGTTTCTTTGAATCCCTGTAGAGAAACACAAACATGATTAGTTGCACCAGAATCTATGACCTAGATGTCACTGGATTCCTCAACCAAACAAGTTTCTAAATATAGAAGATCACACCTACCTCCCTTGGAAAAGAAGTCCTTGCAATACTTCTTTATATGCCTGACCTTACCATAGAAGAAGCACTTAAGCTTCTTTGGGTTCTTCTTCTTCTTCTTCTTGCTCTTGGTAGCAGCAGGAATAGAAGACTTCCTGTTATTGGCCCGTTGCTTCTTTCCATTCCCTAAGTTAGGATTGGAACCAGAAGCAGCTACCATGTTGGCCTCACCACCAGCAGGAGACTCCCTGATTAGCAGTTCAAACTCCTGTAACTGTTTCATTAGTTCTGTCAAGGTCATATCCCGTCTATTACTTAAATTAAAAGTAGCTCTAAACGGAATAAATTCCTTAGACAGAGTCTCAAAGACCATAGTCATCTGAGTTTCAGCATCGATGTCGGCTCCATTGGTTTGAGCCTCAGCGAGGTAACCCATGACCAAAATCATGTGCTCCTTTATAGATGTCCCCGGTCTATATCTACAGTTTAAGAGTTTTTGAAGCGCCCCTTGCCGCTTCATTATGGCCTGGCCTCTGAACATATCCTCAAGATTATCCAAGATCTGCTTCGCAGTCTCATAATCCTGATGTTGAGCCTATAGCACGTTGTTCATGCTAGCCATAACATAGCAGCGGGCCTGATCATTAGCATCTTTCCAGCGATCGTACGCTTGGAATTGCTCATTACTTGAGTCTCCCGTAGGCTCGGGAGGACAAGAGGTTGTCAGTACATATTTCAGTTTCTCAAAGGATAGGACGATGTCCAGGTTTTGTTTCTAATTGTTATAATTCTCACCGGTTAATTGGTTTTTGTCAAGTATCGATGATATAGCATTTTTAGACATTTTCAATCTATAATAAAGAATCATATACCAAACATAAGCAAACATATATAATAATTTAGTAAGATAACACAATCATGTAAAATCATACAAATGTGTTTATGTGTCAAAACCTTGAAAATATCACAACCTTACAACGATAATTTCCAACTCAGAATTCAACAAGCTCCTAGGGGAGTCATGCCAAATTCAATCAGGAACACGGATCCCCTCCTGATTAATATATGCCATCCAGGACCCGTATGATCCAGCATATATTAATAATCATTTCTTTGGCCATTAATTTTATTAACAGAGCTCCTAGGGGAGGTTAATAATAAAATTAATGTGAGTGTATAACCATCGTTTCAATATTTCACCCATGATTTATAATCACCACCTAGGGGTGTGCAACCATAAATCATACTAAAATACCTTATCCCTTCAGAGATCCAATCTGGTACATGATAGAAATCCCTTCCTAGGGGTCAGGACCACCATGTTCTTCCTATGGACCAATGATGGATGCCTTAGGTCCTCTCTTTGAAAACCTTCTCCCACTCAATCTTTTGAAGTCAAGGTTTTATTTTAAAATTATGCATGAACAATTTTATATGAGCGGCACTCCCTATTCTATATGACATGTTATCAATATATATATGGTAAATCATATTATAATGCAGACAAGCAAAGCAATCAAGCAAAATAATAATAACCGTAATATTATGGTTCCATCCTAGAGAATAGAAAACTAAGATTACAAGAGAATAATCGAGACATTTATCGATTCTTTATCCTTGAATCCTCAAGCTGTATCCTTCTTCATGCAATCCCCATTTTCAAGTCTTCAATCCCGTATGAATCAAATACTTCATATTTCCGGTCATATCCAAATTTAATGTTTCTCAGAATCATCTCAAAAATAAAATTAAAACTGCATTGAAAAAATTGCACCTTTTCGAGACACTTGGCAACTCTCGGTCGGCAGGCCGATCTGGGTGATCGGCCTACCAGTCATGCTTCATCGCCCTGCCAATCCATGAAGCTTTGGCATGCCAAACTGAAAGTTTGGCCTACCGGCAGAGCACCCCAATTTTTGCCCCACTGTCGGCCTGCCGAACCACACGTCTGGCCTGCCGATCTATGACCATCGGCCTGTCGAATTGTGACGTCCGGCATGCCGACCGAGCAGAAAAACTTATTCCAGAAAATACAACTTTAATGCAATTTATCAATTTTATTTTCAACAATTCAAAAAACATAAAATTAGAGACTCAGGAAATACATGGGCGCGCCATCATCATTCTTCTAGATCCGTCTTCTCTGAATAATTATTTAATTACAAAATTTTACAAATTTAAAATAAATAATAATTCCTAGACGGAGATGATAGTCCGCCATCTAATTACATGAAAAACCTAGATAAACATTCTAAACTCTAAGGAACCATAACCGGTATTAATTAATTAATAAATAATTAAACAATAATTTAATCAACCATAATTAATTAATAAACATTCACCACATAATCCATGACAACATATATAATTTATAGAAACCTAGAGTGCCATCTCTCTATAAAATTCGATTCAAGCATAGGAGAGATCAAGATCACAAAATTTATGCATATATCATGATCACAAACTTGTAAATATATGTAAAAACCATAGCTCTGATACCATTTGTTGGAAACACGGTGCACAGCGGAATTTTAAAAAATTTTCATCATTGTAATTTCTAAAATACAAGTTTGACATACTATATGTATAAATTAGACAGATCTTACTAACCTTTGTATGAAGAACCTCCACAACCTGTGTAGAGAAGTAACGTTCCAGAAGAGCCTCAACCAACTAGTCTTCTTTGCTATTCTCTATCCACAACCGGAGTGAGTGTGGGCTCACACGTTCAGCTCTTCCACCGGTGACTCTCATTCCAACCAATAGAGAGAACCCAAAGCTAGTGTTCATGATTTGTAAACAAAAGCTCTCAGGGAGTTTTCAGATGCTCACTAGAAGTGTATCACTCTTAATCTCTCAATTGATCTGAGTAAATCATGAGACTCACTCCCTTTTTATAGCCATTGGTCCAGGGGTCAGTCCTTATCAGATTAGGTCTCAAAAACTAGAAACAAAATCAAATTCGGATCAATATCTGATAAGATCCGCGTGAAAATACGTAATCTTATCTCTCGTTCATCGGCAGGCCGAACAGCCTGATCGACAGGCCGAACAAGCCCCATCGGCAGGCCAAACACGTCATTCGGTAGGCCGAATTCTCGAGAAAAATCTCCACGAATCTTTTATTTTCCACCCGAGATTCTAAAGGATAAAGTCTCAGTTTTGATTCAAATAACCCAATAGAGAAGATATCTGATCAAAACAAACTTTATCAAGATAATCTCTAAAAAAATAAATCAATTCACAATAATTCTACAAGTTTATCTTGATCTAATTTATCCAAAATTAAATCAACCGATAAACAGACAAGAATTATCCGATCCCAATAATTCAACAAGTTTATCTTAAATTAATTTTATTACAAAAATTAATTCATCCAATAAACAGACATGAATTATTTAATTCTTACAAATTTTAAACCAATCTGATAATTCCGACATAAGTGACCAATTATTGGAAAAGCATGCCGTGTCGTTACAAGATTTTGTGAGCTAGCAAAGGGGACCAAAATGGACCTTTAAAGTTCAAGCTCATGATAATTATGAAACCCAATATCCCAGATATACATTTCACAATTATCAACTCCAACGCTACTCCACTAAAAGCTTGGAGTTGCACTCTCGAACTTTATAGAATTACGAAGCTCGTATAGCTAAGTCTCCATGACATATCATAGTGTATCGTATCCCCATATGAAAATCCATAATCGGCTTAAGGACAAGTTCTGTCTTACCTTCCTGATTATTTTTATCTTACGTTCCATTGTCTCACCATTAGAAAACTTACCATCCAAAGATAGTATACCATTCGGTTACACCTATGTATCCAAATGGTTGAGCGCTCCAGTTTTCCAATTACAGGACAACGTATATAAGAGGATATCATTACTCCTAAAGAGGAGCTATGGATTCCATATTTATGAATAACAAGTCTACGCTATCAAGAGTCATGCCTCCAACATACCAGGATGCATACCATTATTGAGATGTGAAAGTCAGCCATTGGCACATCAAAAGACACAAGTCGAGACAACGGGCCTACTATTCATCTCAGGATTAAGATACAATACAAATGACTATCTAAATTGAATCGATTTGCCAAGACAGAATTATTAATCCAAATCAATTCACTTTATGTCCCGATCCAACACATTGTCACCTATGACAATGCGCCAATGTTTCTATTCACGGAGTCCAACTCCGATGGCCAAGACAAACCATCTCCCAAAAGGGATATAGACAACATAACAATCTTTACATGAATAAAGCGCCCAACTTTATTCCCTCGATTGCGGATCATATGTTTCAGACTGTCACCTTAAGAATCGTGTCTTTCTCATAATCATCCCATCATATGCCCAATTCTTAAGGTTTAGACTGACAGTCTCAGACTTTTGTTTGCTTATCATACATTCAACAAATATGAACGTAAAGAGGACAAGATTTGGTATATATAAATGAATAAATTCTTTATTGATAAAAATGTTTCCAAAAAACATATCACATTTTTACTCCTTAGGGCATACATGTCTAACAAACAGGACATGAGCTGGACATCCCCATATGCGAATATGGTTTAAGGATGTCTTCTTGCCCGTCCACAACTCATGAGGAGTTTTATGAATTGATTTTCAAGACACATTGTTCAAAAGATAACATGCGTTTTGTAGTGCATATCCCTAAAGGGACAAAGGTAATGATGAATAACTCATCATAGACCTAACCATGTCCAACAAAGTCCTATTCGTTCACAAAGCCACGCCATTCTGGTGCAAAGTGCCCCACGTGGTCAAATGGGATAAAATCTCTTCCTTTAATAAGTGTCCCAAGAACTCATCAGAAAGGCATTCACCACCTCGATCGGATCAAAGTGCCTTTATGGGTCTACCTAATTGTTTTTCCACTTCAGCCCGAAACTTCCTAAACTTATCATAAGTTTTGCTTTTGTGGTACATTCGGTACATATACCCATATCTTGAGTAATCATCAATAAAAATGATGAAATAATCATACCCTTCTCGTGCCCTGATGTTCATAGGTCCACAAAGATCACTATGCACAATTTCCAGAACCTTTTCGGGCCTATTGCCCTTAGACCCAAATGGCCTTTTGTCCATTTAACCCTCCAAACAAGATTCACATTGTGGTATAGATTCCACCTTTAAGTGACTCAAAGATCCATCCCTTACCAACCTTTGAATCCTATTTAGGATAATATGACCAAGTCGTAAATGCCAAAGATAAGTCTTATTAGAGTGAGAAGTTTTAAGTCTTTTAGAGTTATTATCATTCATCTCAACATTAAGTAGTAAGTCCATCTTAAGATTGATAAAATATAGATTATTTTGTATCCATCCAGAACAGATAAAAGATTTATTTTTATGAATCACCACTTTATTATTGAAAGTTACCAAATAGGAGTTTTTAAATAAACAATCTATAGAAATTAAATTCCTTTTAAATTTAGGAACATAAAATCAATCGCAAAAAATTAAAATCCTATAATTATCAAAATGAAGAGGGACATCTCCTACTGCTTCAGCAAAGACCAAGGATCCATCGCCCATTCGAAGAGTGAAGTCTTCATGAAGCAAACTTCTTGTTTCTTTAAACCCCTACAGAGAAACACAAACATGATTAGTTGCTCTGGAATCTATGACCCAGGTGTTACTGGATTCCTCAACTAAACAAGTTTCTAAAAACAAAAGATCACACTTACCTCCTTGGGAAAAGAAGTCCTTGCAATTCTTCTTGATGTGCCTGCCTTCTAGTAGAAGAAGCATTTTAGCTTCTTCGGGTTCTTTTTCTTCTTCTTCTTCTTCTTCTTCTTCTTGTTGTTGTTGCCATTTGCAAGAATAGAAGACTTCATGTTCTTGGCCTGTTACTTCTTTCCATTCCCTGGGTTAGGATTGGAACCAGAGGCAGCCTTCAAGTTGGCCTCGCCACCAGCAGGAGACTCCTTGATCAGTAGTTCAAACTCCTATAACTGCTTCACCAGCTCTATTAAGGTCATATCCCATCTATTGCTTAAATTAAAAGTAGCTAAAAAGGGGATAAATTCCTTAGAGAGAGTCTCAAAGACCATAGTCATCTGTGTTTTAGCATCGTTGCCAGCTCCATTGGTCTGAGCCTCAACAAGGTAACCCATGACTAACATTATATGTTCCTTTACAGACGTCCCCGATCTCTGCTTGTAGTTCAAGAGTTTTCAAAGCGTGCCTTGCCACTTTGTTAAGGCATGGCCTGCAAACATGCCTTCCAAATTATTCAAGATCTGCCTAGCAGTCTCATAATCCTCATGTTGAGCCCGTGGCACGTTAGTCATGCTGGCCATAACAAAGCAGCAAGCCTAATCATTGGCATCTTTTTAGCAATCATACACTAGGATTTTCCCATTAGTGGAATCTCCCGTAGGCTCAAGAGGACATGGAGTTGTCAGCACAAATTTGAGTTTCTCAAAGGAAAGGACGATGTTTAGGTTTCATTTCCAATCTTTACAATTCTCTCCGGTTAATTGGTTTTTATCAAGTATCAATGATAAAGCATTTTTAGACATTTTTAATCTACAATAAAGAATCATATGCCAAACATAAGCAAACATATCATAATGATTTAGTAAGATAACATAATCATGTAAAGCATACAAATGTGTTTATGTGTCAAAACCTTGAAAATATCACAACCTTACAACGATAATTTCTAACTCAAAGTTCAACAAGCTCCTAGGGGAGTCTTGCCAAATTCAATTAGGTGGATCCCTTCCGGATTAATATATACCATCTAGGACCCGTATGGTCTAGCATATATTAATAATTGTTACATTGGCCATTAATTTTATTAATAAAGCTTGTAGGGGAGGTTAATAATAAAATTAACATGAGCATATAACCATCATTTTAATATTTTATCCATGATTTATAATCACCACCTAGGGGTGTGCAACCATAAATCATCCTAAAATACCTTATCCTCTAGGAAATCCAACTCGATACATGATGTAGTCCCTTCCTAGGAGTCAGAACGATGGAGGCTGTAGGTCCTCTCTTCGAAAACCTTCTCCCACTTAATCTTTTGAAATCAAGGCTTTATTTTATAAACATGCATGAATAATTTTTAAAGAGCGGCACTCCCTATTCTATATGACTTATTATCAAAATACATGGCAAATCATATTATAATGCAGACAAGCAAAGCAATCATGCAAAGCCACAAGCGAAATAATAAATAATCGTAATATTATAGTTCTACCTTAGAGAAAAAAATAAAGATTACAAAAGATAAATCAAAACATATTATCGATTCTTCATTCTTGAATCTTCAAATTGTATCTTTCTTCATGTAATGTCCATCTTCAAGTCTTTAATCCCGCATAGATCAAAAACTCCATATTCCAGGTCACATCCAAATTTAATATTTCTCATAATTGTCCCAAAAATAAAATCAAAACTACACCAAAAAATACACTTTTTTTGAAAAATTTACAACTCTCTATTGGCATGCCGATCTGTGTAATCGGCATGCCAGTGATGACCCTTCAGCCTACCGATCTTTTCACGTTGGCCTACCAATGATAACAGATCGGCTTGCCACCAGAGCAACTAGATTTTTGCCCCATGGATAGCCTATTGAACCTCATGTCCGGCATGCCGATCTATGACTATCGGCCTGCTGAACTTGAGGGTTTGGCATGCCGACCAAGCAGAAATTATGTTTTTCTAGAAAATATAGTTTTACATAGTTTTTTAATTTTATTTTCAACAATTCAAAAATATAAAATTTTAGAGACTTAGGAAATACCTATGGAATGCTATCATCCATCTTCTATATCTGTCATCTAGATCCGTCTTCTCTGAATGATTATTTAATTACAAAATTATTACAAATTTAAAATTAAATTCCTAGATAGAGATGATAGTCTGCCATCTAATTACATAAAAAAACCTTGATACACATTCTAACCTCTAAGGTAAATTAGTTAATTACTAAATAATTTAATAATAATTTAATCAACCATAATTAATTAATAAACATTCACCATATAACCCATGACAATATATAAATATATAGAAACCCTAGAGTACCAACTTTCTAAAAAATTAAATTCAAGCATAGCAGAGATCATGATCATATAATTTATACACATAGCTTGATCACAAACTCGTAAATTTATGTAAAAACCATGGCTCTAATACCAATTGTTGAAAAAATAGTACGCAGCAAAATTTCAAAATTTTTTTATACCAGAGTATGTTCTAAAACACAAGTTTGACATGCTATTGCATAAATTAACTAGATCTTACTAACCTTGTTTGTCGAAAAGCTTCCGCAATCGATGAAGAGAAAGGACGTTGTAGAAGGACCTTAACCAACTAGCTTTCTTTGCTATTCTCTAACCACGATCGGTGTGTGGGTGGGCACACTCATACAGCTCTTCCACCAGGCAGCTCTCCTTCCAACCAATTGAGAAAACCCAAAACTATAGTTTGTGATGTGTGAACAATAGCTTTGTGGGAGTTTCAAAGTCTTACCACACTCTTGATCTCTCAATTGATCTAAATAACAATGAGTCTTACTCCCCTATTTATTAAATTTTGGGCCCAAGGGGTCAGTCCTTATCAGATAAGGCCTTAAAAATTTGAATCAAAATCAATATGTGATAAAATCCGTGAGAAAATACGTGATCTATTTATGCTCGGTCTACAAGCTGAACTAGCAGATTGACCTACCGAACTTACTTCATTGGTAAGCCAAACTTAAAGATCAGCCTGCCGAACTTACGATAAATGATCCCTGCGAATCTTTTATTTTCCACTCAAGATTCTTAGGATAGAGCCTTAGTTTTAATTCAAATAACCCAATAGAGAAGTTATCTGATTAAAATAGTCATATCTAGATAATCTTTAGGAAAATAAATATTCTTGATAATTCAATAACTTTATCTTGAATTAATTTATTCAAAATTAATCCAACTGATAAATAGACATGAATTATCTAATCTTGATAATTCAACAAGTTTATCTTAAATTAGTTTTCACAAAATTAAATCAACCGATAAATAGACATGAATTATCTGATCCTATCGAATTTTTAGCCAATCTGTTAATTTGACACAAGTCACTAATTATTAGAAAAGCACACCATATCGTTACAAGATTTTTTATGAGCTAGCAAATGGGACCTGATGGACCTATATAGTTCAAGCTCCTGATAATATGAAACCCAATATTCCAGATATACATTTCATAATTATCAACTCTAATGTTACTCCACTAAAAGCTTAGAGCTACATCTTAAACTATATAGAATTACGAAGCCCATATAGCTAGGTCTCCATGACATATCATAATATATCGTATCCCCATAGGATTATCCATAATCGGCTTAAGGATAAATTCTATCTTACCTCCTCGATTATTTTTCTCTTATGTTCCATTATCTCACCATCAGAAAACTTGCCATCCAAAGACGGTATACAATTCGGTTACACCTATGCATCCAAATGGTTGAGTGCTCCAGCTTTCCAATTACAAGATAATGCATATAAGAGGATATCATCTACTCCTAAGATTTCATATCTTTGAATAACAGGTCTACGCTATCAAGATTCATGCCTCCAATGTACCAGCATGCATACTAATATAAAGTGTGGATGTCACCCTTTGGTACATCAAAAGACATAATTCAAGACAACGGGCCCATTATTCATTTCAAGATTAAGATACAACACATATAATTGTCTAAAGTGAATCGATTTGCCAAAATAAAATTATTAATCCAAATCAATTCACTTTATGTCCTGATCTAACACATCGTCACCTATGACAATGTGCCAATGTTCTATTCATAGAGTCCACCTCTAATGGCCAAGACAAACCATCTCCCATTAGGGATATAGACAACATAAAAATCTTTGCGTGAATAAAGCGCCCAACTTATTTCCTCGACTGCAGATCTTATGATTTAGACCGTTACCTTAAGAATCATGTCTTCTGCATAATCTGTCCATCATATGCCTAATTCTTAAAGGTTTAGACTGATAGTCTTAGACTTTTGTTTGCTTATAATACATTCAACAAATATTAACGTAAAGAGGACAAGATTTAGTATATAAATAATAAATAAATTCTTGATTGATAAAAATGTCTCCAAAAACATATTACATTTTTACTCCTTAGGGCAGACATGTCTAACACTTACCATGTCCTTTTTATTGTATTGTGAGAAGCGGTAGGTCACTCTCACCAGATCATATTTTGCTTTGTGATGTGCTTGGGAAGTGTTAATCTACTCCCAGCAGATAGCGGTGTACATGTAATATTATAAATATATGGATGTATGTATATGATGTTATGGAAAGTGATATATACTCTTGATAGCCCTATTAAAAAGTTTATGTTTATGTGAAATTATGTATGCAATGGATATGACTCTTGTTATTGTTGTGCCAATATAATTTATGTCATGGAAATATGCCTATTAAGGATGCTATACAAAAATTTAAACAGCTAGCCAGGCTTTGCCTTCACATAGTGAACACTAAGTATTAAGAAATAGGGAGAATGATGAAGATGTTTAGGGCTGACATCGCGGTGGTGGTTAGTAGTTGAAGTAAGCCTCCTAAGTCTAAAGAGGATTGTAAAAACCGAGCGGTTCATGCTGATTACTAGGTGACTCAGAATAAGGAAGAAAGGGCTAAGTTCTTCAAGGCCAAGAAAGAAGAAAAGGCCAAAGAGAAGCAAAATCCAAAATCTCAGTGGAAGAATCAAAGAAACAAGAAAAGAGAAGAAAACATCGAGTATATTTTTTTTTCTTTTTCTTTCTTTGAAAATTCCAAAAACCGAATCAAAACCATCACATAAACCACAACTCAATCTTGAGGTAGGGGGCTAGTAGGACATTCAGTATTTGAAGATGAGAAGGATTTATGGTTTTTTTCTTTTTGTTTTTTGTTCAATTTTAAGTTTTTTTTATTTTCAACTTTTAAAACTAGTTTTTTCCAATAGGATTTTTTAAAAACAACTTTGAGTTATTATGTAATTAATTTGGGTTTATTAATTTGGAAGTGTAAAAGGAAATTTTCACAACCCAAACATAGACTTAGGATACCTAAATGATATTTTTTAAAAAAAATATAAGAAATTTTTTTTTTCATATTTTACAAACAATAGGATACCAATGTGATATAAACTTAATATACATGGCACCAAAATAATAAAAACTCAATAAGAAATAAATAAAATAGTTTTTTAATTAATGTTTAAAGTTAATAGGTTGCTTAACCTACTGTACCAGATCATAATACAATTATTATATTTAGATCGGTAACCACCAGTGAAGACAACCATTAAAAACTTGTGTGTGTATATATATAATCAAATTTTCAAAGGATTAAGACTTATATTTGAAGGTTCAAATTCTTATCCAAAGAAGGAAAAGCCGTTCCAATTTAATCTGATCAATGTTAAAGTTAAGTCAAATAAAAATCCAATTGAGCAAAGTAAAGTACTCAAAATTTGTGCTGACATAAACATGAATTTTATTTAAAAAAAGATTCTGAAATCAAATAAAAATCCTTCAATGCAACACAAGTCAAATATTATTTTTGACACCTTTAAAAAAATATTATTTTTGGCAATAAAATGTGAACTTAAAAATAGGATAAAACATCCTAATATTACGCTTAAAAATATTACAAATCAATGGTATTTCCCTTTTTAGGATTCTTAGAAATGGTTTTTTGCTAATTTTTATTACACTCTATTTACCAACCCTACTCAAACGTATGCATGACTTTCTATTATTGCATTTGAAATTGGTGATGTTATTCCAATAAAACAAAACAAGAAACTTGTACCCTCTACTAAACATGACCTTTAACGATGACTATTATTATCGCCATAGGGCAAGTCCAATAAATGGACCTAAGGGTATTCTGTTGGACATGTATGCCCTAAGGAGTAAAAATGTAATATGTTTTTGGAGATATTTTTATCAATAAACAATTTATTTATTATTTATATACTAAATCTTGTCCTCTTTACGTTCATATTTGTTTAATGTATGTTAAGCAATTAAAAGTCTAAGACTATCAGTCTAAACCTTTAAGAATTGGGCATATGATCAATAGATTATATGGAAAACATGATTTTTAAGATGACGGTCTAAATTATAAAATCCACAATTGAGGGAATAAAGTTTGGCACTTTATTCATGCAAAGATTGTTATGTTGTCTATATCCCTATTAGGAGATGGTTTGTCTTCACCATCGAAGGTGGACTCTATGAATAGAGAAATTAGCGCGTTGTCATAGGTGACAATGTGTTAGATCAAATGTGTTAGATCAAATCAATCACTTTAGACAATCATTTGTATTGTATCTTAATCTTGAGATGATTAGTAGGCTCGTTGTCTTGACTTGTGTCTTTTGATGTACCAAAAGGGTGACACCCGTATTTTAATAGTGGTACACATGCTGGTACATTAGAGGCATGACTTTGGATAGCGTAGACCTATTAGTCATAGATATAGAATCCATAGCTCCTCCTTAGGAGTAATGATATCTTCTTATATGTGTTATCCTGTAATTGAAAAATTGGAGCACTCAACCATTTGGATACATAGGTGTAACCGATGGTATACTGTCTTATGGATGGTAAGTTTTCCGATGGTAAGATAATAGAAGGTAAAACAAAACTTGTCCGTAAGCCGATTATGGATAATCCTATAGGAATACGATACACTATGATATGTCATAGAGACTTAGCTATACAATCTTCGTAATTCTATATAGTTCAAGAGTACAGGTCCAAGCTATTAGTGGAGTAGCGTTGGAGTTGATAATTATAAAATGTATATCTGGGATATTGGGTTTCATAATTATCAAGAGCTTGAACTACATAGGTCCATCAGGTCCCCTTTGCTAGCTCACAAAAATCCTATAACGATACGGTGTGCTTTTCTAATAATTGGTGACTTATGTCAGATTTATCAAATTGGTTGAAATTCAGAAGAATCAAATAATTCATGTCTGTTTATCAGTTGGATTAATTTTGTGACAAAATTAATCCAAGATAAACTTGTTGAATTATTGGGATCAGTTAATTCTTATATGTTATCAGTTGATTTAATTTTAGATAAATTAAATCAAGATAAACTTGTAGAATTATCAGAAATTTATTTATTTTCCTAGAGATTATCTACATGAAGTTGTTTTAATTAGATAACTTCTCTATTGGGTTATTTGAATAAAAACTGAGACTTTATCCTATAGAATCTCAGGTGGAAAATAAAAGATTAGGTAAGCTTTTTATCGTAGGTTTGACATGCCGATCCTCAGGTTCGGCCTGCCGATGGGGTAAGTTTGGCATGTCGGTTAGACAGATCAGCATGCTAATCGCGCAATAAAAAGATCATGCATTTTTCACGTAGATTTTATCAGATATCGATTTTGATTTGATTCTGATTTGAATTTTTGAGGCCTTATCTGATAAAAACTGACTCCTGGGCCCAACCCTTATAAAAGCAGAGTTAGTCTCTTTATCATTTATATCAATTGAGAGATTAAGAGTGAAACTCTGCTGGTGAGATTCTGAAAACTCCCTGAGAGCTCTTATTCACAAATCACGAACACTGGTTTTGGGTTCTCTTAATTGGTTGGAAGGAGAGTCACCTGATGTAAGAGCTGTATGTGTGAGCCCACACTCACTCAGATCATGGATAGAGAATAGCAAAGAAGGCCAGTTGGTTGAGGTTCTTCTAGAACATTGCTTCTCTTCACTGATTGTAGGAGCTTTTAGGCACACAATGGTTAGTAAGATCTGGGTAATTTATGCATATAACATGTCAAACTTGTGTTTTAAAAGATACTCTGATATAAAAATTTTAAAATTCTACTATGTACTATTTTTCCAACAATTGGTATCAAAGGCATTTTTTTATGTAAATTTATGAGTTTGTGATCATGCTATATGCGTAAATTACCTGATCTTGATCTCTCCTATGCTTGAATTTAATTTTATATAGAGTTGGCACTCTAGGGTTTCTATATATTTTTATGTTGTTATGGATTATATGGTGAATGCTTATTGATTAATTATGGTTGATTAAATTATTATTTAATTATTAATTAATTAATTAATTTATACCGGTTATGGTTCCTTAGAGGTTAGAATGTGTATCTAGGTTTTTATGTAATTAGATGGTGGACTATCATCTCCATCTAGGAATTATTATTTGATTTTAAATTTGTAAAAATTTTGTAATTAAATAATCATCCAGAGAAGACGGATCTAGAAGGTAGATCTAGAAGATAGATGATAGCGCTCCTAGGTATTTCTTAAGTCTCTAATTTTATGTTTTTGAGTTGTTGAAAATAAGATTGGTAAATTGCATTAGAAACTGTATTTTCTAAAAAGGGTGGTTTCTGCTCAGTTGGCATGCCGAACCCCCCAGTTTGGCAGGCCAATGGTCGTATATTGATAGGCCAGACGTAAGGTTCGGTAGACTATCAATAGGATAGAAATCAGTTGGCTCTGGCGGCAGGCCGAACTGTCATGACCGGCAGGCCAACCTGAAAAGATCGGCAGGCCGGAGGGTCATGACCGGCTGGTTGATCATCCAGATCAATTTGCCGGTAGAGAGCTGAAAAATTATTCAAAAAAAAGTGCAGTTTTCAATATGGTTTTAATTTTATTTTTGGGACAATTTTGAGAAACATTAAATTTTGATATAATCGAAAATATGGAGTATTCGATCTATGCAGGATTGAAGACTTGAAGATGGGCATTACATGAATACGGATACAGCTTGAGGACACAAAGATAAAGAATCAATAAAATGTTTCGATTATTCTCTTGTAATCTTTATTTTCTATTCTCTAGGGTGGAACCATAATATTACGGTTACTTATTATTATTTTTCTTGATTGCTTTGCTTGTCTGTATTATAATATGATTTGCCATGTATATTGATAACATGCCATATAGAATAGGGAGTGTCGCTCATTTAAAATTGTTCATGCATGTCCTTTAAAATAAAACCTTGATTTCAAAGATTCAGTAGGAGAAGGTTTTCGAAGAGAGGACCTAAGGCCTCCATCGTTGGTCCATAGGAAAAACATGGTGGTCCCGACCTCTAGGAAGGAATTTTTATCATGTACCAGATTGGAACTCTGAGAGGATAAAGCATTTTAGCATGATTTACGATTGCACACCCCTAGGAGGCGATTATAAATCATGGATAAAATATTGAAATAATGGTTATACACTCATGTTAATTTTATTATTAACCTCCCATAGGAGCTCTGTTAATAAAATTAATGGCCAAAGAAACGATTATTAATATATGCTGAATCATACGGGTCTTGGATGGCATATATTAATCATTAGGAGATTCGTGTTCCTAATTGAATTTGGCATGACTCCCCTAGAGCTTGTTGAATTCTAAGTTGGGAATAATCGTTGTAAGGTTGTGATATTTTCAAGGTTTTGACAGATAAACACATTTGTATGTTGTTACATGATTGTGTTATATGTTTGCTTATGTTTGGTATATGATTCTTTATTGTAGGTTAAAAATATCTAAAAACGCTTTATCTTTGATACTTGACAAAAACTAATTAACCGGAGAGAATTATAATGATTGGAAACAGAACCTGGATATCGTCCTCTCCTTTGAGAAATTGAAATTTGTGCTGACAACCCCTTGTCCTCCCGAGCCTACAAGAGATTCAACCAACGATCAATTCCAATCATATGATCTTTGGAAAGTTGCAAATGATCAAGCCCGTAACTATGTTATGGCTAGCATGAATAATGTGCTGCAGGCTCAACATGAGGATTATGAGACTGCTAAGTAGATTTTGGATAATCTAAAAGACATACTTGGAGGCTAGGCCCTAACAAAACAGTGAGGGGTGCTTCAAAAACTCTTAAACTATAACCAAAGACTGAGGACATCTGTAAAGGAGCACATGAAGTTGGTCATGGGTTACCTCACTGAGGCACAAACCAATGGAGCCGATATCAATGCTGAAACTCAAATGACTATAGTCTTTGAGACTCTGTCAAAGGAATTTATTCCATTTAGAGCTACTTTTAATTTGAGCAATAGATGTGATATGACCTTAACGAAGTTGATGAAACAGTTACAACAGTTTGAGCTGCTGATCAAGGAATCTCTTATGGGTGGTGAGGCTAATTTGGCGGTTGCTTTTGGTTCCAATCCCAACTTGGGAATGGAAAGAAACAATAGGCCAAAGATGGGAAGTCTTCTGTTCTTGCTAACAATAAGAGCAAGAAGAAGAAGAAGAAGAACCTGAAGAAGCTTAAATGCTTCTTCTACGTGAAGGTTGGGCACATAAAGAAACATTGCAAGGACTTCCTTTCTAAAGGAAGTAGGCGTGATCTTCTGTATTTAGAAACTTGTTTGGTTGAGGAATCCAATGACATTTAGATTCCGGTGCAACTAATCATGTTTGTGTTTCTTTACAAGGGTTCAAAAAAATGAAAAGTTTGCTACGTGAAGACCTTACACTTTAGATGGACGATGGATCCTTGGTCTTTGCAGAAGCAGTGGTAGACGTCCATCTTTATTTTTATAATTATAGGAATTTAATTTTAGAGATTGTTTTTATGTTCCTAAATTTAAAAGGAATTTAATATCTGTAGCTTGTTTATTTAAAGACTCCTATTTGGTTTCTTTTAATAATAAAGTGGAGATTCATAAAAATAAATCATTTATCTATCTAGATGGATGCAAAATAATCTATATTTTATCAAACCTAAGATGGACTTACTGCTTAATGCTCAGATAAATAATAATAACTCTAAAAGACTTAAAACTCCTCACTCTAATAAGACTTATCTTTGGCATTTGAGCCTTGGTCATATTAACCTGAATACGATTCAAAGGTTGGTAAGGGATGGACCTTTAAGTCACTTAAAGGTGGAATCTATACCTCAATGTCAATCTTGTTTGGATGGTAAAATGACCAAAAGACCATTTGGGTCTAAGTGTAATGGGGCCTAAAGGGTTCTAAAACTTATGCATAATGATGTTTGCAGACTAATGAACATCTGGGCACGAGGAGTGTTGAGGGTGAGCTCGACACCACTGCCGAGGATATGAACTTTTGTGGTCGGCTAAATAGCTTGGCAGGACTTCCAGGGAGCAAACTACCGACCACGATGGCAACTTGCATTCCATCCGAGGTGCTCTTCAGGGCCCCCGAGGTAGCACCCTAAGTAGGCGGCCACCTTGGACTACGTACTAGCTTGGGTCGGATTAACTCCACTCACAGAAAGACCGTTACTTGCCACCATAGGCCAACAGACGGCAAATAACTCACCATCTGATGGAAGTCAATTCGTCGACGGGGGGCATGACACCTGTCACCTACTGCCTGACATGCCTTGATGTGACACTCGGGTTGTGGGCAAGACCTACCTGACACCTGATCCAAGTAGTAGCCTATAAATAGGAAGCATTTATTGCATTCTAAAGAGAGAGACTTCTTCCCATCTAACAAGCTCCCGTCCTCTGCCGAGCAACCCCTACCTTAAGCATCGAAGAGCCCTTGTCCGTTGACCGACACCTTATTCTCACCTCCGAAGCGTCCCTCCTCTTGTTGCATGTACATCGAACCGGGCAAAGGCGAGCCGGGAAGAGGTACACCATGCGCAACCGCACGTGGTGTTGATCCGATGATGGACCATGGTAAGCATCAACATTTTGGTGCTAGAAGGAGGGCACCTACGCCTTCACTCAGACACCAGTCACCTTACCTCCGATACCCAAGATCGTGACTCGAAGGAACGTCAGAGATGATGCTACCCGATAGGAGGGGTCGGGAGATGCAAGAAATCGACAACTAAACACAGGTAGGCCTAGGGGCCACCCCCGGGCTGCAAGATCCTGGTCTAGGGGGCAGGGAAGCATAGCCAGGGCTGAACAAGTAGAAGACCCCATTGCTCAAGATCCGATCTGAGAGCTTACGAATGCAGTTCAGATCCTAACTCAGCAGCTAGCCCAACAGGCTTAACGCCAGGCCGCACCTGCCCTGCCACCTCTAGCCTTGGTTGACCAAGCTGAAGGTTGAGTAGGACGGGACATGGTCGACCATGAAGAGATCGATTCTGAGCGCTCAAAAGGATCTACATGTGGCACCTCAACCAATAATCGATTAGTCCAAGAAGGCCATCTCGGCCCTTAAGCAGCACGGGTTCCATTTCCTCAAGGTTCCTAAGCTTTAGTATTTGACCGGCTCAGACACCAAGGGGAAGTACATCAAAATTGCCAGCCAGGGGCCTTAACCGTGTGGAGGGTGGAGTACCCTATAGGTCAAACTACACGAAGACACAAATAGTCACCAGCTCTTGGCACTACAGCACCAAATCGAAGAAATCTGAAACAACCGTTTCAGCCTAGATGAGGCAGGGGCCTTAGATCCACCTTTCCTGGACAACATAATGCGAGCCCCTATGCCGCCTAAGTTCAAAGTTTCACAGATCAAAGCCTATGACGGGACGACAGATGCGGACGAGCATGTCGAGCTCTTTCGAGGACACATGCTCCTCTAGAACGCCAGCGACGCGACAATGTGCAAGGCCTTCTCTCTAACCTTAACTGGACTTGCTCGGCAATGGTTCCAAAGGCTTGAATCATCCTCAATCTCTTCTTTTCGGTAGCTAACCGATGCCTTCTCGTCGGTATTTTCTACAACAAAAATGCAGAGAAAAGAGATTACATACCTGTATGCCATCAAGCAAGGGGACAGCAACATCCGAGGCTACATTAACCGGTTCACCCGGGAAGCTCGAAGGTCAAACACGTCGAAGACGAGACCCTCAACCATATTTTTGTAGGGGGTCTTTGAGATAAAAAACTTACCTGATCATTGGCCTTCGGGTAGCCGAATACGTTTTCACAGATGCTCCGCTGCTCCCTAGAGGTACGCTGATGCAGCGGAGTACATGAAAAGCCGCAAGGAAGAGGCCGGCCCAAGCAGAACAAAGAAGGACAAGAAGTAAAAGAAGGCACTAGAGTAGAACCATGCCAAGCAGAGCAAGAAGCAGGAGAAGGAGAAGAAATCTGAGAAGCCAAAGGTGCCGATTGATAAGTTTCAAAGCTACACGCCACTAGTGGCAACCATCGATGAAGTGCTCGCCTAGGTAAGTAGCAGGAACCTGCTGGTACCACCACCCAAGCTTAGGGGCAGCAAAGTGAAGCAGGATTAAGCGAGGTATTGTGAATTCCACAAGGACATGGGGCATAGCACTCATGAATGCATTCAGTTGAAGGACCAAATTGAAAAGCTGGTCCAAGAAGGCCATTTACGAGAATTTGTTGAGCGAGTCATATCCCCGGGCTATACCTCGAGAAGAAACGATCCATCGAGCTGAGATGTACTAAACTGCTCAAGAATTGACGTTGGGAACACCTTGGAACCCCCAAACATCATTTACACGATCTCCGATGGGCCTGTCACCAGGGACACGTCGAGTGGGTGGTAGTCATATGTCAGAGAAGCTCGGTTGATCGAGCGAGGTGAATTCATAAACATGTCCAAGCATGTTAACAAAATATGCCACCAACAAGACGTTTCGATCACATTCATCGAGGAGGAAGCAGATCGGCTAATCCATCCGCACAACGATGCCCTTGTATGCGAGTTGCATATTGCTAACTGTTAGACATGTATGCCCTAAGGAGTAAAAATGTATTACATTTTTGGAGACATTTTTATCAATAAAGAATTTATTCATTTATATATACTAAATCTTGTCCTCTTTACATTCAAATTTGTTGAATGTATGATAAACAAATAGTAGTCTGAGACTGTCAATCTAAACCTTAAGAATTGGGCATATGATGGGAAGATTATGCGGAAGACACTATTCTTAAGGTGACGGTCTAAAACATATGATCTGCAATCGAGGGAATAAAGTTGGGTGCTTTATTCATGTAAAGATTGTTATGTTGTCTATATCCCTTATGGGAGATGGTTTGTCTTGGCCATCGGAGTTGGACTCCGTGAATAGAAACATTGGCACGTTGTCATAGGTGACGATGTGTTGGATCGGGACATAAAGTGAATTGATTTGGATTAATAATTCTGTCTTGGCAAATCGATTCACCTTAGACAGTCATTTGTATTATATCTTAATCCTGAGATGAATAGTGGGCCCATTGTCTCGACTTGTGTCTTTTGATGTACCAATGGGTGACTCCCACATCTCTATAGTGGTATGCATGTCGGTACGTTGGAGGCATGACTCTTGATAGCGTAGGCTTGTTATTCATAGATATGGAATCCATAGCTCCTCTTTAGGAGTAATGATATCCTCTTATATGCGTTGTCCTGTAATTCAAAAACTGGAGCGCTCAACCATTTGGATACATAGGTGTAACCGAATGGTATACTATCTTTGGATGGTAAGTTTTCTAATGGTGAGACAATGGAACGTAAGATAAAAATAATCGGGAAGGTAAGACAGAACTTGTCCTTAAGCCGATTATGGATGATCATATGGGGATACGATACACTATGATATGTCATGGAGACTTAGCTACACGAGCTTCGTAATTCTATAAAGTTCGAGAGTGCAGCTCCAAGCTTTTAGTGGAGTAGCGTTGGAGTTGATAATTGTGAAATGTATATCTGGGATATTGGGTTTCATAATTATCATGAGCTTGAACTTTATAGGTCCATTTTGGTCCCCTTTGCTAACTCACAAAATCCTGTAACGACACGGCGTGCTATTCCAATAATTGGTGACTTATGTCGGATTTATCAGATTGGTTTAAAATTTGTAAGAATCAAATAATTCATATCTGTTTATCGGTTGAATTAATTTTGTAAGAAATTAGTTCAAGATAAACTTGTTGAATTATTGCAATCAGATAATTCTTGTCTGTTTATCGGTTGTTTTAATTTTGGAGAAAATTAGAACAAGATAAACTTGTAGAATTATTGTGAATTGATTTATTTTCTTAGAGATTATCTTGATAAAGTTTGTTTTGATCAGATAACTTCTCTATTGGGTTATTTGAATCAAAACTGAGACTTTATCCTTTAGAATCTCGGGTGGAAAATAAAAGATTCCTGGAGAATTTTTCTCGGGAGTTCGGCCTGCCGAATGACGTGTTTGGCCTGCCAAACTGGCCTGTTCGTCCTGCCGATCAGTGGTAGATAAGATTACACATTTTCACGCAGATCTTATCAGATTCTGATCTGAATTTGATTCTGTTTTGAGTTTTTGAGACCTAATCTGATATGGACTGACCCCAGGGCCAATAGGTATAAAAAGGGAGTGAGTCTCATGATTTACTCAGATCAATTTGAGAGATTAAGAGTGATACTCTTCTAGTGAGCATCTGAAAACTCCCTGAGAGCTTTTGTTCATAAATCTCAAGCACTAGCTTTGGGTTCTCTCTGTTGGTTGGAAGGAGAGTCACCGATGGAAGAGCTGTACGTGTGAGCCCACACTCACTCCAGTTGTGGATAGAGAATAGCAAAGAAGACCAGTTGGTTGAGGCTCTTCTGGAACGTTACTTCTCTACACGGATCACGGAGGTTCTTCGGCACACTGAGGTTAGTAAGATCTGTTTAATTTATACATATAACATGTCAAACTTGTGTTTTGAAAAATACTCTGATGAAAAATATTTTAAAAAAATTCCGCTGCGCACTTTGTTTCCAACAATTGGTATCAAAGTCGAGGTTTTTACATAAATTTGCAAGTTTGTGATCATGTTATATGCATAAATTTTGTGATCTTAATCTCTCATATGCTTGAATTGAATTTTATAGAGAGATGGCACTCTAGGTTTCTATATAATATATATGTTGTCATGGATTATGTGGTGAATGTTTATTAATTAATTATGGTTGATTAAATCATTGTTTAATTATTTATTAATTAATTAATACCGGTTATGGTTCCTTAGAGGTTAGAATATGTATCTAGTTTTTTCATGTAATTAGTTGGCGGACTATCATCTCCGTCTAGGAATTGTTATTTAATTTTTAAATTGTAAGAATTTTGTAATTAAATAATTATCCGGAGAAGACGGATCGAGAAGTCGGATCTTGAAGATTGATGATGGCGCCTCCAGGTATTTCCTGAGTCTCTAATTTTATGTTTTTGAATTGTTGAAAATAAAATTAATAAATTGCATTAAAGTTGTATTTTCTGGATTATGGGTTTTCTGTTCGGTCGGCATGCCGGACCTCACAGTTCGGCAGGCCGAAGGTCACAGATCGGCAAGCCGGACGTGTGGTCCGGCAGGCCGACAGTGGGGCAGAAATTTTGGTACTCTGTCGGCAGGCCGAACCTTCATAATCGACAGGCCGATCACACAGACCAGCCTGCCGACCGAGAGTTGTTGAGTGTCCAGAAAAGGTGTAATTTTTCCGGTGCAGTTTTAATTTTATTTTTGAGATGATTATGAGAAACATTAAATTTAGATATGACCAGAAATATGAAGTATTTGATTCATGCGGGATTGAAGACTTGAAGATGGATATTACATGAAGAAGGATACAGCTTGAGGATTCAAGGATGAAGAATCGATAAATGTCTCGATTATTCTCTTGTAATCTTAGTTTTTCTATTCTCTAGGGTGGAACCATAATATTACGGTTATTATTATTTTGCTTGATTGCTTTGCTTGTCTGCATTATAATATAATTTACCATGTATATTGATAACATGTCATATAGAATAGGGAGTGCCGCTCATATTAAAATTGTTCATGCATAATTTTAAAATAAAACATTGACTTCAAAAGATTGAGTGGGAGAAGGTTTTCGAAGAGAGGACCTAAGGCCTCCATCGTTGGTCCATAGGAAGACCATGGTGGTCCCGACCCCTAGGAAGGGATTTCTATCATGTACCGGATTGGATCTCTGAAAGGATAAGGTATTTTAGTATGATTTATGGTTGCACACCCCTAGGTGGTGATTATAAATCATGGATAAAATATTGAAACGGTGGTTATACACTCATGTTAATTTTATTATTAACCTCCCCTAGGAGCTCTGTTAATAAAATTAATGGCCAAAGAAACGATTATTAGTATATGCTGGATCATACGGGTCTTGGATGGCATATATTAATCAGGAGGGGATCCGTGTTCCTGATTGAATTTGGCATGACTCCGCTAGGAGCTTG
Organism: Artocarpus heterophyllus; assembly: GCA_025403435.1. NCBI lineage: Eukaryota > Viridiplantae > Streptophyta > Magnoliopsida > Rosales > Moraceae > Artocarpus > Artocarpus heterophyllus. Next base: position 23,555,340 of record CM046353.1, read on the forward strand.
TTAAATTCTGAGTTGGGAATTATCGTTGTAAGGTTGTGATATTTTCAAGGTTTTGACACATAAACACATTTGTATGAGTTTACATGATTGTGTTATCTTACTAAATTATTATATATGTTTGCTTATGTTTGGTATATTCTTTATTATAGATTGAAAATGTCTAAAAATGCTTTATCATCGATACTTGACAAAAACCAATTAACCGATGAGAATTATAACGATTGGAAACGGAACCTGGACATCGTCCTTTCCTTTGAGAAACTGAAATATGTACTGACAACTCCTTGTCCTCCCGAGCCTACGGGAGACTCAAGTAATGAGCAATTCCAAGCGTACAATTGCTGGAAAGATGCTAATGATCAGGCCCGCTGCTATGTTATGGCTAGCATGAACAACGTGCTGCAGGCTCAACATCAGGATTATGAGACTGTGAAGCAGATCTTGGATAATCTTGAGGACATGTTTGGAGGCTAGGCCATAACAAAGCGGCAAGGGGCACTTCAGAAACTCTTAAACTGTAGACAGAGACCGAGGACATCTGTAAAGGAGCACATGATGTTGGTCATGGGTTACCTCGCTGAGGCTCAAACCAATGGAGCCGACATCGATGCTGAAACTCAGATGACTATAGTCTTTGAGACTCTATCTGAGGAATTTATTCCGTTTAGAGCTACTTTTAATTTAAGCAATAGACGGGATATGACCTTGACAGAACTGATGAAACAGTTACAGGAGTTTAAACTGCTGATCAGGGAGTCTCCTGCAGGTGGTGAGGCCAATATGGTAGCTGCTTCTGGTTCCAATCCTAACTCTGGGAATGGAAAGAAGCAACGGGCCAAGAGTGGGAAGTCTTCTATTCCTGCTGCTACCAAGAGCAAGAAGAAGAAGAAGAAGAAGAACCCAAAGAAGCTTAAGTGCTTCTTCTATGGAAAGGTCGGGCATATAAAGAAGCATTGCAAGGACTTCCTTTCCAAAGGAGGTAGGTGTGATCTTCTATATTTAGAAACTTGTTTGGTTGAGGAATCAAGTGACATCTGGGTCATAGATTCCGGTGCAACTAATCATGTTTGTGTTTCTCTGCAGGGATTCAAAGAAACGAGAAGTCTACTTCGTGAAGACTTAACGCTTCGGATGGGCGATGGATCCTTGGTCTCAGCAGAACAAGTGGGAGATGTCCATCTTTATTTTGATAATTATAGGAATTTAATTTTGCGAGATTGTTTTTATGTTCCTAAATTTAAAAGGAATTTAATTTCTATATCTTCTTTATTTAAAGACTCCTACGTGGTATCTTTTAATGAAAAAGTGGTGATTCATAAAAACAAATCTTTTATCTATTCTGGATGGATGCAAAATAATCTATATTTTATCAAACCTAAGATGGACTTATTGCTTAATGCTGAGATAAATAATAATGAGTCAAAAAGGCTTAAACCTTCTCACTCTAATAAGACTTATCTTTGGCATTTGCGCCTTGGCCATATTAACCTGAATAGGATTCAAAGGTTTGTAAGGGATGGGCCTTTAAGTCACTTAAAGGTGGAATCTATACCTCAATGTGAATCTTGTTTGGAGGGTAAAATGACCAAAAGACCATACGGGTCTAAGGGCAATAGGGCCGAAGGGGTTCTAGAACTTGTGCATAGTGATGTTTGCGGACCGATGAACATCCGGGCACGAGGAGGGTATGAGTACTTTGTCACTTTTATTGACGATTACTCAAGATATGGGTATGTGTACCTAATGCACCACAAAAGCGAAACTTATGATAAGTTCAGGGAGTTTTTGGGCTAAAGTGGAAAAGCAATTGGGTAGACCCATAAAGGCACTTCGATCTGATCGAGGTGGGGAATACCTTTCTGATGAGTTCTTGGGACACTTGTTAGAGAATGGGATTTTATCCCATTTGACTGGGCCGGGCACTCCGCAGTAGAATGGCGTAGCGGAGAGAAGGAATAGGACTTTGTTGGACATGATTCGGTCCATGATGAGTTATTCATCATTGCCTTTATCCTTTTGGGGATATGCACTACAAACCGCATGTTATCTTTTGAACAATGTGCCTTCAAAATCGGTCCCTAAAACTCCTCACGAGTTGTGGACAAGACGGAAGACATCTTTAAACCATATTCGCATATGGGGATGTCCAGCTCATGTCCTGTTTAAGGATCCGAATAAGTTGAAAGCATGTTTGGAAGTTTGCGTGTTTGTAGGATATCCAAAAGGGACTAAAGGGGGTTATTTTTATAACCCTAAGGAAAATAAAGTTGTGGTTTCAACTAATGCAACTTTCCTTGCGGAGAGTTACATGGATGACTTTAAACCTCTAAGCAAAGTGGTGCTTGAGGAGTTAAGGGGTGATTCGTTCACTCCGGAGGTTCCGAACGAAACCATTCCGATCGGTGTGGAAAAACCAAACGAACCTGAACAACAACCTCAGGGGCTTCGGCGTAGTGGGAGGATCGGGCGTCAACCTGAAAGGTATATGTTCAATGGGGAGGTCTTCTTGGCTGAATCGAATGAACATGACAGGGATCCTTATACTTACGCAGAAGCTATGGAGGATGTTGATTCAAGACTCTGGACAGAGGCCATGAACATAGAGATGAAGTCTATGGAGACTAATCAGGTCTGGGAGCTTGTGGATCTTCCCGAAGGGGTAAAACCCATAGGGTGTAAGTGGATCTACAAGAGGAAAAGAGGAGTGGATGGAAAGGTCGAAACCTTTAAGGCTAGACTGGTAGCTAAGGGTTATACGCAAAAGGAAGGAATCGATTATGAGGAAACCTTTTTGCCTGTAGCCATGCTTAAGTCCATCTGGATTCTCTTGTCCATAGCTGCCGCTCTCGACTATGAGATTCGGCAAATGGATGTCAAGATGGCTTTTCAGAATGGCTATCTTGATGAGTCCATTTATATGGAACAACCAGACAGGTTCAAGGTCGCGGGTCAAGAGGGGAAGGTTTGTAAGCTGCTAAAGTCAATTTATGGACTTAAGCAGGCTTCTCGTTCTTGGAACATAAGATTTGATCAAGTGATCAAGACTTATGGGTTCTCACAAAATGTGAATGAACCATGTGTTTACAAACACATAAGGATGGGAAGGTGGTTTTTCTACTGCTCTATGTAGATGACATTCTGCTAATTGGCAATGACGTTGGGGCGTTGTCATCGGTCAAATTATGGTTGACCAAGCAGTTTGACATGAAGGACTTAGGTGAGGCTAATTTTGTTCTTGGTATCCAAATCATTCGGGATAGGAAGAACAAAATGATAGCTTTGTCACAGGCCAGCTACATAGATAAAATTCTCAGGAGGTTTGCAATGCAGGATTCCAAGAAAGGTGGGCAACCATCTAGGTCTAGAATTACTCTTTCTAAGAAAGTCTCTCCAAAGTCTCATGAAGAAAGAGAATACATGAAGAAGGTGCCTTATGCTTCGGTAGTGGGTAGTCTCATGTATGCCATGCTTTGCACTCGACCAGATATTAGCTATGCGGTCGGGATTGTAAGTCGATTTCAGGCGGATCTAGGACCGAACCATTGGGTTGCGGTAAAGCATATTTTCAAGTACCTGAGAAGGACTCGAGGGTATATGCTTGTGTATTCGGGTGAGGACTTGACTCCTCTAGGATACACTGATTTGGATTTTCAATCCTGTCTGGATTCTAGGAAATCGACTTCGGGGTTTGTGTTTACTCTGGGTGGCGGTGCCATCAGTTGGAGAAGTGCGAAGCAAGATTGCACTTTGGATTCAACGATGGAGGCCGAGTATGTGGCAGCTAGTGATGCTTCGAAAGAAGCAGTGTGGCTCCGCAAGTTCCTTGGGGATCCTGAGGTAGTTCCTGGTATGCATAAAGCGGTATCACAGTACTGTGATAACAGTGCGGCGGTAGCTAATGCTAAGGAACCAAGATTTCACAAGAAGAGTAAGCATATTGATTGGAAGTATCATGTGATAAAGGACTTCGTTGAGGGCGGGCATGTCACGGTGTGCAAGATCGTGTCAGAGGACAATATAGCTGATCCATTTACGAAGACACTTACTGGGAGAGTCTTCGAGAGGCATGTGGAAGCTATGGGGATGCAAAATTTACAGTATTTACTCACTTAGTGCAAGTGGGAGATTGTTAGACATGTATGCCCTAAGGAGTAAAAATGTATTACGTTTTTGGAGACAATTTTATCAATAAAGAATTTATTCATTTATATATACCAAATCTTGTCCTCTTTATGTTCATATTTGTTGAATGTATGATAAGCAAACAGTAGTCTGAGACTGTCAGTCTAAACCTTAAGAATTGGGCATATGATTGGATGATTATGCAGAAGACACGATTCTTAAGGTGACGGTCTAAAACATATGATCCGCAATCGAGGGAATAAAGTTGGGCGCTTTATTCATGTAAAGATTGTTATGTTGAAAATATCCCTTATGGGAGATGGTTTTTCTTGGCCATCGGAGTTGGACTCTGTGAATAGAAACATTGGCACGTTGTCATAGGTGACGATGTGTTGGATCGGGACATAAAGTGAATTGATTTGGATTAATAATTCTGTCTTGGCAAATCGATTCACCTTAGACAGTCATTTGTATTGTATCTTAATCCTGAGATGAATAGTGGGCCCATTGTCTCGACTTGTGTCTTTTGATGTACCAATGGGTGACTCCCACATCTCTATAGTGGTATGCATGCCGGTACATTGGAGGCATGACTCTTGATAGTGTAGACTTGTTATTCATAGATATGGAATCCATAGCTCCTCTTTAGGAGTAATGATATCCTCTTATATGCGTTGTCCTGTAATTGGAAAACTGGAGCGCTCAACCATTTGGATACATAGGTGTAAGCGAATGGTATACTATCTTTGGATGGTAAGTTTTGTAATGGTGAGACAATGGAACGTAAGATAAAAATAATCAGAAAGGTAAGACAGAACTTGTCCTTAAGCCGATTATGGATTATCATATAGGGATACGATACACTATGATATGTCATGGAGACTTAGCTACACGAGCTTCGTAATTCTATAAAGTTCGAGAGTGCAGCTCCAAGCTTTTAGTGGAGTAGCGTTGGAGTTGATAATTGTGAAATGTATATCTGGGATATTGGGTTTCATAATTATCATGAGCTTGAACTTTATAGGTCCATTTTGGTCCCCTTTGCTAGCTCACAAAATCCTGTAACGACACGGCATGCTATTTCAATAATTGGTGACTTATGTCGGATTTATCAGATTGGTTTAAAATTTGTAAGAATCAAATAATTCATGTCTGTTTATCGGTTGAATTAATTTTGTAAGAAATTAGTTCAAGATAAACTTGTTGAATTATTGCGATCAGATAATTCTTGTCTGTTTATCGGTTGTTTTAATTTTGGAGAAAATTAGAACAAGATAAACTTGTAGAATTATTGTGAATTGATTTATTTTCTTAGAGATTATCTTGATAAAGTTTGTTTTGATCAGATAACTTCTCTATTGGGTTATTTGAATCAAAACTAAGACTTTATCCTTTAGAATCTCTGGTGGAAAATAAAAGATTCGTGGAGATTTTTTCTCAGGAGTTTGGCCTGTAGGATGACGTGTTCGGCCTACCGAACTGGCCTGATCGGCTTGCCGATCAGAATGTTCGGCCTGCCGATTAGCGGGAGATAAGATTACGCGTTTTCACATGGATCTTATCAGATACTAATCTGAATTTGATTCTGTTTCGAGTTTTTGAGACCTAATCTGATATGGACTGACCCCAGGACCAATAGGTATAAAAAGGGAGTGAGTCTCATAATTTACTCAGATCAATTTGAGAGATTAAGAGTGATACTCTTGTAGTGAGCATCTGAAAACTCCCTGAGAGCTTTTGTTCACAAATCACAAGCACTAGCTTTGGGTTCTCTCTATTGGTTGGAAGGAGAGTCACCGGTGGAAGAGCTGTACGTGTGAGCCCACATTCACTCCTGTTGTGGATAGAGAATAGCAAAGAAGACCAGTTGGTTGAGCCTCTTCTGGAACGTTACTTCTCTACATGGATCGCGGAGGTTCTTCGGCACACTGAGGTTAGTAAGATCTGTTTAATTTATACATATAACATGTCAAACTTGTGTTTTGGAAAATACTCTGATGAAAAATATTTTAAAAAAATTCCGCTGCGCACTTTGTTTACAACACTAACGACGTAGTGCAGGTGAGTTCTGATCGATAACGGCAGGTCGGCCGACATCCTCTTCAAGCAAGCCTTTGATAAGCTAAAGATCAGCAATGCCACCTTGATTCCCGTCTAGACCCCACTCTACGACTTCACGGGAGAATGCGTCCAAGCAGTGGGGAAGGTCAGCCTACCCGTGGACTTTCGAAGAAGGAGCTGCTCGGATCACTCGGGTCGTTGACTTTTTAGTCATCGACAAGCCTTCTCAGTACAACATCATCATTGGCCGCCCGATGCTAAACTCGTTGAAGGTCATGGTCTTCACGTATTACCTAGCCATGAAATTTCCAATAGAAGACGAAGTTGGAATAATTCGCTCATCCCAGAAGGATTCTCGAGCTTGTTAACCAATGCTATAAAAGCCACTATAGCTCAACATCTAGGCGTCTCGGCTATTTATGCATTTGACGAGGCAGAACTGCCTACAGACCCGGTGTCCAAGATGTTGTCTGATCTCAACACCCAACTACCTGAGGAAGAGGTAAGGGCTACCCCGGTCAACGACTTAGTGCCGTTCCCTTTAGATCCTGCGAGGCCTGAGCGCACTATCCAATTCAGATCCCAACTAAAACCTGAGATCCGACTAGACCTAGAGGGGCTTCTTATCGAGTATCGAGACATGTTCATGTGGTCCCACAAAGACATGCCTGGCATTGACCTGAGTGTGATCTATCATCGGCTCAATGTCTAACCCGACCATAGGCCAATGATACAGAAGAGGAGAGCTTTCAACCCAGAGAGGTACGCTACTATAAATGAAGAAGTCCAAAAGCTCCTCAAGGCGGGTTTCATCAGAGAGGTTAAATATCCAGAGTGGTTGGCAAACATCTTCCTCGTCAAAAAGGCCAACGAAAAATGGCGAGTCTGTATTGATTATACTGACATGAATAAGGCATGCCCGAAAGATTGCTTTCTACTTCCCCGGATAAACCAGCTCATCGAGGCCACTGTCGGCCACAAGCTCCTGAGCTTTATGGATGCCTACTCCGAGTACAACCAGATAAGAATGGCCGAGGAGGATCAAGCAAAGACAACTTTTGTTACCCACTAGGGCTTATAATGTTATGTGGTGATGCCTTTCGGACTGAAGAATGCCAGGGCTACATACTAGCGCCTTGTTAATAAGATGTTTGCTCGGTTGATCAGCAAAACAATAGAGGTCTACATGGACGACATGTTAGTAAAGTCCATCCGAGCAAAGGATCACATGGCTGATCTCCGGGCAAGCTTCGACATTCTCCAGAAATATGGGATGAAACTCAACTCGATGAAGTGTGCATTTGGGGTAAGCTCGAGCAAATTCCTTGGATTTTTGGTCAACCAATGAGGTATTGAGGTTAACCTAGCAAAGGCCCAGGCAATTATTGACATGCATTCTCCTCGGACTATAAAGGACATGCAACGGCTCACCGGCATGATAGCGGCTCTCTCTAGATTTGTCTCCCGAGCTACCAACAAGTGCCATCCATTTTTGAAGGTGCTTAAGGGGAGGTTTGAGTGGAGTAGGGAGTGTAAGGAAGCTTTTCAAAGCCTTGAAGAACTATTTACCCATACCCCCACTCTTATCCAAAACTTTGCCCGGCAAGGTTTTGACTGCCTATCTAGCCGTGTATGAGAAAGTCGTGAGCTCGGTCCTAGTCTGAGATGAAGATGGAGCCCAAAAGCCTGTCTAATATATAAGCCATGTGTTCCAGGGTGCCAAGGAGCAGTATCCGCCCCTTGAGAAGTTGGCTTTCACCTTAATCACTTCAGCTCGCAAGTTACGACCATACTTTCAAGGCCATACCATAAAGGTCCCGATCAAATTCCCTCTCCGGCAAGTTCTCCTAGAGCCTAAAAATATCAGGCTGCATGGCCAAATGGTCAGTGGAGCTCGGCCAGTATGATGTTCACTTTGTGCGAAGAATGGCCATCAAAGCCCAAGCCTAGCGGACTTCATCGCTGAATTCACGGATGCCAAACAGGCCACACCGTTGGCTAAGAAGGCACCCATGGAAGTACCAGATACTCCCAACTGTAGTGAAGATTGCACTACCTCAGAACCAGAATGGAGACTTTATCTTGACGGATCTTCCTATATTGATGGATCAGGTGCCGGGCTGATTTTAATAAGCCCGGACGGATACAAAGTGATCTACGTGCTCCGATTTGATTTCAAGGCCTCCAACAATGAAGCAAAATACGAAGCGCTCCTGACCGGACTTTAGATTGCCTGAGATTTCAGGGTAGATCGTATAATCATCCACAATGACTCTATACTTGTTGTTCAACAAGTCACCAGAGGATTCCAGGACCTAGAAGATTCAATGGCTGCGTATTTACAAGAAGTCAAGCAATTGCTCAGACAATTTAAATCCTACTCTTTCAAGCAGATCCCCAAGTCAGAGAACTCAGAGGCTGACGCCCTTGCTTGACTAGCTTCGGGCCTCGGCAATAGCGATCTTACCTCAGTCCCCATCGAAAGACTCACCAAGCCAAGCATTCTCAAGGAGGTCACAAATGTAGTCGAGGAACTCGAGACCACATGTATGGACCCGATCATCCGAAACCTGACCACAGCCAAATTGCCCGACGACCGAGAAGAGGCACGTCTAATACACAACAGCTCAGCCCCGTATTCGACGATTGGAGGAAAACTATACCGATGAGGCTACACCATGCCATGCTTAAAGTGCTTGAGCCCCAAAGAAGCCAAATACCTAATGAAGGAGATCCACGAAGGTTTATGTGGCAACCATTTTGGGGGGCGATCGTTGGCCTAAAAGTGCCTTCGGCAGGGCTACTACTGGCCGACTATGGAGCAGGACTACAAGGATTTTGTGCAAAAATACCTCAAATGTCAGCAATTCACGAGAATGTCCAGCTATCATGCCGAGCCCCTCACTTCAGTAATCTAGGCATGGTCGTTCACGAAGTGGGCCATTGATCTGATCGGAACCCTTCCTCTGACCCGATCACAATTCAAGTACTACATCGTGCCCATAGACTACCTAATGAAATGGGTCAAGGTTGAACCATGTACCAACATGACCGAAGCAAATGCACCAACTTTGTATAGAAGAACATCATTTGCCAGTTTCGAATCCCACACACAATCGTAACCAACAATGCCAAACAGTTAGAGTCCTCAGGTCTCCTCTGCCTATGTGAACAGCTCGGTACCAAGAAGGTTTTCTCATCCCCGAGCTATCCCTAGAGCAACGACCAAGTGGAGGTAGTAAACAAGACAATCAAGGACAACTTGAAGAAAAAGCTCAAGGGCCTTAAGGGCGCATGGATCGACGAGCTCCCACAAGTGCCCAGGGCTTACCGCACAACCGCCCGAATAACAACCAGGGAGACCCCGTTCTCCCTCATGTACGGGACAGAGGATCCCAATCTGAAGTGGGGTTGCCTAGCTTTAAAATCAAACATTACGAGGAGATCTAGAATGCTGAAATGATGATGTCCAAGGCTTGACCAGCTCGAAGAAAAAAGAAACCAAGCAGCGATTCGTAACACAGCCCAGAATCAAGTGATAGCTCAAAATTACAACAAGAGGATCCAACCAAGAAGCTTTAAAATCAGAGATTGGTACTAAAGAAGATCATGGTTCAATAGCCTGGCTTGGGGTCCTTTGGTCCAAAGTGGGATGGGCCATATAGGGTCAGTCGGTATTGTTCGCCTGGGCACTTACAACCTATCTGACATGGAAGGAAATCAGTTCGGTCATCCTTGGAAGACCAAGCTCCTGAAAAGATTCTTTTGCTAGCATCAAAGCCAGAAACCCTTTTTGACCTCTAGGCCAAAATTCTTTTGTAACTAGGCCTATTGAATACTGTTGGGATGTAAATATTATACATCAATGAAATGTAAATTTCTGACATCATTCCATTGAGCAATGCATTTGAAGGAAATAAACAGACCTGCCATAACTCCAGCCCGGAGGATTAGACGACAACTCCCGACAAGGGAGAGTCATCCTTATTAATGGGGCTGGGGGCTAATCGGTACCACACCGATTCCAAGTATGTCGTTGTGCAGACCACCTAGTAAGTAGCTTGGCACAACTACATGCCTGATGAGTTCTAGACTTTGCAAAGTTTTCTCAAACTTAGACAAGTCTAGGGGGGCGATAGGGTGAGGGTATTCATACACCGTTGTGCCCTGTTCAACCAAGAAAATGAGAATACCATCCCTGCTTGAATCAACTAAGTAAATAGGGATACCATCCCTACTTGTATGAACTCGGTAGTCATCAAGATAATATACCAGGCCTCGATTCAAAATTGCAAAAATAGAAGCTCAGAAAACTATTATCTAGGAATGCCCCTCCCGAGGAGCATCCAACTTGGCCCGAATTCTAATTCAATTCCTAAGACCAAGGTCTATTATAACTCGACGATATGAAGGCCTAACTACGTCCTGAGGAACTTCTCACCCTACAATATGAACACATTTTCTCAAGAATATGTGCACTTGGAAAATATTTAACATGGTACAGAAAAATCCAAAAAGCAAAGAACAAGGAAAATGAATTTTATTCATAGTACGGGGAAGGTACAATTAACCAGGCACCTCTCGAGCCCGGGCAAACAAAAAATACAAAAAGTGGCCTAGACCTGGGTCTCATCCTGAGCTGCGCCTTCCTCGTCCTCCACCGCCAATAGTGCTCTGCTCGTCTTCGTCGTCGTCCACTACTATAACCTCCTCGCCTTTTAGTTGTTGAGTAGCGCCTTGTTCTGGCTAGACTATGAGCAACCAGTCAAAGCCTTCAGCCTCTGGGTGTTGCCGAATTCGATGATCCTGGAGGTCAGTCATGTCGAAGTAGTAGTAGTCGGCGTACTCCGAAGACGCCTTGAATTCCTCCACGGCTTGTGTCAGTCGGCCAGGAAGCTCATCCAAATGTCGCTGGTGGTTGGCCTACAAAGCCACCAGCTGGCCGTAGAGCCGAGCAGCCTCATCCTTCGCCTTTCTGGCTTGCCTCCAAGCCTCCTCGGCCTTCACCTTGGCCTTCCGAGCCTCCTCCTCGGCTTGAAAGAGTGAGTTCTTGATTTGGTCTAGCTCAATGTTCTTGGCACCGAGCTTCTTCTCGACCTCTAACTTATTGAGGAAGGTCTTCTTATGCCTCTCTTTCTCCTTGTTGAAGTCCTTCATCCAGGTCAAGTGGACCATGTGCAAGATGGCGTTCATCTGAGGATAACAAAACTTCAGTGCTTGGCAGGATGATAAAGAAAAAGGGATTAAAGCTCGAAATGGACATGCGCTTACCGTGGCTGTAGAGCAAAAAGCTGCATTTGACAGGCTCTAAAAGTCCTCCCCTCAGAGGTTCACCAAGAAGTCTTCCTAAGGTAACACGTCCTCGAGGCGCTCTAGGATGGTTCGGTGGTAGTTCAGGTCGGCTCCTCTAGGGGTCCTGTGAAGACACCACGGTGGTGTCATCGGCGGGTGTCTCCTTCAATGAAACCCAAGTCCTTAGAGGCGGGGGTGGTGGCTCTTGGACTGTGACAGGAACCTGCTCGGGTCGGGGAGGAAGCTCCATTCTTGGAGTCCACTTATGCTTTTTCCTAACCTCCATGGCCTTGCCCTTCTGTCTCTTGAGGCTCTCCATAAGAGCCTACCTCTCAGCAGTAGTACTTGGCCATGAAGACATCTCTACGAGACAATTTTCAAGTCAAGATCAGGTTGGCACATTAAAAAAACAAAGAGAAAAAGAAAAAACTTGAGGTTGACCTCCGATCCAGAGCTAGCGAGACGGGTTAAGGAGCCAAAATATGTCCTCGAGGTCCTCGTCTGCCACGGGTGGCCCCGCATCGAAGGAGCCACTTGACGAGTCCTCAGAGCTGGACAATGATGGCTCCCTCGTTGGCCACCTGGATCGAGAAGTGCTCGGCCCTAAGACGTCCGCGACACCAAGCTTGGCAACTATAACCTGCCCTGTAGACCAGGCAGGGCAGACCAATGGGGGATTTATTCTACTGGGTTCCTCGAATCAGCCATAACTGAAAATAGTTTCCTTCCCGAGCAGGAAGGATTGCTGCCTGGTCACCTCCGGCTTCTCGAATAGGTCTTCAACCACCCTAATGACATGGCTTAGTGCCCAGGGCCTCTTAGACCACACGTGTCCTTATTCAAATGTCCTCAGCGCATGCTGATCAGCAGGGACAGCCTCACCGGCTTGGGCTAGGTAATTGTCCCCAACATAGAACCACTCGTACTTCCAAAGTTTGTCTGAGTCGGGGTTGCCCAAGATAAAGTCCTTCCTAAAGCCAGTGACATAGTACCACCCAGACTACCGAGGAAGCTTCTTCATCTTGTACACTTGTTTGAATGCTTCAGCGGCATCTTAGTCACGCGGTGGTACCTCCACAACACGTACATCCCAATGAACGACCTGTAACTGTTTGGGTTCAATTGAGCCGAGCACACATTAAGGTCGTTAAGTGCCCGGTGCAAAAATGGGTGGAACAGGAGGCACAGTCCAGCCCTAAAAAACTCGACATAAAGTGTTATGCACCCTTTAGGTGGCTCCAGTGGTGAATCGTTCTCCTCAGGTACGACGAGGATCACATCATCTGGGATGTTGAACTCGACATGCAAATCCTTTAGCCGAGACTCTACTATAGCACTGATGTACGTCATCTTTGAGGTCTGTCTGAGCCGGTTCACCCTGTATGTAGTTACACCCTTAACCCAGGTAATTCGGATAGGCTCGTCCTCTTCCATTCTCGGGCTGCTCTGCCTCCTCCACCTCCTTGGTCGCCCGCTCTTCATCAAAATGTCCACCGTGATTATGCCCTTGACTTGGACTGGGGGTCTAGAATTTTGGCCGGATGTGCTCGGGACATTGTTGATCGCCTAAAGCTCGTCTCTCTCCTGGGCAGTAACTCAGGAGGAGCCTGCAGCTGCCACCCCAATGTAGGGGTCCTACTCCCTGCATAGCCTGATCGGTCTCTCTCCATCCAATAAGTTGAGGAACTCCTGCTCGGAGACTGTTTGGCAGTCGTCCCTTAAAATTTGTTCAAGCTGGCCAACCTCAGTCTCATTTTGGGGACACATTCTCGATATTGGCTTGAACGGTGGACGAGCTACCCTCCGGACTACTTTTCGACCAGGAAATGTTTATATTTTGGGAATCAATGACATCACTCATTTTTGTACTCCTCAAAAAATTACCTATTCGGGTTGTGGTAGCTTGGAAACGTAAAGTCTTCAGGCGAATAACTATAGCTCGGCAACTAAGAACTCTTCAGCTGAGAAAATCTAACTTCAATCATGTAAAATTAATAGAAAGGAAGGCCCTATTTATAGCTATTTTAGGCGGGAAATTTGGGTACGAAAAACAAAGAGGTGCGATCATTACGCCTGTCAGGTGGTACAGTCGACCGTAGAGTGACACGTGTCCCCTGGTTAATCTACACGACCTTTCGTCTCACCCCTCTTCAGAGTGTCGTTTGGCCTCCTTTCTTTCAACCGACCTCATCCACTCGGCGTAGCCCACCCGACCGGACACCGACCAGGTGAACTGGGGAGCTAATGTTGAGGGTGAGCTCGGTGCCACTGTCAAGGATATGAACTTTGGTGGTCAGCTAAATAGCTCGACAAGACTTCTAGGGAGCAAACTACCGACCCTGATGGCAACATGCGTTTCGTCCGAGGTGCTCCTCAGGGCCCTGAGGTTGCACCCTAAGGAGGCAGCCACCTCGGACTATGTACTAGCTCAGGTTGGACTAACTCCACTCATAGGTAGACCGCTACTTGCCACCACAAGCCGACAAACGACAAATAACTTACCGTCTGATGGGAATCAATCCGTCGATGGGGGGCGTGACACTTGTCACCTACTGCCTGACACGTCTTGATGTGACACCCAAGTTGTGGAAAAAACCCACCTAACAACCTAGTCCAAGTAGTAGCCTATAAATAGGAAGCATTTATTGCATTCTAAAGAGAGAGACTTCTTCCCACCTAACAAGTTATTGTCCTCTACCGAGCAACCCCTGCCTTGAGCATCAGAGCCCTTGTCCATTGACTGACACCTTATTCTCACCTCTGAAGCGTCCCTCCTTTCGTTGTAGGTATGTCGAACCAGGCAGAGGCAAGTCGGGAAGAGCTAGACCGTGCGCAACCGCACATGGTGTTGATCCGACACTGGACCACGGTAAGTATCAACAAGGAGGGTATGAATACTTCGTCACTTTCATTGACAATTACTCAAGATATAGATATGTGTACCTGATGCACCACAAAAGTGAAACTTATTTGAAGTTCAGGGAGTTTCAAGCTAAAGTGGAAAAGCAAGTGGGTAGACCCAAAAAGGCACTTTGATCCTGATTGAGGTGGTGAATACCTTTCTGATGCGTTCTTAGGACACTTATTAGAGAATTAGATTTTATCTCATTTGACTGCGTCAAGCACTCCGTAGTAGAATGGTGTAGCATAAAGAAAAAATAGGACTTTGGTGGACATGGTTAAATATGTGATGAGTTATTCATCATTGCCTTTGTCCTTTTGGGGATATGCACTACAAACCGCATGTTATCTCTTAAACATTGTGCCTTCAAAATCGGTCCCTAAAACTCCTCACGAGTTATGGACAGGCAGAAGACATCCTTAAACCATATTCACATATAGGGATGTTTGGCTCATGTCCTATTTAAGGATACGAATAAGTTGGAAGCACATTCGAAAGTTTGCATGTTTGTAGGATATCCAAAAGGGACTAAAGGGGCTTATTTCTATAACCCAAAGGAAAATAAAGTTATGGTTTCAACTAATGTAACTTTCTTTAAGGAAAGTTACATGGATGACTTTAAGCCTTGATGCAAAGTGGTACTTAAGGAGTTAAGGAGTGATCCAATCACTCTAGAGGTTCTGAATGAAACCGTTCTGATCAGTGTAGAAAAACCAAACAAACTCGAACAACAACCTAAGGGGCTTCAGCATAGTGGGAGGATCAAGGCGTCAACCTGAGAGGTATATGTTCAACGGGGAGGTCTTTTTGGCTAAACCGGATGAACATGACAGGGATCCTTATACTTATGTAGAGGCTATGGAGGATGTTGTTTCAAAACTCTAGACAGAGGCCATGAACATAGAGATGAAGTCTATGGAGACTAATCATGTCTAGGAGCTTGTGGATCTTCCTGAAGGGGTAAAACCCATAGGGTTTAAGTGGATCTACAAGAGAAAAAGAGGAGTGGATGGAAAGGTCAAAACCTTTAAAGCTAGACTGGTAGCTAAGGGTTATACGCAAAAGGAAGGAATCGATTATGAGGAAACCTTTTCGCCTGTAGCCATGCTTAAGTCCATTCGGATTCTCTTGTCCATAGCTTGTCGCTCTCGACTACAAGATTTGACAGATGGATGTCAAGACGGCTTTTCTGAATGGCTATCTTAATGAGCCCATTTATATGGAACAACAAGACGGGTTCAAGGTCATAGATCACAAGCCATGAACATAGAGATGAAGTCTATGAAGACTAATCAGGTCTAGGAAGCTTGTAGATCTTCCAGAAGGGATAAAACCCATAGGGTTTAAGTGGATCTTCAAGAGGAAAAGATGAGTGGATGGAAAGGTTGAGACCTTTAAGACTAGACTGGTAGCTAAGGGTTACACACAAAAGGAAGGAATCGATTACGAGGAAACCTGTTCGCCTATAGCCATGCTTAAGTCCATCCCGATTCTCTTATCCATAGCTGCCATTCTCGACTACAAGATTTGATAGATGGATGTCAAGATGGCTTTTCTAAATGGCTATCTTGATGAGTCCATTTATATGGAGTAACCAAATGGGTTCAAGGTCAAGGATCAGGAGGATAAGGTTTGTAAGCTACTAAAGTCAATTTATGGACTTAAGCAGGCTTCCCGTTCTTGGAAGATAAGATTTGATCAAGTGATAAAGACTTATGGGTTCTCACAAAATGTGGATGAACCATGTGTGTATAAACACATTAAGGATAGGAAGGTAGTTTTTCTACTACTCTATGTAGATGACATTCTGCTAATTGGCAATGACGTTAGGGCATTGTTATCGGTCAAATTATGGTTGATCAAGTAGTTTGACATGAAAGACTTGGGTAAGGCTAATTTTGTTCTCAGTATCAAGATCTTTCAGGATAGGAAGAACAAAATGATAACTTTATCCCAGACCGACTACATAGATAAGATTCTAAGGAGGGTTGCAATGCAGGATTCGAAGAAAGGTGGGCAACCATCCAGGTCTAGAATTACTTTTTCTAAGAAAGACTATCCAAAGTCTGATAAAGAATGAGAATACATGAAGAAGTTGCCTTATGGTTCGACAATGGGAAGTCTCATGTATGCCATGCTTTGCACACGACTGAATATTTGTTATGCGATTGGGATTGTAAGTCAATTTCAGGCATATCTGGGACCGAACCACTGGGTTGTGGTTAAGCATATTTTCAAGTACCTAAGAAGGACTCGAGGGTATATGCTTGTGTATTCAGGTGAGGACTTAACTCCTCTAGGATACCCTGACTCAATTTTGCAATCCTGTTTGGATTCTAGGAGATCGACTTCAGGTTTTGTGTTTACTTTGGGTGGTGGTGCCATTAGCTGGAGAAGTGTGAAGCAAGATTGTACTTCAGATTCAAAGATGGAGGCCAAGTATATGCCAGCTAGTGATGCTTCGAAAGAAGCAACATGGCTCTGCAAGTTCCTTGGGGATCTTGAGGTAGTTCTTGGTATGGATAAGGTGGTATTACTGTACTGTGATAATAATGCGATGGTAACTATTGCTAAGGAACCAAGATTTCACAAGAAAATGTGATAAAGGACTTCATCGAGGGCAGGCATGTCACGATGTACAAAATCATGTCAGAGGATAATTTAGCTGATCCATTCACGAAGACACTTACTATGAGGGTCTTCGAGAGGCATGTGAAAGCTATAGGGATGCGAGATTTGTCATATTTACTAACTTAGTGCAAGTGGGAGATTGTTAGAAGTGTATGCCCTAAGGAGTTAAAATGTAATATGTTTTTTGAGACATTTTTATCAGTACAGAGTTTATTTATTATTAATATAACAAATCTTGTCCACTTTACGTTCATATTTGTTGAATATATGTTAAGCAAATAAAAGTCTAAGACTATAAGTCTAAACCTTTAAGAATTGGGCATATGATGGACAGATTATGCGAAAGACACGATTCTTAAGGTGACGGTCTAAATTATAAGATCCGCAATCAAGGGAACAAAGTTTCGCGCTTTATTCATGCAAAGATTGTTATATTGTCTATATCCCTATTAGGAGATGGTTTGTCTTGACCATCGGAGGTGGACTCTGTGAATAAAAATATTGGCACATTGTCATAGGTAACGATGTGTTGGGTTGGGGCATAAAATGAATTGATTTGGATTAGTAATTCTGTCTTGACAAATCAATTCACTTTAGAGTATTGTATCTTAATCCTGAGATGAATAGTGGGCCCGTTGTCTTGACTTGTGTCTTTTGATGTACCAAAGGATGACACCCATATTTTAATAGTGGTATGTATGCTGGTACATTGGAGGCATGACTCTTGATAGTGTAGATCTGTTATTCATAGATATGGAATCCATAGCTCCTCTTTAGGAGTAGTGATATCCTCTCATATACGTTATCCTGTAATTGGAAAACTAGAGTGCTCAACCATTTGGATACATAGGTGTAATCGAATGGTATACTGTCTTATGGATGGTAAGTTTTTTGATGGTGAGATAATGAAACGTAAGATAAAAATAATCGAGAAAGTAAGATAGAACTTGTTCTTAAGCCTATTATGGATAATTCTATAGGGATACGATATAGTATGATATGTCATAGAGACTTAACTATACGGGCTTCGAAATTCTATATAGTTCGAGAGTGCAGCTCCAAGCTATCAGTGGAGTAGCATTGGAGTTGACAATTTTGAAGATATTGGGTTTCATAATTATCAGGAGCTTGAACTATATAGGTCTATCAGGCCCCTTTGCTAGTTTACAAAAATCCTGTAACGATACGATGTGCTTTTCTAATAATTGATGACTTATGTCAGATTTATCAAATTGGTTGAAATTCAGAAGAATCGAATAATTCATGTCTATTTATCGGTTGAATTAATTTTGTGACAAAATTAATTCAAGATAAGCTTGTTGAATTATTGGGATCGGATAATTCTTGTCAGTTTATAAGTTAATTTAATTTTGAATAAATTAAATCAAGGTAAACTTATAGAATTATCATAAATTCATTTATTTTCCTAAAGATTATCTAGATAAAGTTGTTTTAATTAGATAACTTCTCTATTGGGTTATTTGAATTAAAACTGAGACTTTATCCCATAGAATCTGGGGTGAAAAATAAAAGATTCGCTGATATTTTTGTTGCAGGTTCGGCATGTAGATCCTCAGATTCAGCCTGCTAATAAGGCAAGTTCAGCACGCCGGTTAGACAAATCAGCATGTCGACCACGTAATAAAAATATCACGCGTTTTCCACGTGAATTTCATTTGATATCGATTCTGATTCAAATTTTTGAGGGCTTATCTGATAAGGACTGACTCCTGGGCCCAACCCCTATAAAAGCAGAGTGAGTCTCTTTATCATTTAGATCAATTGAGTCACAAAATTCCAACTTTGTTCCCTATAAAGAGAAAATTAAGCTAGCATAATTATAATATTAAACAACGAAAAATAAATTAACAACATCCCAGAGTTCAAAAAAGTGATGGAAATAATAACACTCGTTGCTCTTGAAGAAATCTTCATGCAAGCAATCCTTCTTAGGCTTCAATGAATTCTCCTCCAACTAATCTCTATTTTCTCTCCAAAGGTGGCTGAAATTTAAGGAGAAAACTAATCTAAATTGTGTTTCTAAGTGTCCTATTCATTCGTTTTGGTTCCTAAGGTAAAAAGAAGCAAAATTCAGCTCAAACCAAGTTATACTTGGAGCTCCAGCTCATGGCATGTGTGTGGGCAACCATTAATCCTCATGGCCGTATGGTTATGCAAATTCTCAAACGTAGATTGGTAGAAGAATGGGGGTATACATTAAACCTCGTGATCGAGCAGTTTTGGTAGCATCAGGCTACGAGTTTTTCTTCTCGATCGCAAATGCATGCTTCTTGGCCCTCGGAGGCACACTAACTTTCCTTTGGCGTAGTCGTGAGAAAGTTTTCCCACGCGACATGTGCTCTTTGCATTTTGGCGTGGCCATAGTGAACTTTCCTCGCCGAGCTATGACACGGTTTAGCTAAAAATTCTATTTTTGACCCAAAAACCTACAAAACTTCAAATTTTACCCCTGATTGACCTTCAAGATGAATAGATGAAATTTTATTCTTCATTTTAGCTCTTTTTGCATCCATTTTCACCACCTTTAAAACATAAAAACACAATTAGATCACAAAACACTCAAGAATTAGTAAGGAAATTAAGGGAAAATTAATTAGCAAATTATAACAATTTAAGCACTTATCAGTGGCATTGGCTACAAGAGTTTTTATACAAGTGGTACGGTTCAATCCATGTATGGAAAAGGTGGCATGGTTCCTAATTATCTCAATTTTTTGGGGACCATGGGCTAGCTTTTTGATGGCCCAACAAACTAATTACCCGTACCACATACACGAGAATCAAAATGAAGACGGGTCTGTTGTGGTTGTATTTACACCAATACATATGTATATTAATATATTATAAAAATATATTTTGATATATTATATTAATAATATTAATGAATAATAATTTTAATTAAATAAAATTATTAAGTTATTATTTTTCAAATAATTAATTAGAAAAATTATGGGTAGATCAATTTGACTTAGTGGTGGTCAATTTGGAATGCAAAAAAGCCTTAATAAAATTTAAAAGGTTAATTTAGAAAATTAGAAGACATGAAGACAAATATAAGGACAAGATGCAAGAATGAAGATCGATATATGTATCAGTTTATTTTTGTAATCTTTTATTTTCATGCTTTAGGGTGGAACCATAATGTTACGACCATGTTTACATATTGCTTTTGCTAGCCATCTTGCTATGTTGTATGCTTTATGATATGATTTTGCCATGGATCATAGGATATAAACAATGGTTATACACTTAAGACGAGTTTATTATTAACCTCCCTAAGGAGCTCTGTTAATTAAATTTATGACCAAATAAAGCAGCAATTAGCAGGTATATACTAATTGGATGGGATCCGCATTTCGAGAGCTGACATGAATGGGGCTAGTAATTATCGTAGTAATGAATGTGTTTTCTTACAATTTCACACATTAGCATACTTGCATTACTGTATGTCTATATTATTGAATTGTATGTTTGCTTATTAAAACACAAAAAATATTTATTTATTCGAGTTAAAATATCCCTGTCCTTTAAACAAGATACTTGATAAACAAACCCTCACCAAGGAGAACTTTAACGAATGGAAACGGAACCTGCTCCTAATATTGACATGTGAAGAACACAAATACGTTCTAAGTGAGCCTATTCCAAAGAGGCCTTTGGATATTGATCTTGAAGAGGCATTTAAGGACTATAATCGTTGGTACAATTCAAATGAGATCACATGTTGTTTCATTTGAAAAACATTCCAGAAGAGTTATCTAAATAGTATGAAGACTATCACACTACTAAGCAGATTCTGGATAGTCTTAAGGACAAGTATGTTGATCAAATTCTCTTGATGAAGCAAACGACAGTTCTTAACCGCATGAAGTATAAGCAAGAACATGGAGTCTTTGTCAAGGATCATAGCTATTACTTAGTTAAATGGAGCCAAACTAGAAATAGAGTAAATAAAAGAGATCTTACTCAGGAGTCTATTGGATGACTTTAAGGTATCTAGAGTCATGAGAGACATGAAGGGAATGACTCTAACTGAACTCATGGAAGAACTCATCTCTTTTGAGTCATGGTCTAAAGATAAGAAGGTGGAAAAAGATGAAGACAAACTTAGTATTTCTAACTCATCTAAGAGGTGTGGGTAATCTTTATTACTTAGAATCTTGTTTAGTGGAAGATTTAAAAGACGCTTGGGTCATTGATTCTACAGCTACTAATCATGTTTGTGTTGCTTTGTGTAACGCCCACAATTTTTCTTTAACATTTAAATGGGGGAATTTAATGAGTTAGTCTGACAATTATTTTATTTTATGGAATTTAAGTTAAGAAACTAACGTTTTTATCTAGTTATGATATAAGTGACGATCACATGAGATCGATGTGTTTGAAGTGTTTATGTCAAAATTATATGGTTTAATATTATGTGAGAAAATTTGATTTTTAAAACCTATGCCGCAATACCAAATTCAAGCAATTTTGTCCAATATTCTCAATTCCTAATCATCTAATATTAAGTAACCAACCTAAAATTATACTTTTAAAATAATTTTTAATTATCTCCAAGTCAAACTTAGCATTTTATTAACCCACATCATTTCTTTTATTCGCCAACTTATAAATATATCTTTATGCCTCCAAAAGATCATGTTTATTCTCCTTATTCCATAAGCTCTCTTTCTTCATTCATAAAATTCTCCAAGGAAGACTCCATCATCTCTTCATTCCTTGAAACTGATATCTCATCATTTATCCTTTTTTTTTTGTTTTAAGCTGTTAAAGAAGAGATTATTTTTGGAGATTGAATGTGTAAGCTTTTGAGTTTGTTGAAAATTTAAGAATTCAAGGAATGATTTAAACATTTCTTTAATTATGGTTTTCATGGTTTATACGAGTAAATGATTTTCGATATAATGATGTTTAAAAGGTTTCTTTTAAGGTGTTGATGAATATGCATAATATGTGGTCATGAAAAATAAATTATCTTGTTGTTACTATGATTATAAAAACATTTTTTTATAGTTGCAAATATTTACGTTCATGTGATATGATGAAATTGCATGAAATTAATGTTTTGTTGTCGGAATACGTTGTAATTAATCTAGGGTAATCAGTTATCCAGTAAAATTCTTGATAATATTTTGAATTTGTAGGCTTTTATTTTTCTATATTTTTTAGATGTCATGTACTTTTATATGTTAAAAATGTCTCGGAATTTTTATTAATTTTCATTCAACATATTTTAAAAGTTATGAGCCATCTAACGTGCACTACTTGCAGATTTTTATATGCTGACTGATTTGTATTTGTGTATTATGAGGTCCATTTTATGGGAAAAAAGATATTTTTTGGTTCTATAAAAATTTATGTCTATGTTGGCATGTTAAATGTTAGTATATAAATGTTTAGCTTCATATCATATATATGTTTTCAAAAACAATTTGTTGATCATCGAGTGTTTAGTGATGAATAATGTTTGACTGATGTGTTCTAAGTATTTTGTGAGTTAAGCAATCATGTCTTAAATGTGTTTTGTGATGATTTCTTATTTTTGTAGTGTTTTTTACATGTTATGCATATAAAAATTTCATAATCATATCATATATGTTTGATTTTATAAACATGTTTGATTGAAGGGTGTTCAACAAATAGCATGTCTAATGATAATATTATCTCTAAGTTCAAATATGTATTTTGAATTATTTTGAAATTATTTGAAGCTTATTTTTGGATATATTATGCTATTGTTGTCTTTATTATTTGTGAAAATTTTTATAGACAATTTTATGACATAATTTATATAATATAAAATTTGATATGATGATTACTCAATGTCTAGTCATCACTGGCAGATTTTGTAGTGTTCTTTGTTTGATTTAATTAAATTATTAAATGAGATTTTTTTTATAAATAAAGAAAAATCTGAGGGTTATATATCTGTGTAAAACTTTATTCTTGTAAATTTTCATACTCAAATTGAATGTGAATTAGTAAGATATATGGTGAAAAATCATTAAAGCTCAATTAGTTTTTGTGACTGGTAGATTTGCTTGAATGTTTTGAAAAATTAAAAAAAGGTACTTTGTCTTAATATTTTCAAGAGAAGAAAATTTGAGTAATATTTTTATATGTTAGCTATGTTATGGAAGAAGCTGTATGTTATTATTATCAAGTTTATAAGTTGAGATTAAATTCTCTAAGTATTTATAGGTTAAATTTATCGCTTGTATGTTAATTGACTCTAAGTTTATGTTTATGAGTTAAAATGCTTTATTCATTAAGTATGATGTTGAATGCTGTAATATTGTATTAAATAATATTATGAACATGAATATATATTTCATATATTATATGAATGATTGACATGGACACTCGAAAAAGTGAGCACATAGAGAACTGTGGCTACATCACCCAACATAAGGTTTAGTAATCAAGGAAGTCAAGTAAGTACATTCTAACTTGTAATATGGTAAAATTTTATAAAAAAGTTTAGAGAATATGTTTTATGATGATTTTTAAGTTTGTTTTTACACACTATTTTCTCATGAAAACTCTTGTTGCAACAATAAGATTTAACGAATATTTCAACGATGAGATACGTTGAAATAAGTATATATATATATATATATGTATGTATCTCTTAATTAAGCATTGCATGTCCCATGTTTATGTTTGTCTTGCAAGGTGGACTTGTACATTTGGTTTGGGATTAGCTAGTTCACTCCTTTCAGTACAACTATGTTTATGTTTATGATGCAACGCTTAGGCCCCTAAAGATCAAATGGATAATTTTTTGATATGGAAGTTTAAATAAAAGATACATTCTATATAAATGTGTACCTCGTGCACTATTATGACTATAATTACGGTATTATGTAATGATTTTTATAAAAATATTTTATGTTGTGAGATAGGAAAGTGTATTTACTAAGCTTACGCTTACTTAGTTTTATATCATGTTGCCAATAAGGATATCAGACAAAGGTAGAAAGCAAGTCTAGTAAGGTGGAGGACAGGAATGAGTGTGTGTGTAAGGGCTGTTGGATTAGAAACGGAGTCATGTCATAAAAGGAATTTAAACTCAAACAATATTTAAATCATTATGTTTCGTAAGTTTGCTTGTTTGAGACTCAATTATATTTATGATATGTTCTTTTGAACTTATATTTTATTAAATATAATTTTGTATTTTAGATTTTTAGTTTCTTATGTTATTTACGAAAAACTACACTATATAGTTCATTTTATCATAATTAGTTTTAATTAATTGTCCTATAAAAATTAAGAGTAATTACGTTATATGTGTGAGTTTATATTTGTTAAATGTTTGTTTTTGTAAATTAACTTTTCTATAGGTGGTCGATTAGCCAAACACCTTAAGTGTTCCATCGGGCTAACTAAGGAGAGAGAAGTAAATTCAGTAAGTAGTTTTCAAAAAAAAAATTAAATGGATTTTTTCCTAAGATATTTCTCTGAGTGTTATTGTTTAGTTTTATTTGCTTATTAGTAATTATTCAATTTAACAGTAAAAGAGACGTTCCCTGTGACGCTTGTAAGAGGGCATTGTACTATGCAGGGGTTCAAGAAAACGAGAAGTCTACATGACAGGGAACTTCACGTGGAGGATAGGCGATGAGACCATGGTTTTAGCTGAAGCAGTGGGAGTCGTGCATCTTTATTTGGAGTAATATAGGTTTGTAAAATGAAAAACTGATTTTATGTTCCTCAAATTAAGAGGAACCTTATTTTGGTTGCTTGTTTATTTAAAAATAGTTATTCCACTTTTTTAATAATAAAGTAGCTATTCGCAAAAATAAGTCTTTTATTTGCTATAGGAACATAGATCAAAACTTTTACTTTATCAAACTAAAGATGTACACACTGTTTGATACGGAAATAATTAATCCGTAAAAGATTAAAAACTTCTTATTCTAATAAAACATACCTTTGACATTTGTAACTAGGTTATATTAACCTTAATAGGACACAAAGGTTAGTTAATGATGGTCCTCTAAGTTCCTTAGAGGTGGAGCCTTTACCACAATGTGAGTCTTAATTGAAAGGTAAGATGAAAGGTCTTTTAGGACAAAAGGCAATAGTGTTGAAGGAGTTCTAGGCTTAATGTACACAGATGTTTGTGGACTCATGAATTTTGCTACATGTGGTGGGTATGAATACTTTGCCATGTTCATTGACGATTATTCAAGATATAGGTATTTGTACCAAGTGTAATACAAAAGCAAAACTTTTGATAAGTTCAAGGAGTTTCGTGCTGAAGTGGAAAAGCAATTAGGAAGATCCATTAAGCCACTTCAATCAAATTGAGGTGGTGAGTACTTTTTAGATAAGCTTATAGAATACTTACTGGAGAATGGTAGTTTTTTCCAACTGACTACACCTGGTACCCCACAACAGAACAATGTAGTAGAAAGAAAGAGTAGAACCTTATTAGACATAGTTCGGTCAATGAGGAGTTATTCTACATTGCCCACATCCTTTTAAGGATATACACTACAAACTACTTGTTATCTTCTAAATGATGTACCAACTAAAGCTGGTCCTAAAACTCCTTATGAGTTATGGACATGTAGAAAACCATCCTTAAATCACTTAAGGGTTTGGAGTTGTCTAGCACACGTCCAGGATAAGGATGTAAACAAGTTGGAATCGCGTTCAGAAGTTTACATATTTGTAGGATATCCAAAAGGGAATAAAGGTGGATTTTTCTATAATCCATCGGAGAATAAATCTTGGTCTCTACATATGCAACATTCCTTAAGGAAAGTTACATGCAAGACTTTAAGCCTACTTGTAAAGTAGTGCTTGAGGAGTTGGTATCTAATAAGATCAGTCTGGAGGCTCTGAATATGGAGAAAAATTCAGTCGTTGTAGAAAAACCTAATCAACAACCTAAAGGGGTTTAGCATAGTGGGAGACTTGTTAGACAACAGGAAAGATATCAAGGTGAGGCTTTCAAAACTAAAGTCGTTGAACCAAACAATGATCCCACTACATATAGAGCAGATATGGAAGATGTTGATGTAAATCTCTAGCAAAAAGCCATAAATGTTGAGATGGAGTCTATGGCTTCAAATCAGGTCTAGAAACTTGTAGATGCAATCAAAGGAATAGAACTTATGGGATGCAAAGGAACGCATAAGAGGAAAAAAAGAGGAGCGGATGGTAAGGTGGAAACATATAATGCATGACTTGTAGCAAAGGGATACATGCAAAAAGAAGACATCGACTATGATAAAACTATCTCGCCTGTACCAATGTTAAAGTCAATTCGCATTTTCTTATCCATTGCTGCGTATCACGATTACAAAATATGGGAAATGATGTCAAGACTACTTTCTTAATGATAATCTTGAGGAAACCATCTATATGGTACAACTAGACGGATTCAATGCTAAAGGCAAGAGGACAAAGTCTACAAATTGATGAAATCAATCTATGGAATGAAGCAATCTTCCATGTCCTAGAACATAAGATTTAATCAAGTGGTCAAATTATATGGAACAAAATATTGACGAACCATGAGTGCACAAACACATTAAGGATAGAAGTCTTTTTTCTTGTGCGAAATTATGTAGGGACATTGTCATCAGTCAAACTTTGGTTATCTAAACAATTTGACATGAAGGACTTAGGAGAAGCTAGTTATGTTCTTGGTGTACATTTGTTTCGCACTAGAAAGAACAAAATAATAGCTTTATCCTAAACTACATACGTAGATAAGGTTTTCTAAAGATTTGCAATGCAAAATTCTAAGAAAGGCTCTTAACCTACTTACTGTGGAATTAGTCTTTCTTGGGATGATAGTCCAAAGGCAGTAGAAGAAAGAAAATGGATGGAGAAGGTTCCTTATGCTTTGACAGTAGAAAATCTCATGTATGCTATACTTTGCACTAGACCAGATATTTGTTATGTGTTCGGGTTAGTGAGTCAATATCAATCAAATCTAGGGCCAAAACATTGGCAAATAGTTAAGCATAGCTGAAGTATATTAGGAGAACGAGAGATTATATGCCAGTGTATTCAGGAGAGGATCTAACACCTATAGGACACATAGATTCTGATTTCCAAGTGGATAAGGACTTAAGAAAATCGACATCGCAGATGGGAATTATTGTTCGGTTTGTCAACAATCAAGGTGGAAGAAAGGAAATGAGCCAAAAGACGTTAAGAATGGAGTCCCAACGAAGGTGTCATGGTACATTTCACTGGTTCCATGATTGAGGCGTTTATTTGAAAAGGCAGAACATGCCAAGAATTTAACATGGCATCATGATAAGCAGGTCGACAATGGTATGGTTAGACATCTAGCAGATTCACCACAATGGAAGATTTTTGAATCCGATCATCCCAACTTTAGTGCATATCCAAGAAATATACATTTTACTTTGTCAATGGATGGAATGAACCCACATAGTAAGATGAGTAGTAGGCATAGCACTTAGCCTGTAATACTTTTTAACTACAATCTCTCTCTAAAAATGTGCATGAAGCGGAAGTTTTAATGTTGTCTTTATTAATTTTGAGTTTTCACCAACCGGGCAATGACATTGACAGTCTACTTGGCATCATTAATCAATGACCTAAACAACTTGTGGGACAATGGAATCAAAGTTACAGATGCTTATCAAGAAGAGACGTTCACACTCCGTGTAATGTTGATATGGAAAATTAACGACTTCCCTGTATATGTCAATTTATTTGGTTATTCGGTGAAAACTTCTATTGGTTGTCCTATTTGTATGAATGAAACGTCTCATAAGTAGTTGAAGAATGTTAAGAAAACCATTTTTCTTAGTCATAGAAGATGGTTGCCAAGAGATCATTGTTACCGCAAACAAAAGAAAGCCTTTAATGGCAACATCAAAGAAAGAGACCCTCCTCGTCCTTTGACAGATGAACAAATTTTTGAAATAGTAAAAGATATGAAAGTGGTATTCGGGAAGAGAAAACGAGCTAAGGACAAGCCATCGATAGATGGACCATAGAAAAAAAGATCAATCATTTTCAATCTTCTATATTGGAGGACACTTTTTGTTTGTCATTGCTTGGATATTATGCATATTGAGAACAATGTTTATGAATCCATAGTCGGCACGTCGCTTGACATTTTGGGCAAGACTAAGGATGGTGAAAAAGCATGGTTTGATCTCATGGAAATAGAGATTAGGCCTAATTTGTTTCCTGAGAAAAAAAGAAACTGCACTTACTTACCTCTGATGAAGCACATGTTATCAAGAGCAGAAAATAGAAAGCTTTGTGAATAGTTTGCTTCATTGAAAGTGCAAAACGGCTATTCTTCGAACTTTAAAAAGTTAGTGTCAGTGAAGGATTTGAAACTTATTGGCATGAAAACACATGATTGTCATGTGTTGATGCAACACTTACTACCACTTGTATTACAGGGAATTCTAACAAAGGATGTGAGATTTGCATTTATCAAGTTGTGCTCATTCTTTAATTCAATATGCTCCAAGGTAATTGATCCACTTATGCTAGTTTCACTATAATCGGAGTTGGTGTAAACCCTATGCATGCTTGAGAAGTATTTTCCATTGGTATTTTTTGACATCATGATTCATCTAACCGTGCACTTAGTAGATGAAGTTAAGTTGTGTGAACTGGTATATTTGAGATGGATGTACCAATTTGAAAGATACATGAAGGTTTTGAAGGGCTATGTGAAGAACCGAAATAAGCCGAAGGGATGTATCATAGAAAGTTATATAGCTGAGGAATCGGTTGAATTTTGCTCGAAGTACTTGTCCAATGCGGAAGCAATTGGGGTGCCAAAGATAATAAACATTGAGGCTAAGGGACTACCTATTGGAAATCCTTCCTTGGTAAATTGAGAGGAGTGGGACCAAGCTTATCTTTATATCTTTCACAGTGTTAATAAAGTGGAGCCTTTCATTGAGGCGTACATGAACTAATTTAAAAAAAAAACACAAAAAGAGCAAGAAATGAGAAGTGATTGTAAGATGAACACAACCAAACCTTTCGGCTGTAGATTAGAGCACACATCTATGGTAAGTGCTCCACATCATAAGAGAAAAGCACGTCACAAGGCTTAAAGAACCTAGCTAGAGGACCGTTGTTGATAGTTACAAGATATATATCATATTCCATAAATGGTTACACTCTCTGCACTCAAGAAAGAGATGAGAAGCATCCTATCCAAAATAGCGGTGTGACTCTTTGTGCCTAGGCCATGCATATTTCCTCCGCCAAGGACAAGAATTTGGTATATGGGACCATGAACTACTTCGGTTTCATTGAAGATACTTGGGAACTTGATTATGAGGAATTGCACATAGCACTTTCTAAGTGCAAGTGGGCCGACAATAACTTTGTTAAGACCCATAATGACGGCATCACAATGGTTGACTTTAGAAGATTGAGATACAAGAATCATCCCTTCATTATGGCATCACAAGCAATCCAAGTTTTTTATACAACAGCTCCCTAAGATTTGGAATAGTCTCTAGTCATCTCGATGAAGCCAAGAGTAGTTACTGACGGTGAAGAAGTTGCCGAGGATTGCACAGACATCCTTTCATTCACAAAGGGATTGCCACCGGTTGAAATAAAAAAGACACAGTAAAGAGTAAACATATATTAATTGAGCTCATTCATTCAAATGCTATTCATGCTTGCATAATTCTACATACTAGGCATTAGCTCACTCATTTTTTATGGTGATGCAGATAAAGGCACATCCCAGTACTAGCTAAGGACTTGATGGTTGGATGGCGCACTTCCGATGCTCAAGGCTCACGTATATGGACTAGCTGACTGATTATTTTGTGGTCTTATTGTATATGCATTTTCGTGAGCCAAAGGGATTTTATATGGTACACGGTTGTAACGCCCCGAAATTATTTAACGTTATTGTAATGTAAAATGATGACCATAATTAATGTTTCAACATTAATTTGATTATTTAGTTGAATTTTGAATTTTTGGTTGTTTTGTTAATTTGATAAATTCAAATGATTTCTTATTGTTTTAAAATGATGTTTTGAGTTTTAAAACACAACAATTTGTAAAATGTTAAAAATATTCTGTTTTACAAAACCGTGGGTGGCATTTGGTTTTTGCACAGTAAAACCGCCCACCGTTTCTCTCTATTTATTCTCTCTCCTCTCCCTCTCTCTTCATTCTCAGCTCACACTCTCTCCCTCTTTTCTCTCTCTTG
Source organism: Artocarpus heterophyllus (assembly GCA_025403435.1). Classification (NCBI taxonomy): domain Eukaryota; kingdom Viridiplantae; phylum Streptophyta; class Magnoliopsida; order Rosales; family Moraceae; genus Artocarpus; species Artocarpus heterophyllus. The sequence continues at coordinate 23,585,579 of CM046353.1, forward strand.
CCCGTGAGCCCTCTCTCTTCCTCTCTCTCGGTTTCTCTCGTTCTCTCTCAATTCTCTCTCAAATTTTTGTAACAAAATTTGAGTCCAAGCTTCGGGTTAGCAAGGAGGAAGCTCGGGAACGTGATTTGGCAACCGAGAACGTGGATTGAAGCTTCGATTCGAGGTTAGTTTTGAAATTTCTAAACTTTTTTCAAAATTTTCAATTTTGTACATTTTTGAGATTTAAGTTCATTGGAGCTTAGAAAACCTTTGATTTGAGTTAAATGAACTTAGAACAACTAGAATCTAAGCTTAGATTGAAGAAAAATAGATTGGATTCAAGATTTTTTCATTTTTCTCCTCATTTTCCCATTTTCAAATTTGTTAGATTTTTATGTTTGAATCTTGTTTAAATGAGTTCAAAAGTGCTCTAGTATGTTTTTCTATCATCTATGAATGTTTTCCCTGCCTGAGATTTGAGAAAACCATGTTAGAATCAAGATTTGGGTTTTGGGGGATCGAAAACCCGTGGCTGGAATTTCTGGGTTTTTCCAGTTCGGCAGGCCAAACTACGTGTTCGGTAGGCCGGATTCATGGGATCGGTAGGCCAGACTGCACCGTTCGGCAAGCCAAACCTAGGGAATATCCGGCTGACCGGACCTGGTTTTCGGCAGGCCAAACTGCACAGTTCTGCTGGCCGAAGCAGGGAGTCCGGCACGCCGGCCGGGCATGGGAAATTTTGTGATTTTTCACCCATTTTCACTGTTTTGAACCCCGATTTAAATTCCAACCTTGTAAAATGATTTAAAAGATTCAAATGAAACACTAGGACATCACGAAATGGTTTAGTAACATAGAATGTCTCGAACTAGATATTGATCGACTTAGTGTGTATCTAGGATAGTTCGTGGTTTCACGGAGCTAACGTATAGCGGACCGGGATTACAGTGTGGGGCACCGGTATGAGTATCGAGGTAGGACTTCTACCCCATTTCTTGGTAGCCTAGTTTCAAAATGAGTTGGCTTTGAAAATGAATTTATCAGTTATATTTTAATATACTATGAACTGAAATGAACTTCATAATAAATGTAAATGACAATACTCGGTAAATGGGTTTTGAATGATGATGAAAATAAACACATAGGCATGATGCCATATCAGAGATCGGGTCGTGTAGCGATCGACCTTGGAGGCAAGTCCCGAAACCCAGCTGGGCCACTATGGTGGTGATATTCTTATGGTTTGCCTAGGAAAAGAAAATGATAATTCTGGTTGTCCGAGTAAACTGTTTTAGGTAAGAACGATTTTATTTAAATTTATTTATTTATTCAATGTTTCTTTTAAATAATTTGATAAAATACTGTCCTACTGAGCCTTTCGCTCACATTTTCTCTGTTTTCAAATTTCCCCCCCCCCCCCCCCCCCGTTCTAGGTGGTTTCCCGTTTAGGTTCAGAGACGATTCAACGGACCGAACTCAGAAGCGGTAGAAGGATTTATTAGATTGTTAGTATAAATTTAACAAGGCATGTAATGTTTTTAATTTTCTTTGCGCTTGGACTGTAGTTGTATGATTATATTGTTAGTACCATGTGTGTGCACAAGTTGTGGGTCAGTGGGACCCATACTCGCTACGTTTATCATTTATTTTCCATGCAATGGTTTTCTTTAACCTTCACATTTTATTATTTAATGTAACCCCTAAACTCTTGATTTTAATTAAATTCTCCTTTAATTAATTTAAATAATCCACCACATCACCTCCTGTACTCTAGGGCGTGACAGAATGGTATCAGAGCTCAAGGTTATGAGCCTTGGGAATTGTACACACATAGGTTTGACAATGAAATACCTCTAACAGCCCAAAATTTTGTTTTCAGAAGTGAGAGAATGGCACCTAGACGTCGTTCGACAGCTGACACTGAGTTTGAAAATGATGAGGACGTGATGAGGTCTATGTTTGTGGCTTTCCGGCAGATGGCACCTAGGGCTAGACCGGAGGATTCTGATGTTGGTTGTCGGCATATGTATTTTAAGGAATTTTGGCGTGCATCTATTCTAACTTTTGATGGTAATGGGGATCTACTGTTGGCAGAATATTGGTTAGACTCGATCGTAAAGCATTTGGATACCCTTGGTGTGCCTAATGAGTATCGTGTGGAGTTTGCTGCATATAAGTTTGAGGGTGGTGCTAACACTTAGTGAAAACAGGCTAAGCATTTGGAACGCGGTGGTGATATCAGTTGGGACATATTTGAGGAGCTGTTCTATGATCGATATTTTTTGCAGGGGTATAGAGATCAGAAGGCAGCTGAGTTCTATAGGTTGCAGCAGGGTGATTTGTCAGTCTAGGAATATGAGGCAAGATTTAATGAGTTGGCCAGGTTTGCTCCATCAGTAGTGGCATCGGAGCGTGAGAAGTAAATTAAGTTTTAGGAAGGGCTCAAGGCTCCTATTTGGTGACAGTTGGTTGCTCTGTGACTTAGGAGTTTTGGAGAGCTTGTGTCGTCAGCAATATCAGTGAAAAATGATTATGCGCAGTATTGTGAGGATCGAGCAAAGGCTTCAGGAGGATCGTAGAGGAGCGGTAGGAAGAGCACCAGTAGTTGTCCAACTTCGGGGAAGAACAAGCAAGGTGGCGCGAACAGTGGTAGCAGCAGTTCATCTGGTAGCGGGTGCAGCAATCCCTACAGCTTTCATTGTCATTTCTGTCAGCAGCCTGGACACATCAAGAGGAATTGCCCGATCAGTTGTGCCCGTCTTGGATCTTAGACCGGAGAGGATGCCAGTCGTCAGTCTCAGCCTCAAACCCTACCTCCGCCTCAACAGTATCTGTAGTTGCAGTATCCCCAGTTCTCTCCTCAGCAGTTTTTGTATCCAGTACGAGGGCAGCAGCCGCAGCATTTCCAACGTAGCGTCCCTCAATATCGAGCGTCGAGTGCAGCTAACGTGCAGTCGTCTCCATCTCAGCAGCATCAGCAGGATAATCCTAGACCTAGCAATGTTGGTAGAGGAAAAGGAAAGGCACCAGTGCAGGTTCATGCAATGGCATCTGGAGGTTCAGATTCTCATGTTGGTAACGCGGTTGTCGATGGTACGATCTTAGTTTCTTAGTCCTTAGCTCGTGTTTTATTTGATACCGATGCCTCTCATTCTCTCATTTCGAGTTCTTTTGTACATGCCTTGGGATTAGAGGTAGAAGAGTTTGATGAACCCCTAGTCATAACTTCTCCTTTGGGGCGGGTGTGTGTGAATTGTATATGTAAATATTGTAAAATAAAGATTGGGGATGAGATTTTGAAAAGTGATTTGATTATACTCCCCATGAGCTCATATGATGTAATTCTAGAAATGGACTGGTTGTTTAGGTATAATGCAGTTGTAGACTGCCAACATAGAAAAGTGACCCTAGTGTCTGATAGGGGGACGACGATCACTTACCAGGGTGGTGGTGATTGGTTAATGAGTGAGCGTCTCATGAAGTCATGTCTAGGAGGGCGAAGGAATCTGGGTTGTTGTGCTTTTCTTGCGAACCTAGAGTGCGAGCCCTGTGCTTTGAGAGGAAGTGTAGCGATTCCAGTGGTTGATGAGTTCGAGGATGTCTTCCCCAATGAGTTGCCAGGGTTACCACCACATCGGGAAATCGAGTTTGGTATTGAGTTGTTTCCAGGGACAGCACCGATTTCTATGGTAACTTATCGAATGGCGCCAGCGAAAATGAAAGAATTGAGGAAGCAACTTCAGGAGCTTGCTGATAAAGGGTAAATTCAAAATAGCACATCACCGTGGGGAGCACCGGTTTTGTTTGGTAAGAAACATGATGGGACTCTCAGGTTGTGTGTGGATTATCGGCAGCTGAATCGTGTTACAGTGAAGAATAAGTATCCCTTGCCTAGGATCGATGAGTTGTTTGATCAGTTAGGAGGTTCGCGGTACTTCTCAAAGATTGATTTGCATTCAGGGTACCATCAACTCAGGATTAAGGAAGAGGATATTTCCAAGACAGCTTTCAGGACCTGGTATGGACATTTTGAGTTTTTGGTTAGGTCGTTTGGGTTGACGAATGCTCCGACAGCTTTCATGGATTTGATGAACAGGATATTTAGGCCATATTTGGATCAGTTTGTGATCGTGTTCATCGATGACATTCTTGTGTATTCTAAGACTTGGAAGGAGCATGGCAGCATCTTCGGATCGTGCTTCAGACTCTACGGGAGCACCAGTTGTATGCTAAGAGGGAAAAGTACGAGTTTTGGTTTACTGAGGTCAAGTTTCTGGGTCATGTCATCTCGGAGCATGGTATTTATGTGGATCCGTCCAAGATTGAAGCCATAGTGGAGTGGGAACGACCAAGGAACGTAGCAAAGATTCGCAGCTTCTTAGGTCTTGTTGGTTATTATAGGAAATTTGTAAAGGATTTTTTGAAGATTGCAGCTCCGTTGACGAGATTGATCAAGAAAAATGTTAGGTTTGAGTAGGGTGAAGAATGTGAGCTTGCTTTTCAGGAATTGAAGAACCGGTTGACTTTAGCTCCAGTGTTAGTTATTCCTAGCAGTGACAAGCCGTATGAGGTTTACGCAGATGCCTTAGGGCGCGGACTTGGATGCGTGTTGATGCAGCATGGACATGTGGTTGCGTATGGATCGAGACAGCTACGACCTCACGAGCGGAATTATCCTACTCATGACTTGGAGCTCGCGGCGGTGATTCACGCGCTGAAGATTTGGAGGTGTTATTTGTATGGAGCATCGTTTCAGGTCTTCTTCGATCATAAGAGCTTGAGGTATCTGTTCACCCAGAGGGATCTTAATCTGAGGTAGCATAGATGGATAGAGTATATGGAAGATTATGATTTTACATTGCAGTATCATCCCGGGAAAGCTAATGTGGTCGCGGATGCGCTTAGTAGGAAGTCTTCAGGAATTCTCGCTTGTTTGGCTTTTGAGGATTGGAGCAGGGATGCGACAGTGAGTGAGTATGGGTTACTGTATCATGAAGACTATGATCGAGTTTCGGTATATCATGTGGAGGCAACCCCAGCTCTTGTTCAGATGGTGAAGCAAAGTCAGTGGCAGGATCAGCATTTGCAGGGGATTTGGTCACGGATCTAGAATGGGGAGCAGTTTGAAGAATGGAGCATGCATGCAGATGGATCGTTGTATTTTTGGGAGCGTCTTGTAGTTCCAGCTATCGCCGAGGTAACGAAAGTCATTTTGGACAAAGCCCATAGGTCTCAGTTCGCTATTCATTCGGGGAGCACAAAGATGTATCATGATTTGAAGAGGCAATATTGGTGGAGAGGCATGAAGAAAGATGTTCGAGAGTACGTGGCCAAGTGTACGACGTGCCTTCAGGTGAAAACTGAGCATCAGAAGCCTGCAGGTCAGCTTCAGCCGCTTCCTATTCCAGGGTGGAAATGGGAGCATGTGACGATGGATTTTCTCACGGGTTTGCCGAGGACGGAGCAGCGGCATGATGCAGTTTGGGTCGTGGTCGACAGGTTGATGAAATCGGTGCATTTCATTCCGTTTAGGTCTACATGTTCGAGGAGGATTCTCAGGGATTTGTATCTGTAGAACATTGTGAGGTTGCATGGAGTTCCTTTGTCCATCACCTCTGATCGAGACACCAGGTTTAATGCTAAGTACTGGAGGATTTTTCAGGAGGCTTTAGGTACAGATTTAAACTTTAGTACGGCGTTTCATCCTCAAACTGATGGGCAGTCTGAGCGGGTTATTCAGATTCTCGAGGATATGTTGCGTGCCTGTGCGTTAGACTTCGGCGGGAATTGGAAGCAATATTTGCATCTGGCAGAGTTCGCATACAACAACAGTTATCAAGCGAGTATTGGTATAGCACCGTTTGAGGCATTGTATGGGCGACTGTGTCGGTCACCAGTGTGTTAGGCCGAGCCGGAAGACAGGGTTATTCTTGGGCCGGATGAGATCCGTGATAGCAATGAGAAAGTCATTGTGATTCGAGGTCGATTGAGGGCAGCTCAGAGTCGACAAAAGAGTTATGCGGATAGGAGACGTAAGCCCTTAGAGTTCGCGGTTGGAGATTTCGTTCTCTTGAAGGTATCGCCTCGTAAGGGAACTATGCGGTTCGGAGTGAGTGGAAAGCTCACGCCGAGGTATATTAGGCCGTTCGAGATCACTCAGCGTGTTGGTGTGGTTGCTTATAGGCTTGATCTTCCACCTGAACTTTCTCATGTTCATGATGTGTTTCATGTGTCGATGCTTAGGAAGTGTCTGCCTGAGCAGGGTAAGATAGTTTCATTTCGTGATGTGCAGGTTCGAGAAGATACGACGTACGAAGAAGTGTCGATTCAGATCATCGACCGGAAGATAATTAGTTTGCGTCGTCGTGAGATACCATTGGTAAAGGTCGTGTGGCAGCATCACAGGGTTGATGAAGCCACCTGGGAACTAGAGTCGAGTATGCGGGAATTGTATCTGCATTTGTTTTGTTTCTGAAATGAGATGTAAATTTCGATGGCGAAATTTCTTTTAGGGGTGGAGAGTTGTAACGCCCTGAAATTTATTTAATGTTATTGTAATGTAAAATGATGAATTAGTGTGCCATAATTAATGTTTCAACATTAATTTAATTATTTAGTTGAATTTTGAATTTTTGGTTGTTTTGTTAATTTGATAAATTCAAATGATTTCTTATTGTTTTAAAATGATGCTTTCAGTTTTAAAACACAAGAATTTGCAAAATGTTAAAAATATTTCGTTTTACAAAACCATGGGTGGCATTTGGTTTTCGCACAGTAAAACCGTCCACCGTTTCTCTCTATTTATTCTCTCTCATCTCCCTCTCTCTTCACTCTCAGCTCACACTCTCTCCCTCTTCTCTCTCTCTTGCCTATGAGCCCTCTCTCTTCCTCTCTCTCGGTTTCTCTCGTTCTCTCTCAATTCTCTCTCAAATTTTTGAAACAAAATTCGAGTCCAAGCTTCGGGTTAGCAAGGAGGAAGCTTGGGAACGTGATTTGGCAACCGAGAACGCGGATTGAAGCTTCGATTCGAGGTTAGTTTTGAAATTTCTAAACTTTTTCCAAAATTTTCAATTCTGTGCATTTTTGAGATTTAAGTTCGTTTGAGCTTAGAAAACCTTTGATTTGAGTTAAATGAACTTAGAACAACTAGAATCTAAGCTTAGATTGAAGAAAAACGGATTGGATTCAAGATTTTTTATTTTTCTCCTCATTTTCCCATTTTTGGATTTTTGAGATTTTTATGTTTGAATCTTGTTTAAATGAGTTCAAAAGTGCTCTAGCATGTTTTTCTATCATCTATGAATGTTTTTCATGCCTGAGATTCGAGAAAAACATGTTAGAATCAAGATTTGGGTTTTGGGGGATTGAAAACCCGTGGCTGGAATTTCTAGGTTTTCCTAGTTCGGCAGGCCAGATTCATGGGATCGGCAGGCCGGACTGCACCGTTCGGTAGGCCGAACCTGGGGAATGTCCGGCCGACCGGACCTGGTTTCTGGCAGGGTGAACTGCACAGTCGGCCGGCCGAAGCAGGGAGTCCGACAGCCGACCGGGCATGGGAAATTTTGTTATTTTTCACCCGTTTTCACTGTTTTGAACCCCGATTTAAATTCCAACCTTGTAAAATGATTTTAAAGATACAAATGGCACACTAGGACATCATGAAATGGTTTAGTAACATAGAATGTCTCGAACTAGATATTGATCGACTTAGTGTGTATCTAGGATCGTTCGTGGTTCCCCAGAGCTAACGTACAGCGGACCGGGATTACGGTGTGGGGCACCAGCATGAGTATCGAGGTAGAACTTCTACCCCATTTCTTGGTAGCCTAGTTTCAAAATGAGTTGGCTTTGAAAATGAATTTATCGGTTATATTTTAATATACCGTGAACTGAAATGAATTTCATAATAAATGTAAATGACAATACTCGGTAAATGGGTTTTGAATGATGATGAAAATAAACACATAGGCATGTTGCCATATCAGAGATCGGGTCGTATAGCGATCGACCTTGGGGGCAGGTCCCGAAACCCAGCTGGGCCACTACGGTGGTGATATTCTTATGGTTTGCCTAGGAAAAGAAAATGATAATTCTGGTTGTTCAGGTAAACTGTTTTGGGTAAGAACGATTTTATTTAAATTTATTTATTTATTCAATATTTCTTTTAAATAATTTGATAAAATACTGTCCTACTAAGCCTTTCGCTCACATTTTCTCTGTTTTCAAATTCCCCCCCCCCCTTCTAGGTGGTTTCCCGTTTAGGTTCGGAGAGGATTTAACGGACTGAACTCAGGGGCGGTAGAAGGATTTATTAGATTGTTTTTATAAATTTAACAAGGCATGTAATGTTTTTAATTTTCTTTGCGATTGGAATGTAGTTGTATTATTATATTGTTAGTTCCATGTGTATGCACAAGTTGTGGGTCAGTGGGACTCATACTCGCTACGTTTATCATTTATTTTCCATGAAATGGTTTTCTTGAACCTTCACATTTTATTATTTAATGTAACCCCTAAACTCTTGATTTTAATTAAATTCTCCTTTAATTAATTTAAATAATCCGCCACGTCACCTCCCGTACTCCGGGGCGTGACAACGGCTGAGCCTATTTTAAAAGATGTGTTATGTTTTATATATTTGGCCAGTCATTTGGTGTGTATTACATATGTTTTGATATCCTTACTAGTTAAAACTTTTAAAAAGGTTTATATTTTGCATGTATTTTTATACTTCTCGTGAATGACATATCAAGATTAACATAAATAAAAAAGATAAGAAGTAACACTACTTAATGTAATTAGATGGGTCTTTTAGGATTATGTTAGGTGGGTGTTACACATTATATTAAGTCAACAGCCATTCTCAAGCTAGTTTATCCTATAACAATTATAGTCGTGTGTGCGAATAGCTATTGTTACCAATATTGAAACAATATATACTCTGAAAAAGGTAAAACATTGCCATCCTTATAGTAACAATTACTCAATCTTGGTTGCAAAGATTAAATGTCATAGGCTCCCCCTTTGGTATGAATCTCTACTATACACGAAGGCAACATTTGAAATAAAAAAAAAAAAGGTCTTCGATTCGGTTGTAGCAGAGCCAATGGGTAGTGGTTAAAAGAAAAAGAAAGATAGATGCAACAAAGGTCCTAAAAACTTCATGGAGTCTAAGACTTAAAAAAAATTTCGAGGGAAACCTCTGAAAAACCATAGAGTAAAAACTAGGCCAAATTTTATTGAGTTGGGCCTTTACATCATTCTAACCAACCTTATAACACCCACAATATGATCAGAAAAACTCAAAATATTATTTTCTCTTCTTTTTTATTTTTTTTCTTTTGAAATTTCTTTTTTTGCTGATTTGGCGCCTAGGTGCCAAAAAGACACCGCCTGGGCACCCGGAACTCCTCCATTGTGGTCTTTTTAGTCTCAAACATTTCTTACCCTCCGGAACACCTACAAAACACACAAACATAATTAAAACTCCAAAAAACTCAAGAATAAAGCAAGAAAATATGAGAAAAATTGATCAAAAATTATATCAAATTAAGCACTTATCCACACTCCAAAATTTGACATCTCTCATTCTCTCTTAGTTATTAAAGAATAATAACTAATTATTTTTGCTTTCTAGTGCATTCAAGCACTTTAAAGATCAAAAAAAATCAGGACTCAATACTCTCATTAAAAACATTTGAAAAAATATGAAAAGGATATTTTGCGCATTTTATGGCTGAACTTTCTAGGCTTCGGGAATATACCCCTAAAATTGTGATTTTTGTTAATTCACCCTCCTAAATTGTACCACTGTTGCAATGCAGCTCATGTCATTGATGATTGTGTCAAATTAGTATTTTAAAAGCATATCTAGCCAAAAACTCTAAAATCGTATTTCATATTCTCATTATATCTCTCAACTCTCGAACTGAGACAAGAATTTTAGAGCTCAATTTGTAAAATGGACGACAATGCAATAATTTAACCAGTTTGGGTGGTAAATTACTAAAATTATAAGTTTAGAAATCAAGTTGTCTAAATACAAAATTTTTAAGGGGCAAAAAGGAAAAACCCAATAACAAATTTAAAATTCCTTAACGTAAGGAGAGGGTTGTTCTGGTAACAGTAATACTGGTTTCATGGATCAAGGAACATCATTGACTCAATTCTTAGGAAAACAAAAAATATAAGAACAAAACAAAACAAAAGACTGATTGGAAAAGAAGCTGTCTTTCATCTGTTCATTCAAATTGCATAGAGTCAAAAAAATAGATACAAATTGACCAAATCTAAGTCAAATTATATAAAAGGCCTTACAAATTTGACTAAATCTGATATACAAAATCTCACAAAGGTTACAATTGATGCAAACGATTTGTCATTGCTGCCTATCAGCATTTTCAGCAACAGTCTCATCACTTGCACATTTTGCCTTCTCGTCAAGACGCGGTCGTTTGCTGCTTTCCTGCAGCTTGCAATCTCTACCACTTTCTGCTGCTGTCAACTTCAAGGATAGAGACGACAATGAAGAGTCGGATTTAGACTTCACTAGCTGCAGCGATGACTCAATAGCCGACGGCAAAGCTTGTTGCTCTAAGTCTTGGCAGCTGGGACTAGTCGCTGATGAAAGGGCTTGGGAAGAAGCAAAGGCACTTCCAGCTTTCTGTTGTTCCCCTAGGATCTTTTGCAAGTACCTTGCATGCTCCTCTATTCGCAGTTGAAGTGCCCTTTGGACCTGTGTCAAAGAAATTGTTACCACATTTCAGGGATTGCATAAGTTTCATGCCATTATAATTTCCTTATTTGGTCTATTTGCATAGACGTACAAATGCCCATTATCTAATAAACCACTAATTTCATTATTACAAATCAAGTAATTCATCAATCAAATCATCCTACAAAACCAGATATGAAACTAAAGCCAAATAGTAAAAAATAAAATAACGGATATCATCCAAAATGGACATCCATTATAATATTTTCTACGCTTCTGTCAGTTGGTCAAAATAAAAAGCATATGTACCTCAAGCTGTTCATGCAATTGTTTCTGAACTTCCATTTGCATTCTAAGAGCTTCCGTGATTTGGATGCTTCTGGAACAAGAAATACAAGGAAATGGTTATATATAAAACATCAAAGAAAAAGATTGGGACAATTTCCTTTATTTTTTTGTGCACTTCTTGTCCTTTTTTTTTTTTTTTTTTGGCACATTATTATCTCAATATTATTGTTTCCTTCTTATCGAAGAAGAGATAAGACGGAGAAGAAAAACAGAGAGAGATTAAGAAAGAAAATACTGACCCTTTTCTAAGTCCATTGCTTTCGTTGCTAATTGAAATTGGTTTCTTTTCTTCAGGGCTAGAAGGCTTCTTCTCTGCAAAGGAGCAAGACAAAGCAAAAGTAAAAATTTATAGAGAATAATGCATCTATTACCAAACGCAAACTTTATTTGCTTCAGTTCTTGGGTTATTGACCAATAAACTGCCATATTTCTAAATACTGAGGTTAAGTATTGGTAAATAAAAAGGAAGTTGACACAGATATTCATTTAAGAAATACAAAAAATGAGCAAAAAAAAATGTTGATATTATAAAATGATGAATCCGACAGATGATGTAAGAATTACCATAAGAGTAAAGATATTATCATCATTCATTCTTACCTTCCTTTTTATCTGGCATATACTTGGCAAGTCGGTATTTCTAGGACAAAAAATAAAAGACATGAAAATAAGGAAAAAAGCATTAAAAAATTAGATGCTAACTCAAAAGCCACATTCAAATCCCTTAGCAATTATATAAAAATACCTGCAAGTGACTTTTCACATGATAAATGGTCAGACCCTCAACATTCATAAGCTTTAGTACGCCCTTTGGAGTGGCCTCTACATTTAGTAGAACGGCAATAAATAAAGCAGTTGTACAAATTCAAAAAGGAAAAATCAAAATAATGGCACTTAGATTTGAATACTCTATAAACATAACATATTCCCCATCAAAACAAAAATATAACAATTGATCTAAAGGAATTAAATTTAGTCCTCTGATAAAAGAGACTAGCTAGAATTAGTTTATGGCCAAATTGAAGTAGTTACTTACTTTCAGCTCCATCAAGCTTGTGGACAGCCTCTACGAATCGCTCATGGAGCTCGGGTGTCCAACGCATTCGTGGCTTATGTGCAGCAGCAGGCCCTGGAGATGATTGGTTTGAAAGAGCATCAATCGGCGATGGTGCTGTGGAGCGATAACTCTGATTGGACATTAATTCTGTGGGACGTTTTAACAAAGTTTGAGGTGTTTCATATATTTCCTAATGAAGAAAAGA